>OX465179.1:18830803-19430803 GCA_949987655.1 Polymixis flavicincta | reverse complement strand
TTATGCAATATGCTCCGTAGGTTTTAATAAAGGCTCGACCGACGGGGCATTTCGAAAAGTTTTCGTTTCGCGAAGGCGGACGCTATTGCGCCGACAATGAGCCCCGCTAAGCCCCCGTCGAGTTGAGTTGAAGCGTTTTCGTTTGACTAATAGCTGCATGCAAAAATTTTGTGCTTTTATTCGCACATGGTGGAGGGATCTAAGCCCACGCTAAAAACTGCCGGCTTTGCTAATGGGGTTTAAGTTATCATTTTCTCGTCTGTGGAATGAACGTGAACAGTTCTTGTGAGAGTACTATTTGTTTTACACGGTTGATATATTACTGACCATAATCAAAATCTTAGTACCTCACAAGGTCTCTTTAAAATCGTTCCCGAAAACAACATCAATGTAAACGAGTTTTACTTCACAAAACGACGTATCAATTTCACCTACTGTATTTTCAACAAACTAAATATTGCTATAGTTTCAGTATCAAATATTCCTAATTAACGTAGACACAAATGAAGCAGAAATAATCGCGTTCGCGAAAGTTATAAAGCGTGGCTTCGCGTCCTCGCCAGACAAATGGGATATCACGGTGCGTCGTGAGTGAATGCAGGTAACGTGATTCCACGCCTGTGTTGCGAGAAATGAATTGCAGAGTAGAAGGAATAAGTTTAGAAAACTTAAAGTACAAGATGTTTATATTAACAGATAATTAAATATCTTGTCTAATGAAAAAAACATTTTTGGCAAAGAATAGAACCTTTGGGGACACCATCACTTATTGTTTTAAGGTAAATTTCATACAGCGAAACATTTTGTCTAAAAGTCAACTCTACTCCAACGTATCACAAAAGCGTATTTATTCTTATTTCACATTAATTATTTGCCTTAAAAACAAAAGCATAACTAGTCAATGTGTATCGAAAGCCTGACACGGTAAACGACTCATGCCATTAGAGCCACACCTTTTCCTTTTATAACAAAATGATAAAGCTTTAACTTTAGTAACAGCAGGATGCAATGATGCGGATGCATTATCGTGTACACCTGCAGGCGGATATTGCATTAGATGCAGCCACCAACACAGCTCGCGGTACACTCAAAGCTCTCCTTGTTATTCACACACGGATGGGTTGTGCAGACGGGCGGTTGAATAATTGAATTTTCCTTTTAAGATCAATGTTCTTAAGATTAAATGTACTTACCTAAGTGAACAATTTACTGAAGTGGATTAACAAATTAAAAATAATACCGGGGAGGTATTATTTTTTATAAATATGAAATCTGACGTAAAACACGTCTGTTTGTGGGATAACAATGAAATCTTGCTGCAAGTTTGGTCTGCAATATTGCATCGTTATATAATGATTGGACGAACACAGCTTTACAAGGTGGATACTAAAGTATCTTAACCTTTGTAAAAAAACATTTTTAGGAGACGGTCGTTAACTTTTTAGGTAATTGCTAACTAGATTCACAGGTTTTGGAGAAATGGTACCGTCAGCGAGAAAAACGTTAAATCTCATCATTTATTTTTATGATGCCACTCGATGTAATACCGTATTAGGATTAAAAACTTCTTAGATCAACATAGGTTGGAGTAATCAAAGACAAACGCACGGCACAAACGCCACTCACAGACGCCGGTCTAGACAAACACAAAGCGATAGCCTATTTGCTTACGGGCGTGTAAGCACACAGGCGCGTAGGTGCATCGGATTCCATGACGATGCCTTCAAAAGTTCCGCGTTCGACGCCGGGCCGCGGAAGCGCCGTCGTACCCAGGAAATTGAAGTCACCTCTCGCATTCAGTGTAGGAACAATGCTTTGTGAAAGAACATCTAATTTATCTGCAAGTTGTTTTGAGGAATCGCTCCGTTTAAATTGAATATCGATTTGTTGAACAATATTGTATTGTCTTAGTGGAACCATTGGTCTTTATCTGCGATCTTATGTTTATAATTACGCGTCAATTTCATGTGCTCGTAGGTTTTGAACGAGATTTAGAAGAAAATTCATTATTTTGCCTACTCATTTCAAACAGTAAGTTAAACATAAACTTTACTAATTGTTAGTTTCAGTCTTTGTTAGAATTACCTCATATAGCATCTTCTATGACTAAATTTTAAAACATGTCTAGACTGATACCACTCACGCTATACATCCGATATACTCAAGAGGAATCATATGAGAGACCGCAAGCTCAGGTGGAGCGCTACCACGCACGCCACCTATTGTAAATATTAGTTCGCGAAACTCATCAATTCAGCGCTCAAACTTAATAAAATACTTGGCGCTTAATTGAAAATGAATACTGCTGGCGTCGATGCGATCGATAAAATATTCCGCAGCCTTAATCCGCGATAATGAAGCGGGCCGCGAAGGGTTGCTTCAAGGGGCCCACTAATAAATGTTGCGTCCCAAATTTAAAATCAAAGTGCGGAATAAATTTTGATTAAGCGATTAGCCGGAGCAGAGGAGGTGTTTGCTTTTCTTCGGCGCTCTATTAGTGATGGTACGGTGGTGGTGACGGTTATATGGGATCGAGGTTGACAGCTGCGGAATTAAGAAGTGTTGTCGGGTGGCTCAGATTTTATAGGTAGGGAAGTGTTACGAATTTGAACCCGCATGTGCATGATGATCATAACATCGTGTAGATGCAGCCGTAATGATAAATGATTTTATTTCTGTAAGTAGGTTTGTACAAACACTTTTACACGTCAATCATATTTTTTTAAACTAGATGAGGTCGGCGTTTCCTATCTGACTTATACTCTGAGAAGAAAGGCCGAAACAAACTCAGAGGTCACAGTCTCTTTTAAAGTCAGATCATGTGAAGACCATGTGGATTGGTGTCTGAAATGGTCTTTTGAGGAAAGAACCACACAGATTGAGTGGACGTGTCCACACAGAGTACGTATGAATCAGTAATCATACGGTTCAACTCGGAACTTGAGGAGCTCAACGATTTGGACTTACCAAATAAAGGACTTTTAGGTAGGCCGCATAAAGTACTCAAACTGCCAGATTAACATTAAAAAAGAACTGAAAAAGAGATGAAACACAAAAACAAAATAGTGCTCACATTCACAATAATTTAAACAATAATAATATTATACTTCTCAAAGTAAATATTCCTTAAAACAAAAAACAACATTTAGTATACAAAATTGGAGCAGGTCAATCCCTAGATTTTATCCTCAATTTATGTAAATAAGAAACAAATAGATAGTAAATAAATTGTTTTTTTGCGATAGCAAAATCTAACACAATATCTCACATTATACTATATATGTCGCAACCATCTGGTTAAATTAGCCAGCTAATTGGACGCCTAGGTGGTTCATTAACCGTCGGCATCCAATTAAATAGCTGAAGGACAACTGGCCAAGTCATTGAGCGCAACGTTAAACCATATGGCTGAATGTTGTGTAGTCATTTAGTTAAATTGGATATTGATGAATTTGTGATGTTTGGTTTAGGTTCACAAATTATGTACGACTACTTTTTACTAATACCTACCACTAAGTACTACTAATAGTGAAATGGTTGTTCACAACAAAGTACATAACACGAATATTACTTAATAATAATTAAGTCAGTCAGTAAGTTCAGTCAGTTTAGACTAAAATATTTCGCAAAAGCTTGGAGAAGACGTAGTATTATTTGGCAACTCCATGTTTTCATACTGTTTTGACAATTTCACACTTTAATTTCACTTAAAATGGCATACAAAAACGAAAAATAACATTCACGGTTTGCGCTATTGACGCCATATTTGTTTTGGTGACTACTAGTGCCACAGTAGAAAAAAAAACTGAACTAAATTTGAATCACTTGGCTGAGTCTTGGTCAGTCATCTTCAAAGGGCTGACTTACAATACGCCAAGTTGTTAAACGTTGAATGATTCTAGTTCAAATAACTGTCGGCCTAGGCATCCAATTGGATTCCGGCGTTTAATGAACGGCCTAGGGGTCCAATTAGCTGGCTAATTTAACCAGATGGCTACGATAAATACACCACTTCCAATTTCATACATAATATTCAATAGCTATCGAAAGTTTTAGAAACCTATTGTCCGGGTGGGCTTTCCAACTAAGTCCTCTCCAATTAGCCAGGTATGCATCCTCCACGGTCTTATTGTTTCATATTGGCTTTACAGCATCGAGCCAAGTCTGGCCTTTTTGTGTTGCTCCAATCATGGTTTTACGATCTTGGCTTGGTATTAGTAATTTCTAATTTATTTGTGGGTTGGTAATTATTGGTAGATGGGTAGCAGTTTTCATCGCCGATGAAAACCTGCAATACTAAGGAATATGCTGATGAATATATCTTAGGCAACAAGTCCTGAAATCGAGTCCCAGGGCAGGCAAAGTGTTCGGTTTTTTCCAAGGAATTTCTAAGTCACAGTCCGGAGTTTGGACGCTGACGGTGCGATACCCCCGAGTCACGGAAAGCACACTAAGCCATAGGTCCTGCGCACGGAGTAATGATTCTTATCGATTGACGTATCAGAATACGTGCCGTCCCATCGGACTATGAGCGCGAAGGAAGAGTGAGTGCACCTGTGTCAGCGCACACACTTGTATACTATGATATCTCCCCCGCCAAAGGCTAAGCTTCTTTGTGATCGGCTGCTATAGCCAAAATACGGTCTGAAGGACTACGTATTATTAGACACAAAGTTTAAGAGTCTCACTTGCCTGTACTTTCGCAGGCACTAACAAACCTTCAAACTATAAACAAACATAGGTTTGAAGGTAGAATAACAATTACGGTAGTACTCACTAACCCAGATAAGCAACTTTAGAAATAGTTGTACTACTTCTAAACGAATATCTTACATTAGAACACAAAATCTTCATCTAAATGCATTTCCATACATTCACATAGTTAATAAAAACTTTTTTCAAAAAAATAACAACCGACTGCCGGCACGGTTGGCGCAGTGGTTAAGCGATTGACTGCTGCGCTGCATGTCGTGGGTTCGATTCCCGCACGGAACAAATATTTGTATGAACTACAAGTAGTTGTTCCGGGTCTGGCTGTTTGTGTATGTGAGTTTAAATGTTTGTAAACGCACCCACAATACAGGAGAAATTCCTAGTGTGGGGCAACGTTTAAAAAAAAAAAAAAAAAAAAAATGGGACCATTTCGGAGTAAACCCCTTTCGAACAAAAAAAGAATTTTGCAAATCCGTTTATATACGACGGAGTTATGCCCGAACATACATAAAAAAAAAAAAATAAACACGTCGAATTGATAACCTCCTTCTTTTTGAAGTCGGTTAATAAAATACACTCGCAGCGAACCAGACAACCACACAAACTCCGTATTCCGGTGCATCAGAATCGGAACCAAATGCATACGATGCCACATTTGATAAACTGTGAGATAATGTACCGTTGAAATTCATTATAATTTTATTCATGACTTGGTTTATTACCCCGTCTGAAGGTAGATGTTACTGCTGTGATCTACAATGTAATATGAATGTCTGGAGGTAATTAATGTGGTTGCGAATTTTTAATAAGGTGCTTTATGGAGATTTAGACAATGTTTTTGTTGAAAACGGATATATTCATTTGGAAGGCAGTGGAGTGCCTGATGCCCTGCAAAACTATCAAAACAAAATGCAACTTGATTATGGAAGACGAAGCAAAACCAGTAAGAATGTTTGAGAATATGAAGATGACATTCGATGCAAGTCAATCGGCGAAATAATGATGAAAGCTTAAAGTTGAATTAGTGAAATAATTAACTGTTTTACCTGATAGTTTTAGAGGTAGAAATATAAGTGCTTCTGGTCCAGTTTTTTTCCTTCTTCTCCTACATCCTACTAGTATTATAAACGCGAAAGTTTGTGAGGATGGATAGGTATGGTTTGGTAAGTGATTTGCGCAAAAGTTGCTAAACGGATTCTGATAAAACTTTACAGTAATATATATCAGAATAACACATAGGTCGTAGCCTTAATTGTAATTTATAAAAGAGTTGTAAAAAAAAATCATAATTAACGATAAGTTTAAAGTAAGTCGGAAAAAATCTACCCTCTGAGAGCTAACTTGGCGTACGCTGCCTAAACCGTTAGGATTACTTTGATTTTGTATTTTTTTATTTTGATTTTGAAGTCTTTTATACGGAAGGATAAATACATTGGATACTTTTTAACAATGCACTTTTTAGAGTATTTAGCTTTATCGTTTTCGGTTTTTAATTTACATTAACTTTGTATTTACATTATAATTTGGAGAAATAGTTTAGAAGTTATCACGATATTCTTTCTATATATCGTCCTGATCAATCCTGAGCGGAGCTGCCAGTCAGATAATGCTGAGCCGTTTATGATGGAATTTTAAATAGATAGTCTTGAAGCATAAGGAAGGACAAAGGCAAATTTTTATTAACACACTACGCGAGCGAAGCCTAGGGGGAAACTACTTCTCTACTAAAAACTGTATGCATTTCCTCAAAAGTCTTTAGCTATTATAACAATAATCAACAAGAACACGAGAGTCGCACCCGAGTGACGTACCCTCAGCTGAGCACTAAAACCCCGAGTCATACGGTTAATTACCGGATGAGCAGCCCCCCGGTGATTTACGAGCTCGCTAAGAAACCGAATGTGTACTGTGATATGTTGTATTACATTATTGCTGGCTGGAATGCAGTTGGTGGCGAGGTACGGTTACGGATTTGAATTTAAAAAAGGAAGCGCTGGTTACCGACTACCCGAAAACAGAATCTGCATTTCGTTAACGTCAAAAAGATAAGATTTTAGCTTGAAATTATACAGGATTTAATTTAACCGATTTTTTTTTATGATGTACATAATAATTAGCTATATTATAAGCCAGAAAATAAAAAAGGTAGAATGGATAAAGTATCTGGGGGTTTTAATAGACCAGCGGCTCTCTTTCAAGCCGCATACTGACCTGGTGGCCAAACGCACCAGAAAATTGATTCACATAATGAAGCTCCTGCGTAACTCTACCAATAAAAAAAACTCTAAACATGGTATATGTGGCATTGTGTGAATCAATTCTATGTTACTGTATAACAGTATGGGGCGGTGTTGGAATCACCACCATGATCCAAAGTGAACGAGCTCAACGACCGGTTTTGAAAGTCATGCTCAATAAACCTTTTAGACACCCGACAGCCCTTTTGTACCAAGAGCCGCAGTACTTACTCGTACTATCCGACAGTTGTATATCTTTAAAATCATATTGAAACAGCATAAAATCGTAACCCAGACCCCGGAATACTCACAGCTCGTCAAACGTAGAGTTTTTAAGTGTGCCTCTATAAGGACGCGTACAACTTTCGCACAGCACATGCAAGAATTCTTGCTCAGTCACATATACAACAAAGCCGTAAGAATGTGTGGCAACTCTAGGATAAACCAACTCAAAAAGATTATTCGCAAATGGCTGCTAGCCCAATCATACACCGAATTCGAATCTCTTTTAAAGGTAATTTCATAACACAACAACAATACACACACACACGCATACACACACACACGCACACACACACACGCACACACACACTTTCTCTCTCACATACACTAACGCATAGTGCACAATGGCGCTCAAATATTCCTTCATCCTACTTTATTGTAAAGCCTAGACAATGTTTAATCACCTAATATCATTACTTAGTTTGAAATAGGCATTTTTTGTGCTCTCGAGAATAGTAATCCTTGAGTTTCATGTAATACTCTTTCACCATCTGGTAATACCACCCATGGACTCCACGAGACAGGCTTGACCTAGTGTGGAGTTCATAAGCAAAATGATTCCTTTGCGTCTTGTTCCTATTTTTTATTTTTTCTTTCTTGTTAACTTAGGCACTAATATAGACTTTAAGAAATTGTAAAGCACTGTTTTTAACCGACTTCAAAAAGAAGGAGGTTATCAATTCGACATGTTTTTTTTTATGTATGTTTGGGCATAACTCCGTCGTTTATAGACGGATTTGCAAAATTCTTTTTTTGTTCGAAAGGAGTTTATTTCGAAATGGTCCCATATAAATTTCATATAGATCTGATGATGCGTTTCGGAGACAGACAACGGAACTCTTCAAAACATTACAGCAAATCAACCGCGAATGCTGCTATCGCATAAATATGCATTGTTTTGACCCTAAGGATGATGAAATTTCGAATTGGTGTGGGGTAGATAACTAAAAAGTGAAAAATAAAAACTTAAAAAAAAAATAACAACCGACTTCCAAAAAACACTACAAAGTGCAAAATAACTTTTATTTCGGAAGGTGGTGACAAAGAATTAAAATACCTACACCTCCAAAGTCACCGACTTCCGAAATTAAAGTTATTTTGCACTTTGTAGTGTTTTTTTGGTAGTCGGTTGTTATTTTTTTGAAAAAAGTTTTTTGGTAAAATAAAGATTATCTTTTCTTAATTAATTTTATTGTATTTTTTGTGGTTAAAAAACAAACTGCTTTTCTATAAATTTTGACCGCGTAGGTATTGCACTTTTCTATGAAACGGCTGATCTTTTTTTGACAAGCGACGAAAAGTTAGGCACTAGGGCTTTTAGAATCATATGCTGAATTCAGGGATACAGTTTGCGTACAATTTTACCCTGTATTTTTTTGGGTGGCAAATAGGATCATCTGAAGACAACGAGTGACTACTGCCTACGCCTACGCCTTTTTTTTGAGGTGTAGGTAATTTTGAAAGTTGCTAGTTTTTCTGATACCAACTTAAGAAGAAAGCAAGAATGCTGGCAGTTTAAAATCTTGGTATAACAAGCAATATTTCTTCTTAATTGTCTAAATAAGTAAATATTTCTTTCCAATTACCTTCTTCACATAGAAAATTTGTCAGAATTTAAAAATTAACTTAGCTCACTTCTCTATCCACATTAGTTCTATCAAACAAACCAATCAAACTAAGAACGTAACTTTGAATACTTAACACAAACAGGAGCAGGTAACATTTTCTTTCTCTAGTTAGCAATGTACGGAGGCAGTGTTGATTTTAAAATGCAGTCTCATTACTCGCATGTAAGTTAGTGTTACCAGACTATATTAGCTGGAGGCAACTTGCGAGAAACGAATTCTTAAACCGTGTGCGGTTTCATGGTGCGACATAGTGGCATGAAGTTTGGGGAACAAATTAGGTGGAAAATATTTAACGTGGGAAGTTTCATGATAAACTAGAGGTCTTGTAAACGTGTATCATAAGAAGAGCAGTGGTATGGTAACGGCAGTGACATTTTTATATTTTACATTTTGTTTTTATATGATCCTGTTATTTTATAATTATAAGTCTTTGACAATTTTGTCATTATTTTTAATGAGTTCTTTTTTAAATTTAATTAATCACACTTTTATTTTGGGTTTTTATCTGTTTTATATTTTTAAATAGTTTTTAATTTTATTGTATGAATGTGAACTTATGAACTACTGTTATGTCTAAAAAAAAATACGAGTTGTGGGATCAAAGCCTGACAGGCACTTCACTTTGTGTAAACTATTTCATCACTACTGCTCTCAAAACGGTGAAGGAAAACATTGTGAGGAAACGGGCACGTCCTAGAATTAAAAAAAATTGAAGGCATATGACATCTCCTAACATGTACTGAGCCTGCTTTGTGGATTACGGGCTACTCCCTCTAACAGAGAGAAGGTTTGTGTCCCAACGGTGGTGTGACTGTCTGTCATATGTTAAATAGCAAAACATTATATTTAATTTTAAAATTGTCACACGGTTCCAGACCTCTTAGAAAACAGTCTTAAGTCTCAAGTTTATGATCTGACAGCTCGACATGGGGCCCTAATAAATAACGAAGTATCTTAGTTCTTTAAAATCCTAAAACAATATTGAACTCCTTAGAAACCCATTTCATTTATATTGTATGGGCACTTATGCCAGTTATCGGTCAAAAGCAATATATTACGTCACCTAAAGATGCAATTTTCTTACAAATTCCAAGAACAACGGACAAATTAGCTACATCTGGTTACCATCAAACCCAAACGAACCCTTAGAAACAATAATTGAGAAATTGGACAAAGAAACGATTCTGAGAAAGTGACGCGCAACCCAGGCGTGGTGGTTTTAGGATGGGGAAAGGATGTTTTAAGTCGTGACAGTGAGTTTGGGAGCACGGTAGGAGACAGTCGATAGAGGCTAGGCTTGGAGACTATGTCTCAGTGAGAGTGTTGTATAAATCGTTAAGTACTTGATAAATGTACAGGTTTAGACTAGGCTATATAATATTAGTCTAGCTAGAATGAGCGTAAGCAGCATGCAAGGCGCGTGAATCCCAGAAAGCGAGTTTGTGAACGAGTTGGTTTTGGATGGCGAAAGTTGACGGACGGAGTTGAGAGTCCAGACTAGTTAAGTTAGGCGAGATATACTCAGCGAGATAAAATAGTGTTGTGAGCTGTGAGGGATGGTGCAGGGAGTAACTGGTAATATACGCAGTATTTGTAAGTGATTTGTATTCTAATTCACTCCAAGGAATTACCTGGTAAGCGCCAACTTCAATCTTCAGTAATAGTGTGCGCATTGTAATAACTGAGACCTGGTTTTATGGTTCTCGCAGGTTGACTGTATAATGTGAATTATACATAACAGATTGGTGATATCGCAGTGGATCTATTAATGATCATTTCTACATAACAGATTGGTGATATCGCAGTGGAGCTATTAATGAGCATTTATATTAGCCTTCACCTGTGAGGGACGAGAATTATGTGTATGGTTGTTGGTATGACTGAATGAGCCTATTAAAATAATATGCAGTTATCTTAGGTTGAGAGTGTTATTAAAGTTATTATAACTACTAAGACAGATACATGTTGCTAGGGAGTTTGTTGCGCCACTTCTTCTCCCCAGTTCAAACACTAGGAAGTGGTGACGGGTGGGCGCTTTGGGGCTGTCTATAGACTTTCATGAGAGTTGATCCACAACTCTATCCAAATAATAATTCTTAGGTTTTGATTCTCTATACTTATCTAATTAGTACTAATTCTTGAATCTAGATTTCCAACTCTATTATTTAGTCATCCGCGACTATTATATTCTTGATCTCAGATCGACTATTCGGTCGGATCGACATGAACACGTGTCTAGCAGATATGCTTGTTGTGCAACGGGAAACCTTCCAGGGGTTTGGGGGGCTACATCTATCACACATTCAGTCCAAGGACTGATAGGGACCATGTCTCCATAAGAGCATGATAACGACGTATGCCGCAAGAACTAGCCGCTCCGTTGCTAGACAAGGACGGTCGCACGGTTGCGGCAGGGACAGCCGCTTCGTCACGTTTATCAGTTCGAAAGAACTGCTAGGGACCATGTCTCGAAAGAGCATGACGACGTGAAGTAGCTGAAAAGCAGCTTGCGTCACTTTATGGAAGTGTTGCCCTGAGTACTCCGAGTGTTGATGTGAGATATTGTGTGAGTAACGATTGACCAAATACCTATTACGTTAGCGTATGGGTTATTCATCCACTTATACAATAATACAAGTAGGTACTTTGAATGTCTCAGCTACTTTAAGCTTTCTAGAACCACATCCAATGTGTTTCCATATAAATGAATTCTTAAGTATAATTTAAAGCCATTTGGAATTCATTTAAAGTAAATCGGTGGGAGAGTGACCAGTCCGGTGACGAGCTCTACAGGGCCGTACGGGGAGGAGTGCGGCCCTTCCCCCTTAGGGGGAACCGACCCAAGAACTAATATTAACATAATTAGGAAAAACGAAAATTTTATCAGCCTGGGGTCAATTTAGGAACAGTCACAGTGGGAACAATATAGGCTGTTTATGATTATGCTAGAGTTTTTGTAAACGTGTTTCTTCAACTTGTGTGTAATTATTCTACACTATTTTAAATCTTATTTTAAATAATTTTCACTTGTATTTACTTACTTTTTATGTAAGATTTGGATTCAATTATAATTTTCGCACGATTTACACCTACAAGTTTTTCAAGCAAAGATTTTTTAACTACCAGTGGAAGAAGAAATGGTTGATAAATATGACGGTGAAATGCAAAAAAATACACCGAGAATTTAATCCGCAAATGACTGCACCAAAAAGCTCTTACTTCTTCAACTCTGTGTGTATCTCACTTCACTCAGGGGTACTACACCTTGTCTAATAAGTGCCCGCACTCACGTTAATGAGTTTACTGCATCCTTAGCTTGAAGTTTTTAAAAAGTGCACGAAGCACAGTGGCGCCCAACCTTGTGCCTTGGTGTCGGCAATTAATGGCTTGCTTCCGTGCTTCTTAGCTGATTTTCAACTTAAACAGAAAATATTTTAATTGGTTTTTCATACTTCAATGAGTTTGTTGTGTTAACTTTGGTTAGAACGTTTGAGAGCTGTAAGATTGGTTGAAAGGAATAAATATTTGTGTTTCTTGGATCCGCTTTGACAAAGTTTGCGATACACCCTATTTGGTTTTAATCCTGTGGATTATGTTATGCGATCCTACTGATTATGTAATCAAAGTGGTCCATGAATTCATTTTCAAAAACAATAAAAATATTTTATGTTCATTAAATATGAAAAAAAAAAATTGTTGCTTGTAAAAGCAGCAAAATTTAAGAACCAATTTATGAAGTGGTTCTTATTTTTAATTTTTTGGTCGGTATTTAGAAAAGTGTCCCAGTTCCACCGACCACCACTTCCAATAACACTTTACAACAAAAACAAAACATTCTTCATTCAACCCGCCACTGCTACCGGGGTGAAGTAACAACGTTAGCCGGTCCATTTCTCAATTTTACCCCGACCAACCCCTTTCTTCTTACGTGGACGCTACGGGTACCACGGGTACAACGGGGTACGGGTGCAACCCTCCGAAGCCCGCAGCGTTTCGCAGAGGCCGCGGCATGCGCGTTATTTTATTGCTTTCCGAAGTATTTCTCGGTTTTAAAATGTTGAGAATTTTATGTGTGTTGATTTATATGGTTTAGGGTTTCTTGTCGAGTTGAGTTGTATTTATTGAGTATTTAATCCAATACTTCATTTGTATGGTAGTTCGCCGACTACTGTATTAGAAGAAAAGTTATCCGGATTTTCCAAAGTGTTTTACTGTAATTCCAGGTACCTACTTACTATACATACTATATTTATGGTAACTTCATTGTTATTCGGCTTC
This sequence comes from Polymixis flavicincta, assembly GCA_949987655.1. Lineage (NCBI taxonomy): Eukaryota > Metazoa > Arthropoda > Insecta > Lepidoptera > Noctuidae > Polymixis > Polymixis flavicincta. Next base: position 19,417,665 of record OX465179.1, on the reverse strand, counting down.
AGGGTATTCCACACTACCTAATATTTTAGAAAAATCTTAACTCAGCAAATAATGTAAAGTAAATTATAAATGGAAAATGCCGCAAACAATTAAAATGCATTAAATTGAAAATTCAACCTCTTAAAATCGCCAGTTCCCACATCCGTCCGCTGGAACTCGGCTTGCCTTCATTGTGGTCGCATCCGCCTCCTCGCGGCATTATATTAAATTTTATTATCGCCCTGGACTAAGTAATGGGAATATCGTGTAAGGAGCGGCCGTCCACAGCCCCAGGGCGACGGCGGGGGTGAAGCGCGGGTGACGGGGGGTTGGTGATTAAAATTTCGACTACCGTTGATGACACGCTAGTACTGCGAGAGGAAGGATTAAAGCCAGCTTTATGAGTAGATTACATTACTTGGCAGTGCGACGGCATTGTAAGTGTTGAGATTTCATTTGTTTCGTCACGATGACATCGTGTTTGTGTAGTTGGGATGTTAGGGTTAGATTGTTTATGGGCGAAATCGAAATGTTTATTTTTAATATTTATTGCTGCTGTAAAAACTTGGACACAAGTTTTTTTTTGCTAAGAATTAGGAACGGCAAAAATAAAACCTTTGTCTATAAGGTAGAATGGCCCCAAAACGTAATAACTTTTACTGTTCCCAAATATCTTCCACTGACCCCAACCTAATTAAATTAATAACCCCATCAATAGCAATAAAATTAATATTATCAACAAAAACTCTCCAATATATCGCCACTTAAGGACATTTTCGAGAAAAAAACTATTCCATATTTCGAATTACGACTAAACAGGCGAAGTTTCGACTATAAAAACCGTCTAAGAGGTTCTCAAGGAGAGATAGAACTACAAACAAAGGTATTAGATGTCCAGAAAAACTTGTCTCATAAGCTATAAGCGTGGTCCAATTGTTTATCAATTGCCTACTGAGACGGAGATCTAATTTTTTTGGGAGTGATACTCTGTGGCGTTGATAGCTCTAATCTCTATGGCAGAAGAACGAGGTTAGCTTAATTGCCGTGTGAAAAATTCTTATAAATACTTATAATGATAGTACAAAACTACGAACCAACGATTATTATCACAGTTTTCTAGACCGTATTTAAAATAATATAAATCAGGTGCAGGATAGCAAAATGACTCATCATCTGCCTAGTATTTTCCCAACTTATTTGAGGTCGCCTTCCAGTCTAACCAGATGAAGCGAAATACCAGTCTTTTACATGGAGCGACTGGGCATCTGACCTTCACAACCCAGTTACTGGGTAATACTGGAAAGTTTGTATCGCACCAAAAAGTCGGCGGTCAGTTTTATTCGCCAATGAGTAGCCTAGCTGAGTTGTAGCTTGTAGGGTCAAACTTTATAACTGAAGCCTTAGTGTGAGTTTCATTTTACCATCTCGATCAAACGCATCGAGCGCGTTTGGCGTTCCGCATGGCCCTGATTTGGTGACGGACCAATCGAAGCGCTGAACGCGCTCGAAGCGTTTGATCGAGATGGTTAAATAAAACTCACACTAGGGCCACTGATGTAAATTGTTTTCATCACTGCTCCCAAAACGATAAAGGATAACATAGTCAGGAAACCGGCATGGCCTAGAACCAAACATTCGAAGACATGTGACATCCACTAACCGGCCGACTGGGCCCGCGTCATGGATAATGGCCCACTCCCTCTCACTCACAGAGAAAAGTGTCCTGTGTGCCAGCAGTGGGAACATTATAGGCTGTTTATGAGGTACCCTAGCTATCTTCAAAGAAGACCTATGTTTGATTTTCCGTCTAATCGAAGTCAATCACCGCGAGTTGAAATAGACTGAAATGCGTCTGAGCCGTTTCGTGCCGAGACGCCAAAATCAAAATGGCTCCACCAAATTATTAACCCAACCTACTATTTATTAGCTACCTCGACCTTCTTTCCTGTACCAATTTGAAGTCTCTTCTTAATTATTTCCCAGTAAATCGTGAACGCACCGACTGCGCTGATCTCTGGAGTGTGAACGTTTATTTAAGGGCTGCTACATTTTTTTCCACCCTCCCCGGTTCACTTCGTTATATTTATTAAAACATCGCCCGAGATTACAAAGAACACGATATTTTTTACACTGTAAGATGTGAAAACCAATTAAAGAGATAAAAAGGGAATCCAGAGAGGTGCCTGCATTAATTTCTTTTTTGCGGGGATTATTTTAAAATTGCATTATATTCTTGTTAAGACGCCGGCCGCCTCCCGGTTAATGATAGTAGTACCCCTTCCTTTTTAATTGCCCCGGGCTATTGCGAAATGAGTAATCTAAAGGTGCTCGGCCGGTACTCGCGATAAAACTTTGGAGACTTTGAGAATGGTAGACTGCTAGATAAGTAAGGCTAGGACAAAGCCAGGGCTTCGTGAGGGCTACCTTCACGAAACTTCTTTAAAAATCTAGTTTTATTTCTATAGGTAAACTAAAATAGAAACTGAGGCATACGATACTCTGAACCATTAATATTAAGTATGAAAAATGAGTGTCGGTAATAAAAATATATTTAGTAAAATGCGTGTCTATCTTCCGTGGGTAGGTACTTTTACACGAGGACGTCACGAAACGACTTGGAACTCATAATAAAGATATAATAATTTCCCACGCAGATATAAATTGTGCGTCGATACCAATGTCTATGGTACATAATTCTGACACGGACCGCTCAATTCGGGGTGAACTTCTAAAGTGTTCGCTAGAAGTGGTCACGATTATAACTGGGGCCACGATAATCTCACATTACGGTGTTGCAAAACAACCCTTATGTCTATTGCACTAAGATAAAAGTCAAATGCAAAGTTAGGGTTGTCAAAGCTGGTTGCGATTACGATACTGCCAACTTTTTCATGCATTTAGGGCTATCAAAAGTGAGCTTTATTTTTTAGCTCATAGGATTCATTGAACATGCTTTTGTAAGTTGGTGGTGCTTTATTAGTCATCGATGGTGGCGCGATAGGCCGGTGCCAGGCGCGGGCGGCGCGCACGCATGCTCTGTCAACACTACCTAATGAACGGCAGTTACACAACGCACGTGATGCTAAATGTCGCTATACTTCCTGCAGTAATTTTATTGTAATTTGTGCGTATTTATCATGTGAAGAGAATTATGGCTCTATTATTGTTTCAAAAACTATAATTTTAGTGATCGTAAACAATTTTGAATAATTCTGTATTCGGAGCCCTAGAAAATATATTTATCGTGAAACCCTCCTTATATTCAGTTTAACTAAACACGGGAAACTACGAAAGCACGGTATACGTGGACCCTCAGAGACGCTATAGGTACGTATTAGTACCTAGTCCAAACTAAACAATTTAAACTGCTCTTAATCACTGTCCTAAAAAAGGCCAGTAATGGAATTCAAATAAACTTAATTTTAAGCCCAATTAGAAAAGTAATATTTATGAAAATAAAATCAGAATTTTCTTCTAAATAGAACTCATTTTCTGATAAGACAGAGGTCTTTAAAAAAACTATGTTGCCTTCATAACAATGGCAATACTGTTTTCCACCACCAAACAAGACTCACAAATGCATTTCCTCAATAAAAAAATATAAAAAAAAATATGGTAAAAACAAATAAAGTTCCTGTTCACCTGACAGATGTCACGTGATACAAAAATTAAGGTTGCGCCACAAAGAAAGCGGAGCGAGGAATGCTAATTACCGTTGATATTTATACGACTGCAACCTCAGTGGTTCCGTGACACCGCGGGGACGACGACGAAATAAATAGCGTGGAGATTGTACTGCAGTTTATGTTAGGGGATTTGATACTTTACTAGCTTTTTTTGGAAATATACAGCAAAAAGTTTCGAGGAAATATTAAATATTTATAAGCAAACCGACCAATTATTGTATGATTTGGCCTTATTTCAATAAAAAGGGGTCAAATCTGCTTATGATGGATAAGCTCACTTATTTCACAAGAAAAACAAAAAAGAATAGCGGTCTTGGCTCCCTGGTGTATTCAAAATTAACTAGTACGTATGACTAGTCGGGAAGACCCAACATTACCTATATTATCCTATGACATTATACAGTATTATTTAAGACCTAAAATGAAAGATTACTGGCCGTAATCTGGCGAAAAACATTGAAAATGCCATTTAATAATTTTTATTTAACTTCTTAATAATTCCAACGGTTTAAAGAGTTTTTAACTCGCTGTGGCCAGTAACGGCTGGAGTATTTTGTAAGACCGAACATGACTGTCGGCAATTTTTGTAATTTTGCTCCCCATTTGTGGACCGATTCTCAATAAAAAAAATTATTTGAAAGAGTATACTCCTGAGGTCGTCCCATTGGCACCAAGTCAGGATCTGATGATGGAATGGAATGAAATGGATATTACCAACGTTTTTCATATATTTTAGAAAAGAAAAAAAGAAAGAATACCGTTTATTTGGACACAGTTCGTGTAACATAAAATAAATAGCAAAAATAGTGAAAATCAATAACTAGGCTAAAGCTATTGAGATATTTGCGTATGGAAATAATCATCTCATGACGCTGAGCTGATGAAGGAAGGTACAACTCTTTAACACACGCAGTTATTGATAATTTAACTGAGACTAGGTTTAGTGACGAAACAGTATTATCTAGTACTTCTAATAATACTGTAATTAATTCTTTAAACTTTTAGACACGACAAAAGAGAAGCATAATAAGTGTATTTTACTGTATCACCAAAATATAAATCGCTTCTCTGGCAAAATCCTAGACGTGGAAATGTTAATAGATAAATATCATATGGATATCTTATGTTTTACTGAAAATTGGTTAAAACCGGATACGATGTTGTTTAATGTAAATAATTTTTCAGTTGCCAGTGCATACAATAGGTCTTCGATGGGGGGTGGTACTTTGATATCGTCCCCGTAGAGCGAAAAGTCACTAAGTCGAAAAATGGCCAAAATGACTTATCAATGTCACTAAAATCAACATTTTCTTCTCTAAATATCTGTCTAACCGTCATTTTTGTAGCTGCTCAGGCTTTTGTTTTACGAAATGTGAAAAGTAAGTAAGTCTACCCTTTGCAGCCCAAAGCGTAATGCGAGAAATAACTAATTTAGTAAATTATTATGCATTTATCGAAAATTTACATCACGCGAAATTAAAACGACTTAATTACTTTTTCTCTTGAATTATCAATGCATAGATGCGTCTTTAGGTAGTCTAAAAATCACTAAAATGATTTAGTGAGTTTTTAAAGTCATTAGTTTGCTAAAACACACAAAAGCGAAAAATTACTAACTCGCCTTAGTGATTACTCACTCTTTATTTTTCAATGATTTGTACAATACTACAAAAGCGAAAAATCATCAACCCATTTTAATGTTTATTTTATTTTATAGGAGGATACATAAGATCGATTGCCAATAATCATTAAAGTCTTTTAATTATTATTTAAACAACTTCGACGTACATTGTTACAATTAAGGTACATTTCACCTGCGAGTTAGTGAGTTTGTCTTGGCTATAGTCACAAGCGCGGCGCGTGGTGACTCATTCACGGTGTTGAAGTCAACCGACACAGACACGCGTGTCGTTGTTATTAAATTTACGTAAGCATTAGACGCTGTTTGTCAATGAGTTGTGCTAAGTATATTATTGATTTATTGAATAAAAATAAAAAAAACTTTAATAGAGGACGCCCTGACAGGGTTCATGTACAAAAACCGACAGTAATATTGTAGACTGTGTGATGTGCATGAGAGCAAATAAATAAATAAACATTTGAAGGAGGAATATGATTCACATATTACAAGAAAAAAAGTTAAATTTAAACCTATTCATTGAGACCCTTTCAATGAGCCCGAACACGATACTTTTGCTGTTTGTTAGTGAATAACTTGGGTATCCTGGAAATTCCAGGTGTTGCTCCAGCATCAGTTCAAGGTTACTTTGTTCGTTTAATATCACTGAAGTAATAGAATAGCGAATTTCGACTTGATCAGACCCGTGGAAGATCCTCAAATCCCTTCATTAACCAGACAAGAGCTGATAATATTTAAACGGCGAAACATACAGACACACACACACCACACACACACACACACACACACACACACACACACACACACACACACACACACACACACACACACACACACACACACATACATACACACACACACACACACACCCAAGTCAATTTTTATTATAACACCCCGTCGTTCTTGCGTCGGGGCTTAAAAATGAAGCACAACAAGCGAAAGAATCGGACAAGCAGCGGTTTATTATTGATTACAATTAACTAGTCGTAACGGCAGACATGCAGTCTATTTTTCATATACCATTCAGTGGTTTTGGTATTTTATATTACACCAGAAAATTAACGTTCAAAATTATACCATTCACACGTCTAAACCACGGGCACGCAACGATTGCGGCGGTAAGTGGGGACTTACCGCCGCAATCGTTGCGTGCCCGTGGTCTTTGACAGTTGTCTTGAGAGGCGGCATGGCGTCCTCACCTTTCGCCTGACGCAGGTCTTCACCAAACACGGCTGTTTCGGGAGGTACCTGTTTCGGATAAGGCGGGAGGAAACGCCCGGGTGTTTCCACTGTGAAGATCGCCCTGAGGACACGGTGGGGCATATGGTGGAGGTCTGCCCGGCTTGGGTGGAGCACCGCCGCCGCCGTGTCCTCGTGGAGGCGATCGGCGGCGGCGATCTCTCGCGTCCGGCTCTGGTCCAGGCCATGGTACGGAGCGAGAGTGCATGGGTAACCGTCACCTCTTTCTGCGAAGCAGTGATGCTCGCGAAAAGGGAGGCGGCGCACGTGAGGGAGAGGCAGTATATGCGCCCTCACGGCCTTAGTCGCCGCAGGAGACGCCCTGGGCGTCGGGAATTCCAGGCTGATTCCCGGCCTACGTAGGCGTGGGCTTGCGGACGGCGAGTAATGGATAGCTCGCTGTCCGGTGAGGCCCAAGCCCAGATCGACGGCGCGTTATGTTCCACGCGCGCCTCAAAGAGATGTCAGCAAAAATCGATGGGGCCCGCAAGGTCCGATGCCTGCCAGGGGTGCGGGTTGTTCGAAAGAGATACCGCCGCCCCTGGCGCATAGGCTACTGAGGGAACACGGGTGGGTTTTATTCAGTAAAAATCTGACACGGCCTCCTGCTCCACCCAGAGCGGGAGAAGTTATTTGATGATTTCTCACCCAAAAAAAAATACGTCTAAAACACCTCATGAAGCATTTTGTATATAACTTGGAGTGAGATTAATGGTAAAAGGGGCAGTGTGAAAATTGCCAGTGCAATGAACCAGTGGATTAGTCAGATACCAACCCATATTGACGAGGTCACCATGTATAGCGTGCGCTGGGCAAGATAGAAAACAATTTATCACGGCAGTTTTGGTTCATTTAATTCAAAGATCGGATGTCCAGCTAGAAGTTATTGTGCAAAAATAGTTAGAGAGTGGTCAGACTCATACATAACTGGACTCCATAGATAGTGCTATAGAAAGACAGCAAAGACATGCGCCTGTTTATTCCATGATTGATTGGAAGTCGATCATGGAACGTGCTCGCTCTAAGAGAAACAGATTCAGCACCGCCTTATAATTTTAAGGAATTAAAACGGAAATGGTTGATTTAAGAACTTTAATGAAAGAAGGCATTAAATGGCTAAAAATTTAATGTCTTCGTTTCAAGAGAAAATGCTCGAGTCTAGTTAAGTTTAGATATTAACAGGATGGTCCCTACTTAGAATTTAATATTTTAGAACGTCCGACAAAAACTACAGTTATTACTAGAAAGAGGGGGGGGGGGGGGGGAATACAACAAGAACAAACGGATGGACAACGGACAGAAGAACTGATGCAAGAATTGAAAAATTATAAAATACCACTAGCTTACTCCACGCCACTGCCTATTACAGAGGCAAAAAAGAAGGACCTCAATAATTTATGTGCAAAGGGGATAATTCCACAAGAGCTTCACTTGTGGTACCAGTCTTTACCAACAAGTAAAGACGTAGCAGACAGAATTTTGGAGTCACACGTCACAGAGGAAGAAGAAGAAGAAGTAGTTGACTGAAACCATATTTTTTTGTTAAATGGCTATGTTCTATTAAATTTTTTACTTTATGTGCATGAGGTTGTTGCTTTTTTTTTTCGCTTAATACTAATAGGATTTTGCTGATTTTTTCGAATAATTGCTTCAGTAAAACTTGATTGAATTTATTACAATAGTTTTATTACTTATTCATGTCATTTTTATTATAAAACCTACCACACAACCTTCGAATGCCCAGTTAAGTAGTATTCACAATACACATTTCGTACATCTAACAGTTAGTTCCACTTTACTTAAGTCTAGTTGTTTTTCTTCAAAATAATTTAGACCTGAGAGAAAAATCACTAACTACGTTCGATAATTAACTAATTCCCAACTAAGTCAGAGATTTTATAGAAAACAATTAATTAGTTTGATGTTTTTAACTATTCTCAATTATTAGAGGGTTTTCACGTGTTTTAGCTCTTATAATATAAATTTTATTTGATTTCCTTCAAACTGAAGCTAAAAACATAAAGTTATGTAAAGGCACGCCAAAGTTATAACGATTTTCATTTAAAAAAACTTTAACCCTGATTATCTCAAAACAAGATTTTTCGACTTAATGACTTTTCGCTCTACGGGGACGATATTGCCTAATAGTTGTTTTAAATATAAGGAAAGAAAGGATATCACCGCTTGCTCTGTTGATCGCTTATGTGAGGTAGCATGTGCAGAGGTTGAGGGCCATACTTTCTTGTCTGTGTATAGACCACCAGCCACGAACTTGTCATCATTTTTGATAATTATGGAAGAAATATTAGGTAAAATGTTCAAAGATAATAAATTAGTTTTTGTGTGTGGTGACCTAAATATTGATTTATTAGTTAATTCACCAGAAAAAAGTAAGCTTATCGCTTTGTTTAAATCATTCAATTTAAAATGTATATTTAATGAAGCGACTAGAATAACAGCAACCACAGCTTCATGCATAGACAATGTATTTACCAATTGCAAAATAAAGGACTCATCCTTAATTAGTGGCGTCAGGTCAGACCATACTGGTCAGCTTGTATCCTTTGACTTAGATAAAAAGTTACATCTAGATAAAACCATAGAATTGAGATCTCTGACAAAAAATTAACTGAAATCTTTTAGTAATAATGTTCTTAGATATCTATCAACAGCGAGTTTTGATTCACAAGACCCCAATATAAACTATGGCACATTTTTTTCTACAGTATGCAAAGAATTCAATAAAGCATGTCCTGTAAAAAAAGTTACGATAACTACTAAACCAAAATTTTGCGAATGGGCCACTACTGGCATTAGAAAAAGCAGAGATATCTTATATAATTTGTATCACGAAAAATCATTGACTTCTGATCAGGCCCTTCATAATTATGTAAGAAACTATTCTAAGATATTCAAAAGAGTCTGCGCTCACGCTAAATCTAAATTAATAAGTAACAAAATTAGTATCTCTAAAAATAAAATAAAAGCTGTGTGGCAGGTAATTAACAAAGAAACTGGAAACACAAAACAGCGAGATCAGAATGAGCTAGCTCTAAAAATTGATAGTGAAATAATTTCAGATAAGTTACAAGTTGCTGAGACTCTAGAAAATTTCTTTACCAACATCCCAATAGAAGTTACGAAATCTCTCCCCTCATCATCTGTATTAGCTGAATCTCTTCTTAAAGAATACTTCAGCAAGGACATTCCAAGTTTTGAATTCAAACCCATTTCTATTGCCACAATTAAAACACCATTTAAAAGTCTTAACATAAAAAACACTGAAGACTTATGGGGGATTTCCGTTAAGGTTCTTGAAAATATCATTGACACAATTGCCCCTGTCCTAACAGGCATATTTAATCAATGTTTAGACAGCGGTACGTTTCCTGACTTAATGAAACATAGTAAAGTAGTACCAATTTTCAAATCAGGTAGTAAGAGTGATCCCTCTAATTATAGACCTATATCTGTGCTTCCAGCATTGAGCAAAATTTATGAAAAAATCATGCTAGACCAGATGTTGTCACATTTTAACTCAAATGGGATTTTACATAGTCGACAGTTTGGTTTCACGAAAGGTAGGTCGACGACTGACGCAGGAGTAAAACTCATCAGTCACATTTTGGAATCCTGGGAGAATTCCCAGGACGCGATTGGCATTTTCTGTGACCTCTCAAAAGCGTTTGACTGCGTTGACCACAATACACTGATCTGTAAATTACACCACTATGGAATTCGTGGACAGGCTGCTGATCTTGTACTTTCCTATTTATCAAACAGGCAGCAAAAGTAAACCTTAACGGGGCGACGTCTTCGGGGTCTCTAGTTAAGATGGGCGTGCCTCAAGGTTCAATTCTTGGCCCTTTTTTATTTCTAGTTTATATTAATGACCTTCCTTACCTGATGGCTAACTTCTCGGATATAATTTTATTCGCTGATGACACTTCTCTTATTTTTAGAATAGATAGAAAAGATACAGATGTCTTACATGTCAATGATAGTCTAGCTGTTCTTTCGAAATGGTTTGCCGCTAATAATCTTTTACTCAATGCGAACAAAACTAAATGTCTTAAGTTCTCGTTACCAAATGTACCCCAAGTAGGTCTAAACTTAAAACTTGATGGCAAGAAACTAGATGCTATTTCGGAAACTGTATTTTTGGGAATTACTTTAGATTCAAAATTGCAATGGGGTGCTCACATTAGAGCTCTTTCAAGTAGATTAAGCTCAGCTGCTTACGCAGTAAGAAAGATAAGGCAGTTGACGGATGTAGCCACAGCCAGGTTAGTTTACTTTGCTTATTTTCACAGTATTATGTCTTATGGTGTTCTGTTGTGGGGATCGGCAGCTGACGTAGATTCAATTTTCATTTTACAAAAGAGGGCAATCCGCGCAATCTATAAAATGGGGCCTCGCGAGTCTCTTAGAAACAAATTCAGCGAAATTGATATTCTAACTCTGCCGTCTCTTTATATCCTAGAAAATATCTTATATGTTCGCAAAAACTTAGGCCTTTTCAAAAAACGATGCGATTTCCATAATCTGAATACACGTAGTAAAGATGAAATTGTGATTCCAAAATTTAGATTGACTAAAACTAGCAAATCATTTCTAATAAACAGTATCCGCTTCTATAACAAGTTGCCAAAGTCAGTTACAGAACTTAGCGATGGAAAGTTTAAAACGCACATCAAACGTGTCCTTATCACAAAAACATAATTATAAGATAAAAGACTACGTTGAAGACAGGGAAGTTTGGCATTAATTCCTTCTGCACATGTGGCTTCCCTGGTACCTCATTAACAGCATAACTATGTGAAAGTCTATTAACTGCTCTCAATGTTCTTTTTTATTCTTTTCATTTTTACAATGCTGACATGTTCTCGTCATTATTTGACATTATACATCAATTTTAATATCAACTATTTTTTAGTGATTGTCATGTTAATCATATCACTATGTTTAATTAGGTTCATTTTATTTATGTAGATTATTTTACATATTGTGAATGGGAGAACGTTGTAGGCCTTACAGACTGTAGATTTGTAGACGATTTTCTCTGTATTCGTATAAGTACCTGGTACTTATTGACAGGCCTGCACTGTCCTCCCATACATTTTATCTTTGTAATTTGAAAACATTGGTAAAGCCAATCATTTTTAAAAGAGTAACCGTGGAGTTTCTTGCCGGCTCTTCTCCATAGGAAACAACATTTTGGAACCGTGCACCTAGCTTCTGACGTTTCATAAGTGCCCATGCAGGTTTATGTGAAATAAAAATATTTTGATTTTGATTTTGATAACGGTTAGGAGTTAGGTGGAGGTTGGGCATAACTCCGCCATAATACCGATTTGCAAAATTATTTTTTTGTTCGAAAGGGGTTCATTTCGAAATGGTCCCATTTAAATTTCATATAGATCGGAGTTTCGGAGACAGACAACGGAACTCTTCGAAAAATGACAGTTAAAGCGAGATTGCTGCTATAGCTTAAATATGCATTGATTTGACCCCAAGGATTATGAAATTTCGAATTGGTGTGGGGTAGGTACTACAACTAAAAAGTGAAAAATAAAAACTATTTTCAAAAATAAAATAAAAAATGCAACTGACTTTCAAAAAACACTAGAAAGTGAAAAATAACTTTAATTTCGGCGGTGACAAGAAATTAATAAAATACGTACCTATCCAAAGTCACCGACTTCCGAAATTAAAGTTATATTTCAGTTTCTAGTGTTTTTTGGAAGTCGGTTGTTTTTTTTTAGAAAAAAGTTTTTTTAGGACTTAAATCAAAGATGTTCTAATGGCTATGTAGTGTCCAACAAAGTAATTTTGGGTGACTACTTATTATTGTGTTATATGAGCATCTTGCACCATTCATAAATGACATGCGTTACCTGTGCTGAACTTTCGACATACACTTTTTTTTTTGAGGGTGGGCATCAAATAACTTCTCCCGCTCTGGGTGGAGCGGGAGGGTGTATCAGACTTTTACTGAAGAAAAACCCACCCGTGTTCCTTCAGTTGCCTGTGTGCCAGGGCCCACGGCATCTCTTTCTTTCAACAAACCGCACCCATGGCAGGCATCAGCCCTTGCCCCTTCAGTTGGTGTTGACATCTTTTTGAGGCGCGCGTGGAACACAACTCACCGTTAACCTGGGCTTGGTCCATACGGACAGCGAGCTACCCATTACTCGCCATCCGCTAGCCCGCGCCTACGGTGGCCGGGAATGAGCCTGGATTCCCGACGACTAGGGCGTCTCCTGCAGCGACTAGGGCTGTGAGGGCGCAAAGATTGCCTTTCCCACACGTGCGCCACTTCCTACGCAGGGCCTGGACCAGGGACGGACGAGAGAGATCGCCGCCGCCGATCGCCTCCACAAGGACATGGCGGTGCACGACAGACCCCCACCGTATGCTTCACCGTGTCTTCCGGGCAATTTATGCAGTAGTAACACCCGGGTGTGTCCTTCCGCCTTATGCGAACAAGATCATCCCAAAACAATCATGTCTGGTGAGGACCTGCGTCAGGCGGAAGGTGAGGACCGCGCCGTGACGCCTCTCAATCAACTCCTCAAAGACTTACCGCTGCAGTCGACATAGACTTGCCTACACTTTGGATTTCGGATACTTCCTGACTCTGAACTTCCCTGTATAAAGAAATGGCTCAGAAAAAATAATAACATTGTACACAAGAAAATTGTGGTTTCTTGGTAAACGGTGGTTCTAACACTACGACCTTAACTGCAATTCACTGCAACATGCACCACTTGTGCAGGTTACGTTACGATGGCGCAATGGCGCGGATTTCTGATAGATACGCCGTGATTAGAAGTCTACGTTTGCACGAATGTAAAATATCGCGGCCAGTTTTTTTCTCACACTGGATCTTTAACGCAATGCTTAGCGCAGAGACTTGAAAATCGAGTGTTTTTTCGATGTGTTGGGATGCACTTTATTGGATTCTCGATGCTCGGTCCTACACCTAGAGTTGAAAAAACAACGCACGATAAAATCACGCCGCGAGATTTTTACGTTCGTGCGAATACGAACGTATGGAGGACCTTCACATTTTATTTTAACGAATAAACTTCTTATTTATGGACAAAATATTGGCTAATTTGCTCTTTACATCACACCAGTAAATGGGAAATATTAGGTTACTTTTGTTTTCGGTCGAAGCTCTAGAACCTTTTACACCGAGAAAAAGTAATTAGTAATTAAACATGATAAATTATTGAGAATAATCTATACTAATATTATAAAGAGGAAAGATTTGATTGTTTGTTTGCATTGAATAGGCTCCGAAACTACTGAACCGATTTGGAAAAAAAACTTTCACTGTTGGGAAGCTACACTATCCCCGGGTAACTCAGGCTATATATTATCCCCGTATTCCCACAGAAAAGGGTACTACGCGGGTGAAACCGCGGAGCGCTACTAGTCCCTAATAATTTAATCTTAATGCAAAGGGCATTAGGTTTTTTTCTGACTAAAGGTACCTACGCCAGATAAGGATCTACAGTAAATTAAAAAGGGGCATATTATTTATGCTCTAAAACTCTAAACTGCTTGGAGAACGGTGAATATTTGTATCTTGAAATTATCCTCATTATGATCTTTTGTCAAAGTTCGTACCTGAAACAAAGCAAAACACAATGTTAATTTAATTTTGTATTTTTATACCAAATAATTAAAATGGCAGCAGACATTGTGACAATGGGGCATGGTGTAATCTTTAAAGTTACCTACATCAATACCAAAGATACAGTAGAGCAACTTACAGCTTAATAATTTAGGTTCTAAAAAATTAACATCTTATTAACAAAATGAATGGTTGTAAATTAGGTCTCACAAAATACTCCAGCCGTAACTGGCCACCGCTAGTGAAAAACTCAATGGAACCATTAAATATTTTTATGAAAATAAATAAAGAAAAAACTTTTATGGCATCTTACGTCTTTGACGGATAACGGCCAGCAATCTTGCATTTTAGGTCCTAAATAATTCGACTTCTTGGAATAATTTATTGGGTCTAACATAATACTAATTCATTCTTTTTCTAAATTACGACTAGTTCACGTCACTAATATTTCATACTATGCACATTGCATACCATCTTTAGTGAACCGATCGTGCTGGAGCAATAATGTATCTTTTTCTTTTGATATAAGCACACGTTGGTTTAAAAATTAACCGTCAAACTTAAAAATGAACAAAGCCTCGTTGTTGAACAACGCTTTACAGCATGAATTCCATTACGAAGTTAGTACAACATTGAGTAATTTTATAATCAAAGCGTGCAAAACCGACATCGTAAAGCTTTCAGGATGCTGGGAATCCCTAAAATAACAAAATAGAATTTCCGAGAGATGTGAGCTGGGAGGCGTGGCGGCCGGAAGTGGGCTGCGTTTGGACGGCCGGAACCTTGCGATCGCCACATCCGCGCCAGCGAGCGAATAAGCAATGCACTTATTATATTATTAAGGTGGTATTGATGAGGTTCATTTGTTGAAAATGTGGCTTTAGATTATTCATTTATTTGGTCGATTTTGAGAAAGTTAAGGATTAAAAAAATCCCATTAAAAAAATTCAGGATCATGTTTCCACTGCCTCTATAATAGCAATAATTTTGTTTTTTAATACATCTTGATATAGTTAGGCACCATCTGCTTATCCTTTCCCAACTATGTTGCGGTTGGCTTCCAGGCTAACCGCATGTAGCTTAGTACCTACCAGTATTTTAAATCGAACGACTGTTAGTAATTTTGATAATGTAAGTGTTTTTTTTTTTTTTGTAAAATTTCAGTTCATAATTATACCTGTTGAACAAAACATTAAGACAATAACAATCAGTCACAGTTAATTTACAATATTTTTTCTAAATAATCACCACGACACACCAGCACAGGCAAGCTCGGGCCATCCCGCGCCAGGCACCACCACCCGTGGCCCATGGGCCACCCCACGTTAATTGATTCACCAGATAACCCCGGAATGTCACTCGATGAACGCGATCCATGTTTACAACGCGACCTCTGTCATTCAACGCGTTGCGTGCGTTGCGATGACAAGTGCATTCTGCTTGTAATTGAAGATAATGGTGCATGATATAAGATTTCATAGAAGATAAAAAGTTTAAATATTGCTATAAAGATAGACTAGCTGTTGCCTGCGATACAAACGAGTGCATTGACAGGACAAGTCCATTCAATCCGTGTGGTCTTTCCTCAAAAGACCATTTCAGACACCAATCTACATGATCTGACCAAGATTATGTCTGGATTTTAAAAGAGACTGTGACCTCTGTGTTGTTTCGACCTTTCTTCTCAGATGAATTAGATATGAAGCGCCGACTTCATCTAGTTTATCAAAATACGATTGACGTGTAAAATGGTTTGTACAAACCTACTTACAGAAATAAAATCATTTATTATAATTATATCATTTGTATTTAATTATTTTTGAATACAAATATCCAAGATGACGATTACTTCATTGGTTTAGGCGCGAAAATGTAACAGATAGAAAGAAATATTCTGCATTTAAAATGAAAAACAGAGTTAACTAATAAATCAATCAAACACAGTATTAGAAACAAAACGTAGAATTAATTTGTTAAATGAACTGTCTGTTTAAAAAAAATCGTTTTATCCGAAAACATCCATCGCTTTCTAGCTAAACTTAGACAAAACATAGAGATTTCATGCAACTTCCGATTTCAATCTATTAATCATATTTTTCAAGGGATTCAGAATCCCATTACACCGTTACAAGACCCTCTAGAACGATCGATGTACCAGGAGAGCATAAAACAATGCCCCCAGTAATTTACGAGTTCAACTTGCCTCGGACCTCTCTTTACGAGGTAGTAGGTACATCTCCTGTTGAAAATGCCTCGCCTTTAAAATGAGCATTAAGATTAAGGGAAATGTTATTGGGGTGTAACGGGGAAGTGAATTTTTTATATTTCGATTTTAAGGAGAAATCTGGTTGTGTTGTTAAACCTTGGTATATTTATTTGTAAGGTTTTTTAAAACTAAAACCTGTTTTTACCCCACGTGGTCATGGCACTAAATAGGTATATTTTTTTAAGACGCTATTTATTGATATCTAAAATTAACAAGTCTTGTACCAAACCCAGCCAGCCGTTAGGTTAGGTTCAGAATTATTTAAAGCATAAATAATTCTAAAGTAAGAGTTTTTGACTCAAAAATTGAACACAACCTGCTTACATTTGGGTTAGTCAAAATTTAATCTTTTGATAGCATACCTAGGATTATAAAAAATAAATGTTGACTTCTTTGCTGTCGCGCAGTTGCGTAAAAACTTTACATAACAAAAAAAAAAACTGTTTGCCGTCAGCGCATGGTATCATCTCATTGACTAAGTATTTGAGATCAAGATAAAAATTAAATTTTCCGTAACGCAAAAATATACAGATTATGCACGTTATTGAGTCAAAAAACTCATAAACAATGCATATCTCACAACTCACCCACATTTTCTCAAACCGTTACGTAATTCAAAAAACAATTGAAAAATGGTATTTCAATTTCGCCATAGGCGTACGAAATATAAATTAAAATTAGGATGGGCGGCGTGTAATTCCGCAATAAAACGCAGCTGCGCTCCAATCAGATGACGATCTTGATAAACGAGCACCGTGAGATTGCACTCTTGCTTGAAACCTGGCGGAAAGTGGAAACCTATTTCGTGAAAGGTTTTTTTTGTATATATTAGTTTACAAGAGTAGATTTCTTTGACAATGCGTAAGTAAGCGATAGAGTATGAACTCAAACTCAAACTCAAAGCATTTATTTCAAATAAACCAATTGCAGGCACTTTTGAATTGTCAAGGTCAGTGAGTTAGAAAGATGAAGCTAGTTGCCCATTCTAAAGCGTAGGTACCTATGGAGAAGAACGGGCAAGAAACTCCATGGACACTCTTTTAAAATCATGATTTTTTTACAAAAAGTTGGTTACATCATTATGTTGAAATTATCAATGTGAGAACGATGTAAAAAGTGCACATTAAAAGCGTCCGTAATTAGAACAAAAATAAAATAACAATTCAGAAATTAAAGTAAGCCGCTGGAGCTAAGAGATCACCAGTCCCTACTGACGGCGCCCGTTCACGGACATGACGTATACATGAGCACCATTCAGCTCAACCATTTTGAAGGGTACTTAAAATCTCTGAAAATCGCAAGATCTTTACGTAGTAGTATCCTTATTCATTTATAACTAGCAGCGCTCCGCGGTTCCACCCGCGTAGTTCCCGTTCCCGTGGGAATACGGGGATAAAATATAGCCTATGTCCCCCGGGGATAGTGTAGCTTCCTAACAGTGAATTAACTTTTCAAATCGGTTCAGTAGTTTCGGCGCCTAATCAATGCAAACAAACAAAAAAACCAACAATCAAATCTTTCCTCTTTATAATACTAGTATAGATATCTGGATGTGTGGATTGACCTTAAAGTTTAAGCGAAACCAAAATGTAAACCGAGTCTAAGATGCTGTAAGGTGGTAGAATGAGGACCAAAATTAACACAGATGAAAATATTCCCTTTGTCTCATCATCTAACTATTAACTGGATCATGATGTTTTTGGTTTGACGTTTGCTAAAAATGAAACCTAGCTAGATCAATTTATAGCCCTCGAAGCCCCTTGCATACTAAATTTCATGAAAATCGTTGGAGCCGTTTCCGAGATTTAGATTTTCATCATCATCATCATTTCAGCCGAAAGACGTCCACTGCTGGACATAGGCCTCCCCCAGGCTCCTCCACTTCGACCGGTCTTGTGCTTTCCACATCCAGCGGATACCCTTTTAGATAGATTCAGATTAAATATATACACATTTACAAGAATTGCTCGTTTAAAGGTATTCGATATATAATATTTTTTCAGTATGAAATGAAGGTAAAAACCCACCGTTTCAATTTCATATTTTCCTTAACTTAGTTTCTAGTTCAGAACTGTAGCGTAGAAGTTCATTCAATACCGATGGCTCTGTCAATTAATTTGGTCGACCTTTTAGAGTTACTCGTACATTATCTTTTCAGTCAATACTGCATTTGAACTAAGTAAATTAATGAAATTGCTTTTAAAGGGCACTGAAGTGTTATGATAAAAGCATTTCAGTCCGTTAGCCTAAAAACTTTACCGCAACTTTACAAGATAACAAGATCGCCAAGTCATCGCCCTTTCTAAGGGTCGGCCATTTTATGCTCGAAAACTCGAAAAAAGCTAATCTCGTGGACACTATTATTTATTTAACGGATTCTAATTTAACGAACACTATACCAATCTAGGATCCCGTCGCAACCTACAAAATGACGACAGCACATAAAAAATACACGGCAATGACAGAATAGAAATAATTACTTCGTATCCCGGGCAAGGCAGCCGTTCAACTGAAAACGTACGCTGAAAAATATATCCAACCCATTTTATCATACGGGGGTTTCTGTGAGCGAGAAAGGGACAGTACCACGTCGCCTAAATAAAACATAACGGCTGAGAACACGAGCCATATTGCCTCGGTGGAAAAGTTTTAAAAAGTTTTTTTTGCGGACCCATTACAAGTACGTCGACTTTGTGTGTGTGAGTTCGCTCGATACAAGCGGTCGATGGTCCTGTGATATGTTAGAAGACAAGCTTGTAAGAATATTATGTGAAAACATGAGGATTTGTTGAACAAAATCAACAACTTTTACACCCACGCGAAGTTGAGTAAAAGAGGAGATTCTAAGAAAGCCTCTAATTATTATTTCATCGCTAAATGTTTAAGTTACTATTTTAATAGGTACAAAAGTTATTAAACACACAAGTATCTTCTGGATAAGAGAAAAGTACCTTGATAATATAAACTTCCTCCGAAGACAATGGCAAACAAACTCTTTAACCAAACCAAAAATAGAGTAACCTCTAGTACTGAAGAACAAAGTCTACATTCACGCTGATTAAATTCCTCCATATTCATAAGACCTAAATCGTCGCATGCATTATTAAGATAATACATGCGACGCTAACGTATTTTCATTTTAAATTTTAATCCATTGAAAACGTGACCTCCAACAGGAGTGTCTGTGTGTGAGTGGCCCTGGTTCATGCACACAGACAAGCAGCTGTGTACACAACGAAAGTAGGTTTATTTCCATGAAAAAGTTTTGAAAATCGATGGCTTTAGCTCCTACGCTCGGAAAGTTTTGCGCCATATAACCATAAATACAGTGTACGCCCGTGTTTTGCTCGCTGTAGACATCGACCTACTGGTATTTTCTTCTTGTAATAATTTGCAAAATACTGTATTATGAACATTTTTGCGCAAGAACGTTACTTTTTACGTGATATTACAACATATTTTGCTCTCGTTTTTTATAGTCACGTGGATGGGGACATGGCGTGATTAAACACGTTTTTGTGATTGCGTTATGTTGCTGGGATTACGTTAAATCAGTGAGGGCAAAAGTTGAAAAGTTCTCTCGGTTTTGCAATTCTTTAGAAAACGATTGTGTAATTATTACAAGAATATTGAAATTTCATATACGTGGCGTTTTCTCGAAATTTTCTTTTGAAGCCATAGTTTTCACAAGCGAAATGTGTTTTGTTCAAAGTTAGTGGTCAAGGTTATTTTACACACCTGTGATGTTGGAATTTCACTACTTTAAGTATTCTATTTGACAGTCATAGGTTGCGAAAAATTTGCGTCGAAAAATATTGCTCTTCGGAATCATTGGAGGCCCATCATTCAAACTGAAGATACTTCTATTTTCCGGGAAACACCCCAAAGATTTAAACAGAGGGTTATAAATATCCTAAGAATTAATACCCCAAAGGATAAGCGTACGGCGCATGACGCATTGTTGCGGGAAGCACCATCTTGAAAATATCGCTTTGATATATTATTGTTTATAAATAATGACTGTTAGACCCTCTTAATTTAATTGTGGCGTATCCCTGAAGCTTATTAACCGTCCGGTTAATATTTCCTTATTGGGTTGTAATTAATTTTGTTGGGCAGGTGCTATGCCCGGAGCCGTCCGGGATACCTTAAACGGCTATTATCTACCGCATTATTTTGTCGTGGCCAATTTGTTTGAAGCCTTTGACGGTTGTAACGAACAGTTAATTAAGTTCGATAAGATGCTCGATTGTTTAAGAAAGGATTTTGTTTATAAGCAAATGGTTTAATAAAGGATTGGTGAAGTGGATTGTTGGATTGAAAATGATTGTGTCAATCGTTCAATGTTTGTTTATTTTACAGGCTCATATTTCACGGGGCCTTGGCGGGTTTCAAGTGCTTTTGATTGCTGGTTTCTTTAAATTTTAGAAAATCATGACAACGTTCATGATATTGACTTTTTAGTTAGGCTTTCGTATGTATATTTTTGATGTGTTCAAGTCAAGAATTAAATAATTGAAACAAAAATGCCGTGTCGCATTTCGCAGGCAACTGGTATATGACAAGCTCAGCAACAATAATACTGAAAAAAAAAACAACAAATAAATCAAACAGTATCACAACACGACACACCAGCCAATTACCAATTACACTCCGCACAATTACAAACTATGCCACAGCACAGCCAAACAGTAGTCCAAGTTGTGCCCAAGGTCAAATTAGCGCCATGACCCCCAACTGCACCCTCAGTCCGCTGGTCCAAGTAGTTTACGAACAACTGCCATAACTCCGCAGGTTCTGAAACTGGGTGACGGACTAAGCGGCCGGGCCGTTGACTCCGAGAAAAAGTTCCCTTTAAATATCCACAAGTTTAGTTTAGCAACTCAAATTTAGTTTGGTAACAAACAGAACAAACAACAAGTCGCAACAAATCCGGCGAAGTTGCGCGCGAGTCGGTTCAAGTTCAGTTCGGAGTGAACTCGGGATGCCCACGTGGGGTTGTGACTGTATGAGAGAAGTGTGTGTGTGTCAATGGAAGTTTAAAAAAGTTAAGTAAAACGTTTCAGTCAGTTCTTTAACATAAATCAAGCAACAATTCATAGCACGAAACTTGATATTGAAATGTTTTAAATATCGAAGTTTTGAAACTGGCTTGATTATGTGCAAATATTCGAACGGAATTATTCCGTTCGGAATCTCACGTATGAATATGATACTTAGCACTTTTCAAATAGTTAAATAATATAAAAGAAGCGACCTCATAACTGTGCAGCAAAAACTTCATATACCATTAAATAAAGCATTTATGTTACATACTTCGAGTACCTACCTACATTTACGTAGTTTCTTTGCTACGCTCAACGTAGGCTATCCGGGTCGTAGCCACGGAGCTACGAGCTACGGGCTACGACGTAGGCGGTGCCAAAAGCTAGCCGCTACTTTACTACGCCGGGGTGTGAGGCATCGTATCGATTGCCTCCCCTGTACCGTTAGTATGACCTAACTAATTTTATGACCTTTTAGGATAATATGCATTGCTTCATTGCGTTTTAAACAAAGGTACGGGTAAACAAAAATTGTATCGCAAAAAATCATTACTGAAATAAAAAACGAAAAAAATTACAATAAAACTGTTAAAATGTATTTAAAGGGTCAGTTGTACGAATGGAGATATTTTTTTCTGAACTGAAATAAAGAACATAGTAACATATAAAAAATCGTGTCCGCATTACGTAACTGCGCATATCCTGTTTCGGACCGGCCGCATCCTTGCGTCGGAGACAAAGTCCTGTACAGGACTGGCGCGCCGCCGCTGCGGTGCGCATACCGCGCATGCGTGCCCCCTGCCCTCGCCGCCCTCTACCCGCAACACGGAAAACTTTTCCCCGACATAGCTATAACTACGCGCTTCACCCGTCGGCAACACTTTTTGCCCCCACCGGTGGGTAGGGGAGGCAAAAGTTTTGCCAGCCCGGTTCGGTACTCCGTACACATCGCTCTTCCACTTTTTCCTGTATATTGAAATGGAGGTGCGGAGAAAAGAGTAGAATTTAGAAGCTGTCGTACAAATTTTAATGAGGAGTGAGAAGGTGAATGGTATTTCGTGTAACGAGCACCGCGGCCTTTGTATGGACGTTTTAATATTTCAATACACGCCGAAGTTGCGACACGAAACGTACAATTTGACAAAACGAGCGTTTCATAATGAGGATGTCATTTAGGTGTCACATGTCAAATTATAATAGGTAATTTACAAGTTACAATTTCTATCACAAATTGATGAAAGTTGATCTTGGTTGCTATTTATGAGTTATGTATGAGCTTACCTCAGATAATTGCAGATGACCGACGTCCGGCGGTCACCTAGTTAACGCTAATCACAATTAGGCGAGCCACCACTTCATCACGGCTATTCTATAACAAGGATCCTCAGTGAATGATTAATAACTAAAACCGCGGTTTGTTTGCATTTGGACGGTTCGCGTCCGTCGGCGAGAGTAACAAACTTATGAATAATATGCCGCATAAGTTGAGCATGACTTAAGGATGAATCGATTTTCTTGAGCCGTCGCCACACGGCTGCTATCCTACCATCTCGATTAATTGCATGGGTTATTTAAAGAGGAGCCGTCAACAGTACATATTTGAGGTCTGGGAGTACATTCATCACGGGCCGGGTTGCAACGTCTGACCCTACGTTATCTTGCAGGAGCAGTGACGCGACCCAAACCTCTTGGTGACTGATGACTCGCCTTAATTAAATTTTATGAACTATCTTTCTGTTGGTCCACTGTTTGTTAGTGCAATTAGTGAAACTCTGTTTATACGTTGATGTTATCAGAAAGTATTTAAAATGAAACAAATTATTCATTAAACCCTACAATGCAAATGCATTTACCTAAACAAAGTCTGGCGTAGCATCGCCGTTGTAAAAGTTTTCACAATACACATCGCCAGTAATAGAATGACAGTCCTAATTCACGGTAGGTTTAGTTAACGTCCAAAGCAACTTTACAATTCTAACTTAGTTGCGTATTCTGTCCACCTGAAAACCGCCGCCGAACTCCGACGTCGGCCACATCCAAAATTCAAGCTATAAAGACAGACACGGGCCACATGTCCGACAGATGTACTCAGTTCCTGATGTGTGTGAATCAAAGACTAGGATTTGGTTCCAGAATTAGAGCGGGATATTACTGCTGGCGGGCCTTAAATAAACATCCACTGTGAGGCCATGTTCGCATCGAGTTTTGTGTACGAAATTTAAATGGAGCTGCTATGGAATCTCTGTGAATACTTATTATAAATAAAGCTCAGTAGTAAAACAGATTTCTTTACAACTCACTCGTGAAGTCGTTGATTACATTATATAGGATCCTCTAAATGTGTTACAAGCTTGGTATAATAAATAAACTTTTATAGGCAAATGTCTAAAAAAAAAAAAAATGTCTAAAATAATTTCTTACTTGTAGCGAAAATGTAACGTAAATATATTTAACGACTCCTACATAGTCGATCAATTTTATTCCAAATTTACCGCCAGACGCGTACGAGCACCATTTAAAAAGTTACAACAGTTGAATTTCGAAAATAGAATACGATGTTCAAACTTTGCTTTCAACCAGTTTCAGTAAAAACCATTAGTTTATACATCGAATGGAACGCACCAATAAAATTATTTCCAATCGATGTTTTGGATTCAATTTTCTTCTAATTAAAATTTATAGGAGTTCGACTTCTGTCGACGTCAATTTTTAACGAATGACAATAAAAGTCACGAAAGTCTAGACGATTTTACGTGTATGGTTTTCTAACTTTTACAATAAAGTGCTATTTTTATTCCAGTGGAATAAAAAATATTCAAATAAAAGCCTGTTCATAAAAGTTGATGTTTGTTTTTGAGTAATAAATAAGTTTGTCAGACGTCAGTCATGTCCGTTCAGAGTGTTGTAAAACAAAACAAAAGAATGTAGCGACATTTAGTTCAAGACGGGGCGATAACTCAGACGCCGCGCGTAGCCACTCGCACAGATTTATTGGTGCAATTGACAAAGTGGCAAATGGCCCATTAGAAATTAGGAGTTCCTCGAGAAACGCGCCATGGAAAAATGTACAGCAATATTTCCCCTGTGTAAGCAAAATTGTAAGCAATAAATAATATCCGGGTGTTCTTATGTCGCTTGTGCAAAGTAAATTTGAAAAAGGTTTTTAGAGGAACTGAAAATTTATTTGTATTCTGGACTTTTTGTGTGAGTTGATAACTTTTGGGTTTATCTTTACGCACTAATGCATAAAGCTTTGACAAGAGATAAAAACTATGAAATTTCTTTGGGTAGGTTCAAAACTGCTACAGAAATTGGTCTCGTCTCTTTCAACAATTTCTTAAGTCTCTATATTATTACTTTAGATAAAATCTAACGTAAGTAAACCACCCCTACATTAAAAAAACCTTTTTATACCAATCTTTTGGGTAAACACCGCACTTTAGGCGATAAACCGAATAATCGTCCAATAAAAAATAAACAGATAATCGAATACAATAATCGTAATA
The DNA here is from genome assembly GCA_949987655.1 of Polymixis flavicincta. NCBI lineage: Eukaryota > Metazoa > Arthropoda > Insecta > Lepidoptera > Noctuidae > Polymixis > Polymixis flavicincta. The sequence goes on along the minus strand of OX465179.1, from coordinate 19,392,660 downwards.
ATCGAATAGAGGGAACTAATTCCATTAATGTTTTCAGTCGATAGCTTACGACATGTTTATCGTCATTGAGTAATAAAAACGAGTCTAATGACTCGGGAACTCGGCTCTGCCGGGATTGTCTCTCTATATCATATATGGGTCAATAAAATTTTATCTTCAGTTAAACTTTGTTAAACGCTTCGTATTTTTCTGAGGGAATTAGGAGCCATTTCTTTTTCTATACCTTTACCTTGATAATAAGATTGTTTTTGCAATATTATGCCTATATGTTTGCGTAGAATCGAATATGAGTTATTATAACGCCTTTAGATATGTTCACGTGTTTTATTGTCGGCAATCCAGGACAAATGTTATTTTGACAAAACTTTGTCTATGTGAGTAGTATCGTAGAGCTTTACACAGAAATATTCTATGTAACGAAATGTACAATGTGAATAACAACGAATTTTACCTACATGAACTCTTGTTGCGTTTCATTTAGTAGTGAAACTGTGTCACAACTTCACAATAAAACATCATAAAAGCACAAACTACGACAAATTCGAATAACTCCATTACTCCATCATTCTCGGTACAGCTCGTTTATTATTCGAAATTTTCTCACCTCTAAAATACAGAGATTAACACAGCAAAAGCTTGTCAGCTCTATTTCAACCGCATAAGGTTCTAAATTCAAAATGATAAAAAGGAAAATTTGTGTTTTTTTTTTTAAACGTGTGCAAACACATCAGCGGGTGTTCAGTATAAAAAGATTATCTAGTAAGAGCGGAAACAAGTAAACAGATTATAAAAAAGACGTTCCGTTCCCGCTGCGACCCCTCCGGCTGTATTCATACGGTGCTGGAAATGTCTTTGTATAAAAATATACTTTTTGGGGTTTTTGTTTTAAGTTACGTGTTTTAAACTAATATTTGTCTTGGTTTTTCTGTTTGGTGATTCATTTGTTCTGTATGTTCAGTTAGAAAACTGCTTTATGGTTATTTTATTAAACCAGTTTTTCCGAGCTGTTACGTTTTGACGATAGCCGCTTGCGCCGTGCCCCAGCGTTGCGCCACCTTAAACCGTAAATTTACCCAAAAGGCACGCAAAGTAACACCTTTGTAGAAGACCTTGGACCTGCATAGCTATTCCCAACCGACATAAACACCCATTTCGACAGGCTTTCGTACCAAAAATGACATATTTAGAAAACCTGATTTACCTTGCCCCCGACCGCAAACAGCTGTCAGAAGAATAGCGGCCGTCCATTTGTGAAAATCTCAAAATTTTCGGGTTTGCGTGTGTAAACAGCGTTTTGAGGACTCGTAGGAACGATTGATTGATTTTCGATTCGGTATGGAAACGTCTCGAATGGTTGTGTATAGCTATGCTATTCTTCTTATCATATCTTCACAAACATTTAATTCAAAACAATGAACGTCAACAAAAAACCTCACTATCCCACTTTTTACTAACATCCCCGCTAGGTCCCTTGAACACAGTTTCCTCTTTAAACCTTCTTTTTGTCTCCACTATCTGTGCGGTCCCGCGGGTGCAATGCGTCGGTGTCTCACTGTACCTCTCCCCTCGAGAGGTACCCCACCCCGCATACCCCGCGTGGTCGTGCGTGTCGATAAAAAATAATTGCTTCCGTCACCCTGAATTATAATACAAATAGAGGTTCCTTCGAATAATTTGCTGAGATAAGATTGTTCATATTTTATTCGAGATAATTTTCTGTTATTTCCGTGGTTAATTTCTGTCCTCAATGTTATGGTATATAGATGTCACCGATTGAAAAATCACACCATATAGGCATATCGACACTTGTATCATAACCATAGCACACACAAGGCAGGCACTGAAAGTTTGTAGCACTTTTTTGTATAAAATGTACACATCATTTTTTAGAGCCTTGAGACTGACTACGGTCCGTCCACATCCCAGGCTTGGCTCTGATATGTGTGGATTGACCTTAAGGTTTAAACGAACCCAAAATGAAAAACGACTCTACGATGCTGGAAAGTGGCAGAATGTGGACCAAAATAAACACAGATGAAACTCTTCCCTTTGTCTCATCATCCAAGTATGTAATACAGTATTTTGCATAATTTTCCCCAGACTTCCCGAAAATGTAATATGTACTAAAATACCTAAGCTAGCCGTGCGAAATTAACATCTTAAGTGGAAGTTCTCAATAGTTAATCTGCGTTCATTCTCGATTTGCTCCGAATGAAGGCGCTATCGACTGGACGGCTCACAATAGATGCAGTGGACCGAGTTCCAATAGCCGATCCAGTTTTATATTGCATTTGCTATGCGCTTGCGTTGTGGCGATAACTTTATAGTTTATATGAAATTGAATAGTATTTCAAATAAGGTTTCCATGAAATATGAATAATACAGGTTGATAATCTTAAAATTTTCTTCATGTCTCCTTAGGTCATATTTTTAAAGCAAATGTATGCCATTTCATAACATTTATCTTCTTTAGATCAATTTGTTAATGTATTACTGTTAAAGGCAATTTAAAATCAATTTTTAAAATATCAATACGAAATCCATTAGCAAATTGCCAAAATACCAAAACAAAAGCGTAATCAAGATGAAACCCAAGTTTTCGAAGTAATCGTCTTAGTTTCCAACAAATAACGCAGGGAACACACGTGAGGGCTTCCATTCAACAAGTCAGGCATTGTGGGGCCGATCAATCATAATCACAGGCACTTTCAAGCTCTTTCACGTCGACTAATGGTCCACGAAATGCGTTTAAAATCTGCGAGTGTGAAAGCATTGGAAGGTAACCGCTCGGAAAAGCACAAAGCCGGTGTGGGATTGATCCATCATGTGTCCTCACCTCAAACGATACGGTTTGGAAATGTGACTTTTTATTTTCCGGCTTCGAATGTTTTATTTTTTTCATAAATTGTTCCGGTTTTATTTCAACGACTGTTAATTCTGTATGTGTACCAATATTATTCGAGATTATTCATATTAAAATCTACTAATATTATAACGTGACGGTTTGTAAAGATTTGTTAATGTTTGTTACTCAATCACGCAAAAACGCCTGAACGGATTTGGATGACATTTGGCATACATATAGATTATAACCTAGATTAACACATAATATTTTTTTATCCCGGTAGTACGTTTCCGTGGGATCATTTCCGACTTATATGCGGGCGAAGCCGCAAGCAAAAGCTAGTTCGATTATAATTCTACAGTATGTGTACCTTCTTGATATGACAAAGCATCGCCACATTCACATGCACTTCAAAACACGACATTATTACCATAATTTCTTCGCCATATAAAAAATAGTATTCCAAAAAGAATTTTTAATTTAACAATCTTTGACAGCGCCACGCCAATCACTCGACGGGCCGCTCCATTGTACTCTCTGTTCTGTTATTTTAATTTTTTCCCCGCACAGGAATGTCTTTGAGACTTCAAATGACGCGTGTAATATGGAGGTCTGTGTTCGTTTGATGTAGAAAGATTAGGTCATTTGTGATGAGTATTTTTCACTGAAATAAAAGCGAACAATGGTGCGTCGATAAGCCACGGATCCCCTTTGCGGTCTACTCTCTGTTTACAGTGGCTTTTTTGATGTGGCCACTCTGCTTTATAATGTTTAATTCGCTTTGATTTTGCATTGAGGTTTTCTTTTTGGAATATATGTGAAGTTTCTTTATTTATGTGGTCGAAATATTTGAAATGATTCTTATTTGCTTCTGCTTTATTGTTTTTTTGTGCATTTTGGTATCTTCACTGTATCAGAAAACGTCGTTATCATAAAGTGCAGCTCTATTAATGCGTTCGTTCATTATTGGCTTAGTAATAAACAGCCACACGGGTCGAGCTGAAAGTAAAGCAACATTTGCCGAGGTCTGTCTGTGGTCCATCCATTACATACCTACTAGGTCTCCTTCATACCTTGGAAAGCTTGTTGCGCTGTTGTACCAGGCTGTCATTGACAGATCGGTGATGACCAGTAACAAATTCGTATCGTTGTTACCCAGTAACTGGGTTGTCGAGGCCAGATAAGCAGTCACTGCATGTTAAATAATGGTATTCAGTAGCATCTGGTTAAACTGGAGTCAACTGAACTTGGAAATGAGACAGGTACTTACTAAGTATATAAAATTCGCCACATACTGGACCCAGTGTGCCTGGCTCCCGTAATAGAAGATCTCGGTGTGCTAGTACCTATACAAGATACATGCAAGATCCTACAAGAACTGATAAGTTGCTACTCCTAGCATGGAAAGTTGTGGGGGGGAGGGCAGTCAGGTTGCAAGGGCAAGTGGTCAGTAGAAGAAGAAGGGACTTGCTTAGAAGTAGTTGGGAAAAGGCTAGACAGATGATGAGTTCAACATTAAAAAACGACTTCTATATTTTATTAACAGTAGAAGTACACGAAAACAAAACAGAACGCTATCAGAAATAATTATCTCATTACGATCCATTCGCCGGCCACACGTCCAAGACAGCGCAACTGTCCGCTCCAATACGACGGACACTAAGCAGAAAATTCCATTGCGCCAAAGTTTTGATTGTCCCCGGCAGATGGCATTCTTGCCGACACATTCCCCGGGTCACTGAAGAGTGTACGTTTTAGTGTGGTCATATCGCAAGATTACCCACTTGGGTAAAAGAATGGCAGGTGGATCGGGAACATGGGTTTTTCTATAAAAACGTGTGGGGGTCGGGAGGATCCCTGTCAGGAACAAAGTTCCTGACGCTTTTTCTTCAACTCCGAATGTGACGTCGTTAACACTATCTTTCTTCCTTCTTCTTTCTTTTATTTTGACGTCAATAGCGGCTTCAGCGCCCTCAAAAACCATAAAAACGACATCCATGATGAAAACTTTGAAAATCCTCGCAGCTATCATTTTCATCGTCGACTTCAGCACCCTCGAAAACTATTAAAACTATCTCACTCTCTCTGTCTCTTTCTTTATATATAACAAAAAGTCCCATGGACAGGGTCGCATAACGCTTTTGTGTTACGTAACGCTTTTGTCTACGATTTATTATATCACAAGCTGCGTTAAAGAACTTCGTTCCAAAAATATTGGTGTTTTAACAGTTCGTCGCTAAGATGAATGTAAAATGAAGCTTCATGCTCAATGAGTGCAATGATATATATGTGAAACCATTTATAAAAATCAAGGACCAATTTAACATAAAAGTAAAATCAATTTAACATACTTTCATTAAACCCCCGCTCACATCTCAATTTGACCAACAATTTGCCAACGTAAACAAAGGGACCAAATGCAACTTCCGACCCTCGGTCATTTTTATCCCTCACTAATTGTAATTTCATTGATAACACAGTTTACAGTTTGACCGGTCCATTAGACCGAAACAAGGTGCCGTCCGGCCTTACGGCTGTATTTATAACCTTTAGTATAGTTGCGGCAATAATTTCATTAGCGAGGCACAACTAGAGGCCGGACAAGACAAATGGTAGCCATTAGGCCCCTAACGACTGCCCCCGTCAGCCCCTGAACTTTTAACGACGAGAATCAAAGTAAATACGAAACGTTATCTTGCCGATTTGGCGATCATAACTGGCAAGGGTTGCTAATAGGATGTACGCAGGTAGATTGTATCAGTTTTAATTGATGCTTAATGTACGATTTAGTGACCCTTAGCTGGACTTATCAGCCTTTGATTTTGGAATGAGTATCAATTGGTAAAGTCTCTTTATGTCCCTCGCTAATACAGCAGCATTCATTGTTATTGGACGATCGTAATCAACTGGCTTATCATGAAAACGGTTTTAATAGTGTCCTTTTCCTATTGGCACTTTCATGAAAGAATGACTTTGTTAGATTTTTTTTAATTTCTTAAGCGTTACTAGAAAGGCGGGTGTATTTCTAGGACTTTTCTTCCTCTTTGTGTTGTCTATGGTCAGAAGATTGAGCGATTTACTTCACAATAAAACCATAATATCTCCTTATAAACCGAACCCTCCATTTTATTCAACTCTTAGTGCAGCCTCCCACGGGACGAGGCCGCCAAATCAGCCGCATTCGAGGCGGCCTCGCGACTTACACGTTATTGTGTGCGGCAGTCATTAAGGGCCATTCGTGGCCAGCAACTTCTTCTGACCGTAATATGCGGAGATAAGAATGACGGCAGTAACAAATGTTAGCAGCTGTCTTGTTTGTTTTGTTGTAATAGCAGAGCATGTGCCTTATGTTGGCGAAAATACTTGATTTGGAGTAATTTTAGCTAATATTTACCAATAATGTGAGAAACGAGTTTTATTTTGATGCAGATGGTTTATACATATACCAGAAGGATTAGGCAGAGGTCATATTTAAGTCCTATGTCATAGGGGGCGCCCCTATTTCCGTCACCTGGGCACAAATCCAGACTTAGGGCACCTGCTGAAAAAATCCTGATGGAAAATCCAAATAATACTTCGACCGCCCTCATAGATAGCACCAGCGCGTGCAACCACTGGACCAATGACGCAGCTGGTTTAACATCGTCTGCCTAGCTTATTTCCAACTACTTTGTGGTCACCTTCCAGTCTAACCGAATGCAGCTGAATACAAGTATTTCACATGGAGCGACTGCCTATCTGACCTCCACCACCCAGTTATTGGATAATACCATACCTCTTGGAAAGACTGCCTGTCAGAGTTTCGCGCTTCTGACGACCCGTAACGATTGTCAAAATATCCGCGAATGATAATAGGCACCAACGGCTTAACATGCTTTCCGAAGTACGGTGGTGTCATGGTATGTATCTAAAGATGGCCATCCATCCACAGACCAACAGCGGCAAGCGTAGCTTAACCAGATGGATTGACCCGTGCTGGTGTAATTACTCAGTCAAACTACTATCACAGTTTGTAACCTTCGCACAAGAGTCAAAATTGTGCGAAGGTTACAAACTGCGGTGTGTCCCCGCGGAAAATTAACAACAGTGCGAAAAGTCAAATCGATACATAACACGTCACTCCATAATCCTAACCGTCAGACATGAGAGCACTAATACACGAAATAACGTTTATCGGAAGCTACAGCACCACGTAATCCCGTGAAGACGAGGCCGAGGGCCGCACTCATTACGCTCATTACCTCCATGACTCGTGTTTGGGGGCCCTAATAATGTACATGTGTTGATCGATTAGTGTTATTAAGGAAACATGTGTCTAGTAAGATGAGTGGTTTTGGTAGGTATGATGCATAAGTAGAGAAATTTCGTTTTTCGAGTTGGGTTTCACAAGTAAAATAGTGTCTTTGGTCTAGTATTGAATGTGTTAAGTATAATCAGAGTTTTACGTTCCCACTGCTGGGACTTCTCTGAGAGCGGGAGTGGGCTGCAATTCACCAGAGCAGGTTGGCGGATGTTACATTTCTTCGAATTTTCGGTTCTAGAATATGCCGGTTTCCTTATGTAGTTATTTTTTACTGTTTTAAGAGCAGTGGTGTTGAAATAAATTATACAAAGTAAAGCGCCTGCTTGGGAAACGGGAATCTTAGACGTAGGCAAAAAGGCTGCCAGGCTAAAATGGGACTGTGGGCGGGTCACACTAGTCGCATGCACAGTGACCGCTGGGCAATTGTCGCCACACAGTGGGTGCCTGAGGATGGACGGCGCCGCCGAGGCCGACCCAAGAAAAGGTGGCGTGACGACCTAGACGCGTATTACAAGGGCTGGATCGAGGAGGCCCTGGAAAAGGATGCCTGGAAGGATTTGGGGGAGGCCTTTGCTCAGCAGTGGGACAGTGTAGTCGAAATGAAAAAAAAAAAACAAAAAAAAAAAACAGCGCCTGCTTGGGTTTTGTACCTACAAACTATAAACTCGTAACTTGAACCCACTGGGCAGGTGGAAAAAATTGTTAATTTGTTTAGATCGAGTAAGTAATATTTTTAAGTTTTTGGTTTACATAAAAATTTCGAGTTTTAGTATTTTAGATTTTAACATGTGACGTCACAAAGCTTTTGACCCTGTCCCTTGTCACACAATATCACATTTCGTTGACCCCTCCCCCCCTTAGCGTGGATGGCCTCTTACATATCTATTTACACTGTAGGTACTATAGGTACACCTCTGCCTAACCTAACATGGCGTGAAAGAAAGAAAGAAAAATATTTTAGTAGTTCGAACAGGCACAGGAAATAATAGAAAAGAAAATTAAGTATTTCTTATAAAATCGAGAAAAGAATAAAAAAAAATTAAAAACCAAAAAGGAAGACCTGTGCGAGGCCAAAAATGTCTATTTCGTCATGATGAATGATGATATTTAAAAAATAAAAAACAAATGATGGTGCTGGTTGATACGTGATGTTTTGTGATATTAAGAAATTTCATGGAACCAAAAATATTTAAACACATTTTCACCCTGTACCTACGGATAAGGATCTCCTTATATTTCATACGGTAGATATTGAAGTACAAACATAACGTATTTAGTTAATGAGAGTCATCTCGTCACAGCCGGGGATGGTATTAAGTGGGAGTCGGCTACTGTGATTATTGTCCATACAAGTAATTGTTTCATTACGGTAAATTATTAAAGAATACATTGCTAGTATTTTGGTTTTAAGAATAAATAAATTTGGCCAAAAAGTGATACCTACTTTCTTTAAGTGGTTGCTGAATAATAAATTAATTCATAGTTTGGGCTGGCCATGACAGTATGTTTTGACCACCTCCTCATGTTTAAAAGTTATAACGATTTATGGCAAAGAAAAGAAGAAATACAGCAATGTAGAAACAAAAATAAAATACAACTTTCCAAAAAAAAACAGAAACAATATAACACCACAACAGTCGAAAAGCTTAAAAATACGCTTCACAAATTATTAACAATATCACTCGTACAGATCGAGGAGACAGGGGCTAAATAGAACACACGGCCCGCTACTTTTTATTAATTTACGAAATAAAGTTATAATCTTGTTAGCGGGCCGCTCCCATTGTGTCGCGTTACCTGGACATTGTAATAGGATCAACTTATTAAACACTAAGTATACAAACATCAAAAGCGTTTTTGCAAAGCGAAAGAATGACGCTTTCGTTAAGAGGATTTCTATTTTTGCATTTTCATTATTCTGTAAAAATATTTTTATTCGTAATTCCTCTTTGTGTATGATCAGAAACATTGTTGTTATTTCATTACTCTCTGTTGATAATAATAAACGATTTATTAGGAGTAATAATATAAAACCTCTCTCGGAGTCGGTGTACCGAAAAGCAATAAACATGATAACATCGTTCTGCTATAATGGTTATGGGGCAAAATATTTGAGATCCATTTACCAAGGATATTAGCCGATAAAGAGGTGCTTGAAAGGCAATGGAGCTACCTTTCGGACCCTCTGGGAGGTTCTCAAGGAGCGAAGGAAGGTGTTGTGCCCCGTCCTAAATACGATCTAATTACGAAATAGTTTCTCTTCTTGATTTATAGATTAAGTTGAGAACGGCGGGTCGCACACGCGGCGCACTGGTATACCGCTGACATATTAAAATCCTTACACATGTGTGTTTAGTCGATCGTGTTTACAATAATTTTAAAGTAGGTATGTTCTTGTAAAATTGATAATAATCGGTACTAACTTATACTCAAGAACTAAAAGAAAATTCATGACAATAAGTTTTTATTTGTCAAAGCCAGTTTACTTGCTTCGGATTTTCCCACTAAAAATATACTTTTGTAAAAACATAATTTATTGTGGTAAAGTTAATTTTTCCTCGAGTTTTCAACAGATTTTCAGAAACGACTTTACAACCAAATTGCTTAAGAATATAATCTTAAATCAATACAACGATTCAATATAACCAGAGCTGTTCATATAAGCGGCGGTATCGAAAGGTGTTAAAGGAAAGACGGGACAATCTCCGAGGCATTATCGGATTCCGCGGGTGCTCGGCCCACAATGGATGTTCTGGCCGATCCGAGCTTACTATGTGGGCCCACTGCTTTGTACCAAATCACTTCGCGTCGATTTATTACCCAGTGTCTCCATTACCCCACTCTCCCCCATATAAATTGTAGAATAAGTGTTGCCATATTTACTGGTGACGTATTGCTAATCGCCGGGGCCTTCTGTTCCCAGTGTTGCCAGTGGTGAATAGTAATAATTAATCTGGTTGTCCGATGACGAATTTGAATAATTTATATCGGTAATTTATTGGTACAAGGTCCGCGGATCAAAATGAGGAGGAGGCACATGTGCCGCTTGTGAAGGGATCTGAGAAACTAATAATTTTAGTGGGACGGAGTGACGCTTGAGATAATTCATAATATAATATTATAATATTTGGATTTTAATAGACACCTCTAGAGTTTGTTTCAGCATTTTTTCTCAAGGATCAGTCAGCTAGGAAATGCAAGCGCCATCTAGTTTCAAAATACTGCATTATAAAATATTTACGTGTAAAAGTGATTAAAAAATCCTACTTACAAAAATAAAACATTTCAGTTTCTTAAACCATTGTGTAGAAGGTACCTTTGCCTCCGGAAAACGAAAATATTCCTAAATCATTTTCTTTAAAATGTATGAAATCATATCGTAATTTTCGTCCGTCATTAGCACATCACACGTTAATGTACCCAGTCGCCCATGGTCACGATAACGTATTCAACACAACCGGAATTGGGTCGTTCGGTCACGTCTAATCAATCGTCCGCATCGACTGACCGTTGTTGGTCAAACCGACCGCGAAAACCTGATTACCAACCGATCGGACTGACCGATGACAGTTTACCGCTGGAATGTAATTACTATACCTTCTGTAGGTACATTTTACTAATGGTTGGGATTATTTGGACCCGGCAACACCAAAGTGAATTTGTAATAAGACCCGACAATCTTAAGACTTGTGTCGGCCTCAATAATTTATTTACTTTGATGATGTTCGTCTTGAAATGCGAGTAAGTTTCAAGTTCGGGCTTGGGACTGTATGAGTCAAATGGCGACTTGAATTTATTTGCAAATGATTTATGGGAACTAAGAAGGGTTTCCTTAAGGGGCCTATGTCTAAATATTTGAGCTTTTTGCCAACAGATAGTTAAGTTCTTTATTGTGGGTGTATGTGGTCGATATTTCTTTGAAAAGTATTTCAATTTTTTCTATTAAAAATTTTAACTGGTCCAAAAATTGTGAAATACGTAATAGTTCCATGATTTTAGCAGTTGTCCCAACTGTGTTTGAGTCAGTTACCAGTCTAAGCTGATGCAGCTGAAATACCCGTCTGTTACATGAAGCAACTGCCTATCTGTTCTCCGCATCCCAGTTACTGGGTAATACAATGCCATTTGGTAAGACTGGTTGTCTTACCTTGGCTTCTTACGACCCGTAACGATTGTTAAAGATCTACTAATGTCGACCGGGAACAACGACTTAACGTGTTTTTTGATAACGACAACGACTTAACGTGTCTTGGTATGTAAAGATAGCCCACGCACCAACTGCGATAAACGTAGCTTAATCGATCGATCCATGCGGTTGTACTAAATGAAATTTCTAATCACTATAAAACAAGTCCCCTTTACTGTGACAACATTGTTCTTTGATTCATTTGCAGTAATAACGTAAGTGGTGGGATAAGTACCTCCCATTATCCAGCATACACTCGCAGATGGATTCCTTGTTATAAATCCTCTGCCGGGGTAATGTATGAAACAAGTGATTATGAATGAGCAACACAGTAGGTACATTAATGGCGGTATATACCAGCAGTATTTTTGTTTAAATTAATTGATTTAAAAAAATTGTCTTCTTTATTATTTCCTTTATTTCAACACTTATAATTTATATTTTTAAATATTAAAATATAAAAAACTTTTTTCAAAAAAAATAACAACCGACTTCCAAAGAAACACTACAAAGTGCAAAATAACTTTAATTTGGGAAGTCGGTGACTTTGGATGTGTATTTTAATTATTTGTCACCGCCTTCCGAAATTAAAGTTATTTTGCACTTTGTAGTGTTTCTTTGGAAGTCAGTTGTTATTTTTTTTGAAAAAAGTTTTTATTTTTCACTTTTTAGTTATCTACCCCACACCAAAACGAAATTTCATCATCCTTGGGGTCAAAACAATACACATTTATGCGATAGCAACATTCGCGGTTGATTTGCTGTAATTTTTTGAAGAGTTCCGTTGTCTGTCTCCGAAACGCATCATCAGATCTATATGAAATTTCAATGGAACCATTTCGGGGTAAATCCTTTTCGAACAAAAAAAGAATTTTGCAAATCCGTCTATATACGACGGAGTTATGCCCGAACATACATAAAAAAATATATTTAAACATGTTGAATTGATAACCTCCTTCTTTTTGAAGTCGGTTAAAAACAATTTGATTGAAAAAAAAATAAGAGCCTTCCGGCCCTATCGGCCATCTGTACTGCGACCAATGTGCCCTGCCCCTGATGAGTTAATAAATAAATAATAATAATAATTTGGTATGTATAGTTTGCATAATTATACAGGCTGGCAAGAAAACCGTCCCGCAAACTGAAATCACGAATTCAGGACAATTCTAAATTATTATTATTCTTTATTTATTTCAGTCAACTTTGGATCATAAGTTTAAACTAAATTTAAATTATTAAACAAATTAAAGAATTACATTTAAATGTAAAATTATACGTTAATATACATTTATATTTAAAAAAAATATCTTAACATAAGTCAATACGTGAACCATGCAGCTGTGGGTCACGTACTGACAGTCGAAACGTTCAGCAAAAGCGTTGCTTTAACCTTAAGATAGGACGTCATAGAGTATATTTCTGCTGTCCATAATATCAATAAGTTGTAAGTTGTAGGTAGGGTAGGTTGTTGTCTCAGCAAAATTAAAGGAGTCTAAAATATAGAAGTCGTGAAACGTCACAACTTTAGATTCCCTGTCTTTAATCCACTTAATAGGTGTTTGACTTCAAATACGACAAAACTTTATCATTTTCCACTCTAATTAGTATGTAGTTAATTAATGGCGAAATTTTTCAGTTTGCTTAGCAACTTTCAGAGTCCCCTTTCGGTAGCTAATCAGCGCGGTACGACAACACAGATGTGTACGACTGCTCAACTCACTCCATATACTTAATTAATTAAAAGAGTACTCGAGTTCAAGCCAGCTCCGGTGCCATTCCTGTTTACCTGCGCCATGTTTGCACAACTAACGAACTACTTAATCATCATTTATTCGATTGCAAACGAAAAGTTACAAACTGTCCAATGAGTCCACATGAATATATTTCAACGACCACGCCCAATTCGACTGTCCTTCATTATAAATAAATCAAAATTAAATTTTCATAACGAAATTTTCAAGACCCAATTTTAGCATTATCTGATTAAAATGGGCCCGCATATCCGAATAACCGACGGATAAGAAAATTGTATTAAACGTTATTAACCGGTTTAATGTGTAGGTGTTAAGTAAATTTGGATGTAATCGGGGTAAGCCTTTTTTCCAGGGTGGGGTTTTGAGGAGCTGAGAAAAAATGCGCCGGGATTTATTGGCTTGTTACCGGGATTTAAAAAAAAGGATCGTCGCAGACGGGCCGGGAAGGAAAGGAATGCGTCCCGGACTCCGGACTGAGCCCTCCCATGCTCTCGGCGCGCGTTTGATGGTTTGAAAAAAGGCTACCCTTGATGCTCATTTTTGTGATCGTTTTGATTTTTCCTCTTTTTATTTATGTTGGCTGCTAATTTATATTTCATTTGAGATGTGAGTCATATTTGCTGCATGATTTGGAGGGTTAAAGGTAAGTTGGGATTTTAAGGGGCTAGTGAAAATTCATTTTAGGATCATGGACTGTAGTTGCGTCTAAATGTTTGGAAAATTTTCTCTATTTTATAATCAGCTCGAAATCTCTGCATGTGTTTTAAGGGGTTCATGATACTTACTGAAGTAGTAAATATGAATCTCGTTTGCACACATATTTTTTACAGATCCGGGCAACACTAAAGTCAATATTTTTTATAATAGTGGGGTTTAAACCCTTATAAATTATTTCTGTCTGTAACTCGATTGCTCATCAAGTATTTTAAGTGACTCTCGCGATCCTCTTGAGACTCACTCGAATCTTCTTAAATATTCACAGACCGTGATTGTCGATCGCATCTTTAGACTGACAAACGGTCGACTTTTTAGGTATCACTCAACTAAATGTGACTAAGTAAGTACCTAGGTTAAGCGGGTACTAGGGGCAATTCTGGTAATTTTAAGAACGTTCACAGTCTGATCTCAGTGTCAATCTGTCAAAAAATCCTATACATTTTTGTAAAATTTTTGAAATTCGATTGTCGCTGAGATGACACTGCGAACGTTTTTAATTACGAGAATTGGCCTTACTGTATCTGAAAGACTTGGCCTGCTGGCGCCATAAATCACCAAATGCGTTTAGCGTTATCCAAATCAAAACAAATACATTTATTTCAGACATAATTAAAATTGTCCATATAATGTTAGTAACAGAGTATTGTTAGAATTGCATTGAAGAATAAATTAGCAAAAAAAAAAGCAAGAAAAAAAAAACATGGCATCATCTCGTCACGTGAAGCCGAATAAACCTCCCCAGCATTGCAGACTCCGGTCTATCTGATATCATCTTCAGAATTCCGTTAGGGTTCCCACGGATCCTACACATCAGAGATGTAGCTTTTTTACGCATTATGGCATAAAAATCGTCAACCCTATAAGTATTTAAAATAAATTTCTGTTTCTGTCAATAGTTTGAAAATGACGCAGATGATCGCACGGGTCGTTTGGTCACGCTAGGCTACGGTTGCCACGGTTGGTGCGTGGATGGGTGACCATCTTCAGTTATGGGTCGTCAGAAGCTCAAAAGTCAAACAACCAGTCTTATCAAGAGGTGTCGTAGTACCCAGTAACTGGGTTGAGGTCAGATAGGCAGTTGCTCTACGAAGATGACATAGATCGAATGATGTTTTAAGTATGTTAAGTGCCAAAATTCATTTAGTGATTTGTAGTGCAAGCAAGCCTTAGTATATTTTGAGTTGAATTTCTTAAAAAAAATCTTATACCGATTTTTATTGGCTCAAACTCAAACTCAAAGCATTTATTTCAATTAAACCTTTTACAGGCACTTTTGAATTGTCAAACAAAAATCGAAGTTGAAGCTAGGTGCCCATTCCAAAACGTAGATCTCTATGGAGAAGAACGGGCAAGAAACTCCAAGGCTTTTACGGACTATCCTCTACAAGTCAGGTAATGTAAAAAAAAACATTCTAGCAATATGATCGTTTAACAGTTTTTAGCGCATAGTAACATGCCTTAGTAAGAGTATCCGTGGAGTCATAGCCTGCACACATTAATAAAACATTTAACGATGGAAATTAAAAAACAACAACCACCAAAAAACCAGCAAATTGAAACCAAATAAACAATGTCGGAATCGTCGGAATACAAAAATCTCGTCGGTAACAATCATGAATATTTTATAGGAACAGAGAACTGACTTTTTACTCCTTTTCCCTGTACGTGACGACTTCAGGCTGGCAGGAATGAATGAGTTAAATTAATAAGAGGGGGCGGTTACTTACAATTACGTTTTTAAATGTAAGCAAGCCGGCTCCTTGTTACGATTTGATTTTTCTTGTGCGACACGCCATTTGTCAGTCCTACGGCGGTAAAGGATAGAGCTGTTCCTATGTTTTTTGTTTTTTTGACATATTTTGTGTAGTGTAGATGAGAATGATGCATAGAGATGTTCAAAATTATATTTTAAAATATTTTATTTCGCATATACCTACATGGAATCTTATGAAACGTCAGAAGCTAGGTGCAATTGGTCCTTTCCTAAGGAGAAGAGTCGGTAAGAAACTCCACGGTTACTCTTTTTAACCGACTTCCAAAAAGGAGACGGTTATATGCTCGACTGTACTCGTATGTAATTTTTTTAAATGTATGTTCATCGATTTCTCCCCATGTGTGGGCCGATTCTCAAAACTTTTTTTTTTTTGAAAGAAATAATAGCTAAAAAGTGAAAAATAAAACATTTTCAATAAAAGTTTTATGTGTTAGTGATTATAGACTTATTTTTGGTTTCTTTTTGAGTTTACGAATAAGTAGGTTCTGAGACTGAAAATGAAAGAAGGTAATAACATTTTATGTATCACAAAATTTAAATACCTACTACAATAAAAAAATGGTTAGCCCGTGACGGTTTGATTAAAGATATTCCATAAATTAAACTTAAGCAAGAAACCTTTAAGTATCTCGGTATACATTTCTTATCAAAGCATTTTTCTTAACCATTGTAACAATTCGCATTTACATCCGTTTACAAATTCACCGTTATTAAGCTTTGATTTCGGAAAAGCAAGGGTTAGAAAATAAAAATCGCGACCCTCCCGCGAAAAATCGGGCCAAGGATGGGGTAGAAAAAAAAAAGAAATACCGCGCGTTGTTTTCCAAAGACGGGGGTAACCAGGTAGCGAGCCAAATGAATTGCAAACAGCATTATTATTTCCTTCAGGAAGTCGTATATATTCCCGGGCGCCTTTATTTTAACGTTTCTTGCTTCATTCATTTTTTTTCTTACCCCTTTTTTATTGCCGACAAGCTCGTAATATATTGTAAACGCACAGCGAGTGCCGGCTGTAAACAACTATTACAACTTAATAGGGAAACGGGGTACCAGTTTATGGGGTTTTATTGTTTATTAGATTTTTTTTTGTGGAAAATAATTTTAGATTTATATTGTAAAATATCAGAATGTGTATTCGGTAGATTTTATTATATATTCGTAGCTAAGCTTTTATTCAAAAAAATAAGTAGTTACAAAATCGAGACTTACAGAAAATTACTTGGCTTCAATATTCTTTTTTGTTACAAAATAGTTTGGTAAAAAAGTTTAATCTAATTAAAACCTAATACACATTAACACAATGCAACTAAAACATGATTACTACCCTAATAATTAGGTCTAACAAAGGATCTAACCAGATAAGAACGCGTACATTTCTTGGGTGAATAGTTTTGCTCATAAAATCCGCTATAAAAGGGCGATAACGGCCGATTATGGCCTCTGTAACGGCACTCTAATAATGAATTGTCTTTAGTATAATGTCTGATCGTGATTGTACTACCAGCTATAAGGCTTTTGTTCTGGATTAATAGGATGGAATTCATAATTGCTTGGTTAAGTTATGGATCGCTGTGTAAAAGGTACTTTCTTACCTACATTATGTCCGAAAAACAAAGGTATATTTTATAAAGATTTATTTTAAAATGGCTGTTACGTGGTTGTGATATAAAAGCACATTGGTTGTGGCTGTACACAAGGGCACATTTATTTATAGCATGTAACAAATCAAACTTAAACCTAAGAGAAACAAAGATTATAAGTAGATTTTTACATTTTTTTAATTTAAATTAATAAAAAAATACAAATCGTTTTATAAAAAATTACCGATCTCACTAGAGTCCCTAAGTATCAGGTCACAAACTGGGAGGATATATCGTGAGGAGGGTTCTTAGGTCACACACACTGGGAGGAGGATATGTCGTGAGGAGGATCCGGTATGAGCGCCTTGTTGTCCTCTGGAGCTCGGTTCTAGAATATTTCAGTAAGATGAGCAGTAGAAATAGGAGGGACTCGATAAAACTCCGAAGCCCAATAGTAGAGTCGCAGTAGCAGTATTAGTAAAG
Source organism: Polymixis flavicincta (assembly GCA_949987655.1). Taxonomy (NCBI): domain Eukaryota; kingdom Metazoa; phylum Arthropoda; class Insecta; order Lepidoptera; family Noctuidae; genus Polymixis; species Polymixis flavicincta. Next base: position 19,375,018 of record OX465179.1, on the reverse strand, counting down.
GCTTTTCAGAAAAATAAATAGTTCTTCCATATATCAAATTACGTCGTTGTCCCTCTTCGTAGTTCCCTCTCGTAGTAGTCCCGCTTTCTGCGCTTCGTCCTCTATTTATACTAGAGTTTCAGCCGTTCCAGAACATTTTTTACATTTTAAAATTATATCCTCCAGTGGCCAGACACATGTAACCAGCCAGCACATATTATACAACCATGTGTGTGTAAAGAATTTAAAGATATAATTTAAAATTAAGAAGTAAACAATCATAGTTAATAAAATACAATATTTCAGCGAATAATATTGATAAAAATAATTTATAATAATTAAACCAAAAAGTAATTCTTTATAGACTAGTGAGAAACTCTATGGGAAAAAAGAAAAGTAACTGACAGTTTGACAAATCTTGACATACATGTCACAACATAGAAAATTACAAAGATCAGATTTTATTTTATTACAGATATTAAAGAAATAGTTATTGTAACACGCAAATACTATATTTCCTTCCAGAAAATGAGTATGAAGGTACATAGAGAATGCTTAAATTTCAAGGTTAATGTTAACAAAATGTAAGTATAAAGAATAATCATTACAAGCAGTAACCTAGTTTTCAACTTGTAGGTACATTTGTAAGGCTATATTGAAATGTCACTCGACGCTGTGCACAAACCATGTACACGACGAACATATGTACATAGTTAACTCATGTTAAAGTAAAATAAAATAAATATTCAATGATAGTACTACCATGTAAATCTACTACATGTCGACTTACACACACATACGACGTTTACACATGTACAAACAGATATGCCGTGTATGCTATTAGTTATATCTGTAGAGGGTAATAAAGCAGCGAGTGGAGCCAATAAACGTAGATTATCGGGAGTTATGATGCGATTCACGTTAATGCGACATGACAACATGCCTCGGGCTGCGATCCTGTGAGCGGTGCCAGGATAATGGAATAAAGTCACTTACTACCTTTCGTAGAAAACAATATTTTTGGTGGAGTTTTTGGTCAAATAAAAATTAGCAGTTACTACTTTATTTATCATGCACGTAAAGTTAAAATGTAGCTTAATTTCGAAAAAAGAAATCGATTATAGATATTTTTAGGGTTCCGTACCTCAAAAGGTAAAAAAAGGAACCCTTATAAAATCACTGTCTTGTCCGTCTGTCCGTCTGTCTGTCCGTGTGTCACCACTGATTTTCTCAGGAACGGGTTGACGTAGCAAGTTGAAATGTTTACCAGATACCTATAGTTTCTATTAGGTGTCAAAAAATCAAGTTCCTGAGTCCACTTGATTAAAACATATGAGCAAATTTAGATTTTCGCGAAAACTTGTAAGTACTACAATTTTCCCTTTACTTGTACTATAAGACCTTGCTTTTAACCAAAATTGACAATTCTACGTCAACCGGAAGTACCCTATAGGTTTTGGGTCGAAAACCTGAATGGTAATTGGCAAAAAGCAAGGTCTTACAGCATAATAAAGATTAAGATTGAGAATTAAGGTACTTACAAGTTTTCGCGAAAATCTAAATTTGCCCATATCTTTTTTAATTACGGCGGTATAATGGGTAGGTACGGAACCCTCGGCGTACGAGTTCGACTCGCACTTGACCAGTTCTTTTTTTAAATATAAGTTTTTTTTTTCTTTTCAGAAGTTTGAAGGTTATTTTGTGCTTTGATCATTTTATAGTTTCAGAATGTCCGGTCATTTTATCTTCTCCAGTTTTAATGCAACCTTCAATGAAATTGGCTTAACTTTTCAAAATCTGTCAAATATTAAGCTCTCTGTTGTGTTTGATATCCAATTGATCCCCAGAAAGAATACGGGGAGGTCCTACCACTGTTCAAACAGTTCGACATCGAGTCAATGTTGACTTTGCCCCGATCTCCCCTATTCGTATAGCGACAATAAATCGTATAAATAAATTACCTTTGTCAATCTCCGATGATCTTATTTGTTTCGGAATGCAGTAGGTTGGTACGTACCTAGAAAAAAAAATCCTTGGAAGATTCTTAAAAAAAAAAAACAGTTCCGTAAAAATAAATTTTGTGAGATTAGTTAATCGACGTATTTTTTTTAATGTATAGGTCTGTTATAAAAAATATATTAAAAGCTAAGTTTTAACTGAAACTTATTGCTAAACATAAATACAATTCCAGCAATCCGCATCCCCCTTCCAGTACGTAACAAAAAAGCACTACACTTTTTTGGGGTGAAACGGGGAAATAAAGATATGGCCGTGGTCGCAAACAGAACGATATGTTGACCGTGGGTCGTAAAAAACACGTTAACATCCATTCACGTTTATGTCCCCTATTTGCGCGTAACCACCGGCCAAGGGTTACAAAGTAGCTGATTGCTCGCAGCCTAGCATGACCTTTTGTGTGTTTTGAAGGGAAAACTGTAAAATACTGAGAATTTCTATTCCTTTTTAGAAGATTTCTGTTGCTGTAAAATCATTACGATACTCATCTTACTCTGATTTTTAATTTGCTGGACCAAAATGACAGCCGTTACTGTAACTGTCATGTTGAAAAATAAAATCTTTTTCCAAAAAAAAAAAAAACAACAATTGTCTTCCGAAAAAACACTACAAAGAGATAAATAACTTTAATTTCGGTTCTTGAATACGTATTTTAATTTTTTGTTACCGCCTTCCGAAATTAAAGTTATTTTTCTCTTTGTAATGTTTTTTCGGAAATCGGAGGTTTTTTTTTAAGGTTTTATTTTTCACTTTTTAGCTATAGTACGTACCACACCAATTAGAAATGTCATCATCCTTGGGATATTCTCAAAGTCCATCAAATCAAAACAATGCATAGTCATGCGATAGCAGCAATCGCGGTTGATTTGCTGTAATTTGTTCAAGAGTTCCGTTGTCTGTTTCTTGTCTCTCTGAAACTCATCATCGAAAATTTTGCAAATCTGTCTATGTATGACGGAGTTATGCCCGAACATACATTAAAAAAAAAAAACATACCGAATTGATAACCTCCTCCCTTTTTGAAGTTTGTTAAAGACGGTCGACCGCAGCTGTCATTTTAGTCTAGCAAATAGAAAATTGGAGTTTATATAATTTCATTTAACATTGAAGGAGATAAATATATATGTCCCCGTAACATTGTGAACACCGTTAGTTTATGATCTATCTCGCGAGATTTTATACTGTCGATAAATTGTGAACTGCAAAAACTATTTACGATTTAAAACGCAGTATTTTTCGATAGTTTATAATCTGTCCGTCAAATTGTGAAGTTGTGTCAAGACGGATAGTACCTTGCGCTATTACTAAATAGTCAAGTAACTGCCACTAACTTGGAAGTAGCGCTCGATTGGCTCGCGCGCGTTTGGTCGCAGTTCTAACCTAACCCATTCGGCCGGTAAGCAGTATGGTGCAGTTCACAATTTATCGACATTTTAAAATCTCGCAAGATGAGTATAAACAAACGGTGTTCAAAGCTTGCTGTTGGGAGAGACTTAATCTGCGTGAATTTTGTATTCCATAATTTTCCAATACAAATATCTCAAATCAATCAAATCAAAATATTTTTATTTCATATAAACCTGCATGGGCACTTATGAAACGTCAGAAGCTAGGTGCACGGTTCCAAATTGTTGTTTCCTATGGAGAAGAGCCGGCAAGAAACTCCACGGTTACTCTTTTAAAAATGATTGCCTTTAACAATGTTTTCAGAGATAAAATGTATGGGAGGACAGTGCAGGCCTGTCAATAAGTACCAGGTACTGAGACGAATACAGAATAGAAAATCGTCTACAAATCTACAGTCTGTAAGGCCTACAACGTTCTCTCATTCACAATATGTAAAATAATCTACATAAATAAAATGAACCTAATTAAACATAGTGACATGATTAACATGACAATCACTAAAAAATAGTTGATATTAAAATTGATGTATAATGTCAAATAATGACGAGAATATGTCAGCATTGTAAAAATAAAAAGAACATTGAGAGCAGTTAATAGACTTTCACATAGTTATGCTGTTAATGAGGTACCAGGGAAGCCACATGTGCAGAAGGAATTAATGCCAAACTTCCCTGTCTTCAACGTAGTCTTTTATCTTATAATATGCTTTTTTGATAAGGACACGTTTGATGTGCGTTTTAATCTAGGATGAAAAGCAGTCTGTCTTTCTCTAGGTCCTAGGCTACCTGTCTAAATTTCGTCACGATCAGTTCTGAGTCTGAGTCTTGAAAGAAAAGGTAATAGCTCGACATAGCGCTGTCTATATATTACATGTGTGTACATATTATGTATATTATGATCATATTAATATGGAAGTAAAAGTACAAACGGGGATAAATAGGCTTTTTTTCCAATGGACATATTTGTAATTTGTTATGAAAGGAGTTTGGTTTTTCAACATGTATTTTTATAGATTGAAAATTATCATGCAAAATTATCATGTATTTTGAACACGCAAATCTTTCATGTTTTTATGTCCAATGTAATTTTCTCCTATTATTAGTACGAAAAGTCCTTTTCCTACAAGATAAAGGAGAATTTTCGTATCCTTCCTACAGCCGCTGTGTAACATTGCGTTTTATCCGAGGTGCTCAAAACAAAAGTTTCTCACAAGTTTTATCATGGCTTCCCTTAGGAGAAGGGGTCCGTTGACCCATTTTTCCCGAGATGATCCACTGTAGCTAGGAACGTTTTATTACATGAAGCTTGCTGGAATATAGGTGTAGGCAGACTGAGAGAAATGTGAAACAAAATAATGTTCTCAGAAACCTTACCTACTTACTAACGTGGTAATAGAGATGTATGTTGGGCAGCTGTGATTAAACCTTGCAAGAAGTGTATTATGAATTCTTTGATCAGCACTGGTTGCTGTTTATAAAAAAAAAACAACCGTTGGTTCCGGCTGTCATCAGTAGATCTTTGACAGTCGTTAAGGGTTGTCAGAAGCCCGAAAATCTGACAACGAATCTAACCAAGAGGTTTCGTTTATCTGGGCTGTGGAGGTCAGTTAACAGTACAACATAGAGTTTAGAAGAACGACGTGGTCTAATACCACTTTTTTTAAATAAGGTATTTTGGTGTTACAGGTCCTTTGAGCTTCAAAATATAACTCTCATACCTACTTCCATAAATCCAAGATGGCAGCTCACACATCCAGTGACATCGGTCCTCGCTTATTGAGTTATCTCAGTTGCTCGACTATCGATTGGACATATCTATGAAGATATATACATGTCAGTCCGCAGTTATTGTTTTATGTCACGGATAATAAGTGAAATGGACTGATCGTGCCCGTTATATTTTATTTCTCTTTGTTCTGTGAGATAAATCAGCGAATGTCTGCAAGCTTGTTATATTTAGATGATAGATATTGGGTGAGATATTGAGAACTACGTGCATTTTGTAAGTTAAGAAACTCTGAGAAAACCAACTAAGTCATGTTATAGCTATCTACTTGATCAATCCCTTAAATGTATCTGAGAAAAATTATATAAAGGGATTTGGACAAAGCCTACCTTCAAGGACGTAACGTATCCAGGCCGATTTCCGGCCACCGTAGGCATGAGCTTGCGGACGGCGAGTAATGGGTAGCTCGCTGTCCGGTAAGGACCAAGCCCAAGTCGACGGCGCGTTGTGTTACACGCGAGCCTCAAAGAGATGTCAGCACAAACCGATGGAACCAGCAAGGGCCGATGCCTGCCAGGGGTACGGGTTCGTTCGAAAGAGATACCGCAGCCCCTGGCGTACGAGCTACTGAGGGAACACGGGTAGGTTTTAGTCAGTAAAAGTCTGCCACGCCCTCCTGCTCCACCCGGAGCGGGAGAAGTTATTTAATGATTTCCCACCCAAAAAAAAGGACGTAACGTACCAAATTAACTGAATTTTAAACCAATATGAACATTTAGTACAGAAAATTCTATTTTGGCAAAATAATTTCCTGGGAGGTAATTAATCAATCAAGTGGAATACCTACCTGAAGGCAGATCAAGGCGAAGCGAATTAGCCAGGCAAACAAGAGTCAGCCGTCTTTCGATCTTATTTATTTTCTCCTCTATAATTCGTTTCCAACCCCGTTTAATGTTGATTACATTCCACTTCCAAGGTTCAACTTTGAGATGGAAATAACTCGTTACTTCTATTAAGTAATTAGTCAGTATAAAGCGATGCTTAAGTAATGAAGCGTAATTATAAGAGAGGACACGTCTTAGGAGTAGAATAATTAAATCAATCATCCTTTCCCCGTGGTGTATAATCTTTTCAGTGAAATTAAGTTTAAATTAAATACTCTTAAACGAATTGAGTCGCTGCTTTGAACTCGATAGCCTTTTGGAATAGAATTTGAGATGTTTGCGAAGTTCGCATCATTTCAACTTATATTGGATTTCGTCGAAAGCAACTAAATAGAGTCTTATTTTGGTGTGTTTTGATCATTTTCGTGCAACGTTATTTACAATGTTGCTGATTGCTTGCTTCAGAAAATTTCATAGTGGAGAATTTTTTGATATTTTTGAGAGCTAATCTTGCCAAAATTTCTACATGGATTTTTCATTTTAAAAGTTGTTACTGTTAAAAATATTGTGGTTAAATAGAATAGGTTGGCACTTCCGGGGATAAAAAAAAAATATTGAAATAATATGACTTTTGTGTAGCCATTTAAAAAAAGATTGATACACTTTGTTTCACGCACTGTATCAGTCAAAACGATTACCAAACCATACCATCAAAATTTTCAATAAAGCAATATTTTTACATCACTCTAATAATATTTGATTGGTAGAATAATTTAAAGCGATCGCTCTCCCCGGGGAGGATGCGGGCTGGAGCAAACTTTTAAAGATATTATCCTAGAAGGGTTGAGGCCGAGCCGTGCGTCCTACGTGAGCCGGCGCGCCATCTGTCTTCAGCCGACTGGAATTTGTTTATCTCATAGATATAAAAGTGGTTTAGGATTAGAAATTGTGTTTGTTTTGGCGAAAAACGGTCCAGTTTTCTGATCCAATGATAACCATATTCGTCATCTATTTGTTAACTTTGATGGCTCTTTTTAAATAAAAATATCTGGATGAAAGAGCATTGCTCGGCTTTTTTTTTGGTTTGACGTTTTCTAAAAATGAAAAACAAATCAGAATCAAAAGTGATTTATTCAAATTGGCTGAGAATCAGCACTTTTCGAACGTCAAAATACATAAGACAGTCCCCCAAAAACTTAGCTAGATCGATTTATCGCCCCCGAACTGCAGACTACATTTCATGAAAATCGTTGGAGACGTTTCCGAGATTCAGATTAGATATCAATATAAATAAAAAGAAAAGTTCTGACTGTCTGACTCATCAACGCCCAGCCTAAACCCTTAGACCTAGAAAGCAAAAATGTTGAGGTTCCCTTTATAATGTGTTCAAAATTCAACCCCTAAGGGAGTTCAATAGGGGATGAAAGTTTCGCGGGGGCGAAGCCGCTGGCAAAAGCTAGTTACATATATACAAGAATTGCTCGTTTAAAGGTATAAGATAATAGCAGGTTTCTTGGAACTTGGAGCGCTACGCGTGTTATGGGTATTGAAGATCCTTTGGTTCTCGTTTTCTAACTGGAAAGTCCCATGATTTTGTCTGCTGATAAAATTTAAAGGTACAGTCACCAAAAGAAATAAGCTACCAGGGTCGTAGGATACAGTTGGAGCTTATTTAGAAACTGATGAATGTTTTCGAATTAAATTGAATTTGATAAATTAACTGTTTGTTTTCTATTAATTAAATGAAATTTTATTCGAAAAAAACCATCGGTTTCTTACTGAACTTCAACTATATCCGACAACCCTGGTTCCTTATCTCTTTTGGTGATCGTACATCTCAATTCGGTGCGGTTTACAAAGAGCTTTTATAAATACATAATGTATATTGAACAAAAGTCACCATCCACCAGCTACCGTAAAAAACCAGGCTTCCACAAATGAGACAGACAGTGACAGCATTATGCAAACGTGCCGCAGTAACCATAAAAATCAAGACATTATCCACAATAACCGCGTATCGATGCAGGAACTGGACGCACATAAATTTATCATTTTCCACTGCATAAAGCATACATTCGAATCATTGGTCCTTCCTTTAGGGGTTGAAACACTTTGTTGCATGGAAGTAAACTACATACATTTCAGTTTTTATTTGTTAAAAAAATAAAATGTTAATAAAAATAAGGGTTTGACAATTTGAAAACTGAAGAAAGAAGACTTTTTAACCGACTTCAAAAGATGGAGAAGGTTCTCAATTCAGTTGTGTTTTTTTATTGTTGATATAATGTTTGTGACCTCAGAATTCCGTAATTAATAAACCGATTTGAAAAATTCTTATCTAGTTTGAAAGGGGATACGTAAAAAGTGGTCCCATTTAAATTAGGTCAAGTTTAAATTGTGGTTTTTTAGTCAGATATCATTGAAGATACTTATAATTTACCAGAACCAATAGTTACTAATAAGCGATTTTTTTCTGCATGTAGAAAATCCTTGCTAAACCGTGTAATACAACCATAAAATAACTCAAGCACCTATACAGAATTCAAAAAAGGAAAATAGATTGAATAGGTCCACAGCTTTGACAATAGAGTCCTCGCCTTTAGCCACACACTTGCTATGCCCACTTGTCACCCACATCGGACCGCGAGGGTTGAATCTACAGAGAAATATCTACCCAAAAATATCCATATTTTTAAATTTGATTTCAGAACTTGGACAACTGTTTGCTATTGAAAATTGGAGGCGATAGTGACGTGACAGAAATTCAATGCGACAAAGTTTCGGTGCATAATAAAAGATTGCGGACTTATTGAATGTTTTTAGCGCGAATACGGTCCTGTGTTTGGGGTTTTTATTAAATTGGACTGCTGTAAATGCTTTCAATAAGGTTGGTACATTAAAATGTAGTTTGTGTTGGTCAAGTAAAACGAGAACTTATTAAGATATTTTAAATAAATAGATATCAGATATAAGTCAAACTTGCTATCGACTAGTACGCCCCTAAATATTGGCATAGGCGTGTTCGTTGTACAAGTATTTTTGGCTGTGAGATTTTATAGTAGGGTATATGTGTGAGCATTCTTAAACTTTGGACATGTTACTGATAAAAACCGCAAATGTACCGAAAAGTGTTAACACTTTCCATATCCTCAAGCAACTCAAAAATTTCGAACGCTACACATCCTCACGCACAACCCATCAATACTGCAATACCCAAAAGAGATGCAAACAGCCACTGGGCAATACCTTACACGAGATACCGTGCTCCCAGTAAGTAAATAGTCATGTCTCAATGGCCGCTAATAACGCTGGAGAGTAGGCGCGTTTCACCCGGGGCGTAAAACTTTGGACGTTCGTGTTCTTGTATGTACTTGTGCACAGTACACATCTGTGCTGGCCGCAGACCAAGTTCTGGTACAGTGTTGCGGTGCTGACGGCTCCCAGATATGTCATATTTGAAACCCGACCCCCTTCCCCCACCCGAGCTGTGTCACCCCCGCACGCCGCATCGGACATCTTCTCGTGTAATGCGCCGACTGATTGTACTTGTACTTGGATTATGTGGTCTTGATACTTAGGAAGATGTTAAGTGGAAGCTATTTCACCAAACCACAAGTAAAAGACTTGAATCAATAGATGTTTTTGTGTAAGTTCGGATACGTAAAAACCTAATCTAACACAATATTTTTTACAGTATGTTGAAAAAGATTGCATATAATTCAACATAATGATTCCTTTTGTATTCCGAGTCAATCACTCAAACAAGCTATGATGCCAAATAATAAGTTGGTGAAAAATGCATTATGAACGAAAAGCTGGTAATGCATGTTATGTATGAAGAACATCATAATCAGCCTGCATGTTCCCACTGCTGGGACACAGGCCTCCTCTCTTCGAGAGGGAGTGGGCTGTAATCTACCACACCGGCTCAGTCCGGATTGGTAGATGTCACTTCTCTTCGTACTTTTGGTTCTAGGACATGCCGGTTTCCTCACGATGTTTTCCTTCAAAGTTTTGAGTGCAGTGGTGATGAAATTATTTAGCACAAAGTTAAGTGCCAGCATGGGTTTGAACCCGCGCCGTAAAAATCGTAAGTTGAGGCTGATATGAAGACAATTTAACGACAAATATCAAAACTTACCAAGCGCAGTACAAGACGATGAATGAAACGAGTTAGTCCGCCCACTCTTGGCAAGCAAGTTTTCTAACGAAGACGTCACATATGCTGCCTACAACTTTCACGCGAATATTTGTATTCGAGACGTTCCATACATACGGGAACACAAATAAGTATACGTACCTATCAATGCAAGATGGCTATGTATCTTGAGGGTTGTTAAAAAGATGATGAAAAAGTTACTAGATAATATTTTTGTCACGTCAGAGATCAGATCGTGAATTTGATTGTGTTTTACATTCTTCGTTCTTTTGTATTTAGAATTCTAACTTTTTTTTCTACGTTGTTCTCACATACAGAAGCAACAAGAATAATTTTCCGAAGATTTTGTAATATCCAACTTGATTTAAAAGAGTGTCCGTGGAGTTTCTTGCCCGTTCTTCTCCATTGAGATCTACGTTTTGGAATGGGCAACTAGCTTCAACTTTCCAACTGATCGACCTTTTGACAATTCAAAAGTGCCTTTAAATATTTTAATTTGAAATAAATTCTTAGAGTTTTGAGTTTGAGTTTGGCATTTATGCTAGTAAAACCTATTTTTTTAAGTACTTAACTTGCTGCGTTGCATTTAGCCGGTTTATTTCAATTCTTGAATATAATCATCATCTTCATCTGCCTAGCCTTTTCCCAAATATGTTGGTTTTCGCTATTCCAGTCTAACCGGATGCAGCTGAATACCAGTATTTTACATGGAGCGACTGCTTATCTGACCTCCACAATGCGATAACTCTTGGTAAGACTGGTTGTCAGAATTTCGGGCTTAAATTAACAAATCATGGTAGTTACCTTTCTATGTTTACACTTCTTCTTTCCGCTCTTTCTTCTGTCAACATTTTATGTGGCAAATTATGCTCGAAATTAACTAGAGATTTTATAATACTGACTTAGATAGACCAAGCATAACTAGAATAATTTAAAACATCTACCACTATGATGTAAACTCCATATTAATTAATTCTCAAACACAATCAAACAAAATCATTGCGAGTCGCACCCAGTAAGTTCGTGGTCCACATAACTACAGGGTGCTCTCAAAGGAGCTATGTGTTTGATTTGGACCCGCTTACCCGCCCGACAACAAATTGTGTTCAAAACTTCGCCTTGCTAGTAAAAACCTTTCGCATACCGTACTCTTTGCACTACATTTGCTAAAATAACAGATAGATGTACGGTTTTATTTGGGTTGCTAGTTGGTTGCTTTATCTGTAATTAAGTGTTTTTGGTTGTTTGAGAACATTTTGGATGTGTAGAAAAGCGTTGTGAATTATTATTTTTAGAATTTCTGGGCAGGTTTATTAATAATGTCATTTTTTTTTGACATGCTAATTAAATTTACCAAAAAAAGCATACTTTGACCATTTTGCTAAATTTTCGGTTTCACACACCCAGTCTGGCGACGATTGTTAATTCTGTCCCGGGTATAAATCATTTTCACAGTTGAATGTAGAAGTTATAGTGTGTTGTTTTTTTTTTTGTGATGCAGCATCACAAAAAAAAACAACACAAGATATGCACCAACTGAAATCCGGCACACGAAATCAAGTTTACCCCGAAAGCTTTTCGAAGTCCGAACTGACCACACGTACTTTAAGCGAGTCGAAAATTCCTGGAAATCCTTTAAAATCAGCGGAGCGATCCAGCCGGCTCGGAGTGACCGCGTCCTGATTCCATTAATACCTCCCTCCCAGAGTACCCCCTTTCTCAAAAGCAACGTCCGAACGAAAGTATCTCCTAATCTAAGCTGGACATCACGATAACCATATTATAAACCATTGCCGCCGACTACAATTCGCTTTTAGAGGGGCATTACTAACTTCAACGCATTTAATCCGAACCCCATTATAGTGTGAGGATCTTGGGGCAGCTAGGGTTGCCGGATTAAGTTTTTGTGTCTTGTCAATGATTCTGATATCGGTGGATCGGACAAAGCCAATAAAAGTGAATAAAATGGTTTTTTCATTTGTTTGTCTCTTGAGGATTTGGATTTTGTTTTGGCAATCTAAACTACGCAGATGTTTCGATTTTGTGGTCGCGCGAATTGTTCGTTTAATATACTCGTAACTATAGGTTGACAGTGTTCGAAATTCGAACATATTTTTTAAATTCTGTTTGAATTCAAGTGTTTCAATTTCAAATGCATGTTTATATAAACTTATTTAGCTTTCTGTACTTGTGCTTCATATAAACTTCAAGTGTGCCAAATTTCATACTCCTCTGTCCTTGTAATTTTCGTAAAAAGGGTACAAAGTTTTTACTTCACGTATTAATTATACAGGGTTATTGGAAAAACACCACCAACCTCTTAAGAGGTCATTGTACTCATCACTATCAACAACTTTTACCATGGGCTCAAACCTGAAATCGCGAAAAAAATTCAACTGTTCCTTACATTTATGTTCGTATATAACTCATCAAAATGTAGGGAACAGCTGATTTTTTTACGCGATTTCAGATTTGGTCCCATAGTAAAAGTTGTTCATAATGATGAGTACAATGACCTCTGAAGAGGTTGTTGATATGTAGATAACACATAAGATATACCAGTTCAGTGATCTCTTAAATATTAAGTTTAAGTCTTGACATACCGGATGGTATGTAAAATTTTGAAGAAATTAATTATTTAAATTAATTGAAGCTTTTCTTTACCTCAAGAAAATTAGTACATTCTTGAAGTTTTTTACTACACTTTAAAGCGTCACCCCTGAACTATCAGAAAGGGTCTGTGAAAACATCGTAACGTCCACTTCGGCCACGTCCGCACACCGCGAGGCATTTGCGTAAAGCAATTAGCGCGTAATGTGGACGGGCCCTAAGGTGATGACCGTGGACATAACACTCCGGAGACTAAGCATTAGGTATATGAGGTGGAATGGTACCTACTCTAAACTTCTTGAAGTTTTTGGTAACTTGGTTGGTGTGAATGCCACATGTTGTGAACCATTTGCTTCCATGAGTGCATAAAAATCTATAAACACAAAAACGCAATGCTGTTCGTTGGTGTGCGCATCACCTGAGAACGGTGCGAAGGATTCGGCTATTTTTGTTTTTTAACCGACTTCAAAAAGACGTAGGTTATCAATTCGACATGTGTATATAATTTTTTTTTTGTGTATGTTCGGGCATAACTCCGTCATAGTTATACGGATTTGTAAAATTTGATCAAAAGGGGTTTATTCCGAAATGGTCCCATTTAAATTTCATATGGATCAGATGATGCATTTCGCAGAAAGACATCAGTACTCTTCAAAAAATGACAGTTAATCAACCGAGATTGCTGCTATCGCATAAATATGCATTGTTTGGACCCCAAGGATGATGAAATTACGAATTGGTGTGGGGTAGGTACTATAACTAAAAAGATAGAAATAAAGAACTTTTTAAACTTAAAAAAAACAATCGACTTCCGGAAGAACACTACAAAGTGAAACATAACTTCTATTTCGGAAGGCGATGATAAAAAATGTAAACACAGCCAAAGTCACCGACTTCCGAAATTAAAGTTATTTTTCACTTTGTAGTGTTTTTCCGGAAGAAGGTTGTTTTTTTTTGGAAAAAGTTTTATAAATGTATGTGGAGTTAAAAAAAGGAAAAGTTGGCCAGAAAATGGGAAAATTTTAGAAAAATTGGAAATGGTTTTTCTATAGGATTGTCGAATGAACTCAAGACTATATTGGAATTTTGACGTGTGTTGGATCAGTTAGTAAATAAATAACTTTAAGTTGATACTTTGGGGAATTTTCGAAACTTATGTGTTTTTCAATAAATTACGATATTAGAGCTATTTATAGGTATGAATGTCCTCCCATACATTTTATCTCTGAAAACATTGTTAAAGCCAATAATTTTTAAAAGAGTAACCGTGGAGTTTCTTGCCGGCTCTTCTCCATAGGAAACAACATTTTGGAACCGTGCACCTAGCTTCTGACGTTTCATAAGTGCCCATGCAGGTTTATATGAAATAAAAATATTTTGATTTTGATTTTGAATGATAACCATGTGTCTAGCAATGGGAAAATGAATTTACCTCGTCCTTTTGGTTTTCTAAACCTTCTACGTCATTTCTAGTGGCTAAGAAACAATTGGTCAGATCCGGACAGATTAAGAAATCCCTCACAAAGTCATGTTATAAGCTCATACTGTAGACAAAGCCTCTATTTAATAACATTCTATAATCCCTCTCACCGACTGTAAAGCGTTTTAAAGCTGTCTTGCGTTTAGTGGTGGAATTCTTGAGAACGGACGGCGTGCATTCCTCGGAGGGAATGTCTTGTAAGTTTTATTGCAAGATTTTACCATCTCATTCTGCGGCATGTACCCACTGGCCAGGGTGTTGTGGTTGCTCGGGATTGTGAAGCATGGGCGTTTTATATGAAAGGAGATATGTTTATATATAAGTAGGTTATGGGTTTCGTGGACACTGTATAAATGATTTATCTATCTTTGTATCCTGTAAGCTTTGTGAAATGTCTAATACTTAATTCCAAAAATATCTAATGTGAATTCAATGTGCCACGGAAAATATCAATTTAAAAAGTATCCAACTATGTATGTACATTGGACGAGGAGACCTAAAAATCCTGTATGAAAAATTGAACCTTACGAGAAAGATATTTAAAAAACCTAGAAACTAATCATAGTCGCTATTATTTTGTTGAAAGTTGAAATTATTTTTTTGGATACCAAAATCGAAATAGCGGGTCCGCGCCCACTCGACCCGCTTAGACTCAACCCGAACAATAATATTTGGATATTTCTGTTTGTATAGTCAGACAAAAAAGTATCTATTTAACGCTTGCACCACCGAGAGTGTAAAATTGTAATAATGTTTGGATAAATAAATCAACAATCTCATTCTCAGCATAGTTTCATAAGTACTCGCTTCTTGATTTTCAAGTACATAGTGCAAACATAGGCATAATATTTGTTCTTGATGTGTCACTCCCCGTCTCCGTGGATAGTGTACTACTTAATATTTGTACAAAAGGCTCTACACAGCAATCCAATGTTCCGTCGCATAAGTAATGCTTCACGTTTTTTATGTGATTCTGAATTTGGTCTGTGGCAAAAATTATAATCACGTTGTCTTTTTCTTTAAGATGCACCAATAAGATTGATTTAAATTTGTCCGAAATTATGACGTCACTTGGCTTATTGAATCGAATTTTTGGGAGCCCAAGATGTCTTTTATGCGCACTATTTATCCGATATTTTACACTTTTATATTCAGGAATACCATGATGTTTTCCTAGTTTCATAACATTTTTTTATTTTATTTTTTTGACGAAATAACTGACTACCAGGATAAATTATGTATCATAACAAAATGTTAAATTTTTGGTGTATAATAAAATAAGTTATTTAGAATTAAAATATCACTTTGCCCGACTGTACGAATGTTACTGAATTGGTAGTAAAACATTTGGTATTATTCTTCGGGTCGAGTCTAAGCGGGTCGAGTGGGCGCGGACCCGAAATAGCATGGCTTCCAATAGCCAATATGTTTCTTCACCGATTTCAAACCTCCAAAGAATCCATACATCCACTCTACAATGAAACCTCCAACCCAATCTGAACTAAACAATGTAAACAATTTACCTCAATAGCTTATTCCCAATAATCCTTGCAGCGTACATATTATTTATTAGATCAATATTGGCGAGGTCTAGCCGCCCCACGCCATAATGGTTATCGGCCAACCGTTTAATTACTTGCGGACTGAGACAATGGTTAATAAGAAGTGCTCAGCACTATCCCTAAGATTTATTGAGCTGGCAACTTTCAGGAGATTATGTGAATTATAAAGTACTAATAACTTGTGTGTGGGTTAGTGAAAGGGATGCTGTGTTTTCCTGAAAAGGTATTTAGGAAATTGAGGACAAGTAATTTCAGGAAATACAGAACATTAGATGGTCTGCAGTGATGTACATATTCGAAGAGATTTATGTGTTTATTCAGAAAACTAGAATACTATCCATTTCGGAACAAGAAAATCTATGAAACATTGTTAAAAAATTAACATCATAATCGGCCTTCCATGTTCCCACTGCTGGGACACAGACCATCTCTCTGTTAGACAGAGCGGGTTATAATACACCAAGCGGGCTTAGAGCTGGTTGGCGGAAAAAAGTTGCAGTAAAGTTCGAAATCTACACTAATATTATAAAAGGAGGTTTGTAATGGATAAACTCAAAAACGACTTAAGCGATTTAAAAAAATCTTTCACGAGTGGAAAGCTAGATAGGACATTATTCCAGAGTAACACGAGCTAATAATTTAAGTCGCGGGTGAAGTGCTTCTTATTAATATTATTGCGTTAATTTTTCCCTTTATGTTTTTAACCCCAAGTTAACCTAACTCCACTAAAACCACTTCTTGACACAACATTGGAACAGTATCCATAATTTCCTCGGACAAACTTACAAGCAGTACATCAAAGATATCGGCTGAATATTCAAAGGGTCTGACGAGGTATTATGTAGAACTATCGGGTTCACCTAGCCCTCTAATTGATTGAAATATATTCAAAACAGTTGCGATGTGGTGCGCGGTCGACTGTTCGAGGGAGTTCGATTTGATTGTAATTGGTTTAGGGATGATAAAAATTATGTACTATTTACTTTATTTATTAGATTACTTTGGTATCTAGAAGAGTTTGATGAACTAAGAAAGTAGGAAAGGTAAAATTTCATGGAAAATGCTATTAAATAAACTTGTTAATTCTATCTCATTTAAATATCATTAATTTACACGGTTCATAAACAAGAAAAGGATAAGTTTAATGGTGGAGGTTAGTCACGATCATTAAATTAAATACACATCATAATCTTATTCACCTATAATTATGGGTATTTGTTGCAATAAGTTTGGTAAATAACAAATAAGTTTGCATTGATTTTCAACCAATTTTAACTGATCGTCTTATGAGCGAAAATAAATTATTGTGGTTTCAGTTCTATTAATTTATTTAACGCCATAACACAATATCTAAAACACGGTTAGCTCTCGTGGCGGCCAAGTTGACTTATCACCATTTTTTATAAACCATGTAGCAATAGCTACTAATTGCTTTAACAAAACATTGCAACCAATAAAACGGTCTGCATAAAGTATCGACACACTATTATCTAGATCTTGTACTCACATGACATATTATGCAATAAACATTTGAATTTGAATCGCTAATGATGAACGTTTAGCTTACGTAGCGGCCAAGTTTTCGCATCTCCGAACACTTTTTAACCGACTTCAAAAAGAAGGAGGTTATCAATTCGACATTTTTTATTTTTATTTATGTTCGAGCATAACTCCGTCGTATATAGACGGATTTGCATAATTAATGGACCAAAATGGTCCCATTAAAATTTCATATAGATCTGATGATGCGTTTCGGAGAAAGACAACGGAACTCTTCAAAAAATTACAGCAAATCAACCGCGAATGTTGCTATCGCATAAATATGTATTGTTTTGACCCCAAGGATGATGAAATTTCGAATTGGTGTAGGTAACTAAAAAGTGAAAAATGTAAACTTTTTCCAAAAAAATAACAACCGACTTCCAAAAAAACACTACAAAGTGCAAAATAACGTTAATTTCGGAAGGCGGTGACAAATAATTAAAATACACATCCAAAGTCACCGACTTCCGAAATTAAAGTTATTTTGCACTTTGTAGTGTTTTTTTGGAAGACGGTTGTTATTTTTTTGAAAAACGTTTTTATTTACTAATACCTTTAGTTTTACTTAACTATAGTTGTTTAAAATCCTCTCAAAATATCTCAAAACATTTAAAACAATAATATCATATACTTAAAGCGTCAACAGACGAGCCAAGCTAACGTAATCTATAATCTAATGACGCATGGTCAGCTGACGCGGCGGCCAAGTTTTCTTATCTCCGAACACTTTTCATAAGGACGCTGCACTTGAGCAATGGCGGGGGCGAGCTTACTGGGACATAGGCATGTGTGGATATGGCATTGTGGTATTGGGTGTTATTTAATAACACTATATCTCTAGTTTGCACGATGAGAAACTTAAAAAAAAAACTTTCCATTGAGATCCGCCGTAGTTAGGTAACAAAGAGGAATAATTATTTTATCCCTAATTCTGCTTTTGCCAATACATACTTTTAAGTTCAGAGAGACTGTTTACACATCTGTTGACGTGCATGTTTTTAATCGATTTTGTGCAATATAATGTTTTTATTTCAGATTTTCAGTTATTAAACCAAATATTCTTACTCAAATTGTTTACCGTTATGTACTGTTTCTTTGTTATAATCGTATTATGCAATTCGCAAAATTCAAAACATCAAGCTAGCCACTTGAGAGCAATATTTCAATTTGACGCTGATAATCGTTTTAGCACGATACTGTGGCAAGTAATTTATATAGTTGGATTTTTATATAGTTGGATTTTACAGTTATCTTTCTTCGGCTTTTCATTTCTCAGTGTTAAATGTACTGTAGAATTGCTTCTTTCCCAATTTATTTTTTACTTTTCTCCTGGGTTTTAACAGCACCTCCACCGATTCGTAGCTCCGCGCCGCAGTTCCATACGTCGCTATTTATTGCGATCGCTCGTTAGTGATAATGCCCGGGCGACATGTTGCGATAGTACGCAGATAAACGATTTTCTTCATCACTCTTTTGTTTTCGGCTGTACACACTTTTATTGTTTGGACATGTTTTTGTTTGGACTCGAGTGAACTCTTGATGTATTGGGGATGGTGGATGAGATTACTTTTCCGGATATAGATAAGGAAAATGCATAGATGATAAAAAGCGACTTTTAATTCAATTGAAAAAAAAAATTGGTTCGATTCTTGTTTGGCAAGGGTTTTGGGTTTCTCCATCTGGAATTTCTCAGTAGTAGCCCAGAGTCTGAATTTGTACCCGTTTTTTTTTTTGGGTGGGAAATCATCAAATGACTTCTCCTGCTGAGTAGAGCAGGAGGGCGTGTCAGACTTTTACTGACTAAAACCCACCCGTGTTCCCTCAGTAGCCCGTATGCCAGGGGCTGTGGTATCTCTTTCGAACGAACCCGCACCCCTGGCAGGCATCGGCCCTTGCGGACCCCACCAGTGGTTGCTGACATCTTTGACGGCGCGCGTGTGGAACACAACGCGCCGTCCCGTCTACCACTTTTCGGCCGCAGGGGATAGGGAGAGCGGCTGACGCTATACAGACACTCCTCTTCCCCTGCGGCCCCACCGCGTCCGCCATCAAACGGTGGCGGCCCCGTCCAGGCCACGGAAGGGAAGAGCGCTGCTCAGAAGCACCGGCACTCCTCCTCTACCGCAGCCCGTAACCCTCAGCCGCGATGCCTCCCATTCGACATCGCGGCCCACCACATTTGCGGTGCACGTCACCGCAACCTACTTTTTGGCCGCTACGTCAATGGCTTGAAGGCAAAAGCCCTGACGAGCGGCCCCCCACCTTTGGGTTCCTCTTGGCTTCACCGTGGCTGGAATCCACAGTTACTGAGCCCCCCCGCAACGACAATGCGGGAACCCACTCGGGGGGGAATTTGTACCCGGTTGGTTGCAATATGCTTACCTTCAATTACATGGAGATTAAACATAACTGATGAAATTATAGGAGGACCTATGCTTGACCCTTCGGGGAATCGGGCGTAGTGATACCTACATTAAAAATAATATTTCAGCAGCGTTGAAGTGGGTCCAAATCACACCTCATGTTTGGTAAATAAAACTTTAGGTACTCGTCCCAACCTACTATTTTACAGGGATAACCATTCCGTGCTTAAAATTATTTTCTTTAAATACCAAGCATTTTTCGATTAGTGTTCGTAGTTAGTTTTTCAAAAAGTAATTGTTGGACACTTACTGCAATAATAAATAGAAGTTACATTATACTTATACCCAAGAACTTTTAACTGATTCACTATTCCAGTCTTCAAGTATGTGTTTACTTCGTCTTATTACTTTAGCAATAACATTAGGCGACATCTTGCGGCGGTGAACGCAAGTCCGCTGCAATATTACTCCTTGGATATTGTAGGAGTTTGCTTATATTTTTTTTCATTTAGTCTTAAATAATAAATTGTTTTATTCTGGTAAGATTAAATCTTAATTTAATGCAAAGCTTTATATCGTTTGACTCGCTCTACTGTATTAAAAGATAGTTGCGTTTAGTTTATTTTATTTTGACAGCTCGGACACACAGATACGTGGTGACTTGATTCGACTGTTATGGGAACGCCATTCTATGGACTATAGACACTTTTTCGAGTGACTAAGTAATCATTTATTTACCAAAAGACTTAGCTTAGGTAACATCAGTGTTCTTTCAATAAGGGATGGTTATGACTATTACAAATGAGCAAGACTCCTGCCCTTTAAACTGGGAAAATCCTGTATCTTGAAAGAAAGTGTAGTAGTTTACCTACTTTAGTGTGATTGATATATTTTACAAAATATCTATTATCATCATTTCAGCCGAAAGACGTCCACTGCTGGACATAGGCCTCCCACAAAAGGGGTTATTTGCCATAATCGCCACGCTTGGCAGGGGCTTAGCGATCGCAGTAAGGTGGTAAAATGCACAGAGAACGTTGCTGCCCATTCTCTAGTAATCCATTTCCTTAGTCGCCTTCTACGACACCCACGGGAAGAAATGGGATGGTGCTATTATTTTACGTTGGCACGACACGGAAACGGAAATATTTATAATTGCGTAATACTCGTAGTTCTAATGTTAACATGGGCTATTGAATGAGTATTTTCATACTTTACAGCAACGTACACACACGTTGCTGTGAAGTACGATGAGGGCAAAATATAAGATTTAAGTCTTAGACTTAATCCCTCTTATTACAAAACAAGGTTTTTCTTTAGGTATGGTTTAAACCATCGAGCCTGTTTTTGAAATATGAACTTAAAACTGAAATAGAATTACAGCTCCTTTTACAAAACTGACAATTAAGCACTGGACTAACTTGTCAGTTTTGTAAAAGGAGCTGTATTTCGATTTCAGTTACGTTCTTATTTAAAAAACAGGCTCGACGGTTTAAACCTAAAGAAAAACCTTGTTCTGTAATAAGGGGGAATAAGTTTAAGCCCTATAAACAAGTGCGATAGTTATGAGCTACCCTGACACTGATGTCAGGGTAGCTCATTAGAGCTATCGCTTTTGGATTTTAACAAAACAATTTTTAACTTCACTTTACAATAAAAATTAAGAGGGCTGAACCCAGTGATGGTAAAAGGGAATGAATTAGTAAGGCAATTGGTTCCATCAGCAAGTTTGTCTAATGAATGACATGGCGAAAATAAAGACATTTACAGCTGCTTCTGTATGCACAGAAAATATTACTTTATTTTGAGAAATGAAAAGATTATACTTTGGTGGTCAATAATATGGTACGCTTACGGTATTTTCCAGTAAGATAATTTTACGAATTTTTTGTTTTATATTTTTAAATATAGACTACCTACATATGAGCCTGCTCCCTACTCGTTTCATGAATAAATTAGACAGAATCTTTTTATAAATTCTTTAACTTTTTTTTTTCTATTATAGTCACGCATGCAAAGTCGCAAGTAATTAGATCGATAGTATAGGAGACAATCGAAGTGCACCGCGCGTTTTCGCGTATTAAATTCGGTTATTAGTCCCGCAAACTTTGATCAAGCGGGTTGACCCCGGTTCATCGATCCGCCGACTTTCACCCGGATCATAAACTGAGCCACCCACTTTCAAAACTGAAAAAAACAGTTCCCAACTCACTTCAAAACTAAGTCTTCCTAATCACGCGGCGCGAACAAACTTCCTCCAAGTTTTTTCCAAGTTCAGTTAAACTTCATCGATGTGGGGATCGTTCACCCTGGCAGGGACACTTGCATACTCCGGCCGCCGGGCCATTGAAACAAAATGTGGAGCAAGGTTGGCCGAGATTACTTTCATCGGGAACTTTTTGCGGATCGATATGGACGTTAAAAGTTTATTACGAGCGCGACACCGCGACGTCGTAAACCTAACTCAGTCTACCATCGCTCACGACGAAATGCGACAACATAGCTTTTCATTAGCTTTCATCCATCGCTCCATGCTCCCTTCGCATGGTGGTCTTATTCTGGACTGCGATACCCAGTTGCGCTGCAACACGAAAGCTAAAAAGAACCTTTATTTACTTTACATATCAGCACCCGTAACTAACGAGCGTAATACCTGCTCAGCATTCGTATTCACAAAGGTTTTTCTACCTACGCCGGCGGCGGGCGTAAAATAGGAGGCGAGTCGGGAAGGAGGCATAAAGGAGAAAATAAAATAAAGACGGCGCCAGCGAACGGATGCGAGGTCCGTGAAAAAAGTACGAGGAAAGCAGGCTTAATGGTGTGGCGCAGGTGAGGTGGGCGGGGCCGGGTGGGTGGTATGTTACGATTGGTCGGCGCCGCCCAGCCGCGAGTACGCCCCCCTTCCCCCGCCCCCCTCCCGTGAGGCGCCCCCCACCCCCGCGGCCACCGGCTATCGCCTGGCGACCACCTACAGCCACCCGACGCAAGCTATGCCTGTGTCGTGAATTAGTTTGCCAACTCTCTGTCTATGGCGTAGCTCCGAGGCTGTAAGTATGGACGGCGGACTGAATAATCGATAAAGGTGTTTATTGAAAACGGGTAAGGACGAAGCACTTTATTGCTTCTTTATTATTAAAGCTCGAGCTAGGTGAGTCAACTGCTACGAGCGTAGCGGATTCTGGCGTAGTACCTACAGTCGTAGGCGTCGTAGCCCGTAGCACGGCGTAGGGTTCTTGCTTTCTTGCCCAATTTATAATTACAAATACATTATAAGTTTAACAAGTGTGTCACATAAGTTAAACTTGAGACATAAAAATAACTAGGTAGTTAAATTTAAAAACTTTGTCATGCTACGATTGCTGGCTCAGTGGAAAAAGTCTCCATCACAAAGGATTGTTATTTAATCATTATTTATTTACTAAGTTGATAATTAGTTAAATGTTAATTAAGGAACAGTTATCTAATCAACAGCTATTCAACTCAGTATTTTTTAATACTCAGTTAAAAAAAGACTTTTCGAGTTGTGACCTTGTGATTTTGGAACAACACTGAACTTATTGGGTAACATTGACTTGTAAAAACATCCACAATTTAATCTGGAGACTTATTAAATAATACCAAAGTATAAAATCGAATATAAACAATGTGTTTCGATAGCGGCACAATTTAGTCAGCGACTGAGCGCTTGGCTGTCTCAAATAGGGGTTGCAGGTTCGATCCCCTGCATGGCATAGACATCTTACTCGTTTGGATATTAAGGTTCCTTACTAGTTTTAAGGTTTCCGTCTGTCTGTTAGCGGACTGTATCTCATGAACTGGAATGGTTGAAATTTTGACACACAACAAAGTCAAAGTTAGAGCATTTATTTCAAATAGACACAAAAAGCACTTTTGAACGTCAAAATTTATATTAAAATAGAATTGATTCTAGTCGCCCATTTCAAAATGTAGTTTCGTATGGAGAAGAATGGGCAAGAAACTCCAACGTTACTCTTTTAAAATGTTTTAAGTACAAATTATTTAAAATTCTTTAAATATATAATTATGTGTGAAAACGATGCATCCAGAATAAAATTACCATACCAAAATAGGTAAAAAAAAAAAAAAAATGAAAATGAATACTCAATACTTTATTGCATTCCACATGTAGGTATTCTTAGTGGGGCTTGTGGCTAAGTAAAAATAGCTGCACGGGTCGATCGATCAGGTTAAGCTACGCTTGCCGCGGTTGGTCCGTGGATGGGTGACCATCTTTACATACCAAGACCCCTCCGTGCCTCGGAAAGCACGTTAAGCCGTTGGTCCCGGCTGTCATTTGTGGATCTTTGACAGTCGTTACGGGTCGTCAGAAGCCCGAAAGTCTGACAACCAGTCTTTACCAAGGGGTATCGTATTACCCAGTAACTGGGTTGTGGAGGTCAGATAGGCAGTCGCTCCATGTAAAATACTGGTATTCAGCTGCATCCGGTTAGACTGGAAGCCGACCCCAACATAGTTGGGAAAAGGCTAGGCAGATGATGATGTAGGTATTCTTAGATGGTAAACTTATAATTAGATCATGTCGACCCTGTCGGGCACAGCAAAATAAGTAAGTTAGAGAGGAAGCATTTGATAATTTTTAAACATTTAGCAAAATCACTATATTATTATAACATGCAATTAATAATCTAAAATATAATCAATTGACATAAAAATAAATATAATTAACATAAAACATAAACAGGGATTAATGAGAATTGTAATAATAATGACAGGTAAAATAAAATTTAAAGTTGTGGGAAACGTAACATAAGTTATGACTTTACAAGTTTGTCACTTAAATATTCGTTAATCGAGTAATAGGTTTTATTAAGCAAAAAATGTCTAAGTTTTTTTAAAAATACGTTGATTTTCTCTTCTTTTTTTATTAGAGCGGGTAGTTTATTATATATTTTAATGGACATTACATAGGGACTTGTAGAGTGCATTTTTAGTCGAGAACTTGGAATGTTTAGCCTAGATCGGTGTCTGAGTAGATAGCATGTCTGAATGTCTTCACGTTTTGAGTAAAATTCTTGATGTTTTCGCACAAATGTTTCATGCATGTTTCTAAAATGTATATACAGGGAAGTGTTAAAATGTTATGTTTTTGAAAGAAAGGTTTGCAGCTATCTGATTGCTCAATGTTTACCAGGATTCTAACCAATTTCTTTTGCAGGGTAAAAAGAGTTTGTGCACCTGTGCTGTTTCCCCAAAGGGTGACACCATAGCTAAGCCATGCATAGGCATAAGCATGGTATGTGGTGAGAGCTGTTTGTAAATTGGTAGTCTTTTTTATTTCACGAAGGGCGTAGGAAGCAATTACACAGACATTAATTTTATGATAGCTACATGGAGCGACTGCCTACTACCCAGTTACTGGGAAATACGATACCCCTTGGTGAGACTGGTTGTCAGACTTTCGAGCTTCTGGCGACCCGTAAAGACTGTCAAAGATTCACGTATGACAGCTGGGACCAACGGCTTGACGTGATTTTCGAGGAACGGTGGGGCCTTGGTATGTAAAGATGGTCACCCATCCACGGACCAACCGCGGAAAGCGTAGCTTAACTTGATCGATCGACTCGTGCGTCTGTTTAACATAAGAAGTTTTAGCATAAGAAGCTAGTGAACTCGTATACAATGCGAAACATATCGTTTTTCATGATTAATTATTATGTTCTAGTGGTCATGGAATCAATAAAACGTAACTTTTATAAAATACAATCTTATATCAATTCTTAGTATACATAAACTCAAAGCTTGCGTTATCTCGTTCTCCCAATTTAGGCTACATATTACTAAACTATCTTTTGCCAGCGGCTTCGCCCGCGCGGAACTTTCATCCCCTATTTAACTTCCTTAGGGGTCGAATTTCGAAAAGTCCTTCCTCAATCCTAGTCTACATTTTATAGGCAATCTCTGTGCAAAATTTCAGCTCTCTAGGTCCAAGGATTTGGGCTGGGCGTTGATGAGTCAGTCAGTTAGTCAGGACTTTTCTTTTTATTTATATAGATTACTAGCTTTTGCCAGCGGCTTCGCCCGCCCCGAACTTTCATCCCCTATTTAACTCCCTTAGGGGTTGAATTTCGAAAAACCCTTCCTTATTCCTTGTCTACATTATAAAGGGAACCTCTGTGCAAAATTTCAGCTTTCTAGGTCCAAGGGTTTGGGCTGGGCGTTGATGAGTCAGTCAGTCAGTCAGTCAATCAGGACTTGTCTTTTTATTTATAGATATATGTATACGATAGATAGATAGATTTTTGTGTAACCTAGTTTTGTTAACTTTAGTCTGTTTTGGTTTGTTTTGATTTTGTTTTAAGTTTATTTTAATTTAGTTTAGTACTAAGTTCTATTCAGTGCAACTTTATAATATAGTCTTTAATTTCTAATTTTTTTTGTAAGGTACAACGTTATGTGTGCATGCAGAGTTTACCAATATGTGATTCTTACACTTTATTCTGATTTGTTGCTTTTGTTTCATTTACTTATACCAGTGTATACAATTGTTGGTGAACCAAATAAATGAAAGGTGATTTGATTACCCATGTATAGGTAGGTATATATATATGTAGGTACTTGTGTTTTAAGGGTTTTTAATGATATTATGTCAATAAACGCATTTTTCTTGTCGTTCTTTCTTTGTAAGTGATGATAGATGGGTCACAAGTGAGTGAGTGCGATGAGTTACAAGTAGGTTTTGTAGGGTAGAATAAGTCTTCAAGATATTCCCACAACACAGGATAACAAAGAACGCAATGACTTTGTGTTTCGCATCCCATGGCACAAAAACATTCCCCCGTGAGGCACGAGTGTAATGTACCGTGAAATAATGACTGATTACCTAGCTGACAGACATTGTAGGTGTATACATAGCTATACCTTAGACAATAATCTTTCATCATCATCATTTCAGCCGAAAGACGTCCACTGCTGGACATAGGCATCCCCCAAAAGGGGGGCTTTTGCCACAATCGCCACGCTTGGCAGGCGGGTTGGTGATCGCAGTATGGTGGTAAAATGCATAGAGAATGCTACTGCCCATTCTCTGGTAAGTCCCTTAGTCGCCTTCTACGACACTCACGGGAAGAAATGGGATGGTGCTATTCTTTTACGTCCGGCACGACACGGACAATAATCTTTATGTATGGTGAAATAAAATCAATCTCAATGCTGGGTCACAGGCCTCCTATCTTCGAGATTGAGTGGGCCATAATCTACCTCGCGGGGAATTTGTTTATTTTGTAAAATATAGGATATTAGCTTTAGCCAGCGGCTTCGCCCGCGCGAAACTTTCATCCCCTATTTAATTCCCTTACGGGTTGAATTTAGAAAAATACTTCTTTATTCCTTGTCTACATTATAAAGGGACCCTCTGTGCAAAATTTCAGCTTTCTAGGTCCAAGGGTTTGGGCTGGGCGTCAGGACTTTTCTTTTTATTTATATAGATAGAAGATAGATTAGAATCACTTTTACGCGTCATAAAATTTCGACCCCTTTTGGCTTAGTTTTTATAATATTATTATAAAAAAATAAGCTAAAATGGGTCGAAATTTTCCATCTGACTAACCTTGAAAAAAAAAGCTAAGCAAACTCAAGGGTCAAAGTCTATTTCAAAATCTAGACATAATCTTAGTCAGATCATTTGCAGACAATGTAGATGGGTGTGTGCTCGATGGGATTTCACAACGGCAAAAATAACAAACTTACGAAAGCTACTCTTGTGCTTTCAAGCTTCTAGACCTGGGCCCCAATTCTGTATGGTTATTCCCCGCGGAATCTTACTACGTTCAAATAACGTCAATATCGTGTTTTTAACCGACTTCAAAGAGGAGGTTATCAATTCGACTTATATATAAATATATATTTTATGTATGTTCGGGCATAACTCCGTCATATGTAGACGGATTTGCAAAATTCTTTTTTTGTTCGAAAGGTGTTTATTTCGAAAT
Organism: Polymixis flavicincta; assembly: GCA_949987655.1. Classification (NCBI taxonomy): domain Eukaryota; kingdom Metazoa; phylum Arthropoda; class Insecta; order Lepidoptera; family Noctuidae; genus Polymixis; species Polymixis flavicincta. Next base: position 19,347,321 of record OX465179.1, on the reverse strand, counting down.
GGTCCCATTCAACTTTCATATAGATCTGATGATGCGTTTCGGAGACAGACAACGGAACTCTTCAAAAAATTATAGCAAATCAACCGCGAATGCTGCTATCGCATAATTAAGCATTGTTTTGACCCCAAGGACGATGAAATTTCGAATTGATGTGGTGGGGTAGGTAATTATAAAGTGAAAAATAAAAACTTTTTTCAAAAAAATAACAACCGACTTCCAAAAAACACTGCAAAGTGCAAAATAACTTTAATTTCGGAAGGCGGTGACAAATAATAAAAATACACATCCAAAGTCACCGACTTCCGAAATTAAAGTTATTATGCACTTTGTAGTGTTTTTTGGAAGTAGGTTGTTATTTTTTTTTAAAAAGTTTTTTTTTAGAAACCAATATAACAGTAAGGAATCGAATTGTCATATTCTGCATGTTCCAAAACATTTTATCGATTTTGTGTATGATTGACGTGGTTACGAGTAATAAATCGTTAAGTGGTCATAATGAATTCAGGCCCTGGCGAAGTATATTATTTTATTTGGTTAAACACACTAACGGATAATTAGCTAACGCGTATGTGTCAAAAAACTTGGAGATATTTAATTGTCTATTCGGCTCTTGAAGCAGTTTAGTTTGAGAGCCATCGGAACATTTTTTCTGGAGCCTATTCCATGTTGTTACAACACGGTTAAATATGAAATGCTTATTACACCATGGGTGCACTGAATTCAGACAGGGATTACAGAAACTATTAGAACACAGATAGGCTGTGACTGCTTTACATAAACACGTTAGGGCTGTAGTTGTCGCCCCCGACGTCTTACCAACCTACCGAGATGGGGACCCTAATATTATAATAGTTTCCGCGTCAGGTGCCAGAGGATGCATAATTAAGTGCTGTTTTCGTAAGAAAGGTATTACGCTTAGATTGTGGTTTTAATTTTATACATGTATACAGGATGACATGGTTTTAGACGAGCAGCCTGTTACCATCCAGTACATGATTCTGACCTCCTTAAATTTAATTTTTTCGTCGGTTATTTAAAAAGAAAATGCTGCTCCATACATTTTGACCGCGTAGGTAGGTACCTATTACACTTTCTTTTAAATGAAACCATTGTTTTTTTTTATAACCAATGATTTTTTTTTTCTCCAATATAAGACGCATAAATTCAAGGTTTACCAGCTATACCCCAAAAATTCTCGAAACTTTTACGAATCAAATACAATAAAAATTCTATTATTACGTACGTTTCAATATCAATACAGTTTCAAACAATCCACTTCACAGTGACGTCAATCGTATTCAAAAATCGAACAAACGCTCTCACCGGCAAAGAACAAAAAATCCGCGCGTTCAAAAATGGCGAAATATCCCTGTAGCATTGTCCGGCATCACAATGCCCTGACGACACTGGGTAAATAACGTTTTGGAAAAATGTAAAAAAAAGCACCGCAGTTTGTGGGTAGCGGGTAAACACGTCTCCGTACCCCTTATTGAGTTGATCTGGCCATTTGTACAGCCCTCGCCCTTTGCATTCTGGAAAAAAAGAAACTCTGCTTGCGAATTCAATTTACAATATCCATTTTTGACGTGGCGTGATTAGAACGCAGTTTGGTCGTTAGCGGTGTGTCGGAGATGTCGTTCACTTCCATTTTGTATCAGTATCGATTCAAACTGGAAGTTTTTTCTGGCTGTCCGTTTTTTGTTTGTCGGTTTACCTTCACTCGAGGAGTTTTAACCAACTGTGACTTTTGCATAGACAGAAGTTTGTATAAGGTGTTTGCACGTAGGTTTACTTTTGACTTCAATTTTAATTTTAATTTGAAAACATTTTCAGGTATATTTGCTGTCAGTTTTAGTTAGGTACGTGCAATTCAAGACGGTCTTACATAAGCCTGGCAGATTCTTTGTGAAGTATTAACAGATAGCAGTGAAGCAGTGGAGACCCAGGGTTAACACTTGCGACTAACGAGTTGTGGGTCGTGGGTTCAAACCCAAGCGGGCGCTTTACTTTGTGTAATTTATATCATAACCATGGCTCTCAAAATGGTGAAGGAAAACATCTTATCGATATGTCCTAGAACCAAAAATTTGAAGACAGTGACATCCCGGATTATGGCCCACTCCCTCTCACAGAAAGAGAAGGTCTGTATCCCAGTGGTGGGAACATTACTGGCTGCTTATGCTATTGCAAGATATGAAAGTATGACAGGCAAGCTGGTACGATGTAACTTTATTGTGATTTTCGCTACTCCTAGTAGCCGATTGAAGTGATTGCCTCATTGGTCTAGTGGTTGGAAGCGCTACTGCTGAGCCTGAGGTTCGGGGTTCGATTCCTAGGTCGGGCAAAGTGAAATTACATTCTTTTATCTGGAATTTCTCAGCAGCCCAGAGTCTGGATTTGTGATCTGAAATTGATGGCAATAGGCTCGCCCCTTATAATATGGAACTTAAACATAACTAGCGAAATGTGGGTGAACTATAGACACACCTCTACACTACCCTTTAGAAAAACAAGGCGTGAAATTATGATATGTTAGTAGCCGATTAATTGACGGTGCACCTATTCTAATTGCCACTAAAACAAATTACACATTAATCAAAACAAAACTATAACATTTATTTGTTCCAATAAGCACCTCTTAATACATCTCCCGAGTGTCTTCCAAAGTCTTGTAGCAATAATAAATATATCATAGTTATCCCCTTAGGACAAATAAAAGGGAAAATAAAGTAAATCGCCAACCCGGAAGGGTCCACAAAGAAAAACGATTAATATTAACTGAAATTGTTATGGCCCCCTTATAGGGGGACATTTAATATTTTTACTGCTATTACACGAAAGAGTTTAGTCTGGGATTGAATACTCGTAAAATTTGAAGACGCAGTTACAGTGATTTGTGATCATTATAATTGTTGAAGTAGGCTGATTTCTGTCTTTGCTGACTGTCAATCGTCTTGATATTATTTTGGTGAAAAAACAAGTCAGTATTTTTGGATTTTTTTTTCTATTGTCCTGAAAATAAGATCTTAGAAAGAATTTTGTTTTTTACGGTTTATTTTTATTTGTGAAATTTATTTCGGAACTAAATGTTCCTGAAGACGTAGAACTAGAAGGCCTCTCAACTTCATCTTTCGGCTGAAATGATGATGAAGATGACCTCTGTCTCTTTTTGATAAGGGATTTTTAACCCCCGACGCATAAACGACGGGGTGTTATAATAAATCTGTGTGTGTGTGGGCGTGTGTGCGCTCGTGGGTGTGTGTGTGTGTGTGTCAGGGGACTGTCAATGAAAAACGCCAAACAGAGGCCTATCATTTTCATTAACCGTCCCCCGACTTGACAATGCCTTGATCAAAATATTACCTTCAACTTAAAAGGTCTATTAATATTTATTTTTTACAATTTAAAGTTTTTGTTTAGGTCGGGGGTTTTTTTTTCTTTCAACTTTGTTCAAGTTTCTAGGTAGAAAAAAAAAAGCTTAAAAATCACAAACAGGGACTTGTAATATTTTTTTAAACACCTTAGTGACACATTAAAAAATCTTTACCTCGCTTAATTCTCGAACGTTAACCCTCAAAGGAATAATCTTAAAATCTCAACAAAAAAAAAACTCATTGAGGAGGGACCTTAATGAAATCTCAGCTCATTAATAGAGAAGGCAAAAAGACTCGTTTTATGAACACGCGCGTGATATTAACCCTTAACGAGTCCTGGGACACCGGTGTTCTTACATTAAAATGTAAACATTGCCCCTTACCCCTTCCCTCAAGTCACTGTAGGGCCGAATCGTCATTTGTCTGTGACATTAAAATTTTGAGCAGACGGGCGGTTAAAACGCTTAGGCTGCGGTTTAATCTGACTACACGCCGACTGCGACCGACGACGTCTAGCCGTCCATCACCGACGACGACCGAATGTTATGTTCTTGAACACACGGGGGAGGTCTCGCTCGCACGCTAGTGTTGGCGACAACGATCGATTTGGCCACTGGCATCGTGTCGGTCATCGGTCGTAACGTCACCGGACGCTGTCGGTAACTTTTGACGTTTAAAAAGACCCTAGCGTTATACATTTTTGAAGACTGGAAGAGATAATTGTCACCTTTTACAGAAAATTACAGACGTTTTCAGATTATTTATGTTATACTAGCTTTTGCCAGCGGCTTCACCCGCATGGACGTCAAAATATTTATTATCCCATGGGAACGTATTACCGGGATAAAAAGTATCCTATGTGTTAGTCCAAGTTATAAACTATCAATACGTTTTTCTTGCTGCATCGATTTTTTTTTATTGTATTAACTGATGACACTCTAAAAGTCGTACTACTTTTTCAGGCTATCACTAACGAAGGTTTGCTCCCGCAAATGAATCGTTGTTTCTAGACGATTATGATATTACATCGCTAAACAAAACCTTTTTTTTCCTTAGGTATAGCATGAACATGGGGTTGAAACATAACAGGCATAATGTGGATGTACTATAAGTAGGTTCACCTCTGCTTAACACTTCGGGGAAAAGAGGCGTGATGTTTTGAGGCATGATGTTCTGTTTATGAATGTGTGTGGACATTAATTAAATAAATAAAACACTAAACCGATTTCATCATTTCAAAACCGTGCGTCAAACACGCTCAACAAACGCTCGTCTATCCCTCTTTCATAATAAGAGCGTCTAATCTAAGTGTCGAGTACCTCAGAGCGGTCATCTCTGTCGGGATCACTCCCACGGGTCCCCTAGACCCCAGGAATCCGGATTTATTCCATCTGAATACCCACTGTCGCAAACGACACCTCTGCGATGCCTGAATGTTTTATGACGTGGCGTGAAGATGTTAGATTAGATTAAATTCAAACGTGTGTAAAGTTGGGAAGTGGCTATGGAAGTAAAGGCAAGCGCCCGTTTATGTAAAATTATAAGAAGAGCAATTATTTAAAGTTATCGATTTGTAAGTTTATCTTTTCAGAAAGTTTTTAAAGTTACCATGTCGTCATCTTTAGATGTTGATAATGCGGAAAAATCACTTTTCTGAGTGAAAAATGAGATAACGTTCTTTCGTTCTTTAACGAGCTTTTTGTTTTGGATATTTCTGTCATTGTTTCGATGAAATAGTACAACTACAAATAATGAATGGACCTTTTAAAAACTATTTTGCTTTTTATAAAAAGTTAATGTCTTTTAATAAAATAAATAGAATTGTTTGGAGCATAGTCTTCGAAACATAACAAGTATGTAAGTGTTCTAGTATTTTGTACGTAAACTTCACTTAAGAATTTTATAACTTTCGCAGTAGTGGTAATGAATCTTGTTTACATGCAAACCCGTAGTTCACACGTCTAGACGAAATTGAAATTTACATTCATAAACTTCGTTAGTTTACAACCTAGCCCACTTAACGTGATGGATTCTTAACTTTTTGGAAGACTTTCAATGGAGTTATGGTAAAAACTAGTTAGTTATTTTTACCTTAACGAAACATGGCTGGACGTATTTTGAACTGCTAGGGAGTTAATAGAGAGACGAAAAGTGCTGATTAAGTCTGAGAAGGTGGTTTTGTTCTTTCTATCCAATTACTTTGTGGTGGTACAGATGCCAGCACATCAAGCTACCCCAAACTGTCAAGTTTTCCCAAATGAACATGAACCTTATTCTTATGGAATAAAGTTGAAAATCTATCAAAGAAATCTGACAGCTTGGGGTAGCTTGATGTGCTGGCGTCTGTACCTACATTGCCATTTCACGTATGACACTGACGCCAAACACAATTCTACATTGCATTTTGTGTATCCTGGCATCAATCGTCGGGCAGCTGCCCACCACACACAACACTCGTCTGTTCATGAGGATCCTCTATTTTCTATAGAGGATGAGTAAACTTTACACCCTGTTCCTCATTCCTCTATAACTTATTCTATAATAGTCTTACTACTACGCATAGAACTTGCCATATTGTTATTATACTAAAAAACTGGTATATTCGAGATATGCGGTTGTACAGACAGCTCCACAGAAAACACATCCCCTACAAAGGCATGTCGCCTTTGTAGGGGATGAGTTTTCTGTGGAGCTGTGTGTACCTACTTAATTCAAGTGGCTGCTGACTGTACCTTGTAGGTAGAGGCACAAGAGTTCCTAAAAGAAACACAAATACTTAATGCATCCTAAGACCTTCATTCAAATTGAAAATACATCTCAGAAATTCACGAAACAGGAAGTTAAAAACTTTAGGGTACCGTATTACCTAAATCAAAATTACGAAGTTCCAATGAGCGGTCTCTAACGACGAAGGAGATGGCCGAATTCTTTAATTATTTAGCTCTAATCGCTGCCAACGATGTCCTTTGACGTCGCTTGCTTTAATTTAGGATTCCTCCCCCAAATTAAAAATATAATGAGACTGAACTGAGCCGGTGTTAATTGGAAACCGATCTCAGAGGGTGGTATAGGCAGGCTGATGTTTTGATGTAGGTACTTGTGTATATTGATGGCATCGAGATTTTTTTAAAGACGACAAGAATCTAAGAAATTACAATTAAAGTAAAGCTAAGTCTTCGTTTGAATGTTTATATCATCAATTTATGAGAAATGTCGCAAACCCCCTTCGATCCCGCACATACAAAAATGTTTTTTTGCATTTCACAGTGAAAGTTAAATTTTATCATAAAAATACATCAGACAAAAATTTTAGTACCTGCAATTATTTACAAAAAAAAAAAACATTACACTTTTTTTAGGTATACATTAGAAGTGATGTTCTACGTGTAATGCTGTCCAATTAAAATTTACAAGAAAGAAGAAGATTTACCCCCTTATCCAACCACCCTTGTGTTACGCAGATGTTTTTACACAACATACCTACATTCACGCCTAAAAGTATTTTTTTCAACCCATTGACATATTTGCACGTTGACGCGAAGCACGCTGTAAGTAATCGCACTCATTTGTCAGCGTGAACACAGCGCTGCAGCCGCTGAATTATCTTCATTCTCATCTTATCTTTTTTTTTTCTTAAAAAGTTTGGACGAGTTAAGGGGATTACGTTGATGCGTTTCGCAAATATTTTCAGTTGAATTTGACAATTCATTACAGTTAAAACTGCAGTGTCGCATTAAAAAAATAACTTTGTTTAACGCAATACCAAAATGAAGCATAAAGTAAAGAGGTATTTTATGTTAAGAACTTGGGCGTGTCAGACTTTTACTGACTAAAACCCACCCGTGTTCCCTCAGTAGCCCGTATGCCAGGGGCTGTGGTATCTCTTTCGAATAAACCCGCACCCCTGACAGGCATCGGCCCTTGCGGGCCCGTTCGGTTTGAGCTGACATCTCTTTGAGGCGCGCGTGGACCACAACGCGCCGTCGACTTGGGCTTGGTCCTTACCGGACAGCGAGCTACCCATTACTCGCCGTCCGCAAGAACTTACAGGTTCACAAGTAATTTGCTAAGTGAGAGCTTACAAACTGAAACTTTTGGTACTGAATGTTCTCTTTCTTCTTAAGTAAGTAAGTTCGCAATTTTCCGTCCAGAAAAAAAAATACACAATAATCTTTAAGTACTAAAAACTAAACATTTCACACGTACGTACATACAACAGTTAAAACCACAGGAATAAATATCTGCCCAAAAAACTTTTCTCCTTAATATTTCTAGTTACTCTGACCAAATAAACCGAAAAAACGTACATGAATTAAGATGGAAATATCGGCACCAATACGAAATACCTACACATATATCTATCGAATTCATCAGGATACGACACTTCACATTCATATTCATGGCCGCGGTCACAATGACAGTAGACCGGCAAATAAAAACAAATAAAAAACAGTAATAGAATCAGAGAACAAAATCCATCAGCGTGACACGCGTGACGTAGATACATGCGGCCTCTTTGTACAGCGTGATTACGTAACGATGTGACAATTTTTTCTTGATAAAAATAATGTATTAGATGTTTTGGGAGTGACTTGGTGATGGGATAAATTGTAGTGGTATTTTGATACGTGACAATCATTATGTTGAAAATAATGACAAAAAACACCTATTTTTGAGGTACATCACCTGCCTAAATCTTCCTTTAACTCAGTACTTATTATTAAGGATAAAAATAATAAAATTATACACGTACTTTTTGCTTTTTTGTAAAAACAAAACGTAAACTGCGTCTTTTAATTTGACGATATAGGTATTTATTTTTTATTTAACTGCTGTTCTTTTACGCAAATTATGAAGTTACATAGTGTAAAGCCTAGATCAAACAATAATTACATTTTCATATCTAAACTGTAACTTGTTATGAAAAATAAATAATGTACGACTAACATACCAGCCTGTAGACAATGTCTCCGGGCACTGCAATATTTTGCCCACCTTTGGGGTCTCCACATTATGCATAACTGATAAGGCCCGATTTTGTATGCATACGATCCTTAGCCTCAACGCTGCGTGGGTATAATGACGTCACACCCGTGGGAATAGTGAACAACACAGTTTTTAGCTTATGTTTACTTATATCTTATATGGTTGACGTGTGACATGTTTACAGGACTATGTATAAGTACAAAGTAATGTTGCAGTGGTCCATTGTGTTAGGTATGAGAGGATCAGTATCCTCTTGGTTATTTCAATAAACAATATTTAGCGATGGGAATGTCTCTTCAACTTGATTAATGGTAAAGTTTTTTTCTTCATTGCACCGCTGAGGACTTTTTAGCCAAATCACGGTTTTGACCGGACTAAACGGAACCGTGCACTTAGCTTCTGATGTTTTATAAGTGCCCCATTTGATTTTGGTTATTATGATTAAAACCTGGGGTTTTTATTTAGTTAAATTAAAATCAGATCATTTGAAAGCTTGCTATACCAACCACAAAAAAGGGACAGAATTTATCGATTATAGAATTTGTTTCTAAAGATCTTTAGTAATTTTTTATACAACAGATACTATTTAAGCGTGTTCCTTTTTGACGTTTATAGTGATTCTATTAGGATATTATTAGACACCGCCGTGCGCAAAACAAAAACTATGAATAAATCCTTCTGCCACGAGATTACGTAAATAACAAATACTCCTACACGTCTCAGAAATATAATTCAAGCAAAAAACAAGAGACGTGGCCACCCACGCCAATCACGAAACGAGTTACCCTCCGGATATTCAATTCCTGGACATGTCCGAACTAGAGCGAAACAAATATTTATCAAAACCTGTAAGGAATACATAAAATGACATAAAACATGTCCGGCCGGACGAACAAACAGCACAGTGATGGATTATTGCCAGTGACCGCCTCTATTTCCTATTGGAATAAGGAATTACCATATGCGCCCGGACACGACGCCGGATGCGGGATGCTAGTGTGGAGAAGGATTTAGTAGGAAAAAATGATCCTTCGAGCCGAGTTCCTTTGTAAATAGTAACTTTCGAGAAATATTGAATTGACAGTGACCGTTTAACTTGAGAACAGCTTAATTTATAATTGTGCAGCAATATGATAAATTGCTCGTGCGAAAGGATAATTATTCGTCGACTAGTGAATTGAATTCAAATCAAATTTTAATAGTAATGAGAATTGAACATGTAATTTATTGGAAACAAAAAAATTGTAAAACGAATTCACTCAATCAGTTGATTTAGTTTTGTTTGATTTGTATAGTTTTAAATTCCGTTATTCAAAAGTCTTTTTCAATTTCTATATCCAAAAGAGCGCATTCCATTCTTCCCTACCGTTCGTCTGGGCACCGGGGTCGGCGTCACTCCGGCGACCGGAGACCCTTCAAAAAGTTTGATAATAACACCAGCAACGCCGGTAATGTGACAGCCGATACGTCGCCGAGCCGCTGCTGTTTAAATTTCGAACCGCTATTGTCCAGCAGATGGCAATTTGTTTTCGTTGAGAAGTATTGCTTTGTATGGGCAAGCCTTTTCGCAGTACAGAATATGCATGCAATGGTGTTTTTGAGATTGGCTGCGTTTGATTAGGGGTTCAAGCTAAAGATAGATTTATATTTATAAAACAGTACTTTATATTTCTTTAAAGTCTATACGGGAAAAGTTTTTATCCAGTGTGCAAATTTTAACCATGAATTTAGCATATCATTCTAGACTGCAGAAATTTTTCGCAGGGTATGCAAAAAAAAAAAAAACAGCTGTTCCATACATTTTGACCGCGTAGGTATTGCACTTTTCTATGAAACAGCTGTTTTCTTTAGAATGATAAGCTGAATTCATGGTTAAAATTTGCGCACTGGATAAAAACTTACCCTGTATTAGTAGCCAGATTAGCAAAAAAATAAAAATATCGTAATTAAGACGTAAAGAAAGCATTTTGTTTGCACCCTTTTTTTTTTTTTGATTACGGGGGGAAATCCTCATGGATGTCCTCCGCCCCGGGGAGGGCGAAGGGGTCTGTCAGACTCTTACTGACTAAAACCACCCCGGTGTTCCGTCTCTCACTTACGCCGGGGATCACGGGAACTAGTAAGTCTTCCGCGAATTTTGTTTGCACCCTAGGTCAAGCCTGACTCGTGGAGTCCATGTGGTATTAAGTACCATATAATGAAAATGCGCATTACAAAAATTAGATATTCGTATAATTTTTGGTCCATTGAAGTTAGCTAAGTTTTTGAAATGAACCACTACAACTAATTGTAGAAATCCATCTTACGATAACTACGTTTGAAAATCAGCTCGAAATTTGCCGTCTTTTAATGTAGGTGTCTCAATATTGCAATACATTAGTAAGCACAGTTGTTGCAAGAAGTAGAAGATACGGGGTCCAGTATGATATGGTTTCTATAAAATCAAAAAATCAAAATCAAGAGTCATTTATTCAAACCGGGCTGAGAATCACCACTTTTTGAACGTCAAAATTACCTTGGGCAGTCCCCGAAAAACGCCCGGCGCGTGTGGCGGGCGTTTTTCACTTCCTAGTGCTTAAGCTGGGAAGAAGTGGCGCAACAAACTTCAAGACTGACATATATGTAAGATAGTATGTCCCATCCAAATCATCACTATGGCAACCACAAATAACAGAACATAATTCCTTTATTCTTTTTTTTACATACCTTCATAAACATAATTCCTACTATCTCAGCACCATTACACCATAACTCGCCATCGTCACATCAAGGAGGGTCTTCCAGCACATTAGTCCGCAAACGACACATGTGATCCCGCACGGCACCTCATGAATCTATCATTTATCATCGCTGAGCCATAGGAGCTTTGTCATTCCTTCATTTGGCGTATTTTTCTGTTGGTTTCATTTCAAGTGTTGTGTTTAGGGATTCATTTATCATTTTTTTGGTAAGTAAGTTGGTTTGTGGTTGCTGAGATGATGACTTCAACTGGTGCATGGCATTTTTAGGAAGCCGCTCATCTAGGTACGATAGCGATATTGTAGATTGAAATGAACACACCTTTTCCAGCATAAATATTTCTGTATTTAAATTTTTGCACACATTTAAACTTGGTATATCCCAGTTTTTCGTTAACTATTTAATTAGGTACTCAGTTATCAATAAAGACCTCTTGAAGACCACCTTTTAATTTCGAAGCTCAAAGAAAACCGACTTATAAAACCAGGCGATGCTCCAAACATCATATTTCTATTCCGTTTCGTTAAAAAAACTCAGTAGGGTAGGCTGGTATAGGAGTACGCACCTAAGGTTTGAGACAGTGTAGAAATAAAAGTAATAATTTCTAATAATCAAAAATGGTTAACTTTAATTACAAGCTTAGTTAGGAACAACATATAATCATAATAAAGCTCAAACTTAATTCAGTCTTTGGTAATTAAAAAAAAAACAATAGAAAACAATTGCGTACTCTTGTACAATACTATGTATAAGAGTACGCGAATAGGTCGACAAGAGTACGCCGATTGGTCGACACGCGTACGCAAAGCTTATTCGCCACGCAAGTCGCATATGTATTCCCCAATACTATTGTAATCGGTACATTCTTCATGCCACCATGCTTGACACCTCGAACATTGTATCCAATCTTCATTAATTGGTTCCTTATAAACTTCTTGGCATCCTGGATACTTCCATATTTTCTTTTTCGGTGTTTTGAATTCTATTTTGGGTTTCTTTGGAGTTTTCTTGTTCTTTAGTGCGCTTTCTTCTTCAAGTTGTCTTTTAAATGGTGAACTGCTTAAAATATCTGACTTCCCTTTCTTTCTGGTAGACCGTGTTAGATTTTCTGCTCTTGGTAAAGGAGCGACATCCAACACCGACACAAATTAGGTTTTGATGAGCTTGTACTTGGGACTGTCTCCAAGTTACTTCTTCTGCGGTATCAGGTTGGTTTTCTTCAACAAAAGAAGAAGCGCCCTCTTCACTGGCCAGTGTTATTGATGATCCAATAACTTCTGATGTTGAAGTTGATTCATTAGGTTCCAAAGTGAATGCTGAATTTTCATTTGTCTGAGTCATACATTTATTTCTGTAAATAAAAATAGTAGATACTGTTCCTCTCTGAACTAAAGGATGATTACGTTCTGGGGTAAGCACTGCAGAGATAGGATTTAAGATTTCTGATGACTGAGGGACTTCAATGTAAGATGCACTATTGTGTGCGTTCATTGGACTTGATGTAGAAGGCGTAGTATCGTGTTCAATGGTTTCAGGCATAAGTCTTTCTGTCACAACACTCTCAAAATCATAAGCAATTTCACGAAGCCTCTTCGTAGTTAACCCATAAAACATATTATCAACCTTTATTATATAGTTGCTTAGTTCTGCTTCCATTTCAGCAGTAAAGGTAGTGGTATATCTACCTAAGCTCGTGGCAGGTGAGGGTTTCTTCAACCGTTTTCGCAGGGTAGCCTCATGCATCTCCAAGGATCGCGCAACTGATCTAATGCTTTCACCTTCTGTGACTCGGTTTCTGGCTTGCTGCAACACTTCTGGCGGACACTAACTTCGGTCACTCGTCCTTTTCCTTCGTGACATCCTACTGACAAAAAAATAAAAGTAAATATTTCAAATTGTGTATATTAAAGTTTAGTAGAAAAAATGTCCTATAAGAGTACGCACGCGTACTCTTAGACAATATGGACTTGCGTACTCTTACACATTAAGCCTACTTTACCGACAAACCTCAAGTAGTGCCATCTGTTGAAATTTTAAGGTACTGCGTGGATATTCTAGTTACAACTGGTTTGCCGGCAATTGAATGGAAACTTTTTTCACTCAAAGTACGTATATTTTTGACAGGACATCACTTTAAAAACCTGTAATATAATTAAGAAAACAAGTGGTAATATTCAAACTTACGTGTACTCTCCGTTTTAACACACTTTGCATTTATTTTTTGCACAGCGTATGCAGCCATTGAATACTTCAAAATAACACTGAAGTTAGCTCTAAATCAAAAACAACTTCGTAGTAGTCATCTTTGCGTACTCTTATCGCCCGCGGCGTCTTACACCATCCTACCCTACGTTAACGGTAACTGTCAAATTAGACATTTTTAAATGCATACACTGATACAAAATCATTTGAGGCAAATCACATACTTACCTAATTCAAATTTAAAATCACTAGAAATCATTCAATATTCGGAAATCATGATAACGCGATGTTACACAACTTGCACAACTGATACTGCAATTTTTTTTGTTATGTTTAAGATTCTCTTTTTTTAATGTGTTTGTTGCTGTTGTGTCTCTGTCGAATTAATGTTTTCTATTCTATTCTCCTTTCTTATTCTTAATAGTGTTACCTTATATAACACATTTTTTTTCGTAACAAGATGACTTCTTTTTAACATTCTAAGATATATAATTCTGTATATAGAAAAGTCTTAAATTCAAATCAATATTTAACAAAAAAAAAGGCTGGCACACATACAAAACTTTTCAAAATAAAAATGTCTAGACTAACAAGCGCATATATCAGAAAAGCAAGTTTAATACATTGAAATATTCAATTGTCTGTCCCGCTATCAGATAGCTAATAACTTCGCAACTTGTTCGTGTGCTGCCAAAGGAAAATACCTGGGAAATGGCTTTGTTTTCAACTACATGCACTGCATATGCCCGGGAAGCTTGTAGATTGTGGTGTGTACATAATCTTGAAATTTATTCTTCAGATATGCTGCCAAATGTGTGCTATAGGTTACGGTGGGTGCATGGTTTTGGAATTTAGATAGAGATTGGAAATAAGCAGGTAGAATTTATTCTTACTAATATTATAAAGTACCGTATGGTGCCGGACGTAAAAGAATAGCACCATCCTATTTCTTCCCGTGGGTGTCGTAGAAGGCGACTAAGGGAATTACTAGAGAATGGGTAGCAGCGTTCTCTATGCATTTTACCATCATACTGCGATCGCCAACCCGCCTGCCAAGCATGGCGATTATGCAAACCCCCTTTTTGGTGAGGCTTATCTCCAGCAGTGGACGTCTTTCGGCTGAAATGATGATGAGGATGAATATTATAAACGCATACGTTTGTATGTATGGATGTTTGTTACTCTTTCCAGCAAAAACGGCTGAACAGATTTGGATGAAATCTAGCACACAGATAGATTACTAACACATAATTAGGATATTTTTATCCCGGTAGTACGTTCCCGCGGGATAGTTTCCGACTTCCATGCGGGAAAAGCCGCGGGTGGAAGCTAGTTTTAGAATAATCCTACTCGTCCAGAGAGACATTTGTGGCTAAGTAACAACAGCCGTACGAGTCGATCGAATAGGTTAAGCTATGCTTGCCGCGGTTGGTCCGTGGATGGGTGTCATTTATACAACAAACGTTTTTATCCAGTGCGAAAATTGTAACCATGAATTCAGCATACGAGTATACACCCCCAAGCGCAGAAATTTTTCGCCGGATATACAAATAAAAAAATCTGCTGTTCCATACATTTTGACCGCGTAGGTATTGCAATTTTCTATGAAACAGCAGATTTTTTTTGCGTAACCGCCGAAAAATTTCTGCGCTAGAGGTTCTAGAATGATATGCTGAATTCATGGTTACAATTTGCGCACTGGATAAAAACTTACCCTGTATATACCAAGACCTCTCCGTAACTCGGAAAGTACGTTAAGCCGGCTGTCTAGGGCTTTCATCCCGGGAATCTCGGTCTCGAAAATTTCGAGAGTCTCGACGATTTTTTGGTATTTTAGAGACTCGAGACTAACATTTTCGGTCACGGGAATAACGAGACTTTTGAGACTTGAGTCACAGGAGGGAATACAATAAAACTCGCCAATTCACTGCGCATCCGTATTATGGAAATTAGACTGATTGAGGCAAGTATCTTACAATATTTGCACAGTCCTTCTCAATTTTTTGAAAAGAAGCTTGATGCAACAGTTTTTCAAACATTAAGCAACGACGAAATTACAGTGTCTTTAAAAGAATTGTACGAAAGGTTAAATAAATCCACATCCACAACTGACAAATCTGACAATTATACCGCAAATACCAGTTATTTAAATGATGCAACGGTTGCGAAGGTCACAAATTTAACTACAGAAGAACAGCTGGAATGTGAGCTAAATAATATGTTAAACCCCCAAGAACACAAAGGACAGAATACAACTTCTATGTCTATCCATGACTTGCAACCAACCATGCACGTAGAAAAAGCTCTCTTTGAAAATGGGGGCGACAGAGGGAAATACCTAAATTATTGCTACAACTATTTAATATCTATTCCCCCCACTAGTGTAGAAGCAGAAAGAGCTTTTTCTAACGCGGGTTACTTTTGTAACAAAATTAGGTCCTCTCTGTCTGAAACGACATACTTTTTCAAAAAAATAACAACCGACTTCCAAAAAAAAAAACACTACAAAGCGCAAAATAACTTTAATTTCGGAAGTCGGCGACTTTGAATGTGTATTTTAATTATTTGTCACCGCCTTCCGAAATTAAAGTTATTTTTTCACTTTTTAGTTACCTACCCCACATCAATTCGAAATGTCATCATCTTTGGCGTCAAAACAATGCATATTTATGCGATAGCAACATTCGCGGTTGATTTGCTGTAATTTTTTGAAGAGTTCCGTTGTCTGTCTCCGAAACGCATCATCAGATCTATATGAAATTTTAATGGGACCATTTTGGAGTAAACTCCTTTCGCAAATCCGTCTATATACGACGGAGTTACCTATGCCTGAATATACATTCAAAAAAATATATATAAACATGTCGAATTGATAACCTCCTTCTTTTTGAAGTCGGTTAAAAATATCATGTTTTGACTTTCTAATTGCATAGCCTATAAGTAAGAAAACCTAGTTTTGAAATAGTCTCGAAAGTCTCGTTTTCCCCGGGAATTTCGAGACCACACCTAGTCTCGTTATTTTTTTCCCGGGACTCAGTAAGGCATCGAGACTGAAAGCCCTACGGCTGTCATTCGTGGATCTTTGATAGTCGTTGCGGGTCAGCTGACAACTAGTCTTACCAAAGGGTATCGTATAACCCAGTAACTAGGTCGTGGAGGTCAGATAGGCAGTCGCTCCTTGTAAAATACTAGAACTCAGTTGCATCAGGTTAGACTAGAAGCTGACCCCAAAATAGTTGGAAAACGACTAGGCAGATGACGATTCCTTTTCATCCATTTTTATAAAGACTCAAGTCAAATCGTCAAGATTTTCTTCTTTTATGATCTACGGTCGACTATGCTTTGCATTACCTAATAAAAACGTACCTATCATCGCGTCGGTAACTTCAATTCAAGGGATATCGGTCAAACAAACCATTTAATAATGAAAAAGTTTTAAACATTCCAAAGTTTTAAATCGTTCACATCGTAAGCAAAATTATCAGCCCATCACTAATTTCACAGCTCAAATACTCAGAATCAACACAACAGAGGAACAGTGATGCGTCGTGACAAGTCAGATGCTAATCAGTCAACCCTTCGGCCGACAAATCGGAAATTAGGGACGCATGACCGATACAGGGTTAACCCGGACCGACCGGGGTCTTTTTGGCCCCGGAGACCAGCCGTCTTGTTCTTTGAATATTTAACGTGTAACAAATGTCCTTTCACATTCGTGACGTCACCTGCGACGTTTACAAAGTGGATAATTTTTGTTTGGAACTGTAACTACAGAGGTTGTATTAACATCACTATACATTTTATTATGTCATATATTTTAAACAAGTCTTTCAAGTTTGTCAAGTTACTCACCAAAAAAAAAAATTTAGTTATACAACAATATTTTTTTGCTCAACTTGCTTTTATGTTCAGAATACGGGCTATGTGATGGGTCCTTTTAGACTGTACTACCTTCACTTAGTGTGTAGTCACAAAAAATATCATACAGTCAATCCTTACTAATATTAAAAGGGGTAGTTTGTTTGTATGTTGGTGGCAATCTTTGGATTTTCCAGTCGGATTTAAAAAATATTTTAAGATTTTCTATTGTGTGGGCACTCATACGGGCGCTCTCGGACGTTGAACGTGTTCAAATGTAAAAAGGCTATTTGACATCACGGTACGACCCTAAGGAGTCGAGTAAACTCTGAAAAAAGACTAAGAGAAAACGAAGTAACACCGAGGGCGGACGATGCGATGCTAAAGGATATATTTCATGTTAAAACAAGAAACTTCACACGGACGAAATCGCGGGCAGAAGCTAGTATATATATATAAATATTTATATTTTAACGTAATATATGGGGGGATGATATGGGTCCATTGCATAACAGGTACGACGCCGCCGATATTAGCAAAATATGTGTTGGCAGAAATCTACAACTTTAGATCCCACTATATTATATATATTAGGTCTTTACCTATGAAATTGCCGTTCTGCAGTACTGGCCATTTCAAATCAAAATAATTTTTGTTTGGCTAAGAATTCTAATTTCAAATTAATTTTATTTTAAAAACATGGATATTTTTTTTCTAAAAGTAGTCATTTCTTTATTGATTAGTGTTACATTTTCATCGCATTTCAATCTTTTTCGTCATCATGGATACGTTAAAAATTCGAGTAATTATGGAATATGAGTACCGTCGTGGCAGCAACGCGGCACAAGCGGCACGCAACATCAACGACGTTTACGGAGCTAACACTACAAACCAACGCACCACCTGTTATTGGTTTGCTCGCTTCCGTTCTGGAAATTTCGACCTGAAAAATGAACCTCGCGGTCGTCCGAAGACTTTGGTCGACAATGACGAATTAAAGGCGATTGTGGAAGCTGATGATACACAATCTACGGCTGAATTAGCAGCAGCTTTCGACGTTAGCGTCAAAACAATATTGGTCCATTTGCGTCAAATTGGCAAGGTAAAAAAGCTTGACAAATGGGTGCCCCACGAACTCAATGATCGCCAGCGCGAAGTACGCGTCGAGACGTGCCTTGCACTGCTCAACAGACACACAAATGAAGGAATTTTGAACCGCATTGTTACCTGCGATGAAAAATGGATTCTGTTTGATAACCGTAAGCGCTCAGCAAGTTGGTTGGATCCTGGTTCAGCACCTAAACAATGCCCTAAACGAAAACTTACCCCTAGAAAAGTGATGGTCACTGTTTAGTGGTCTAGCGCCGGTGTGATTCATCACAGCTTCTTACCAAACGGGGTGAGCATTACTGCAGATGTGTACTGTGAAGAACTGAACACAATGATGGAGAAGCTGGCGCATCTCCAACCAGCATTGGTCAATCGCTCGTCTCCGCTGCTCCTGCACGACAACGCGCGACCTCATACTGCACAGCAGACGGTCTCCAAGTTGCAAGAACTGGGGTTGGAAGCTCTCCGTCATCCGCCCTACTCACCAGACCTTGCGCCTACAGACTACTAGTTTTTCCAGAATTTGGATAACTTCTTGGCGGGAAAAAAATGTAATACCCGAGAGGCAGTACAAAATGCCTTTGAAGAATTTGTTGCCTCCCGTCCAGCTGATTTCTTTAAGAAGGGCATCAATAAACTGCCACTGCGATGGCAAAGATGCATTGATTGCATGGGTGATTACTTCGATTAATACAAATAAAAAATTCATGAAAAAAAT
Organism: Polymixis flavicincta; assembly: GCA_949987655.1. Classification (NCBI taxonomy): domain Eukaryota; kingdom Metazoa; phylum Arthropoda; class Insecta; order Lepidoptera; family Noctuidae; genus Polymixis; species Polymixis flavicincta. Next base: position 19,328,334 of record OX465179.1, on the reverse strand, counting down.
TCGTTTAAATTTTTTCATACAAAACGGCAATTTCATAGGTAAAGACCTATTATTAATAATATTATAAATGTAAAAGTTTGGATCTTTGTTACTGAATCACGCGAAAACGGCTCAACGGATTTGGATGAAATTTGGCACATGGATAGTTTGTAACCATAGGATACTTTTATCCCGGTTCCCGTGGGCTAATTTTGAACCTCCACGCAGGCGAAACTGCTGGCAAAAGCTAGTTTTATAATAAAACATAAAGAGCCATATTACAGTCAGTTCTCAACTTCGGTTTGTACTAATGGAAGTCAGTATTTTAGATCTAAACATGTCCGCCAATTCTCAACAAACGTCCGTGCCCGCCCGTCTGAACTACCTTAGGTGACGACTTCGTTGTCGATTACAGGCGCAAAGTACGAAACACTTTGATCGCGTTACCGACCGGTAGACGTACCTACCCACCATCGCTTTGAGAGGCATAGACTTAACTTGCTTAAGGCGCTATCGAATACTGTTTGATAATTTGAGCTCTGTTCTGTTGGTAATTGACCGTTTAAATAAAGGAGTGCTGAAGTTTATCTTCGATTTTAATTAAAGATAAGCTTGGTGTCTAATTTTGTTGTAAGGTGTACAATATTGTACATGTTTAATAATGAGCCGTTGTAAAGTAACTATCCACTTTAAAAGAGTATGTAGGAAAGAATACGAGACGAGTGGTATACCTAAAGATACATCCATGACGATGAATAAACTTGGTACATGGTGTACGCGTTTTTAACCAACTTCAAAAAAAGGAAAAGCTGTTCAATACGGTTGTATATTTTAATGTTTGTTAAATGATAAATGATTTCATTTCTGTAACTAGGTTTGTACAAACACTTTAACACGTCAATCATATTTTTTTAAACTAGATGAGGTCGGCATTTCCTATCTGACTACTCTGAGAAGAAAGACCGAAACAAACTCAGTGGTCACAGTCTCTTTTAAAGTCCGGACATAATCTTGGTCAGATCATGTGAAGACCATGTGGATTGGTGTCTGTAATGATCTTTTGAGGAAAGAACCACACAGATTGAGTGGACCTGTCCATTCAGTGCACGCATATATCAGTTATCATACGGTTCAATTCAGAACTTGAGGAGCTCAACGATTTGACGAACAATACCAAAGAAAGGACATTTGGGTAGGCCGCATAAAGTACTCAAACTGCCAGATTAACATTTAAAATGAACTGAGAAGGAGATGAAACACAAAAACAAAATACAAAAATATCACATAGTCCTCACATTCACAATAATTAAAACAATAATAATATTATACTTCTCAAAGTAAATATTCATGTCACAGTGTATATTATAATAATAATCTATGTCAAAGTATATAGTTAGCAAAAAAAAACAACATTCAGTGACAAATTCAGTCTCAAAGTAAAAATACATAACATTAATTTCGAAAGTCAGTGTCCTTGGTTTTATATTATTAGATTTTGCGACCGACATACGAAATTAAAGTTATTTTAATTTTTGATGTTTTTTGCTCAATTCAGACCAAAAATATTTATAAAGTACAAGACTGAAAATGTATTATCCCTACGTATAGAAGCAAATAGTCACATAACATCAGCCCGTAATTCTTCATTAGCACACATTAGATTCTATTCCGCCGATCCCTCAGCGCACATTTGCGGACAAGATAATGGCGACACACACATTTAAATACAGTCATAAATATCCCGCGTCTGTTTGCACGCACAATGTGCATACCTCGGCCAGATGACGGCGACGTCTTAAAATATAGGGACCCTTTCTTAACCCCCAGCCCGAGGTACCTACACTGTAATTAATAAATGACCCACACGGTCCTTAGTGCCGGGTGGGATCAGATTAGTATGAAATTAGTAGGTATACTACTGGTGTTAAAGCTGGTGGTAAGCCTTGTTTTCCAGTTCGATTAGGTTTTCGTACCTAACGAAAAACAGGGAAAATGGGTCATATCATAATCAAATACTTTAATTAGAATCTTTCTGTGTATACACTAGACCTATTAGAATTGGAAATACAGTATCATCTAGTCATTGAATTCATAAGGGACTTTTAAGAAAAACTTGAATCAATATTAAGAAGAACTATTCAAAATTTGTATGGTAGTTGGTGTTTTTGATTGACAAAATTTGTATTATATTATATATTAACTGAACAATTAAATAATCAAAACCACAAAGTGGAGCGTAAAAAATATTTACCCAATTGCATGAGAAGGTACGTGGTACAAGCGTTGGTGAATGAGCTGCCCCCAAAACTGATCTCACATGTCAAATTTAAGGACCAACTTAAAAGAGTTCTACAAAATATTATTTTTTAGTGTGTGCATAAATATGTTTGTAACAATCCTCACGTTGGTTGGCCAAAATGCCTATTTGTAAAATCTAAGATTTTAGAATTCGACTATTATTAACAATAGTATATTAATTTTCAAAATTTGTGATCTAGTTATTGTTAGATGAGAACAACAGACGACAAACTGATAAGCAATTTGGCAGACTTTGTGTAAGTTATTGTTAAAACGTATTTTGAATAAATAAAAAAAGGTATAATCCTTGTACGATTTTAATCATCTGGCCTACTAATAGCCACTTATTTCCACCAGAATTTGACCGAACGATTGCCAAATCTTAACTTTTTACCTCTGTATCAACATCACCATCAGCACCACCACAAACAAAACACCACACATTATCTAAATGGTACATAGCCGGCCTTTCAGACCGCGCAGCACCCATTAATTACTTAAATTTAATTCATACGAGACCCTACACCACTATTTACATTCAAAAACGTACCCTTACGCCCTTGCCCGCATCGTAACCCTTGCTAACAAACTTGGAGACCCCAAGACGCTAACTCCTAAGAAGACTTTCTTTGATAGCGCGCTCTACTGATTTTGAATAAAGACCATGTCTCGATAGAGTTGTGATCTGTAATTTTATAGCTTTGAGCCGCCCCTAGCTTACGCTCTGAGGATTGTGGCCTATTGATCTGTTCTTGTCTTGTGTTTTTGTTCAGTAAGTACCGCGGAACTAAGGACAAAGCGGGTTTGAGACGTGAATTAGGAACTACTGCACTATTGTGGGGGTTCAGTGGTGGAGATAGCAGCGGCGATTTTCTTGGTGGAATTAATTTAATTCATCGTTTAACGACTACGAGTACGAGTATGTATGAAATGGTCCAATTATCAGAATAATCTGGTAAGAAAATTAAATCATTACCAAACTGGAGCTGCAATAGTATTGCATAAATTGTTAAATCAAATAAACAAAACGTTTTTTTTTTTGCTTCACAAAACGTTTTTAACCCAAACATTTTTTTTTTTCAAGAAATAAGTAACACTTCATTAAAACACCAAAGCGAGTCTTAACGTCAAGTTTTAACCTTGTCTTCTTCCCAAGAACTCTGTGATAATCTAATAAATAACGATCACTGCATAGCCGGCGGCGGATTAGCCTTCACCGCGATACTTATATGAGTGCCCCTTTCATTGCATTATAATGCGGGGAAGGGTTGCTCACCGTCTCGAGAGTACGAAGAATTTATAAATAAGTTAAGTAAGAGCCCGCCATTCTTCCTCGCCATCTTACTTTGTTTTATCATATTTAAATTATTAGAGTCAGATGTAGAACGTGTACCTAATTGCTGTACTTTGTTAAGATAATGTACCTTTGGCGCGACTCCACTTTTGTTTTCTTGTTGGTGAACGATATAAATTCCCGGCAGGACGCGGAGGTACGCCCAAAGTTTCGCGTTCTGTTTTTGTTCGGACGTTCATTTCTTAAGGAAATAAAATTTGTTATGCAGCCGTTTGGAGGACGTAGGTGGTTTATAATAACCAAGATTACGCTTAACTTAAAGGCGGAGGAAAATTGTAAATTTTGTGAGGAGTTAATTCTAACTTTTTGGCTGTGTGATGAGGAATGATTTGGTATTTAGGTGGTAAATTCTCGTAATTAAAAACGTTCACGATCTAGTCGCAGTGTCATCTCGGCGACAAGCAAATGATCAAAAACTTGTCAAAAATGTATGGAAACTCGATGATTTTTTTGAAAGATTGAGACAGATCAGATTGTGAACGTTCTTAACATTATAAGAATTGCCCCTCAGGACTGTAACGTTTTTGTTACTCCCTAGGTCGTTGGTCTAGTGGTCGCAAGTGTTATTGTTAAACACGTGATCCTGGGTTTTATTCCTTTTCCTTTTGATCCTGGGCTCGAACAAAGAGCTATTGGGTTAATGCATCTGGAATTTCTGAGTAGCAGATCGAGTTCAGAGTCTGGAGTTGTGCCTAGCATTTTTTTTGTTTTTTTTGTTTTTTTTGTTTGGGAAATCATCAAATAACTTCTCCCGCTCTGGGTGGAGCAGGAGGGCGTGTCAGACTTTTACTGACTAAAACCCGCTCGTGTTCCCTCAGTAGCCTATATGCCAGGGGCGGCGGTATGAACTTAAACGTGAGTGGCAAAATGTGAGTGGACTATAGACTGTTGTACACTCACACCTACCTGGTGTACTTACCTATAGACTATGCGTAGTAAACGTAGACTATAGGTACACCAGGGTACCATAGGGTTCTACGGGGATGATTTTTTGTGTGTTTTATTAGTTTGGTTTGCTTTGTTCTCGAAAAAAAAACATGATAAAAAACATCAAGTATTTAAGTATCTTATCTTGTATTTTCATTAATGATATTACACGTAACTACAAGCTTTTTAGTTCCTGCGAAAATAATTTATTTCTTAGTTACCTAAATATATGCAGTTTTTTTTGGAATAATATAAAAGTTAAATAATAAATTCAAATGTCTCAGTGCACAAATCATATAAAATAAATTACTTCCCTGTACATCTTCGTATATATTTCCTCAAATAAGATTTATTTCGACAACCAAGCACAATTAACCTACAACATCTTCCCTAGTTCCACATCGGAATCCAAACACGTGCATACAAAATGCCTTAATTTACCAAGAAAACAATATATCTCATCCATATTAGAATATTTTCTATCGTAAATCAAGTTTAAGTGTTATTTCATTTCCTTTCTACGCAGCACACGCGTACGACGAATAAGTAATTGAAATTTTGAAACGAACTTTTGATTTCACGAATTTCACCCTATACCTTATGAAGTTATTATGAATTTCATTTATAATGGAAGGCCCGTCTTGTAGGTTCTTTTCATACAAGGGCAAGAAAATGTTTTACATTTCCCTTAAGAAATGTGTGGGTTTTAATTTCAATGTTACAGCTAAAGAGCCTGTAGGGTAACGAGGACCGATAAATTGAAGTAGATTGCTGTTGGTTTGCCAAATTCTTGGAATCAAGAAGATAGCTGGTAATTTCCTATTGGAGACAGTGAACAACGCCTCTGATGCCGCAATAAGCGTGGCCACCTATTTCCCCTAAATATTTTAAGCAATATAGAGTCGTCGAAACGAAAAGAAAAAGACAGTGAAGACATGAGAAAAGACGTATCTGCAAATTAGGTTTAAAAAAAAAGAAAACGCTGACAAGACGATTAGTTGGGTGATGTTCTGAGACCAAGGAGAGGCGTAAAAGACTATTTTGCTGTGAGTAGGCCAAATTCTGAGAATCAGAAAGAAATCTAGTAGTTTCACAGTCGAGACAGTGAACAACGCCTCTGACACTGCGATAAGCGTGACCACCTACTGGACCCAAACAGTATAAGCAACTAAAGCAACATACATGCCCCGTTGAAACGAAAAGAAAAAAATAGTGAAGACATAAGAACAGACGTTTTTGTAAGTGACGTTAAAAAACGCTAACAAAACAATGAGTTGTATGATGTTTTGAGACTAAGTGGAGGCGTAAAAGATAAGGTTGCTGTGGGTAGACCAAATTCTTAAAATCATGAAGATAGCTGGTAGCTTCACATTGGAGACAGTGAACAACGCCTCTGGCGCGGCTGAAAATTTTTACACTAAGATTAAAACATGTCTGAATGTATTCAAACTTTATGCACAAGCAACAAAATATACTGTTCTAAGGCGAACTTAACATATGAGGCATTTTCTACCAGTCAATCTTAGGGTAATGCAGACACAAAGCATGGCAAATGGTACATACGGGATAGATAAGTCGAACACAATTATAAAAAAATACAAGAATAAATACCAACACCTCGAAACGTAAATATAAACAAAATAAACTATGTCAGAAGAAATAACGACCGGTAGAGGAGAAAACGTATCCAGCACATCAACGCAGTGATATTTCTGCCATCTTCTGACGAATGAACATATTCGTCAGAAGTTGGCAGAAACGGTCGTTTAAAAAGAAATCGAATAGCAAGTACCCTACTATACATATATCCTACTAATATTATAAATGTGAAAGTTTGTATATTTGTTACTCAATCTCGCAGAAACAGCTGAACGGATTTGGATGAAAGTTGGCACACATAAAGTTTATAACTTGGATTAACATATAGAATACTTTTGGTGGTTCGACCTCCACACGGGCGAAGCCGCTGGCAAAAGCTAGTAATAAAATAAAACTAAGTTATTTGTAATTCTAAGAAGCTTTTAAACCTGAAACATATTATTAAATAGCATTTAGTTTTCAAAGACGAGGTATTTCCTAGAGACGTATCAACGGCTTGTCTTTCCAGGAACTGCCAATCAATAGAAAAGTTTGCATAGCCTCGCTTCTTGGTAATAATCTAGCAAGACGCTTCATCTTGTAAATAATATTGTATGTAGATACAATTTGGAATATTTAAACATTATTCTGTAGACTATTTTTTAATTTTACATTACTAAAAGTTAATGCGTTGTAGTTTTGAGATGTCAGAATTTACATATTGTGAAGTAAACTTTGGGCATAGTATATCATGTAGCAAGATAGCTTAATGGCAACAACAATTTTTTTTTTTTTTTTAAACATGATTAGGAATGATGATTTAAATTATCCCACGGGAATATACTACCGGCATAGTTATGAAGTTATTCTAGATGTTGATCCAAGATAAATAAACTATATGCGTGCCAAATTTCATCTAAATCTGTTCGGTCGTTTTTGCGTGATTGAGTAACAAACACCCAAACATCTAAACATACAAACTTTCCCGTTTTTAGTATTAGTAGGAAGTAGGATGGTAGGTTAAGTAGGATTATAGTAGGATTTACGACCGCACATAAATCTAATATGGAACCCATAGATTCCACATTAGATTTGCTTGTTTGTAGTAAGATATTCTACTCATTACTTCCTCACAACTGTTGCATAAGTAACAAGAACCCATGACCTCTCGAACCCTAAAGTCAACACCTTACCCTCGAGGCTATTGTCACTCAAAACAAAACACGACTTTCATAGCAACACTGAAACACTTAATAGTTCATAAGCCCAAGATTTCCATTTACAAGTATTATCTATCATTCTCAATATTACGACTATTGTACCCGAACTATGATACCCCCAGGCACGAAGTGACAAGACACTGTCATCAAAACCCTTGCTCAAAATGTTCCTACAATGTACCAAGTTGTCACAGACTCGCTAACAATGTCAGACAACCGATATATTTGTACCAGATTTGCTTTTTACTAAATAACATCGCCCGAAGCCTGATTTGTTAACGTCAAGCTGTGTTTGTCAAACTTTGTGAACTAAAACGAAAGTAATGTGAAAAGTTTCTCGATTCTTCCGAAAACATGTAGGTTATGTTTGTAATACATTCATAATGCTAAGTAACTGTTTTCCGATCTATTTACTTACTAACTGTGAGTTTCATAATATTATTTGCAGAAAAGGAAGCTATTTCATTCTAATTCTTTCGATACTTTCTCGGATAGAAACGCCAGCTTGGTCCTAAATTAAAATAAACAAATGACAAACTAAAACAAATCACCTGAACAAAACAACGCTCATCACGAACGCTTACAACATTCTTAATTCGACTATTAAAACCCGTTACAAGCAGCAAGATGTTGGCAACATCAATAAACAAGGAGCGAACGCGAGCGCGAACGTTCAAAGTTTGGTGCGCGCGGTGAGTGCAGAGGGCCCTTAATGAGGGTTAGAAATTTCGGCACATTGTGGCCCAAACCGCACCCGGTTTCTTAGCTTATTATTAATTCTGTAAGACGTGTCCCCGATGTCCAAGACGTGCGCTGAGATTCGAGACAAAAGTCACAAGGGCGGAAGGGACGGACCGCCTCGCCCCCTTCCCACCTCGTACGTGTGCCGCGTCGGCAAGTCGCAGGAGTATGGGATTTACAGGTGGTTTTAATAACGGCAGCCACTAATGTCGCGAGATGAATACTTAATGGACGGATCAGCAAAGGATTGAGATGGATTGGGAAAGGGCAGCTCCTGTAATAATAGATGCGGTCGCTGCATTAGGCTGTCACATCAATAAGCTGGTCGAACTTATGTTACCTTCATCAGAACTACTGAAGCATACAAAGTTTATCTGCAACATTATTCTAGAATCGATGTTGTAACAAAAGATTCTTCAGAAAAGTGATCGACACTGTTGAGCTCGAGTATCCTGGTCATATCCATTTCTCCAAGACAATTTAGTTACAAAGTGCAAATCCCTTTAAGATGCCGTTCCCTGACAGGGGGTGCTCTCAAAAACTCGTTAGGAGGTTCGCATTCTGCGGTGGTGGGTCACGTTGCGATGCGCGGCGGCTGCTCTAAGACAAAATGGTACATGGAAACTTTGTAGTCACTGTCGTGTGCCATGTTTAAGTAAATTTATTGCTGTGCTGTGTTCTAGTTATTATAGAGGCTTGTTTTGTATGTTTCTTTGTTTATTTTTACAGGAAAAACTGGATACTTTCTAATGGAGTCGATTCTACATTCTTGATTCATTATAGTAAAATATCTTAAAATCCAGTGCTAAGGTCGAAATATAACATTTTTGAACAAATGTTGCTGTGAAATAAGATAATTTTTAGTGAAATATATTCATAGATTATAATCTAACAGACATGAAATAATAACTATATGGACAGTCACCAAAAGAGATATGTATGTAACCAAGGTCCTCGGAAATTGCTGAAGGTTATAAAGACACCGAAGGATGTTTTCGAATAAAATTTGATTTAATTAGTAGAAAACATACAGTTAATTCATCAAATTAAAATTCATTCGAACGACGACGACCCTGGTTAATGATCTTTTTGGTGACTGTACATGTGTGGTCTTGTATAAAAAGAAGGAAAGGTTTTTCAATCTTGCCCTATGATTGAAGAGGGCAAGATTGAAAAAGTGTCTGTTTGTATGTAAAAAATAGGCACTTGATTTTGTCTCCAAAATACCCTACATTTTTTTATCCCTTCAGTCGGAGAAAACCTCAACGCAAACGATCATTCATATTTTTCTGACACACGTAGTTTCGTGCACGTACTTACGTGTAAAAGCACACCATTTTTTTGTAAACTGCAGGCGAAATTAAATCACCAGCTATAAACAGCAACAAACCTCTAGCGAGTAGAAAAATTGGCAATCTGTGAACGTTACAGTGTCGTGATCGGCAAACGTTAGCGGCGTTTATCGGCAAGTGGCCGCGCGGGAACAATATCGCTCGTTGAATCGCGCGATCCTAATATATTGCAATGTGTGCACTTTATATGGCCCGATGTGTAATTGATTGTGTTTTTCGGCGTTGCTAGAGTTTGTTTGTTTTTTACCCGACTGCCGAGGAAGGGTTATGTTTTTATTCATCATACATACAGGGTGTAGCGTAAATAATGGATAACCCTGAAACTGTCGATCGGCCAGATTATTATCTATCATTTACCCCAGTTATATCGCCATAAATTACATGGCCCCAAAATTGCATAATTCCTTAGAAAAATTGTTAAAATTTGAGAATAAGTATTTTTTGCGATGTTATCTTAGAATGTAATAAAAAACCTTGATACTGATCTGATACTACAAATATTCAGGAGTGACATAAAAAAAAAAACAAAACGTGAAAAAATCACCAATAGTAGAAATAGCAGCTGGCTTTGTAAGAGTAAGTACGATTTTTATTTAAAATATCAACAATTTGATCATCCATGGGCATATGGCGATGTAAGTGGGGTAAATGATAGATGATAACCTAGTCAATCGACAGTTTCAGGTTTTTCCATTATTTACGACACACCCTGTAGATAATTTAAATCCAGATGGCTACTTTCGAAATGTTTAAGTTTAAAACAATCAATGCAAATTCGTTCCTAGTATCATTAAAATGCTTGGCGTAACTGTCTTATTAATGGATGGAATATTTGTTTGGACATTCAAGCAACTATTATGCCTGAAGAAATATCATCATCATCATCATTTCAGCCGGAAGACGTCCACTGCTGGTCATAGACCCCCCAATTTGGGGTGGGCTTGCCATAATCGCCACGCTTGGCAGGCGGGTTGGCGATCGCAGTATGGTGGTAAAATGCATAGAGAACGCTGCTGCCCATTCTCTATTAAGTCCCTTAGTCGCCTCCTACGACACCCACTGGAAGAAATGGGATGGTGCTATTCTTTTACGCCCGGCGACACATACGGAAGTAACTTACTCTTTAGGTAATACTTAAAATTAATCATTATTTTGAATTTGTTAAACCACGCCGTGAAATGCCACGAAAACATACAGAAGAAAATACCAAATCAACCTCAAAACCTTCCTAATTCTACCCTGTACTTACCCGCTACCAATAAATAACAATTAATGTTTAGGTTTCAATCGGCCGGTGCATAGCGGTAGTAAATTATCGTGAAGGTGTTGCCCAAGGAAAGAAATATTGCCGTCAACGCTCGCTGTAATGTTCCGGTCAGTGTTGGGGCAGAGGATATCGATAAAAGGTGATTCGAATGGTTTACGATACAATAAACATATTTTATCTAACCGATATCGATATTTCACCGAAATGGTGTGATCGATTGTGTTCTCGTAGATCGTCTACGCGGGCTACGCGCCGTAGCAGCCGTCTACGCTTCGTAGCAATAGTTACGAACTTTCATGTTAGAGATGACTCTTGGTATTCTGTTGACGTGTTTTGACTGAGTTTCTGTCATATGATGACAGTGACAGTTTCTTTTTACTCGCACGTACAAATATATTGAGCAATGTTTAATACTTAAGGTGAAAATTGCCTCGTTTGGTGTCGTGGTTGCAAGCGCTATTGCGGAGCATGACGCACTGGGTTCGATTCACGGGCCGGGCAAGGTGCTATTGAGTATTTCCAGTTTTTCAGGCCCGGAGTTAGTTTCGGTTCTCGGATTCTGGATTTCTGACCGGTTGATGGTGTAGCGGCACTACAAAAATAAAATACTTCGCAAAAAATCAAGAAAAACGCAAAAAGGGAAGTGGCGCTATCTACAGTACCACAGGCGAACTACATTAAGAAATCCTACATCGCGCATTCAGAGTTTACTACGAAACTCGAATAGATAAAATATCCCGACAACTGTCGGGCAGTTTCCCATCAGACACAATACCCGTCTGGTCTGAGGATCCTCCTTTTCCATCATAGGTATGGAGTAAAATTTACACCCTGTTCCTCATACCCCTAAAATGGCAATGGGCTCGCCTACTCTTATATGGGACTTAAACAGAACGGGCGAAATGTAGGGTTATTACTTTTTTTGTGCAATCTATCGATATTTCCTGCTTACAATGACCATTACTACATCGCTAAGTGTTTATAACTGTTAGAACAAATCGGTGCGTAAGAGACGGCCCGACCGCCCCCGACCGCCCCCGACCGCCCGCCGAGAGCTTAATCACTTAACACTCCCGGATTAACGGGGAATTTATCGACTAAGTATTATGTATACTTATATAATCCTTAGTTATAAATAAACATGCTATATATCTATATCGCGCCATTTAGCATCTTAAATTAAATCATCAAAATACTTGTTGTCGAGTTAAACTTTTCTGGAATTTATAATATCCAACAGTACAATAACAAAATGTTTGTCTTTTCTATGCAATAAAAATAACTTTATTTCCACCATTGTACGCAACAGGTACCTATTACGTACAATGGTGCAATACTACTAAGTGAAATTACCAGGTTCATTAGTTCATTCATGGAGGCACGCACAGATGGTTTCGCGGCAATTCTACGCGAAAATGCAGCGTCTTTACTGCAAAGAGTGCGTAAGAGTAGCAACAGCATCTTGAGTGTGATTGCGGATAGGTATGACCGTCCCTTTTTTTGCGTTTGTATGCGTTTATGTGTGAACTAACATAGTTTTAAGCACTAATTTTACAAACAAAATGGATCATGTTGTCTGAAATAAATAAATTATTATTTTTTCTTTATTCATTTTAGTTCTTATTATTTCACTTATAACATTTTCAAATATTTTCGTAAACCAAAATTAAAAAAAAAAAACATTTAAAAATATGTAAAATAGGGATACGGTATTGGGAGCAGGGTCCAAGCTACCGGTGGTTAGGGCTCCAGAGACAAGAATTATTATTATTATTTTACAAATGTATATTTTTTTAAATCTCTGATTATCAATTTCTAGCAATCTGAGTTCAGATTAAACGCGAAAATTGTTAGTATACTTGTTATTTTCACACGCCCATTAATCCACCATAAGAATTAAGTGCGGAAACCAAACTTCCTAACATTGAACATATTGTGTACTCATATTTTGCTGAGTAGCCTTAGAAAGTTACTAGTATCTACAGGTTCTATTTCATACTACTACTAGTCTATACTAATATTATAAAGAGGAAAGATTTGGTTGTTTGTTTGTTTGCATTGAATATGCTCCGAAACTACTGAACCGATTTGAAAAATTCTTTCATTGTTGAGAAGCTACACTATACCCGGGTGACATTGGCTATATTTTATCCCCGTATTCCCACGGTAACGGGAACTACATGGGTGAAACCGCGGAGTGCTTCTAGTATATAATACATTTGTTAGAGTCATGTTCAGTTTTTTTTTAAACGTGGCCCCACACTAGGACTTTCTCCTGTATTGTGGGTGCGTTTACAAACATTTAAATTCACATACACAAACATCCAGACCCGGAACAACTACTTGTAGCTCATTCAAATAGTTGTTCCGTGCGGGAATCGAACCCGCGACACGCAGCGCAACAGTCAATCGCTTAACCGCTACGCCAATCGTGCCGACCACATGATTCTAACAAATGTATTTTCGATCAACAGAGATATCGCCGCAATCATCGCACTTGCAAGCAGATTGCTGATATCAACTTGTATTTAATTGCAGACTAACTCTATTTACAATTGGCTTTCTTATATCATTGATTATTGTGACATTCCTAATACACAGTTAAATTAGGTTAGAAATGAAAAGTTTTTCTAAAATATATTTCTTTTTAAACGGAAAATGCAGAGTAATTTTATACAAAGCCTATCTCACAAACCGTCTAGAATCACATTGCAATATCCAAAGGGAAGTAGACACAAGAGAATTCGACCCCTTTAAAGACATTAATTCTTACAAGAAAGAGAACAAGACAAATGGCCGGTCCGGGCCGGTAGCGGGCCGTGAAAAGAAAACCCTTTTTATGAGACGATAGGCAACGTATGGACATGGTGACGGAGGAATGAAATGTGTGGAATAGGTAATATTTTTTCCATAAAACGGGCAATTACATTTATACATCATCATCATCATCTGCCTAGCCTTTTCCCAAATACGTTGGGGTCGGCTTCCAGTCTAACCGGATGCAGCTGAATACCAGTATTTTACATGGAGCGACTGCCTATCTGACCTCCACAACCCTGTTACTGGGTAATACGATACCCCTTGGTAAGACTGGTTGTCAGACTTTCGGGCTTCTGACGACCCGTAACGACTGTCAAAGATCTACAAATGACAGCCGGGACCAACGGCTTAACGTGCTTTCCGAGGCACGGAGGAGTTTTGGTATGTAAAGATGGTCACCCATCCACGGACCAACCGCGGCAAGCGTAGCTTAACCTGGCCGATCGGCCCATGCAGCTATTGTTATTTAGCCACAAGCCCCTCAATTACATTTATACATCATCATCATCAGCCTATTATGTTCCCATAGCTGGGACACAGGCCTCCTCTCGGTGAGAGGGATTGGGCCCGTTGAGTGCGGGTTGGTAGATGTCACATGTCTTAGAATTTTTGGTTCTAGGACATGCCGGTTTCCTCACGATGTTTTCCTTCACCGTTTTGAGAGCAGTGGTGATGAAATAATTTACACAAAGTAAAGCGCCTGGCTGGGTTCGAACTCACGACCTACAACTCGTAAGTCGCGGCCGTTACCACTTGGCCACCACTGCTCTCACTTTACATTTATACAAATAAATTAAATTTAAATTTCTGTTCGTAATGTCAAAATACCGTGCCGTGCCGTACCGTTTGGTGCCGGACGTAAAGAATAGCACCATCCCATCTCTTCCCGTGGGTCGTAGAAGGCGACTAAAGGACTTACTAGAGAATGGGCAGCAGCGTTCTCTATGAATTTTACCACCGTACTGCGGTGGCCGTGCGGTGCCGATGATGATGATGAATGTCAAAATAACAGGTTTATACAAAATGCTTATGAAAGTATATTCGGGTCCTACTTAGAAAAAAAAAAACTATTTCAAAATATTTTATCTGGGTGTTCCGGCTAATCTTTTAACGGCACTGGCAGATAGCTGATATTATACGAAACAACATAAGCTACTTTATGTCCCGGTATCAGTTTCCCGTGGGATGGTTTCTGACATCTACGCGGGTGAATAAAAATATATCCATAAAATCACTCACGTACAGAAATACTAAAAGCGTGGTAAGTATCAGTATGCTAATTGTACTTTAATGGGATTTGCTATCATAATAAACATAAATGCTACAAATAAAAAAACACTAGAAAGTGAAAAATAACTTTAATTTCGGAAGTCGGTGACTTTTGATAAGTATTTTTTTAATTTCTGGTCACCGCCTTCCGAAATTAAAGTTATTTTTCACTTTCTAGTGTTTTTTTGGAAGTCGGTTGTTTTTTTTTTGAAAAAGTTTTTATTTTTCACGTTTTAGTTATCCTTGGGGTCAAAACAACGCATATTTATTCGGTTTGCTGTCATTTTTTGAAGAGTTCTGTTGTCTGTCACCGAAACGCATCATCAGATCTATATGAAATTTAAATGGGACCATTTCGGAATAAAACCCTTTCTAAAAAAAAAGAATTTTGCAAATCGGTCTATATATGACGGAGTTATGCCCGAACCTCCACCTAACTCCTAACCGTTAAAGAGTTGCACCTTCCTTCATCAGCTCAGCGTCATGAGGTGATGATGACCATACGCAAATGTCTCAATAGCTTTAAAAAACATATGAAAAACATTGTTAATACCTACAAATTTTGAGGGTTGCCCTAGATTTCCCTGGGATTCCATCATCAGATCCTGATTTGGTGCCAATGGGACCACGTCAGGAGTATAGTCTTTCAAATAATATTGTTTTTTTGAGAATCAGTCCACAAGTGAGGGAGAAATCGGGGAACATACATAAAAAAATAAAAAATACGTTCGGTGGAACATATAACCTCCTCCTTTTTTTGAAGTCGGTTAATAAAAACAAATGCAAGCAACAGTGCTTGCATTTCGAAATGAGAATGGAGCCTGCGTCATTGCAGAATGATGCAAGCTCCATTCTCATTTCGATCGTGTTTTATTTTCCGTGTTAGGTACATGGTAGGAACTGAAAAACAAACATTATAATAGCCATATTCATAAACGATGATTAAAGTTAAATGATGTTTAAACGTCAAAAATGTATGGTTAAACAGACGCTACTCATTACTTAACTTTAACCAGCGTTTATGAATAAGGGGGTAAATGAACTGTAACAACAAAATACTCCCGCAGATACTCAATCTGGGGTATATTTTTATTAACTAGACCATCCACTTATAAAGTATTTAAATCAAACATAAAACTACCAAAATCGTTGTAATAAATTAAAAACCAAAAGTCATTTATATAAACTAGGCTGAGAGACAGCTCCTTTTGAACGTCAAAATTACAAAGACAGTCGTACAATAGAAGAAATAATTCCAATTTTATAAAAACCCTATCCACACTAAACCAACTGAACCCTTTGCAACGACAATCGTGTTTGCACGAGGTCATTCGACGATCAAAGCGATAGCCAATAAATAAATACTTGATTTGCTTTCACAATAAATACCGAAAGGTCCCGAATAGTTCCGAAGGTATGCGACAGGGGGCGCGGTAGGGTCAACCTAACTAACGAGAACTAAGTACGTTTGCTTTGGATAGGAATTCTGTTTACCTCGTTCAACTGTTTGATTGATTTATTTGTTTGTTTTGGAAATTATTGGGGGTATTTTCGAAATGCCGATTGCTGGAGCTAAGTGTAAGCGATCTACATAATAATCAAGCTATGTTGGAGACTTTGATGAAGCCAGTGAGCTAAAATTACAGTATCACGGTTTTTTTTAGTTGGGAAATCGTCAAAAACTTTCTCCGCTCTGGGTGGAGCAGGAGGGCGTGTCAGACTTTTACTGAATAAAACCCACCCGTGTTCCCACAGTAGCCTGTGTGCCAGGGGCGGCGGTATCTCTTTCGAACAACCCGGTCACTTTGTGCTGACATCTCTTTGGGGCGCGCGTGGAACACAACGCGCCGTCGACCTGGGCTTGGTCCTTACCGGACAGCCCATTACTCACCGTCCGCAAGCCCACGCCTACGGTTGCCTCGAATCAGCTTGGGATTCCCGACGCCCAGGACTTCTCCTGCGGAGGCTAGGGCCGTGAGGGCGCATATACTGCCTCTCCCTCACGTGCGCCGCCTATAGTATCATGGTTATGTGGCTAATCTGTCGTAGGACAAAAATGAAAAAATCAAAATCAAAAGTCATTTATTCAAACTAGGCTGGTGTCAGCACTTTTTGAACGTCAAAAATTACAAAAGACAGTCCCCCAAAAACGCCCACCCTTCGACACTTCCTAGTGCTTTAGCTGGGAAGAAGAAGTGGCGCAACAAACTCCCCAGCAGCACAGCTGTCTGTTATGTTAGAAGAACTTGATTTTATACAATGGTAGGTTACGGAATATCAAAGTTGAAATGAGTTCTAGATATAATATATCCATTATCGGGGTCGCTAGCTAGCTACATCTTGCAATTTAACTCATTATTAAAAATAAAAAACAATGAGTAGATTATGTCAACACTAAGTAAATTCAAATGAATTTATATAGTCAAATAAAAAACAAACAATTATGTTAATAAAGATATGACCTGTCAGTGGGCAAGGAAACTCTGGTGAAAGAACACAAACATTGTCTTGAGTTAATCACAGCGACCAACTATTCTTATCGTTTAAGTAGTCGTTGATAGAATAGTATGCCTTTGCGCAAAGGTTGGATTTTACTTTAGCTTTAAACGCATTAAAATTCAAATCTAGCACAGAAGAGGGAAGCTTGTTATAAAAGGTTATACCAAGACCAATAAATGAGTTATGAACCTTATGAAGCCGGTGAAAGGGAGCACGTAGTTTGTCCTTATTTCTAGTATTAATATTATGAAAATCACTGTTTTTAGTGTACAAGTGTATGTTTTGCCTTATATATATGATGTTGGCCAAGATGAATTGCGATGCCACGGTGAGTATACCAATATAATTAAAAAAATCTCTAAGAGAAACTCTAGCACCTAGTTGATAAATTGCTCGAACAGCTCGTTTTTGAAGAACAAAAATATTTTGAATAGAGAACCTGAGCAATTAATGGACGGCACGTGTGACCACAAAATGCAATGAAGTGGGGCCTAACGTCAAAGAGATGTACATAGGTACTACAATGGAGTAAGAAACACTAAGTTAATCAATTGTAGCTGAATAAAATTGCTGTCATGGATGTGTTGATGACAAAACAGATTAATAAAATTCATTTTGGTACGAATTTAACGATCGTGAAGCTATATTTTAAAATCACCAGGGCCTGAATTCACTGACCACTTAACGACTCGTTACTCATAACCACGTCAATTACACACGAAATCTGCTAATATTGTATTCATAATATCGACAAATTGGCTTGGGACATACAGAAAATTACATTTCGATTCCTTACCGTTACATTGATTTCTTTTAAAAAAACACGATACTGACGTGGTTTGAACGCAGTAAGATTCCGCGGGGAATCATTATGACCATACAGAATTGAGGCCCAGGCTTGGAAAAGGAGGGGTGATTATTGCATGTTGTTATTTAGGTACTGTTGTATACATTACAACAGTACTTAAATAACAACATGCAATATTCAGGGGGATAGGCACCAAAAATAAAGGCTGATTTTTAGGGTTCCGTACCTCAAAAGGAAAAAACGGAACCCTTATAGTATCACTTTGTTGTCCGTCTGTCTGTATGTCAAGATCCTTTTTCTCAGGAACGCGTGGAGATATCAAGCTGAAATTCATATCAAATACTCAGGTCTACTGTCCCTTGGAGCTCTAAATCAAACTTCTAAGCCAACGCAATCAGAAGATACAGCCGGTTATACCGCAAATTTTCGACACTCGCAAGGGAATCAAAACCTACAGGGTACTTTCCCGTGAACTCAGAATCTTAAATTTTGGTACGAAGCTTCTTATAGCACAGATAAAGGAAAAGTTGTGAAAAGCGTACATTTTTAGTTACATCATATAATAAAAATATTTTTGTATAGCCCGAAAGTCTGACAACCAGTCGTACCAAGGGGGATCGTATTACCCAGTAACTGGGTTGTGGAGGTCAGATAGGCAGTCGCTCCATGTAAAATACTGGTATTCAGCTGCATCCGGTCATACTGGAAGCCGACCCCAACAAAGTTGGGAAAAGGCTAGGCAGATGATGATCAATAAAAATATCTTAACTTTTACTTAAATACCCACAGGTTTGTACAGAACCCTCGGTGCGCAAGTCTGACTCGCACTTGGCCGGTTTTTCATTTTACAATAGCCAGATAACTTGATGAAAATATCGACGGTCCCTACGTACAATCGCCTGAGTGGTAGACACGTGATTTGCATGTGTTACTTTCGTGACCTTCAGGCCAGCCTATACTATCGTTTAGTCTAACAAAAATAAGTCTAAGATGGCAAAATGCACTTTAAATCCATCATGACATTACAATAACTAGAACATGATATACACGTGTTTGAAACTTTGAAGCGCTCTCCTGTAAATTTTTCATTTGTAGCTAGGGGATTATACGCAGGGACCGTCAAACTGCCCTATTTATTTTTCAGATAAAAGATGCTTAACTAACTATTGAAAAACCTGCCCCCAGTATACACACAGTAATAGTTTAATATACATTGGTATACTAAGCTAAGCACGTTTAAGTCTGAAAGATTTTATACAGTATTGTAAACTTACTTTTTGAAATTGTACAAAATTAATAGAAAAAATAAATAAAATTACTTTATATTTAAATATTTGAAACAGCGCCATCTCGATATTATTATAAGAACTACCTAAAGCTCACGCTCCCTCTCTTAAGTAACTCTCCTCGGAGGGTTGTGCCGTTCAAACACAAGCTCTCTGAAAATGGTTCTGTTTCGCATGTCCCGGTGGTCACAATTCGTACTAATCTTTGCAAACTAGTTTTTCATTTTATCCCGATATTTTTTTATTAAATTAAAATAGAATGTATATGTATTTAATTTATAAACTAATAATAATAATAGTTCAACCGTAATGCTGTGATTTATTACATGTTAGGTTGATCGAATTTTCACCGCTAGGGGCGCTTTCCACTTTCCAGCAAATAGAAAATGAATTAGCTATAAAGTTAACAAAACAATAACTTTCATTAACATAATTTAAAAATAATACCGAAAACAAAATGAGGAATGTTTTCAGTAAAAACTCCTTTCAAAAGTAATGTTTTATTAAAATATTATAATTCGAATTTCCTCCGCTAGAGGCGCCACGGTAACGGGCAACTTTTACGACACGATTACCTACACTGGTTGTTTTTCTTAATAATTTATCGTACTTCCACGAAGTTGGCTCGTTTCGTGCCGGGTACATGTACCTATATGTACTGTTGAGTTCTTCAATTATGAATCTGTTTTGTTTTATAAAACGTTTGTTTCTCTGAAAAGTCAGTTATGAAGACTTTCTTTGAATTTCCACAAAGTTAAAGAGATTTATTATACATATGCTCTGTGAAGAGTCCATTACTTAATTAAATGAAAAATGAAAAGAGATTTTGTTTAAGTAGGTACTTAAATTATATCTATGTTTCCATTTTATTTCATACATCGCATCGTTAGCAAACAAATGTATCTGATATTATATATCGAATAAAGGATACTCATTTCCAATTAGATTGGGCTACATATAAGTGAAGTATTTTTATACTACTCAACGATTCTCCTTTGTTTCTGTGAAACGAGATGGTCTGGAACCTATTTTTAAACAGTTATTGATATTTCATTTGTTATAGCCGCGACAAACTTATTGGAATGAGGGTAATAAATTGTACAATGCGTTCTCTTTTGTGTCGCAAAATAGTCGACATCGCAAGTCGACAGATCGCGAACCTTTCGCAGCTTAGAAACGTTTTCACAAAATAGGCATATTTAGTTAGCTTTGCGTTTTCAACTAACACATTTTGTATATGAAGGTTTTAAGATTACTTGCCGCCTTACAAAACAAGGTTTTTATTTAGGAATGGTTAAAACCATTGAACCTGTTTTGACCCGATTGCGCCAGAAGGAGGCAATAAAGGTCTTTATTGTTTTTAAGAAGATGCCTCCGACTGCATAAGATTGCTTATAGTATACGGTCTAACAGTCTTCCTTTTAAAACAAGTTTCTTGTTTCCATCTTTTCTTATTAAGGCGCAGACAGCCGACTTTTAAAGACTTATTATTGAAGATCACGTCTAAGCGGCTTGTCTTATGTATTTGAAAAAATTATATGTGAAACTAGACAATTTTCTTCATCATTTGATATGTGAATATTTTACATAATATTTTTATAACATAATGTAATTAATTGGTAAAGTAATGTCTATCGCGGATATAAAAACGATAATCACGCAAAAACTATCGGGTGTATTTCCATGAAACTTTCACCATCTAAAAGACAATTTAATCACCCAAAATTTAGTATACGGTTTTTCTTTGAATTGTGTTTGATAAATCAACATGGGTTGTTTTTCGAAAAACTTGATGCGCGTTGAGGCGAGCGACGGGCGGCAGTGCATCGCTGTAGGTAGCTGTCATCTATCGTCGCCTTAAAGTTCACTTTTTAGGTACTCGGGTTTTTTTATTTTGTTGCTTTACCCAAATCGAAATGAAGTTGGAAGTGCAAAAACTGGCTCAGAGCTTCAGGCTAGAACTAAAGTTAGATCGGTTTTTGTAATAAGACCGCTAATGTTTAAGAGAGTAGATTAGGATAAGTTATGTCATGTTTACATCGTTTTCTTATTTATACCACCCTGAAAAGTTCTTTAAGACAAGTGAAGAAACATCAGAAAAGAAAGCAGAAACGTAGTGGAAACGAAACATGGCTTTTCGAAACATGTGACACACTTTGAACCGTACGTCACTACTAACCGAGCTACGAAAATCGCCCTTTCTGCTCCGACATAAAGACTCTGTCAATGTCGAATTGCTACTACATAAAGTCCTTAGGTTGACCAATTCACCAATTTCTGAAAACCTGAAACAGTCTCTATTATCAGTAACGCTGGTGCTGTTTCACAAGAGCGCGTAAACGAATTGATAATTATTTGAATATACTGTTGGAGCTCATAAAGATAAAAAAAATATGAAATGTAGGTACTATGTAGGTATGTGTATTTGTGTGTGTGTACTATGTCATTACTGTAAAGTTACCATTTACCGGGTTCGTCTTTCTTTGACTGTAATGTGCTCTAGCGGCTGAGAGTATGTCATGCTCACTTTAATGTCTCGTTCATGGTGGTGCACGTGTTTGGATCATTTAGCTCCCTTCGAACTGGTTGAGCTGAATGGTGGTAATCCATGCATCATGTCCGTGAAAGGGCGCCGTTAGTAGTCTCTTAGCTGCCCCGGCTTATTTTAATTTAATATTTCAATTGTCATTTCATATCTTTTTGTTACGGACACTTTTATTGTTTTCCATCGTTCTCTCGTGTATAATTTCAACATGAATGGTAACCAATATTTTTTAACCATATTTTGATTTAAAATACCTTCTTTCTGACTGTCCAATCCCTTGACAATTAAAATAAGCCTGTGAATTTGTTAAAAAATACAAAATTTTCAGTAGGTAAATCTGCTAGCAAATCTCATACACGTAAGTAGCGTTTGTTATTGGTTTTTCGTAAAACGTATGTCACTTGTTTAATTAAATTAACCAAACGTTTAAAATAAAACACACAACCAACAGTTTTTTTTTTTCAAACCACAATGGTGAAGGGATTTATTTTATAATAGCACAATTTATTTCAACTCGAGTAAAATTCTGAAAATAGCTATTGTTTAATGCAGGGTCACATAAACAAAGTTTTCCTCACACTTTTAGCTTCATTTAAGGAAACTTCCACCCTTTCCGTTAACAACAAAATAATTTCAACACGGTACTTCCTCAGAATTTATATTTAGTCAACAAAGAGGTTATTCAGCGACAAAAGTAAGTTAACTGAAGATACCTAACTTAAAAGTTATACAAGACATTAATACGTGTTTCTAACATTTAATTATTGACAAGTGAAAATGTAGACTAATTGATGCTGTCGGAACAACTATTTAAAGAAACTAGTGGCCTACTGGTGAAAATACGGCCACAAATCATTTAAAACTTTTTTTTAAAGCATTATTATAACTGTGCCAATTATCATGATCCTCCGTCTGCGTAAATTTCGTAAAAAGGGGTACAGATCTTTTGCTCCACGTATTAATTAATATCATTCATCAGGTTGTACAAAAACCTAACAAAAACTTTGATCACTTTAAAGGCACTTTTTTCAGGTTATCAACATCGCCCTTTGCATAATATAACACGACAATGTTCTACAGTCAAAGTTGACTGTATACCTCAGGTATTCTCTCGCCGGTCTAAAAATACACTGACCAGTCGGTCCTAAATTAGCCACTGACCTTGATGCATGGAGCGGGGGGGTGGGCCGTGGGGGGCGGGCTGCGTGGGGCATTCGGAAGCTGCAGCAGGTGACGGATGCTGTACCCCTGGCGGGACTTGCGTGACATTCTGAGGAAGAGAAGATATCATCAGATACTGGAAAAAGCGATTCTATTGTTATTGTATTACACCGTTTCTGGAAGGAAAATTATCGACGCAAATCAAATGATCCAATTGGCTGTTAATAATTCAGTCAACCAATCATAACAGATTACGGGCGCTTGACATAAATTAGGCAATTTTTGTGTTGAATTTCGCTCCAGAAACCGGTAACCAGGCTTAAGTATAGGTCATATAATGTCAGTAAAGCAAAAAAAAAAAAACCACCAGTAATGTCGGAAATTACTGACAGTACAACGCACAGCCTAAATCACTGGAGATAGAGCCGTGAGATTCAGTCAGGCGACGCCGGGCAAAAATAGCTAGCTTATAATAAAGTACTTATCAACGAAAGATCGCTAATTAGACTATATTCGATATTGTTATGGTTACCTATTGGAAAAGCGTCAACATACTAACTTAGTACAATTTTCCTGTTTTATGAGGAAAAGCCCCACGATTGTTATCCGATCCCGACACATTTGCTTAATATTGGTACAGTGTTAGCATCAGTGGCCAAGTGACCATTCAGCTTGAACTCAAGTCGATCTAGAGCTAGCAAACAAGAATAGCATTCACTATTTTGCTACAATCGTGATCTTTTTGACTATAGTATAAATCTATGCGAACTCTGTACATCTCAATAAATACCCTTCATTGTTGGCTTTCCGGGACACGATATTCATTCCGATTTGTTACAGTTTTCCATGACGGTAATCTTGTCATTGGATTTCAATTTTCATTAACGAAATAGTTTTTTTAAATATTTATCTAAACTTAGGTACTATTATAAAGAAGTACCATTTGTTTGTAAGTTTGTTGTATGTAAGGGCAATCTCTAGAACTAAGACGGCTTGTTTGTGTTTTTTGTTTTTGAGAACTGAACTGAAGAAGCTGGCTCTGGAAGGTTATTTAAACATCACGCTTCGACCTTTAGGAGCCGCGCAGAAAGAAAAAAGTCAAAAAGAACGCCAAGCGAACATGCACGAACTTATAGATGGCAGCACAAATCGACGCGAGAGCCACGGTGTGGTCAAAAAAGAAACTTTTCAGAGCTGTCATCGTGTTGTCAATGTTTAAGTTAATATTTACATTATATTTAAAATGTTTTTAATTATTAAAATTATAAAACATGGGTTCCGTCCGATTAATAATGATCGTCAGTGTGGTCAGAATACGTCAGTAGGCCAAAAACTTTTCGAGTCCGGGCATATCTTAGATATAGAAGAAACAGTTAGGATTCATGAAAATGCAGTAATAACTGGCAAAATTGTAGCTCAAACGACGATTTCTAACCTTTATGTCAAAATAACTGTAAAGTATTTTCTGAGCTAATTTTTCATTCATGTCGCCTTCTTTTCAGTTTGATTGCACTAGAAATAGTAGAAGAGCAAATTGCAAATGTAAGTTGGGAATATCTGAACAATGTTAGCACATCTGTGCTTTAATTTACTTTATAAATTCTCCAGATAGTGTTATATCGCAAACTAACTAAAATTATTTCAGGTTATGATTACTTACAGAGTTGTTTGTAATGAATAGTAGTACCTACTAAATACAAAACTTCGCTATTCTTACGAATAACATTATTATGTAATTTCTAAGTGTTTTGAAACTCACACATGTTTTATTACTGCATTTATCCAATTTTGTCGTTTATCACGTAAACAAGTTTAGTGAGTAGGTACTGATTATCCGTGGGAAAGTAAATAGATGTTGACAACATTTGATTTATTTTTCTTTGAAGTGTTCGAACATCCAGAAACAGCATTTTCATTTAGTCATTATGTTTTTTTTTTTTTCACTTCTAAAATGAGATTATTTTATAACGTGAAGTGTCAATTTCAGTAATAATTGCTTGAAAACATCGTATTTGCAGCAGTGGTGGCCCAGTGGTAACGGCCGCAACTTACGAGTTGTAGGTCGTGCGTTCGAACCCAGCCAGGCGCATTACTTTGTGTAAATAATTTCATCACCACTGCTCGCAAACGGTGAAGGAAAACATCGTGAGGAAACCGGCATATCCTAGAACCAAAAATTCGAAGACATGTGACATCTACCAACCCGCACTGGGCCCGCGTGGTAAATTACGGCCCACTCCTTCTCATGGAGAGGAGGCCTGTGTCCCAGCAGTGGGAACGTTTATAGGCTGAGTATTTTTTTTATCGTATTTGCGACACCAGATGGCAGACCCTTCGTCTTGCACGGTCCGTATGGGATGCGGCGCGGTGGAACGAAATTTCACGTGGACGGAGTCACGGGAATAATCTAGTCTTTTATAAGCCTTCTCTTGAATTTGGTAAATATAATAACGTATTATATACCTTGTTGACTCACAAATGATTAGATGGTTGACCATTTCCAATTAGGGTAAGTACCTGAAGGCCTATTCCCGTAGTAAAAAACGTTCACAATCTAGTCGCAATCTCATTTCAGCGACATACAAATGTCAAAAACTTGTCAAAAATTTCTGGAAACTAGAGGTATTTTTAACTGATTGAAACTGAGATTAGACTGTGAAAGTTCTTACAAATACAAGAATTGCCCCTCTGATATTTTGGGCAGACCCACACCGTCCTCCCACTCCTACTTATTAACACTGCAATTTAGAAATTGTAAAAACCAATTAAAGAGTAACAGCGGAGTTTGCAGCCAGCTCTTCTCTATAGGAAACGATAAATTGGAACCATGCACCTAGCAACTAACGTTTCATAGACGCCCTGTACGTTTATGTGGAATAAAATATTTTGATTTTGTGTATTTATTTTCCCTTTTAAGGCTGCAATGAATATAAAACAATATTTCGACATATAGTCTGCCCAATCATCAAGATAATTAATACTTAAGTAATTTTATACTGTAAAACCTTTATCTATACTCGAATATGACTCGATTTGGACACCAAGTCTGCTCTAGTAAGGTACTAGGCCCGCAGCAGTCGAGGTCGAGT
Source organism: Polymixis flavicincta (assembly GCA_949987655.1). Lineage (NCBI taxonomy): Eukaryota > Metazoa > Arthropoda > Insecta > Lepidoptera > Noctuidae > Polymixis > Polymixis flavicincta. The sequence goes on along the minus strand of OX465179.1, from coordinate 19,302,141 downwards.
CGACTGAGGATAGACTATTGTTAACAGTCACAATTATGTACATAGCCTGCTCGACCACGTCTGTTCAGACTCTCGTATCTATACACTGAAGAACAGTGGAATACATGCATTAATTTAGTTATTTGTATGCCGACGATACACTGTCTTAAGAATTTAATTATTTCAGCGTTAGTGAAAGGAATATTTATAATATAAAAATTGGACATTCTCACTTTTCTTTCATTTTATTTATTTTTAGGTACTGGCTGTTGCAACTTTAAAATTCTAAAATACCAATGCTAATGAAAGATTTGTGACAAAAATATATAGGTAGAAAAAAGTCCCCAGACAAAGTACTTAAAGTACAAATTCTAAGTAATTAACTATTTATTAATCAACTCCCACATCAGAGACAGAAAAGATATTATTTTGACCAGATCGTTAAGTTAAAGTAAAAAAACCTCAATGTTCCACGTTATATATTTTTCATAGATTACCTCCTGTAAATGTATCGTACCGAACTGATCGTAAATAATTGAATTTCGAAGGAAAATGTTAAAGTAATATTTACCTTCATTTATATTCATTAAATACAATAATAAAGTAGGCTACGGATCTATATCGAAGTGTGGAAAGACGCATGTAAAAATGTATCTTAACATCTGTGACATAAAATGAATTTTACAACAACAGCTCTCATCCTATCTACGGACTTCATCTAACTTTTCTCCGCCAGTGAAAACTGAATTCAGTGGCTCTATTAATAAGGTTTAGTTTATATTTGTCTTAGTTTGGGGAGTAATAAGCATGAGTTGAATTTGACTTAAGTACTTGCTTTCGTAACTATTGTAACGTAATCAATCAGGTAATTTGTGTTGTAGACGTTGTTAACGTGTTATACCAATAAAGAAAGTTAACGTCACTTTATTGACAACTTCTTTTGTTATGACTTTGTTCGGTTGAGCATACATACATATTTCAAAACCTGACATGAGAAACGTTCACCATTCATTTCATCATCATCATTGTTTCCCGTCTTGGCCTCCCCAAAAGGAAGGTTTTGCCATAATCGCCACGCTTGGCAGGCGGGTTGACGATCGCAGTATGGTGGTAAAATGCATAGAGAACGCTGCTGCCCATTCTCTAATAAGTCGCTTAGTTGACTTTATTCACTTATTTATTTATTCAACATTCATTTAAATAAGAATTTTCAAGACAAAAGTTTAAAACGAAAAAGTCTAATTGATGTGGCGTTAATAATTTGTGCGTACTCGAAGTAGATTCGAAGTACTTATAGGCGTACTTATTTTAATCAGCCACTAGAGCTCGAAGAAAAAAGGTTATCTTCGAGGTGAAAAAATAACAAATAGTTAGTGCATATATTTATTATATGAATGAATTTAATACCTACACACCTAATTGGTTGCATTTCTCACTAACATTTTATTGTATTGCAAAGGCCATCGCCTTTTTACAAAACAAGGATTTTTATTTCAAGTTTAAACCACCAAGCCAGTTTTCAAATTAAGAACTCAATTTGTATAGGACTGAACTTATTTTTACTGACAACTAAATCTAGAAGTTATCATTTTTGTATTAAGAACTCTATCGAAATAAAAATAAAGATGGAAATGCAAAGAGCAGAACTAAAGTTAGATTGCGTTTTGTAATATGAGACGGCGTGAGTTTAATCGTTCTGACCTCGTATCGCTGTGCTCCACTCTTAGCATTGACTTACAAAGTTAACTTCAAGTTCTTCTCAGAAAATAAATAATTCAAGTACCTAGCTTCCTACTAAAACATTTCCAGTAACCTGATAGAGCAGTAAAATTGCAAACCTCGCCTTAAGCTAAATTAAACAGTATATTATTTATATATATTTTATTTATTATAATTAGAACGGCCGAAGCCAATATTACACTATTAAAACATATAAATCCTACATATTACAATCTATATAACACAGTCATGCATTCTTCTCACAAAAATTCAAACAGCATCATTCTGACAGCATCATCTTCCATTCATTCGCAAACATTTCGAGAACTGTATTCGAGTTCAGGAGAGCGTTAATAGCGGTTTATGTCCGAGGAATAGGTGATTTTGAGTGTGCTACAGTACGGCAAGTTGGGACAACCAGTAAGCGGTGTTTTCTGCCGCGACAGTAATTATCCGGGACAAATAGATTGCCCCCTAAATTATGATAAATGATTTTATTTCTGTAATTAGGTTTGTACAAACACTTTTACACGTCAATCATATTTTTTTTTAACTAGATGAGGTCGGCTTTTCCTATCTGACTACTCTGAGAAGAAAGGCCGAAACAAACTCAGAGGTCTCTTTTAAAGTCCAGACATAATCATGTGAAGACCATGTGGATTGGTGTCTGAAATGGTCTTTTGAGGAAAGAACTACACAGATTGAGTGGACGAGTCCATTCATTGCACGCATGCATCAGTAATCATACGGCTCAACTCAGAACTTGAGGAGCTCAACGATTTGACGAACAATACCAAAGAAAGGACATTTGGGTAGGCCGCATAAAGTACTCAAACTGCCAGATTAACATTAAAAACTAACTGAGAAAGAGACGAAACACAAAAGTAAAAAACAAAAATACCACGTAGTCTAACATTCACAATAATGAAAACAATAAAAACTGTCCCTCATAACGAGAATCTCGTGAAAGCTGAGCAAGATAAGAAAATCAAGTATCTTGACTTACCTCGCGAGGTTGTCGACATATGGGACGTGGACTCAGCAATCATTGTACCGATAATCGTTACAGTAAATGGCCTAATAGCCAAGAGCCTCGAGCCACACCTCAGGAGGCTCTCATTACGCGGCTGGATCAAGGGCTTGATTCAGAAAGCAGTACTCCTAGACACGGCACGCATAGTCAGGAGGTTTCTTTCTCTAGAGCCCTGACCACCGACATCTTGGACCCTGCTCCTGATGCCGATGGGCCACAATTTTTTATATTTATAGATGTTTTTGTACGATTTTCATAAAAACATTTAAAAATGTACTAAATATGTATGAAAGAAAAATCAATAATAATATTATAATTCTGATGAAACTAACTGATGAAACTATGACATTCAATTCATGCAAATAAACAAAAAAGTATGCTAAGATGGTTTTGTCATGTTGAGAGGTTGAATGAAGGGCGGCTGACAAAATGCATTTACAAGGCAGATGTGAGTGGAAACTCCGGTAGGGGACGCTCTAGGAGGACATATAGTGACCTTATTGGAGATGCTCTTCAGAAAGGTCAGATACGAAGACTCGCTACCGGCGTGCGACCAGTGGCCCTAGTGTAAGTTTTATTTAACCATCTCGATCAATCGCTTCGAGCGCGTTTGGCGCTCCGATTGGCCCTGAATTGGTGACGGACCAATCGGAGCGCCAAACGCGCTCGATGCGTTTGATCGAGATGGTAAAATAAAACTAACACTACGGCCACTGATGTATGAACGTAAACGAGGCAAAAGTACTGTGTAAGAATCGAATCAGGTGGCGTTATATATTTTCTGCCTATCCCCATTGTAGAAAGGCGTGAATTTATGTATGCATATATGTATGACATCATAGTTTTTTCGGATATTCTTTTTCCTATTACAAAATGCTGAGCGTCATCCTTCATGGTAAAAGTCTCAATATCGTACCAAAACTCCATAAAAATCAACATGAAAACGATTCTTGTCCAAAACTTTCCTACACAAGACTACACAAAAGTAATACTAAAGTACGATATTATTATCAAGCTACACTCGACACATAAACGGTATGTATATATTCAAAACTTACAACCTACATAAGTATCCATATCAACTATTTGTATAAAGTTATTCAACTCCGACATCCGTATCAAACTTATCGAATGGTTTCGGCACTAGTTGGTTTATCGATATCGACAACTACTAACTGACTATCGATAAGGACGGCCCGTACCGAGAAGTTGAATCAAAGGGTATTGATACAGTTTATCGATAATTTACTAACAACTATTAAGTGTACTAGGAATACATGTATTTCTATTTTGTAAAGCAGTGCTGTAAGCAATACAATTAATAGAGCTAGTGATTGGTAAGGTAACAGTCACGGATTTAATTGAATCACGAAAGAAAACTTTCAGAGAAAATATTTTATGACAGAAACGGTAACTGATAGGTGTTGGTACATTTTTTGTTAAGATAAAATATGCAAAAATAGTTACGTGACGTTTAACATTCAAAGCCTTAATCTAATCCATTACAAGAGCAGGATTTTTCACGGAAAGACTGCCCCCGAACGTCAGCATCGTATGTACACGTATTGCCAAGGAATAAAGTCGCAATTAGCATGAGCATGATGTGAGAAGCAGTCACAGTCAGCCTGAGGGTACGGGGCTTCCAAACTAGGACAAAACAATGTAGGTATAATAAACAGAGAACATTCAATTTTTTATACAATAACTTATAAAAGTAGGTACTTACTTTTAAGTTTTCACGAAAAATAACAAGATTAACATTTTATAATCCAATCACGAAAGTTTACTAGTATTTTATTACTCTATTCTCCCATTTTTAGGATCCCTCTGACCTTATATTATGCAAAATCGAAATTTTACAACCCACTCATGAATTATCCAATAAAATCGAAGCCATACTGTTTACGCTTGCATAATATCGCCAAGTCACGTATATAAGACAGTTGTGTAGTCAAGACCCATTTATTGTTCAAAGCAAATAAAAAGGAACGGAGCAAAATGTACTGGAACAAGTGAAAACTGTCTCGACAGCTCCGAGCACTTGTGCAAAAATAAAACTTAAGTGGAAAACAATAAAGTTCGTTATCAATTGAGTGCATAAATGGTGGTTGTTACGATTCAAATGGCTCGAGTTATTAGGGTTTAATTCAGGAGCTAGTAGTAAATTTCGAATGTGCTTGAATGTATAACATACTATATAATTAAATATGTTGTTACTGTGAGCTTTCAGGTTTCAGGGAAACTTGTATCACTATTTGCAGTGTTATATAATCTTGTTATATATAGTTGTGTGAGTATCAGGCTAGTGGGATTACGTGTATAAGTAGTTATATTTAGATTTGTATTGTTCTGTTTTTTTATATGGCCGCCGTGACAGTATATTCCTTTGTCTCTATATTTAGAGTGCTTGAAGTGCCCGGGGTGCTTGCATTTTTTATGTTCGTTAATGCGTAAAAAGTTTAAAAATAAAGGCCGTTTAATAGCTTGTAAAATTAGGTAAGGCAAGCGAATATTGGAGCTGGAAATCAATGAATATTTAAATCCAAAAGTACAAGTTTATAAAGTTACTCGTAAATACTTATGTGGGTTTGTTAGCGTACTCATAAAGGAAAACCAACATTGTATTTCCATAAAAGAAAATTAAACGAGAAAATATGCTTTTAAAATGAATCCTTTGTTACTTTGTTGCGTAACAGTCAACACAAAAGCATACCTACCAATCCTAAACAAATACAATACGCAGACAACATAAACGTACATAAAACGTGATATATTATAATTATATGAAGCGCTCAAAGTTAATAACGAACTCGGGTATCGTCAGCAGATCCAATCGAACTGTCAAAACTGTGATTGTTACCCATCACACCTAACATCCGACAATCGATCCACACACCTATAAGCACAGCTGCAGACTACGCCATTTTGAAGTGCTTATTTCCATTATAACATTGTACTAACTACACTGAAATGTTCTACAAAAGTTCGCGTTTTGCTTCGTGAAGTCCAGAACTTTCAACTCAACAGAATACGCCAACTCCCCAATTGGCATTACGCGAAAACAACATTTATTACAAGCGGGTACAGATTGAATTAGCCCGCGGTAGAACTCCGCTTACAACTTTGCGCAAATACGCCAAGTTCAAGTTATCTGAAAAGTTATTTAACAAAGTTTCATAGCTTTCTTGGGTTGCGTGCGAAATTGGGCTCTAAGCGGATGAGGATTAAGTTAATTATCGTTTGGAGGTTGGATAGAACGTGGGTCCTTTCGGAACCGAAAGCCATCTGCGTTATCCCATCGAGAGCCGTGACTGTAGAAAGATTTTCCTTCTACAATGGACTGAGACTGGGACCGGTCTCTGAAATGACTTTGTAATAGCGTCCTCAATAAAACGACCCAATATCGTGGGCTTTTTACTTTATTTATGGGATAGTTGGACAGGACTTTCGTAACTAAATAAATGTTTACGCAAAGGATAAAAGGAATGTGCGTATACGAAAATGGATCAATCGGAAATAGGCAAAATACGTCCTGAAAGTTGTTTACAAGCTGTAATACCAGTATTGGCCATTTATTACCAAGAAATGTTGAAAATAACATCGTCGTGTTTCATTTGCGGCTATTGTAGAACGTTGGGAGCTGTACCTCTATGATTTTATAATCTCTCGAAGTTTAAATGAGCTCAATTTTGTCTTCAAAAGCTGATACACGCGTTAGTTTAATATACTTAGAATGTATTCACCGTAAGTGGCTTTTAAATCATATCGACTGGAAAAGTGGTAACTAAATCTTGGTTTTAGAATGCACCTATTTATTGATTTAAAATAGATTTAAGTAAAATCATTTAAATATCTATAAATTTTAATAAGTTAAAGATGTTATTGGCCCTATTAAACCTCTCAACAAGGTTAGGTCCTCGTTAAATATGATTTTAAAATTCCTTTTCCCAGAATCCTCATGGCTTGTGCTCAATGTTGTACGATTCCAAGAAAATTAATTCGTTTGATGTTTTAAGAACATTATTTGTTTTTGTTGTTTTATTTAAGAGTCATTAGGGAAATTGTATTCGTCTGGCGTTTCCTTTATTAAGACGCTCTGTTTTCTTCCCAATCGTTTAATAACGTCTTAGATCACATCAGCGTATGAATAGTAATATTATTTTCGAATAATAACTCACAATGCCGTTTTTATCATAATTCTTACTATAAACATGCCATTTCTAGTTTTATCTCACACAAAATCACAACATTGACTTAGTTAATGATTTCCCACTTCATATAAGTATTTATAGTAAGTTACTCGTAAACACTTTTTGTGCAAAACTTTTCACTGACACAACTTTTCTACCGACCACATAAACTACTGAAACAAAGTTTACTACTTATCACCTGTCACTTATTGGAGTGCCTGATCCATAGGCAAGGTCACAACAGAGTTGCGAGCGTCCTCGTCTCTGTTGCCAGAAGTAAACACAAATTACAAGAGCATCCAGGGCACGTCAGCCGAGTTTCACTTCAAAACAATATCTCAAATGAACACAAACACTAGTATTCAGCCTCCTCACAGTCACAATAACACTAGAACTACACCTCCGAGTCAGAATACGGTCTTTCGTCTTTCAGCATAACCTCAAAACATCTTACTGACACTCCGCGGCCCACAGGAATTAATAAAAAGTTTCTTTATAAAACAAGTGGGTTGTGAGCATGTTCCAAAATGGCGGAACTTTGCGTTAACTTCGGAACGTAGAGCGACGTGAAGTTGTAGGGTGCGCGACTTGTGCCGCCCGCGGTTCAGTTGCGCAGCAAATACTAACTTTTCTCATTGTAAGTCACATATGAAACTTGTAAATACTTTTTTTGGCACACATTAACACTTGAGTAGGTTACAAAAAGTTATTTGGAACACATGGTTATCGACAAAAGTAGTTTGTATAGCGTGTTTGAACAGTTTAAAAGTGGTATAACCTCGTAGCGCTCCCGTACTGTACCGCGAGCCTCGTAGTCGACAGGGGTTCGGCGGGGAAAATCAATAACTTACGGCCGACTCTCTCCGCCGCTCTCCGCGTTTAATCATACACTTTGTGAGCAAAACATTAAAACTTGTCCGTTTGTTTGTCGGAGGCGGATCGTTGTTCGCAGTGAAGCGGGGGGTGGAGCGGAGCGAGCGGAGCGATCAGCGGGAGCGGTCGACGGCGACGGCTCCCGGCTCCCGACTTAGCCACTTCGCGGAGTTTACTTGCGACAAAGTTTTGCGAGGTGTTCTTACAAAGAAGTACGGTTATGTACTGCAATGTGAGGAAGATTGGCGTTTCCCCGCTCCCTGCGCGGACTGCCACAAGTTTGCTGCATTGTTATCGCTGGCCAAATTCAAATTAAAACTTTCTTTACAAGTTTGCAGTTGCCATATTGGACTTGCGCGGACTAGCCACAAATTACTTTTTTCCGATGTAGGTAAGTATTTCATGTAGAAAAAGAGTTTTCCTGAAACAGTAGGTCAGTGTAACCTCAGTTTTCAAGCGTTTGGTGTTCAACAGAACAAAAGTGGTTTGGTGAGTCACCCGATATTAATGTTTTCTCATTTACATAACTTTTGTGTGCTGGTAGGGTGATTGCAGCCTAATGTACATTAACGTGAATAATCACTTTTTAACTGCGGCGAGTGAGTGGTATACAGAACATTAGAATTAAATATTTAATTCAATGTTATAAGGAACTACGATCAAAAATGAACTGTTCGAGGAAAACTTTTCTAAATAATTTCAGTTACATTATAACAATTAGCGAACAAGATTCATTGTCAATTGAAAGCGAACCCTTTCAAAGGAACAAGGAAAAACAAATAAGTCGTTACTTAAGTCAAAAGTCACCGGACCACTTAAGCAAACACCGACTAGAGTGATTTAATTCCATAAGTAGTGTAAACAAGTTTTGTCCTTAGATGACTCCCACACCCCCCGACACTCCTTTTATACGAATTATCCATGGAATTGTGAACAAACAAATCTGGTGACCACTTTAATTTGACCTCCCACGACCCCTTCAATGATGTGACAATAAACTCAGCTCACACGAAGAAATACAAATTCGAAGGTCTTAATAAATTGGATTGTTGAGTTGCCCGATCTGTTGAGCTACTCATCCAGCTTTGGGAGGAGCTCTTCGTAGAACAATTCCCGGGGAGGAGTATTAACAAGTATTTTACGAGATAAATAAGTTAGCTCGAGATACTGTTGATGTTTGTTGCGAATAAGTCGAGCTATATAATTTAGGTTTATAATGTTACTCATTATGTACCTATGCTTGCGATGGTTGGTTAATGCGAAATTGTTTTATTGGTATTAACGTCAAGGCTTTCCGTTCTATTTCTATTGAAGTAAAGTAGTAAACCTTATCTTAATGGCTTGATTTGAATACCAAGAGAAAACTAAAATCAAACTTTTAAGTTTGATATACCTTTCTCTTTCCCCTACTAGCTCTATCTCTCTCGTTTCGGCACGTCCTATTCGAAAATAGTTCCTAACCTAATGAAAAGGTAAACTAGTGAGCAAAGTTTATATCGAAGCTGACTACGGAACTGGATGCATCACATGAACTTAACCCTTTAGCTGCCACGTCAGCCACAAGCCTGACACTAGAGGAGATTTGACCTTCAATATTTTAGGCCGTAAATTATCGCTGCGGGATTTTCGAGCCCAGGATTTTATTAACGCACTGCTAAGCGACGAGAGTTGAAAACCGAATACATTCTATTGGATTTAGTGATGTATCGACTACTCGGCTAAAACCGTATACTAGTCGGCCTATTTTGACTCGTAATAATATGCTTAAAAAATTAAAAGACTGTGATTGAAATGAAATTGAAATCTTTACTGTATTTTTTTTTATTATAGACTCAGTTTAACAGTTTACTTTCAGTGCAATCTAGAATAGGATAGGAAGGAATAGGAACCCTTCGTTTGGTCCATTAATTATTTGGACTTAGATACAGAAATTAAATACCTAAGGTAACATTAATTAATACTTCTAACAAAAAAGAAGAAACTCTTTATGAAACAATAGGCAATAAGGAGGTATGCCATGTTGAACATTGCCGATGTTACCCGAACTTAACCGAAAGCAATAATCGGCTTGGCCGACTAGTCCGCCGACTAATCGGCCATTTTGCAGCCGACTAATCGGATAGTCGGCTAATCGGCCAAAGTCATAGTCGGCCAATCTCTAGTTGGATTCTCAATCATCGCTGCAACGCCAAAAGTAGAAAATCCAGTGAGCATGAAAATGCCGCCGCGGTATTTTTACGTCCATTCGTGGCAGGCATTGGGCGCATTGCTCCATATTGTTTTTTGGCCAAGAGGAACACGTATAAATTACTTTTCATTACATTGTTACGTAATGGAAATGTCGCTTTGTTTTGTCGGCTATTGTTTAAAGTTCCGCGCGTTTCTAATGATGCAGAACGATGTATGAGCTACGTGAACTTGCTTTCAGTGTAATATTGTTTCGTAATTTTTTACAGTATGACTTTTCATTAATCAAATGAAATATATAAATTAATTAAATTCAGTAATAGGTCAATATCCTCTCAGCCTTTCCTGGGAGGATATTGACATATTGAACTATTACTGAATTTACTGGGACAGTTAACTGTATTGAAAAAAGTGGCTCCGTATTGCTTTTATTAGTTAGGTACCTATCCGAAGAAGTTAGATTTTTATTATGACTAACATTATTTTTCAAAAAAAAAAAAAAATGTCTCCCATTACCTCGTACTTATGCAAATAAATTATCAAAACAGAGGACATGCATAAGATTTTCAGAACAAAATATTTTTTAAGGTAAGTTAAAAACGAAAACCAACTTATTTTACGATAATTATTTTTTAATTAAACTACCTAATCGAAAAAAAAAAACAATTCCAACTACCAACTAATCAATCACAGATTATCATATACACAACTTAAATAACAGAAGTATTTAGTATATTCCTAACCTGTTCTCACGACTGTTGCCGAGTAGCCTGTGTAACCCTCGACCGCCTACTCCCTCGAGTAACTGCGCGGTCTATGATACCTGAAGCCTTGAAAATTTTCCGTCGGCTCGCAGAGTGTAATAATAGTAAAACATAGAATAAAATATCTGTATAATACTTTTAAATGACTAAGCGACGGAAATAACTTGACTTGATTTTTTCTTAGCCCTTCCTAGGGTTTTTTTTTTGGATGGGAAATCATCAAATAACTTCTCCCACTCTGGGTGGAGCAGGAGGGCGTGTCAGACTTTACTGACTAAAACCCACCCGTGTTCCCTCAGTAGCCCGTATGCCAGGGGCTGTGGTATCTCTTTCGAACAAACCCGCACCCCTGACCGGCAACGGCCCTTGCGGGCCCCATCATTTTGTGCTGACATCACTTTGAGGCGCGCGTGGAACACAACGCGCCGTCGACTTGGGCTTGGTCCTTACCGGACAGCGAGCTACCCATTACTCGCCGTCCGCAAGCTCATGCCTACGGTGGCCGCAAATCGGCCTGGGATTCCCGACGCCCAGGGCGTCTCCGTATCCTGCGGCGGTTAGGGTCGCGAGGGCGCATATGCTGCCTCTCCCTCACGTGCGCCGCCTCCCTCTTCGCGAGCATCACTGCTTTGCTGAAGGAGGTGACGGCTACCCATGCCCTCTCGAGCTCTTCCTAGGGTTGGGTAGTTTTTTGAAAAATGTTATAAGTGAAATGCTTTTATCCGGTTGGGATATTTAACTCTTATAAAAAGTATATGGGGAGGCCTCGGCCAACAGTGGGAAAGTTAAGGCTAATAAAAGAAAAACACCAAAGTATTCGATTCTCCTCTGCCAAACCACGAGGAAACTAACTCCAATAATGTAATTAAGTATAATGCTTGAAATTCTGTTTATAGAAGACAAAATTAAATGTCTAACCACTGTTTGAAATCACTTACAATAACAAATATTACCTTTAACAGTTGGTGCCCCAGTAACAAAGCCAAAAACAGAAAATTTCTAAACATACAAGAAAGATCAACCAGTAGGTACACGTAGGTATTAACAGTTCAAATACTTAGAACGACATCTAGGTTGATAACCCTGCTCCCACCGTCGAGTTACCGTGGTAACCCACTTCAAGCCTTCAAGTAGTTCATAGCGCGCGAAATCATAATAAGTATCTACTGAAGCCTTTATTATAACTTATGGCTCCAACAACGCTCTAATATTATTAAAATGTAAACTTTGTAGTTATTGGGTATTGAGCGCCATACATGTCGACGGTCCCTACATATAATACTACGTCCCCTAACTACAAATGACGAATTTTACAGGAGAGCGCTTCAAAGTTTCAAACATGTGTACATCATGTTCTAGTTAATATAATTTCATGATGGATATAAAGTGCATTATGCCATCTTAGACTTATTTTTTGCTAAACTAAACGATAGTTTAGGCTGGCCTGAAGGTCACGAGAACAAAACCTGCAAATCACGTATCTACCACTTACGGGATTGTACGTAGGGACCGTCGATATACCTACTTTATGAAATATTTTAAGGGAATGAGAAGATAGGAACGTGTTTAAATTTGTCATTATTCCAGTGTAAGAAAGATATGTAACTGTACAGTATAAATAACACAATCCTTTTTCCCAATGGGACAATCGCACTAACGGAAAAAAGTGGTTTACGTACCTACAAACTACTTTTCCCTCTACAGTTCTAAAAAAAATATAGCCAACTTGCATATACGTATATATAACTTTTTTAACTACCATACTGATATGGCGGCCAATGTGCAGTTGTTTGATATCTATTATTTGGTTAAAATGCGGCATATTCATTATGCATAGTCTATAACACTTCAGCTATGTTCTAAAAGCTGTATTGATCACGTCATTATTAAAACAAAGTTACCCTCATTATCACTTATATTTAACTCGGCCATAACCGACCACGAGGCGGTACTTTTTTGTCTGGAAAATAAAAGTAACAACAGCTTATCAAACAAAAAATTCTTCGATAAAGTTAACTAAAATAATATAATTGCGGAATGTAAAAATATTGACTTTAGCCAATTTTTGAAACATCTCGATCCAAATATTTCTCTTACTTTATTCATACAACATATTCAACACTTAATACTTACAAATTCAATCAAAATCAAAATTCCTCGCAACCAAGTAACGTTAAAACCGTGGATCACAGTAGGTTTACTCAGATGTATCAGAAACCGCGATAGGATGCATTTTAAACTAAAAAAAGAACCAAATAATGTCATACTTGCAACTACTTATAAGAGATACAGAAACTTTTGCAATTGTATAATAAAGAAATGTAGAAGACAATATGAAAAACATGAACTTGAGTTGGTCAAAAATAACACCAAGCAGCTCTGGAGTAGTATTAAAAAAATAACAAACTTAAACAAAACAAAACAAAAACACCATGAACTACTTACGTTAGAACAAACGCCTATCGAATCTAGCAATGCAATTAATAGCTTCTTCGCAAATATAGGCGCCCAATTAGCGAGTAACATTCCGACGGATCAGCCGCCTTCCCACACTAATACTCACAGTGGTAATTGCTCGACCTTTGTCCTGTTGGACACGGATTGTGAGGAGGTTGCCTGTATAATTGGAAACCTAAAATCGGACTGTAGCACTGGCTGGGATGGCATCTCTAATAGAGTTCTAAAGCTGCTTAAAGACTACATAGCGCCCCCACTCACGGAGATTTTTAATAAATGTCTTATGCAGGGTGTGTTTCCCGATGCTCTCAAACAATCTATAGTTATTCCCATACATAAGAGTGGTAGAAGAGACTGTGTCAATAATTATCGTCCAATCTCAATCCTACCTTCGCTGTCAAAGATCTTGGAAAAGATTATTAATAGGAGGCTCGTAAACTTTTTGGAAAATAAAAAGTTACTTGCGGATGCCCAATTTGGTTTAAGACCGGGAAAATCGACAGACGATGCGGTACACAACTTTACCGATTTCATCGCAACGAAATTGGATGAGAAAAAGAGGTGCCTGACAATTTTTCTAGATCTGGCAAAGGCCTTTGACACAGTTTCTTCCGTTAAACTCTTGTTAAAGCTGGAAAGTATGGGTATAAGGGGATCGGAACTGCGCCTTTTTGAAAACTACCTGAAAAATCGCACGCAAAGGGTAAGAATAGGTGATACTGTAAGCGGAGCGAGCTCAGTGAGCTTTGGCGTTCCTCAAGGAAGTATTTTGGGTCCTTCTCTCTTCCTCTGCTATATCAATGACCTCTGCAAACTGAATCTCCTAAATTGTAAAATTATCTCATACGCAGATGACACAACCCTTACCTTCTATGGAGACACCTGGGATGAAGTATTTCATTATGCCCAAGTAGGATTCAACACGGTCTGCCACTGGCTTGCATCAAACCTGCTAACTGTAAATGCCACGAAAACTTTTTTTTTTAACGTTCTCATTACGAGACACTCCCATCCTATCACACAAAATAATCGCACATTCTTGTCCGCAACAAATAGCCTCAACTTGTAGCTGCCCCCATATTAATAAATCCGTTAAATACCTGGGTGTAACAATTGATGACCACTTAAATTTTAAAGAACATATTAGTAATGTCTCCAAGAGAGTCCGTAAACTCACTTATGTTTTTAAAAATCTTCGGCACGTTGCGGACTCTAAAGTCATGCGAACTGTCTATCTGGCGCTCTGTCAGTCTATTCTTGCCTACTGCATCTCCTCATGGGGAGGAGCAGCCAAAACGCATCTCCTTGAACTGGAACGAGCTCAAAGACTTATCCTGAAAATAAGCCTATTCAAACCGCGACTTTTTCCTACGACCGATCTCTACCAACAAGCTGAAGTGTTAACGGTTAGACAACTGTACGTACTCGCTACTATACTTAGGCAACATGCATCCCTCAACTTCAGTAGTTCTAATCCAGTTCTACAGACACGTCGTTTTCACCAAGTCTGTCAAGCTAGACCATCTAGGACGAGTTTCAGCCGATTCTTCTTCTTTTTCCAAGGGCCACGTCTGTATAACATTGCAAATAAGTTGCTAACAATTTATTCACTAACGAGAATCGAATGCAAACGTAAGGTCTCAAAGTGGCTCCTAACACTCACCTATGGCGATGCGGAGAAGCTGTTATTCAGTTACAGAGAAGTATAACACACATGCATTACACACACACACACATACACATACACATACACACACCCAAAACATCACAACCACAACTTCGTGTATCACACCCATAAAATCACTACACACGCATTATACACCCACCAACAAAGTCACAAACCTACCAAAACACCACTTATGTACTATTCTTTTTCTAATTTTTATATTGTTCGTTAGCTGTAAGCGCTCCCTGCTACTGTTATTATATCCTTAGCATAGCACTCATAATGTATTCGAGACTGGAGACCAGGAGACCCGTAGCACAGGTTTTACTTAGTATGGGCTCCTGTCTCCCATCTTAAAACTTTTGAAATATATACTGTGTACATTAATATTTGTGGGAGAAAATAAATAAATTTATTTATTTATTTATTATTTATATGTATTATCCGGAAGTTATAAACAGGCTGAAAAAAGGTCCTATTTTTCTAGCAAATCGTTACGAGTTATGAATACAATTTTGATCACTGAGAATTTTGCGACAGTTACTAAAAATGTTTTTGCTGTTCCATGCAAAGACTGCTTAAGTATTGCACTCTTGTAGGAAACAGGTGGATTTTTTTTTAATAATCGACAAAAATTACTTTTTAATAAAAAAAATTAGGGGTTCCAGAATGATGTACTGAATCCATGCATAAAGTTTGTGCCTCGATGTCCCTGCCACCTGAATAAGTGACAATAGTTCATAAGTAACTCTCTCACACTGTCGAGTTACCTTAGTAACTCACGCCTTCAGGTGACTCATAGCGCGCGGGATGATAAGTATTGAAGCCTTCTAATACTCGTCAGCTCTCAGATTGCTTTCAATTCAATAGTAGACTAATTTAATTTGTGAAGATTCTACGTAAATATCGAATTCACAAGTATTCAGTTTGGGGGTTTGATCATTTCGTTAGCTCTAAACCAAGTTAATTACCTAGAAATTAGTTTAAATGTTTTTGATATTTTATCGGAGAAGAATAAAAATATCTTCACTGATTTATATACTGTTAGATTTCCATTTGATCAACTCTATTTAAAAAATATTTTGAATGAACAATAATTTCAATTTGACTGAAACTGAAAAAGATCCCTGCTTAACTCACACATAGACCCCGCAACGTCTGTAATATAATCTTAGGAATTTCTAAATAGACTGAACATTATAAATTCCAACAACTACAGCTATGACCAAAATAACTTCTAAATACCGCTATAATTTCTTGCTAACACAAATCGTAGCTAAAAGGCCAAACGTAGTACTTATTAATGATCGACTCACAAATAGACCTCGCCAGTCGCCATTGCATTAATAAATAGAAACCAGGGCGAGACGGTCGACACCTAATTGTAGCCACTTGTAGCTTTGTACATAATTATATAAATACATAAAACCTAGCTATGGGCCGACTAGCCGACTAGTCGGCAGTAAAATGGCCGATTAATCGGCGGACTAGTTGGCCAAGCCGAACATTGCTTTCGGTTCTATTCGGGTGACATCGGTAATGTTCGTGACTACGTTTTCGGTTCGTAGGCTCGTCGCCGACAAATTCTGCGACCAGGCGGAATTGTCAGGACACGTTTTTATTTTGCATTTATTCTATCGTTGTTTATGTGTGAGCCGGCATTTCTCCCTATCCTATTCTAGATTGCACTGAAAGTAAAGCGTAAAACTGATTCTATAATAAAAATAATTACAGTAAATATTTCAATTTCATTTTAATCATCGTCTTTTAAATTTTTAAGCATATTAATACGAGAAAAAAAATTCACAAATATGGCCGACTAGTCGGTACATCACTAATACTAACATAACATCACGCCTAGTTTCCCTGAATGGTTAGGCAGAGGTGTACCTATACTAGGTGCACTCACATTTCGCAAGTTATGTTAAGTCCCATGTAAGGTAAGTTATGTTAAGGCCTATTGTCTCCAAGCTGCTACTGAGAAATTTAAGATTGAAAAAACCCAATAACGCTTTGCCCAACCCGGGCATCGAACCCAGGCCCTCATGCTCATGCCCCTCATAAATAATTAGGTACAATTATTTTGAACACAATGACCCGAACATACATTCCGTGTGGTACCAGACGTAAAGAATAGCACTATCCCATATAATCCCGTGGGTGTCGTAGAAGGCGTCTAAGGGACTTACCAGTGAATGGGCAGCAGCGTTCTCTATGCATTTTACCACTACACTGTGATCGCCAACCCGCCTGCCAACAGAGGCGATTATGGCAAACACCCCCATTTTTTTGGGTAGGCCTATTTGCGGCATTGGACGTCTATTGGCTGAAGTCATGATGATGAATGATAACCTGAACATATAAAAATGCTGACTGTACAACTTTACAGTAGGTACTTACTATTAACTGCTTACTTAACTTAGGTATAAAAAGCAATCTGTGTGGTGACGGACGTAAAAGAATAGCACCATCTCATTTCTTCCCGTGGGTGTCGTAGAAGGCGACTAAGGGGCTTACTAGAGAATGGGCAGCAGCGTTCTCTATGCATTTTACCACCATACTGCGATCGCCAACCCACCTGCCAAGCGTGGCGATTATGGCAAATCCCCCCTTTTGGGGGAGGCTTGTGTCCAGCAGTGGACGTCTTTCGGATTATATGATGATGATGATAAAAAGCAATCAGTATGGATTAGTTTTGTCTGTGGTGTTGGTCTGTGTCCCAGCAGTGGGAACAATAAAAGCTGATTATGCTTGTATTAGTTAGGTACCAACAAATAAAAATGGCCGACACTATAGCTAGCAGTGTCCTGAACACCCCGAGCCTCGATAGTTGACTATTTATTTTATTACGCTAAAAGACATTCTCTATCTCCACTCTATTTTAAAAACGGGTCCAGAACTAAGTCTAGATAGAATCAATAGTTTTTGCGATACATTTCCATAATAACTAACCTAACATGAGCACGTAGCTTATAGACTCAATTCACACGTGTATCATATTTTTGAAACTAGATTAGGTCGACGTGCCCAATCTGACTGCACCGAGAAGAAAGGACGAAGAATATTAAACTATTCATATATCCTTTGCCATTCTACAAAAAAATTGAAATCAGTGAGTACTGTCGCCACCTAATAAAAGCCACTTATAGTCGACACGATTAACAGAACAAAAAATAACTACGTTATCTTCATAAAATTTTCTATTTATAAAGGAAAAGCAGATAACGTATGGAGTAATAGTTTTCATTCCAAGGCTTAATTTTTTTGTCCCTACTCAACTAGAAAATAATATGTTAAAGCACTCTCTTACATAATTTTCCGCTTAAATATACCACTGTTTACATTTTCCTGAATAGTGTTTCTATGACTATAGAAATGTAAAGGGGCCATCCTGAGAGACATCATTCATACTAATAATATAAATGCGATAGTAACTCTGCTCATATGTTATGCCAGATTTGGATTGAAATTTTCCATACGAGTAGACCTGGGTCTAGGTTTAGGAGGACACATTATAGGTCTTTTTTTAAGCTTACTTTTTACTTTACTTTTCCCTAGAATATTTTATTAAACATATGACTGTATTGATCGCAAAGGTGGTAAGATTCGCAAGTTTTCCTTCGAACTTGCGCAGGCGACTGCGTCAGGCTACTGACCCTTGTTAAAGCCTGGTTTGATCTATTTTCGCTTCATACTCGAATGGGGGCTTAGGACAAGCAAAAAGCGAGTGTCCTCAATTTATTATATCGGATGATTCGGTCAATTGAATTTCTATTTCTTCCATATGAATGTATTGAACTTTTAAATCCGTCAATATGTCCCTCGTTCAGCTTGAATTAAAGAAATGAAATCGCTTAATCTGTGAATAGGACTTCCGAATCATTTCTACAAGTCCTATAAAAAATGATTGATGGAATTGCCATTTTCTACCTGACCATCCCTCAAATACATAAGAGGTAGCCAATTTTTTCCTTAAATTGGCACTTTAATATTCTGATAACGGCATAAAATAGTAGTTTTCTGCTACCAATCCCCTGTACAAGAAATATTACAACAAAACTGTGTTTGTTTCGCAATTGTGATCTTATTAAAATGGGTCATCATTGGCTGCCATGTTGCATCTACTGCTACGTTTCGACCTACTCGCTTTTGTGCTATGTTTCCCTGGTCTATTCAGGTCGTCCCCGAGATCGTTTGTAGGCCGTCCACTCATCTGGGCTGTCAACGCTTCTTCTACCGTCTTTCGGCAAGGTTACCGTTAGGCTGCTCCAGCTGGCATCACCACGTCTCGCCTTTCCTCCATTTAAGATCCGCTACTCGTTCACTGTCCGTTATCTTATAACTAAATATTTGAGTAATTTACGTTACAACCTCATTTGAAATTCAAAAGTTATTTATTCAAATTAGGCTGAGAATCAGCACTTTTTGGACGTCAAAATTACATCAGACAGTTCCCGATCGCCTGCTTTTCACCACTTTCCGCTTTATCTGGGAAGAAGAAGTGGCGCAACAAACTCCCAATAATACGTAAACATTTCTTAATACTTACAATATTTTCTTAATTGACGCTGTAAGTACTTATAACTTTTTCGTTTGACTTTGTCGGGGCGAGTAAAACTTTCTCGGTGCATGCCAAATGCTAAGTAAATGGAATGGACTTTATTTATTATTTTCTCGGTCAAATCTATACGTACATGTGTATATAGGTTACTGTAAGTTATTGAAAGTATTATATTATAACACAACTGTTCTACAAAATAATTAGTTTACTCTTATTTCATCTATCTTCAATATAAATAAAAATAAAAGTCCTGAATGACTGACTCATCAACGCCCAGCCCAAACCCTTGGACTTACAAAGCTGAAATTTTGTACAGAGGTTCCCTTTTAAATTTAGACAAGGGATAAGGAATGATTTTTCGAAATTCAACCCCTAAGGGAGTAAAATAGGGGATGAAAGTTAAGAAAAAAAAAAGATTATTTCTGGGGGTCAATGACTGCAGTGTGAAGTGAACTTGAAGAGTGAGTTTAGCAAATCAGTACATTTTATTTGTTTGTTTTATCATGTTCAGATAAAAGGTCAAATTAGCTAGCAAAATTTCATGCCGTCCTAATCTTAAGTATGTTAAGACAAAGTATTATTTATACTTCAAGCACACATTGTTAAATTGCGGTTTGCTCTAGATAATGCCCTACTCTGCCCAACATGTCGGTATCGTGGGTGACCGTAATATACATCACAGATATGGGCAGCAGCGTAGTCAAAGTGATATCTTGACCTCTGTTTAGACAGGGTCAAAAATTCATTTGCAAAGGAATTTTTGAGCCTGTCTAAATAGAGGTGAGAGAGAACCGTGGTGATTAAGGCGATTCTCTATCATGAATTGTCGCAGCAGTCTTTTCCCTCCCGATGTTCAAGAAAAGATGGTTATCAACTGAAAATTATTATGTCAATATCAAAGAAGATGACTTAATTATTGCAGAATTCATAAAGTAATTAATGTTGTGTGTTGCTATTAAACATTCTCACGTGTTTTCTGTATATCCGACAGAATAGAAACGATCCATTCCTATAATATTAAATGTAGAGCTTTCCAGCAATATATGTATATTTAGTCCCGTTACCAGGAAACGTGTATCGGGTAGTCGGAAAATATTGCGTTTATTTCTGTACTGCGGTACAAGATGGCTTACGCTGGATAATAAATGATAAAATCCACCGGTACGCTTCGTGTCGAGCATAAAAGTGGAATTGCATAGTACCTAGTGTTTGAATATTATTAGAGTATTTCAATAGGAAGTAAGTTAATTTTTTTTTCTTTGCGAATGGTTTGGATTGACGAAAGCTTCACTAAGTTTATGCTCCATTTTAGCAGTTTTTTTTTTTAATTCTCTGGAATGGGAGCAAGGGCAAGTTTAAGTTTTTCAGTGGTTCACTAAGTATACAGGGAGGCAGAGACATCGACGTGCAAACTGAAGCAATACATTCAGCACATAGTCCTTTTTACAAATGGGTTCCAAATTTATCGTGGGTTATGAAATAAAAATTAAGCAGCTGTTTCATAGAAAAGTGTATAATAGCCTAGGCCGTCAAAAATTTCAACGCCCCCTCGGTAATTTATTTTTTTACTCATTATTTATTTGAGAATTATTTACTAACAGTTAACAGGTAACAGTTTGTGTATCGATGATCCTACCAGTCTATATTATTGTGCTTGCAGTGACAATCTGAAAATCCAACCACCTAAAGTAGCGCTGTTTTTGCTGGTCCCGTAAGCATACTATGCACCAAATACTCATCCGAGAACAGCATTGAAATTATCACCGTAGATTTTGATCACTGCACTTTCATTTCCGTTTATCCCTAAATAATTGTTTACGTCCATTTAATTTGGATATTCCCCCTTAGATACTTACATAACCTGTGTAGTAACACACACATACACTGAGCGCTGACTTTTGCCTTTTTTTCTTCGTAGCTACTGTTTCTCAACCTGTTGCTGCACTCTAGGTCGAGGTCAGCTATTGTAGTCATGACACTATTGAATCTTAAGTCGGCAGACTAGAATTAGATAATCTTATTATTAAGGGTTATTTTATGCTCTGTCTTTAATAAGCTACTATTGCTTTGTGACTATCTCAATGTATCCGACTAGTGACACATCACAAGGTCCTCCCATTAATACAGAGAACTGTTGTATATATTCACATGGATGCTTTAGTCATTTTGCATCATAGCATTGAAGAACCGACGACCTTGAAAAGGTGGCTTGGACAGACTAGATGACGAAGGCAGAGGATGGAGTGTTGTGGCGCAGCCTGGGAGAGGCCGATGTCCAGACTGCGATAGGCGGAGTTGGTTGACATTCCATTCCAAAGCGCATATCATCTGTAAATAATATTATTAGCAGATGATATGCGCTTTGGAATTCACTAAATTATGACGAAAACCGCATCAAAAAGAAAACTTTCTTTTATATAAAAGAAAGTCGTTTTTCGTGAGTGTGACCGCGTTCGTGTTACTAATCAATGGATTTTGATGCGGTTTTCGTCATAATTTAGAGAATTTATGCTGGAAGGTTTAAGTGTATAATACATAAATATTAAACTTACGTATAATAAAGAAATCGTCATGATTTGTCAAGTCGTACAAACCATGCGAAGTGCGTTTCTAGTAATAAACATATTTTTACATCGTCCACGAATAACCTAAGTATCTCTTCCTTCAATTCCCAGGACAGTATTACATTTCTCAAATCACCATGAGTTATGAATAAAAACACGTGTTTCTCGGTATTCCGAAGTACTATTGATGTATTTGCCGTTTCTATTGAAAAGGAATCAATATCTTAGCCTGTCGTTTGGCGTCCAATAACAAACACTCAGAAATAATATTTTCCCCGCATTGCTGTTTGCCTATATGAGGTATGCTCGAAATGATTAATGGCAACTTCTTTCCGATTATTATAACTAGTTTTTTTTTTGCCCGGTTAGAGGCCGGAAATCATCCCACGGGAACGTACTACTGTGATAAAAAGTATCATTAGTATTAATCTAGGTTATACCTACTACTACCAACTATCTGTATGCCAAATTTCATCCAAATCCATTCGGCTGTTTTGCGAGATTGAGTGACAAACATCCAAACTCCTAAACATATTAACTCCATAATTGTAGTATTTGTATAATCGTAGAATAGAAGAGTAGAATAGTAGATAGATATAACATTATATTACAGGAGCTACCAAACGCAATTTTATTTTTGTTCATTAAAATATTGATGAATAAAGTTAGACAGTTAATCAAGCTAATCCCACAAAATAATTGACTTGAACAGGACAGTTGGCAGTGGTTGGCAGACTTCCCAAGAGCGTCCCACTGGTGCTGCCCGATGATCATTTTAGTGTTTTGTTCGTTTTTCTTCACAACTGTGAAGGATAAAAAGTAAAATATCTGCCTAAAGTAAAAAAACTCACCTATTGGCTATTCAATTCAATTATACATTTAAACCTAGCTGCGCGTCTTTAAGAGCGTTTATTCTGAAAGTTGGCAACGTCGCAAACAGCTGTCAAATATTAACCTGTTTTTATTAATATATTAATATTACTGTATGGAAATATGAAATATCGAAATCGAATCAAATTAATGTAATATTTACCTAAAATATGAATAATGATTTGCAATTATAACACTGAATTTGATGTTGTAACCGTTTTAGGTGTAAAAAGGGCATTTGGAATGTTTCCAAGTTCTTTTTTGCATCTAAAACTAAAAATACGGTGTTAATATATTAATTACTAGCTTCCGCCCGCGGCTGCGCCCGCGTGGAACTCGGTAATTATCCCGCGGGAACGTACTACCTTGCTAAAAAGTATCCTGTGTGTTAATCTATGTTATAATCTATCTGTGTGCCAATTTTCATCCAAATCCGTTCAGCCGTTTTTGCGTGATCGAGTAACAAAGATCCAATCATCTTCACAAACTTTCACATTTACATAACGGACTACCCTTTTTTAGCCTTTAGGGGTAGATTTTCGAAAAATCCTGATACACGTTATTCTTCATTCTTTGTTTTAGGTATAAATACTGAGTTTGAAGTTAATCAGACAGCGCGTTAAAATTCTTCCATACAAACTTTGACACCCCCCAATCCCCCTGCAGGGGGTAGTTTATAAAAATAATAAATGACCAACATTATAATTTATTTAGATAAGTATTTGTGCCAAGTTTCAAGTTTATTATCTCAAGGAATAAGATTTTTCATACAAATAAAATCCCCCCTTTTCACCCCTTTAAACGTCGAATTTCCAAAAACCCGTTCTTAGTGCTCCCCTACATTATAAAAGGAAGCCGTGTGCAGAAATTTCACGTTGCTAGTCCAAGTAGTTTCGGCTGTGCGTTGATTGGTCAGTCAGTCAGTTTCTCCTTTTATATATATATAGATAGAAGAAGATTGCATTTCATAATCAATATTTTAGGTCACTAATTAGCGATATTTCATATTCCCATACAGTAATATTGCCAAATTAATCAAAACAGTGAAATATTTGACAGCTATTTGCGACGTTGCGCATTTTCAGAATAAACGCTCTTAAGCGTGATTTGTGGTTTTCCAGTGGTAAACTTTGACCTTGACCTGGTCAACGTAGTAGAGACTTGCAGTAGAATATGAGGCTAGCTTATAAGTACTGGTTTGGTTACCACTGCCGTGCGTCCTACTAAACCCACGAAACTGTGCAGCAAAACAATAAAATTCACATTCACATTTTTCTATCATTAATTTCATTATTTATTAACACTCTTTCCGTCCCCCATACCTATTTATTTGTGACGACTGACAATCTTATCCCTTTCACTGACCGTGTTAAATTATTTCACGTAATTTAAATTATATTCTTAAAATGTTAATTCATTATGCATCACAGGGGTCGGGACTTGGCCCCAGCGGAAATAGAATCCATTTGGAAATAATTTATTTTTGGAAAATGAACCTCATTAATACGTCTAGGAAATGAAATAAAAAAGTGTCTGCCTTTTTTTGCATTGACCTTTTTATTTTATCTTATTGACCGTTTTATTTCCATATGGTTTTCAAAGGTTATGGTAAAAATACAAATAGAATCTTGTTTAAATGGGCAACGAATTGAAAGCGGTGTAATGCGAACCCCGCGTTGTTACATAAGTAACGTGATATTTTAAGCGGGTTCGGATATTCCCACAGGTTCATAAATTACAATAATTTGTAGCAAAAATATTTAAGTAACAACGGTAGTCTACAATATGCAGATCTACCTAAGTGTATGCTTAGATGGTATGGTCATATTGAGATATATCTATCTTCTATCTATACTAATAAAACACAAAGTTCTGACTGTCCTGACGAAATTTTCTACTTAAGGGGGATCTTTTTTTTTGAGATTGAGATCTAATCAGATAACTTCTCCCGCTCTGAGTGGAGCGGAAAAGCATGTTGGACTTTTACTGACTAAAACCCCTTGAGTTCCTTCAATTGCCTGTGTATCACGTCATCTCTTTCGAACAACCCGCACCCCTGGCAGGCATCGGCCGTTGTGGACCCCACCAGTTGGTGCTGATATCTCTTTGAGGCGCGCGTGGAACACAACGCGCCGTCGACCCGCGCTTAGTCCTTACTGGACAGCGAGCTACCCATTACTCGATATCCGCAAGCCCGCGCCTACGGTGGCCGGGAACCAGCCTGGGATTTCCGACGCTCAGGGCGTCTCCTGCGGCGACTAGGGCCGTGAGAGCGCTTCCTCACGTGCGTCATCTCCATCTTTGCAAGAATTACTGCTTCGCAGAAGGAGGTGACTACCCATGCACTCTCGCTCCGTACTCAAGGCCGGAGAGCGGAAGATCGGCGCCGTCGATCACTTCCACGAAGACACGGCGGTCCTCCACCGTCCGGGTCTGGAGTCATGTGCTGAATTCATGCTTACACTTTGCGTGTCGATTTCCCTGCCAACCTGTATAGTAAACTTATTAGTTATACTCTCCAAAAAGCTCAGTTGGGAAGTAATTGCAACCAACGAGCGTGTGTGACCAGATGAATGAGCGTAAACGAAACAAGGCCACCAACGAAGGTCATTACATACTCCTTGTATGTAATGATCTTAGCAGGTGGCGTTCTTTAAGTATTTTCTGCCTACGCCCATGACTTTACGTATGTCATCGTCATCATTATCATTTTAGCCGAAAGACGTCCACTGCTTGACATAGGCCTCCCCCAACTCGCCATTTCGACCGGTTCTGTGCTTCTCGCATTCAGCGGATTCCTGCGGCCTTCACCAGGTCATCAGTCCATCTTCTGGAAGGCCTTCAACGCTACGTCTTCGGGTACTTAGTATAACAATAACGACGAAGAATGTCTACAAATGACCAAAGCTAAGTAAAGAAAAGAACAATGAAGTTCAGAGCTAAAATGCTTTCATAATAAATCGCTCGCTTTTCCAACAAAAGGAAGCTCGCTCGTCGCGCTGCAGTCAATAACATACAATGACTGATATTAAAAACCATTTACAATACCCGGCAGTAAATATCATAACATAATGTCACGCCTGTTATTTGCGAAGGATTAGGTAGTGCTGTACCAACAGTACATCCAAAATTCACCCGCTCCATGTAACAGGGGACGAGCCTAGCTGGGCACCAATCTAAACTTGGCTTGCTGCGCTTCTTCGTTAAGTTATTTTCATTAAAAAAAAAAACGTAAAAAAATTGGATCTTTGACCTTCAATTTCTCCATAATCTGAGGGTTCCTGTAAAGATCACAATGAAAGCAAAAGCAAGTGCAGGGGCTTCGTTATGAGTCTTTTTCACTCGTTTTCTCTCTCTGTCACTCATAACCCTCCGAAGGCGTCTCTCTCACGCCCAAGTAATAACTGTTGAATAATAATACAATCTCACAAAAAACCGTCCATGTAACGTAAGTTGCCAAGACTCACATAACTGCAACCCTTAAACTGCTAAAAGTTATCAGATCTAATGAAGAGCCAATCTCCTAACCTAACTACACAAGGCCTTTGTCCAGGAGTGAGCCAGCGCAGGATTAACATTTAAAAAACCTTTTTAAGAACTTTAATATTTCGGCAAAAGCTTGAGGCGTAAACGTCTTTGTTACTCTCGGTCCGATCCACCCTGTCCCTTGCTTCTCTCTATCAGCGATGCCTTATGCTGAGGTCCGTACCCCACGGGGTGCCCTTAGCGAGCATTCGCTATAGTTTTAAGTTATTAAGGTTACCACAAACAAGTCCGGTTAAACAGCCGTCAACCTCTTAGGTTGACCTACGAGATTTCATTCCAAACTAAAAAAACGTCTTTCTAACTCCTTAACTTGAGCATTTCTGCTTGAGGCTTACCACTTCCTCTTGGAAGTGGTGTTAATTCAACTGCAAGATTTGACCTGAACTAACTAATATGCATACAAACATTGCAAGTTAAATAAAAGCTTAGTTAAAAAAGTACTTTCAACACAGTAGAACCTTTATGTCACTACTCGGAATTTCCCTACGTTCCAAGAAAAGCGTGTTACTCGTAGATCAAATTGAAATATACGGGGCAACAGGCAGGGAATGTAAGACGAGAGTTCATCTTCGTAGAATTGTACTGTCTCGACTGTGTACTTGCAATATGGCTGAAATATTCCGGTCAGCGGGTTTGCTTATTGTCTAGTCTCTTACTAGGTACTTGTAGGAATATGAATGTTGTACTGCGGTCTTTGGGATTAATGATAAACTTATAGATTACTCAAGCTACATACATAATATGCGTGCTGCCAGTGATGACATATGGTTTTGAAACGTGGTCGCTCACAATGAGCCTTATAAGACGGCTGAAAGTCACCCAAAAGGCAATGGAGAGGGCTATGCTTGCAGTTTCCCTATGCAATCGAATCAGAAATGAAGAGATCCGTAGGAAACTGACATAGCCCGAAGAATTGCCAAATTCAAGTGAAATCATCAAACAACTTCTCCCGCTCTGGGTGGAGCAGGAGGGCGTGTCAGACTTTTAATGACTAAAACCCACCCGTGTTCCCTCAGTAGCCTGTATGCCAGGAGCTTTTTTTTTTGGGTGGGAAATCATCAAAT
This sequence comes from Polymixis flavicincta, assembly GCA_949987655.1. Taxonomy (NCBI): domain Eukaryota; kingdom Metazoa; phylum Arthropoda; class Insecta; order Lepidoptera; family Noctuidae; genus Polymixis; species Polymixis flavicincta. Next base: position 19,274,668 of record OX465179.1, on the reverse strand, counting down.
AACTTCTCCCGCTCTGGGTGGAGCAGGAGGGCGTGTCAGACTTTTACTGATTAAAACCCACCCGTGTTCCTTCAGTAGCCCATATGCCAGGGGCTGTGGTATCTCTTTCGAACAAACCGGCACCCCTGGCAGGCATCGGCCCTTGCGGGCCCCATCATTTTTTGTGCTGACATCTCTTTGAGGCGCGCGTGGAACACAACGCGACGTCGACTTGGGCTTGGTCCTTACCGGACAGCGAGCTACCCATTACTCGCCGTCCGCAAGCTCATGCCTACGGTGGCCGGAAATCGGCCTGGGATTCCCGACGCCCAGGGCGTATCCATATCCTACGGCGGCTAGGGTCGCGAGGGCGCATATGCTGCCTCTGCCTCACGTGCGTCGCCTTCCTCTTCGCGAGCATCACTGCTTCGCTGAAGGAGGTGACGGCTACCCATGCCCTCTCGCTCCGTACCATGGCCTGGACCAGGGCCGGACGCGAGAGATCGCCGCCGCCGATCGCCTCCACGAGGATACGGCGGTGCTCCGCCCAAGCCGGGCAGACTGCCACCGTGTGCTCCACCGTGTCCCAAGGGCAATCTTCGCAGTGGAAACACCCGAGCGTTTTCTCCCGCCCTATCCGAAACAGGAACCTCCCAAAACAGCCATGTCCGGTGAGGACCTGCGTCAGGCGGAAGGTGAGGACGCCATGCCACCTCTCAAGCCACTCTTCAAAGAGTCCAAATTTCTTCCCACTTACCGCCGCAATCGTGGCGTGCCCAGCACTGGGTTGCGACAATCGCACACTCCATGTCGCCATGAGGTCTCGCCGGAGCTCTGTCCGCTATGCCGCGATTTCCCGCGGCAGCGGAGTTACGCCCCAGCGTTTGGCCTCCTCGCGCCACTCTCACATTTGCGCGAGGACCTTTGTCTCCAGATCCCATGGCGGTAATCCGGCAAGGAGGAGTGGGACGCCCTCAACCTGTGAGCTAGTTGGCGACTCAGTGTAGGCGCCCACACCGGCGCCCCGTATAGGGCCATGGACCGCACGATCCTCGCGTAGTGCCTCCGGCAGGAGGCGTTTGGCCCCCCTAGATTGGGCAAGAGCCGCTTCAACGCAGCCCCGGCCCGCTCCAGTCTGGGAGCCAAACGGCGGAAATGCTCCGCGAAGTTCCACCGGCTGTCGAGGACGAGTCCCAGGTACTTCATCGTCGACTCGACGCCGATGTGAACCCTTCCCGCATTCCGACGACCATGAAACCACATGACCTCGGACTTGTGCAAGGCCACCTCGAGTCCCAGTTGCCGGATTATATCGACGATTGTCGCAACCCCGTGTGTTGCTAAGTCGGCCGCCACCTGGTACGACCTCCCTTGCGCCAGGACCAGCGTGTCGTCAGCGTAACAAACTACACTGACGCCGCCAGGGAGGTCGGTATGCCAGGGACTGCGGTATCTCTTTCGAACAAACCCGCACCCTTGGCAGGAAGACGTAGCGTTGAAGGCTTTCCACAAGATGGACTGATGACTTGTTGAAGGTCACAGGAATCCGCTGGATGCGAGAAGCACAGAACCGGTCATATACCGGTTACATACTCAGTATGTAATGACCTTAGCAAGTAGCGTTCTGTATTTTCTGCCTACCCCCATGGGAAACATGACTTTACGTATGTCATCATCATCATTATCACTTCAGCCGAAAGACGTCCACTGCTTGACATAGGCCTCCCCCAAGCACCGCCATTTCGACCGGTTCTGTGCTTCTTCTAGTTACAATGGGGAGAATCCTGTTAAGCAAATAGTTTGCTTATGTTAGGCTGATCCGCCCTTCCCCAGGTTATTTAATTTCTATTAAGTTATTGAGCCTGTACAAAATAATAAACATAAACCAATAAAAACAAAAGAAGGAAAAGAAAAAGATCAAAAAGCGCGCTGGAATGTGTGTGTTATATGTGGAGGTGGTGTGGAGGTACTGGTGATGAATGTGTATGTGAGTAGTGGGTGTGAGTAAGTGTGGAAGTGAGGTTTGGGCCTACACATTATACATGGTGAGGATTTATTATTATCTACTCATCATCTGCCTAGCCTTTTCCCAACTATGTATGGGTTGGCTTCCAGTCTAACCGGATGCAGCTGAATACCAGTATTTTACATGGATCGACTGCCTATCTGACCTCCACAACCCTGTTACTGGGTAATACGATACCCCTTGGTAAGACTGGTTGTCAGACTTTCGGGCTTCTGACGACCCGTAACGACTGTCAAAGATCTACAAATGACAGCCGGGACCAACAGCTTAACGTGCTTTCCGAGGCACGGAGGAGTCTTGGTATGTAAAGATGGTCACCCATCCACGGACCAACCGCGGCAAGCGTAGCTTAACCTGTCCGATCGACCCGTGCAGCTATTGTTATTTAGCCACATGCCCCTCATTTATTATTATCTACTAATTTGAGATAAAATATAGATTTATTAGATTTTTATTATTGCTTGCTAACCCTACGAACATGTCTTGAGATCTGAAAATAATGTCCCTAGGAAATAATGTCAATAGACATATTTAGAATGAGTAGGTTTTTGCTCAAAGCCTTTTAACAAAATTTGCACTGCCAACAAAATTCAGTCATACATCCTACCGACACAATAAAATTCAGGCCTCAATACAGACCAATGCTATCGTATTTTCCTCAATGTCACAATAAATAGGGTTTCTACAAGAGCACATGACGGAAATAAATTGAGGACGATTGGTCCCTCGCTCCGGAGACCTTGTCTGAGTACTCACTAGCTTAGTCCCGAATAAAACCTTTTTGTAACAATTTTATCTATCTGGATAAGTTTTGACAATATGTAAATAGAGTTCATTTATTTGTAGATACAGTTTCCTGAAATACAATTAGGACCCACCTACAAACAACAAAAATCTGCACAAGGCTTTTCACGTGATCTCGCTATCATCTCTAAGAATTAAACAAACTAGCTTTTATCCAGCTCCGCAGGAACGACCATCGGACCCGATCAAGATTTGGAAATGTTTGAGAAGACTTGGATAGCAGTGGTGGCCAAGTGGTAACAGCCGGTAGGTCGTAGGAAAACCCAGACAGGCGCAAACTGCTCTCGAGACGGTGAAGGAAAACTTCGTGAGGAAATAGGTATATCCTAGAACCAACCGAAAATTCGAAGACATGTGTGATATGCTAGCCCGCACTGGGCTCGCGTAGTGGATTATGGCCCACTCCCTCTCACTGTGAGGAGGCCTGTGTCCTAGCAATAGGAACATTATGGACTGATTTTGCTAAATTTTATAATTAATGTATTTAAAATCTTGTTAAACATTTTAAAAGAGTAACGGCTGAGTTTCTTGCCAATTCTTCTTCATACGAAACTACCTTTTGGAAGGGTCGACTAGAATCATTGACGTTCAAAAGTGACTTATACAGGGAAAGTTTTTATCCAGTGCGCAAACTGTAACCATGAATTCAGCATAACATTCTAGAACCCCTAGCGCAGAAATTTTTCGCCGGTTATACAAAAAAATCAGCTGTTTCATAGAAAAGTGCAATACCAACGCGGTCAAAACTTAAGGAAAAGCTGACTTTTTTTTTGTATATCCGGCGAAAAAATTCTGTCTAGAAAGATATGCTGAATTCACGTTTACAATTTGCGCACTGGATAAAAACTTTTCCTGTATGTGCATAGTTGAAATAAATTATTTGACTTTGACTTTAAGGAAACTGACGAACACTTTCGCATGTTTAATTTAACAATATGTAAGTTATATACATTTACACATCTCAATCACCAACATTATAATGATAGCTACACCAATCTATCAAAATCACGAAGTCTGTTCTACTTAACTTCAAACTTCGTTCATGTGCAAATATGTTCGGAGCGAGTGTACTAAGGTGTTTATCATAGGTACCTACTCGTCGCAGTCCGTCGGAATCTATTAAGAGGATTACGAGATGCAGCCAGGAAGACGAGGGTCGTATCCACGTCTCATATGAATTATGACCGCCTGTTACACCGTGGCGCAACGTCTGCATGAATTTGGACCGTGATTTAGTAGGTTTGACGATTCGAATAAGTTTTTGAGGTGCAGGGGGCGGGGGTGGAATTTCTGTGTTAAATAGAGTTTAAAATTGACTAACTTTAAACTTTTACAAACGATCACAACTCGACTTACGACCGTATGTTGTGCTGTAGTGAGGAAAACTGGAGAATCTCTTTTTGCGTATGCTTGAAGCTAAGATTTATTACCTAGTAGGTACATATGTTTGTAGTCAGAAAAACCATTTGTATTTATCTGTTAGTCAAAAATAAAGAAGGCACTATTTATGTAATAGTAAAATTGACAATATCTTATTCTGATGAATTACAGACTATCGATTCTTACTAAGTTACATATAATATTCTTTGACTCATTTTACGCTCCGTTGTAAACGCAGCCTTCCCTAATCTGCCGTCAGCTAAATTATTTATGCATTTAAAAGGATTTACTCTTAATATGAGGTGTAGCCGCGTGGTCACGACTCTCTGACGCGCACTGAAAAGCTAATTAGACGCATCATAATGAATATGTATTCAAGAGTTAAGTTCCGGCGACATGATCGAGACGCGAAGCTATTAACTTACGTGTTTGAGCTAAGTATGAACCGTAATTTTGGTGTAGCCCTTGATTGACTGAAAAGAAATACAGCTGAGTTATTTTCGATTAGGTAGTTCGTAGCGACACGGAAAACGAGAGCCTTTAATTTTGATACACACAAAAACATTCCCGTACCAAAATAACACCGATATAACATAACCCAAATCAAACAACAGATTAATTTCTATCTAATTATCCTCAAACACCGTTAGCTCATCTTCCCAAAATAATCCAATAACAGAATATGAAAACAAAAGGAAGCCCTCAATCAAGGAATAATGAGCCACTAGATTAGATAAAACGTTGTTCGAAGTAAACTCGGCGAGACAAGAAATAATAAATCTTTCGGTACCAATTATACGTATGATTGTACCTAAGGCACCCGCGGTTTCGGACGGCCACCAGAGCAGAATGGCCCTACTGGGAAATAGAGACAATTGGGGTGAATCTCAACCAGTTATGGAGAATTGGAATGCATTGGATGTGTCGAAGGTTGAATCGATTTACGTTAGATTTGTTGGGTGTTGTTTAGACTTTTGTGTTTGTTTTTTACTTTTGAGTATTGGATTTGTACGCGTAAGTAAACTTATTAATTAATACAATAACATGGTTTTCAAACACCTACTATGTTGAAAAGGCTCTTTACAGTATGAAAGCAAAAACCACCAGATAATCTTCAACCTTCCTTTTTGCCCCAAGATGCGGTTACAAAATACTTATCCCTGTACAAAAATAAGCTCGCCACGTACCTGCCGCGATCCGGGGACGTGACGACTAAGACGTACCTTATAACTTTTAAGTTATTCGTCAGTGCCAAGCCCTCGAGGCTTTGAAACTTGGATAAGTCGCGGTCGCGCACCGCATCAAAAATTCGCCCGTGCCGGTGTTAAAGTACGCCGGTCACAAAATACGACGGTTGCAAAATACGCCCTTTGCAAAATACACAATGTCATAATCTAATAAGAAGTGATTCCGCTTTCGCTTGAGGTTGGACCGCGGTCGGCTAATTGAGTTAAAATCTTGCTAAGAGTCTGTGATGTTTGTTGTGGTTTAATTTTTTACTCATTTTCGTGCAAGGAAAGTTGGAGATTCTCATTTCATTTTAAACGTCACAAGTTTTCCTATTTATCTTTAATGTTGGTACTTACATACGTTTTCAAAAATCATAATAATTGTACCCTGGATTTTTCTTTCCAAAGATATAAAAAACAATGTCTCAAACATACAATGTAATGAAAATAGACTTTACCTACGCAGAAATACAACAAGCTCCAAATAACCGGATTTCACAAAACACATTGTCAGATAGGCTTTTAGAAAAGCGTCAATCAATGACACCTCGGTACGAGGCAAGGCAATTTGTTAACGGCGTACTGAAAGGTGTGTGCCAACTTTATAATTGGTGTCGACGGCAATATGAGTCTTTATAAAAGAACAATGAATCGTCGAAGGTGTGAGGGACAAAAGTATTTGTGGAGCGATATTTAATTGGGTCGAATTTATAATAGAAGGTAGGAGAATAGGGAGTGTAGGTATATTTTGGTTGTCTAAGCCCGTATTGTATGTCATTCATAAATAGCTCTCTTAGGTAAAACATTTCATTGAGTACGAAATAATATATTGTCGTTGACATCCATTTAATTTTTTTTTTACTTTTCCGCTGAATTATCCTGTTTTGTGAGTGCGTATACTTACACTTCTGTTGTATAAACGAATATTTGATTTAATGATTTAATAAATATAATATAAATAAGGAAATCATAAAGTTTATATCATCATAATTCCCTACTTTAGCTGCATCAATAACTTAGCAAAAGTCACTAAAAGGCAAGCTTTAGAGCTAACTCAACAACGGAAGCTTTAAGGTAAATTAATTATGCCTTAAATACTTGGAGAGCAAAACTTAATAATTCTGAGTAACTTTGCAATATCTAATCTATGTTTACTTCAGTAAGTTGTAGGTACCTACCTGAAAAACAACTTGTGAATGAAAAAAGCTTTTCCCAAAAGTAAAAACAATCGACTTCCGGAAAAACACTACAAAGTGAAAAATACCTTTAGTTTCGGAAGTCGGTGACTTTGGATATGTATTTTAATTTTTTGTCACCGCCTTTCGAAATTAAAGTAATTTTTCACTTTATTTATTGATTTATATTAATTATACATGACAAAAACAAAACATTAAACACTTTGTAGTGTTTTTTCGGAAGTCGGTTGTTTTTTTTATGTAAAAAGATTTTATTTTTCACGTTTTAGTTACCTACCCCACACCAATTCGAAATTTCGTCATCCTTGGGGTCAAAACAATGCATATTTATGCGATAGCAGCAATCGCGGTTTATTTGCTGTCATATTTTGAAGAGTTCCGTTGTCTATCTCCAAAATGCATCAACAGATCTATGTGAAATTTAAATGGGACCATTTCAAAATAAACCCCCTTCGAACAAAAAAAACATTTTGCAAATCTTTCTTTATATGACGAAGTTATTCCCGAAAATACATTAAAAAAAAAATAGATGAACATATATAAAGCTGAAGAATTTTTTTGTTTGTTTGCTTGAACGCGCTAATCTCAGGAACTACTGGACCGATTTGAAAAAATATTTCAGTTTTAGATAGCCCATTTATCGAGGAAGGCTATAGGCTATATAACAATACACTAAGGCCCTTAGGAGCCGAGCAAAGTCGTGGTAGCAAGAAATTTGACGCAGACGAAGTTGCGGGCAGAAGCTAGTAATATATAACATGTCGAATTGATAACCTCCTTCTTTTTGAAGTCTGGTTAAAAAGACAGTTGGCGTTAGACCTCATTCGCAGGGACGTAAAATTATTGCGTCAGATTAGTAATTGGTGCACTGGAATTTCAACTCTCGGTGTTGAACCGAGCATTGACAATCAGAGTGCATCCCAGCGCGTCGAACTAACATACTGTTCGATTTTGAACTCTTGGCGGTAACCAGTGCGTTGAAGATCAAGTGCGCGAAAAAATCTTGGACTTAACGAAGTCGAAAGTCACTTGCACTCTCCTTCATTGTAATCATTTTTTTGTACTAGACTATGCCTGGGATACTTCTGGTCTGATATGGCAACATTCCAACTTTTAATGAATTTTTGGAGTGAAAAATTCTTTAGGCGCGTTGGGCATTTTTTGAGATGGGAGAAAACAATCGAACTCGCGACACTGTGAACAAAGTTTTTGATCATCATCATCATCATCATTTCAGCCGACAGAGGCCCACTGCTGGACAAAGGCCTCCCCCAAGCTCCGCCACTTCGACCGGTTCTGTGCTTTCCGCATCCAGCGGATTCCTGAGGCCCCCACAAGGTCATTGTCATTTTTGGGGGGGTTTTCCATAATCGCCACGCTTGGCAGGCGGGTTGGTGATCGCAGTATGGTGGTAAAAAAATGCATAGAGAACGCTGCTGCCCATTCTCTAGTAAGTTCCTTAGTCGCTTCCTACGACACCCACTGGAAGAAATGGGATGGTGCTATTCTTTTACGCCCGGCTATACCACATGGGACGGGAAGTTTTTGATGTTATAACACAACTTTAAATACCCCCACGACCTACAGGGATCGTGGGGGTATTTTTATGGGGCATTGCATGCACCCATAAGCACAATGTTATGCTTGTGATACATTGCGCACTAACACAATAACCAAAACCACACGAAATAAAAAGTCGTTTCCCAGCAATTATTTTTGTGCAATTAGTATTACTTGATGTTGTTGTCTTAAATATCATTTAACTGTGTTTTTAAGTTAGTACCGAATTTAATCATTTATAATTGACTTTTTACCAGCTAGATTATACTCATATAAACTTAGTTATTCCATGTTTGACACGGTTTTTCTACCAATGCGAAGTCTTTTGTGAAAGTTAAAGGAAAGTAAGCGATTATATGGTTTGCTCGGGGGCGAATCTATAAAACATTTAAGGCTTCTTCTGAATACCCACATTTATATTTTTATGAAGGTATACAAATTATATTTTATTGTACTTTATAATGAAATAGCCTTCTACAAAAGTAAAGTATGTTTTTTTCGATTCCAAAGTTTTTCATGAAAGAAACTTTGCCAACATATTTTTTTATTGTTTGTTTAATATCGTCAAAGGCTGCTTTAACAAGTATTTTTGAATGTACCCATTTATTTCCAAAGCCTTAACTTTATAGCTATTTCTGATTCTCAGGAAAAGAAAATCCAGTTTTTCAATGATAAGGTTTAACATTTCAACTGGAGTTTTCTTAAGACGGGTTTTCGTAAACATGTGAAGCCGTGAAACATTCTACAAATCGCAGTTTCCGCTGTAACAGTTCAAGTATTAAAAGTTAAAGTAAGATTTCGTGACCTAGTTCCGTAATTCAATACTTTTCAATAGCTCCTATTTAAGTTGGCAACTTGAAGACTTAGTAACTACGCTTTTAAAAGAAATGTCTTTATTTACTTTTCCTAGTACTCTATAATGGTGGGGCTATTTGTTTATGCAAAAGTGATCCACTGATAAATGAATGGGTTTAGATCATCTTCTAGTTTCTCGTTTCTGAGGTGAAAAATTCAATCATTCTAGTTTCCGAGGAGAAAAATGAACATTTTGCAAGAAAATATAATTTTATGCGTCATTAAAACACGTGTAGGTACACTTATACACTATTACCTACACCGACTACTAACACTGATACTAATTAGTATACAAAAAAAGAAAAATAAATGGTTTGTATCAAACTTCATACTAATACCCTACTAATATTATAAATGTGAAAGTTTGGATGTTTTTAACTTAATCACGCAACAACGGCTGAACAGATTTGGATTAAAATCCGCAAGCTCATGCCTACGGTGGCCGGAAATCGGCCTGGGATTCCCAACGCCCAGGACGTCTCCGTGTCCTGCGGTGGCTAGGGTCGCGAGGGCGCATAGACTGCCTCTCCCTCACGTGCGCCACCTTCCTCTTCGCGAGCATCACTGCGTCACTGAAGGAGATGACGGCTACCCATGCACTCTCGCTCCGTACCATGGCCTGGACCAGGGCCGGACGCGAGAGATCGCCGCCGCCGATCGCCTCCACGAGGACACGGCGGTGCTCCGCCCAAGCCGGGCAGACCGCCACCGTGTGCTCCACCGTGTCCTCAGAGCGATCTTCGCAGTGGAAATACCCGGGCGTTTCCTCCCGCCCTATCCGAAACAGGAACCTCCCGAAATAACCGTGTCCGGTGAGGAACTGCGTCAGGCGGAAGGTGAGGACGCCATGCCGCCTCTCAAGCCACTCCTCAAAGAGGGGACTTACCGCCGCAATCGTGGCGTGCCCATTGTAACACATAGTTAGGATACTTTTTATCCCGTAAGTACTTTCCCGTGGGATAATTAAGGTTGACTGGTGGAAAATGCCTCAGGCATTTTATCCGCCTTTGCACAGTATTTTGTTTTACTTGTGCATAATTTCCGACCTCAACGCGGGCGGAGCCGTGGGCAAAAACTAGTAAAAAGTAATTTAAACAGTTAAGGGGTTTCTGGGCGCTACGGTAGCCGGTAAAATTCTAATTTTCTTACATTTTGCAGGTCATCTAGTTAGAACAAAATATGATTTGCAACTGTAACACTTGAATTTTACTTGATTATTAATATAATCATTACAGACCTCTCTTAAATGAACCTTTTTGGCGCAGCCGCTATTGTTGTTAAAACATTATTTTCACTTTTTTATTACGTTATTTGTATTGTTTCACGAACTGTGTCTAAATCAACGGTACCTACTCATTATTTCTTCGAATGAAAAAGTCATTGAATGGGATTATATGTACTAATTTATTTGTTAGTGGAAAAACCTTGAATTTTGACGGGCTAGCTCAGCCCATTTTCCTTAAAATAACAGTTGTCTTTAAAAAAATTCTGCGGTCTATATACATATACCATTAAAATGACATTTAATTCACCTTATTTAAAAATTACCCTCTTCAGCTACGCACCATTTTATTTTTGCGAAATAAAATAATTTCCAAAGATCCGTATCTTGGCTGTTTTGTTTTGCTTTCCCGTAGCCTTGGGGTTTACGGTGGCCATGCAAATTGCTATAGGAGGGGAAGGGGGACACTTGCTTACGCTACGATTGTTCCTTGATAAGCCAATTTCTTTTTTCAGGTGAGTAGCTTTGTAAAAGGCTCTTTTTGGGATGATTTTGTTTTTTTTTATAGCTAGAGAATTTTACAGTTGGAACGAACTTTTAGCTGCCTAGATTTCTAATTTTATGGGTGGTGAATAACTTGTTTTGAAATACGAGAAGAGATAAATTTACTACGACTGTTCTACGATTGGTCCTTGATAAGTGCAGTGGTGGCTCAGTGGTGACGGCTGCGGCTTACGAGTAGGTCGCAGGTTCTAACCTGGGTTATAAAAGTGCCTGTCTGGGCAGGCGCTTGACTTTGTGTAAATTATTTCATCACCACGGCTCTCAAAACGGTGAAGGAAACATCGTGACGAAACTGGCTTCTCCTTGAACCAAAAATTCAAAGAAATGTGAAATACACCAAACCGCACTGCGCCTGCGTGGTCGATTATGGCCCGCTCTGTCTCACAAAGAGGAGGTCTGTGTCCAAGCAGTGTGAACATTATCGGCTGATTGTGCTATTGTAAGATGGTTTCACAAAACATGAAAGATCTTTATTTCTGTCTTAAGCTGTACAAACTGTAGACACCACAGCCCCTGGCATACGGGCTACTGAAGGAACACGGGTGGGTTTTAGTCAGTAAAAGTCTGACATGCCCTCCTGCTCCACCCAGAGCGGGAGAAGTTATTTGATGATTTCCCACCCAAAAAAAAGCTGTACAAACTGTTCAATAAACTGAAATTAACCACTGTCCGTTTTCCTTTAAAAACCATCAAATTTTACTACACCACCACAAACAAACACACGAGAAAAAAAAAACTTCGGTAGGTATCTAAAAACATAATAAGCGTAAAAGAAATCATAATAAATCCGGCCCAAATAAACGAACTAATCAGGGTGGAGAGGGCAACTCCGCTCACTCAATAAAAACAACACTTGAATGTCAGTAAAAAAAACTCATTTTCCTTTATTGCATTGAGCCTAATTTGAATTGAGTGCTATGCAGTTATGATTCAAGAGAGCGGATAATTTTAAGTAACTGTGGACTGGAGATGTAACCAAGGTTGGGTGGCTGTATGCAGATTGTAGCTGGCAAAAAATTTGTTACAGTTATATTGGTAAAATGTTTATAATATAGTCAACATGGTACAGACGCCAGCAGGTCAACCTATCCCAAAATGTCAAATTTTCCCAATTGAACATGAACCCTATACCATTGCAATAAAGTTGAAAAACTATCAAAGAAATTTGACAGATTGGGGTAGCTTGATGTGCTGGCCTCTGTACATAGAGGTAATTTCCATAATTATAAGAACGTTCATAGTCTGATCTGTTTGTCAATCAGTGAAAAATACCTCGAGTTCCCATTCATTTTTGACAAGTCGATAGATAAATAAATCGTTTATTTGCTGCATACAAAAGACCTAACACAACATACAAAGCACGATGATATGAAAGGAATTACATGAAAACAACAAGGTGTCAATAGACTAAGAAAAAAAAATTTAGAAAGGATGACATAAGTATAGTGATGACAGTTTAGACTTTGACACAATTTGACATTAAAATGAAAAACGTACGGTGGAGTACAAAAGTGCTGTGTGCACGTCTCAAAGTTGCACCAAATGTGTGTCCAGCTCAGCATGTGTCAGGCAAATATGCCTGACGCTGTTATTTTGCTGGATCCTTGCAGTGAGTTACGGAAGTAGAGCTGATGAGATTAATACGCGAATAATATTATTGGTGTTGTGAAAAGTGTAATGTGCGGAGTAAAGTTATTTAAGTACCTAAGTACTCGCAATGCCTAAGTAATGTATTCTACAGTAAAGTTCAGTATTTGGAAGCGTTCTTGTTCGATGATAACCGTGTATTTGATTACGTGATTGTTTAAATATTATATATACATGTAGATATCTATAAATATAAAAGGAGAAACTGACTGACTGATCAATCAACGCACAGGCGAAACTACTAGGATTAGGAACGTGAAATTTTGCACACGGCTTCTTTTTATAGATTATGAGTTAAGTAAATTATGAGGTTGGCCATTTATTTGTTTTTCTAAACTACCCCCTAAAGGGGGATTGGGGGGTGTCAAAGTTTGTATGGAAGAATTTTAACGCGCGGGCTGATTAACTCCAAACTCAGTATTTATACCTTAAACCAAAAATAAAGATTAACATGTATCAGGGTTTCTCGAAAATCTACCCCTTAAAGTAAAAAAGGGTAGTCCGTGATATTAGAAATGTGAAAGTTTGTGAAGATGATTGGATGTTTGTTACTCAATCACGCAGAAACGGCTAAACGGATTTGGATGAAATTTGACACACAGACAGATTATAACCTAAATTAACATAAAGAATACTTTTTATCCCGGTAGTACGTTCCTGCGGGATAATTTCCTCCTTCCACGCGGGCGAAGCTGCGGGCGGAAGCTAGTAATGTATAAGTAAATGAATAGTTAGTCATAATATGACTAGATATATTTATTAGCTTACGTGTGGATACTAGTAAAATAATGTTTGCTATAAATAAAAATAGGCATGTGTTAAGTACCTGTTTATGTTTTATGTTAATTATATTTATTTTTATGTTTTTTGATTATATTTTAGATTATTAATTGCATGTTATAATAATATAGTGATTTTGCTAAATGTTTAAAAATTATCAAATGCTTCCTCTCTAACTTACTTATTTTGCTGTGCCCGACAGGGTCCACATGATCTAATTATAAGTTTACCATCTAAGAATACCTACATGTGGAATGCAATAAAGTATTGAGTATTGAGTACTTATCTAACAGTAGACCCACAAACTATTCCATCATTAATATTCTACTTGTTTACTTACAGGTTTGTGACGATAAGTTGGGCCAAGAAAACAGAACGAATCGAGAAGAACACGAGTCAGTAATATTATGGACGTATTCGAAATCACCATACACAAATTTTTCAGCGAGGCGATAAGAAACTGCCACACTCGAATTCTGGAGGTGCCAACAGTAAAAGTGGTCGATGTTGTTGATTGCCGCCGAGGTAAGACTACGAATAGATTATGAGCGTTTTTCACCGACTTCAAAAAGGAGGAGTTTATAAATTCGGTATGTTTAAAAAAAAATGTAAGTATGCATGTTCGGATATAACTGTCGTATATAGACGGATGTGAAAAAGCATATCAACCGCGATTTCTGCTATCGCATAAATATGCATTGTTTTCATTTGATTGACCAGTGGGGTAGGTACTAGTAACGAAAAAAGTGAAAATAAAAAAACTTAAAAAAAATAAGTTTTTTCGGAAGTCGGTTGTTTTTTTAATTCCAAGAATCGGTGTACATAATTAGCCAAACCTAGCTGTTATCTAGGTAAACACTTCATGTGCGTGACGAAGATTTTTGTAGGAAGAACGGCAAATATAGCAAAGACAAACCACTGAAATATTATGTAGATACTGTTTGCCGAAATTAGGAGGCCTTCAGATTAAAAGAATAGTTACCAGTTTATCCATTTTCCCTCACAATGGTTGAGTAGCACTTACCTGTTTTGCCAGTTTTAAACTATTTAAATTCACATTGTGAGAGTTGGTGCCTGATGTACGTTTGAGAAAAACCTGTATTTTTCTCAAAAACCTGTGTTGTTCTTGTGCCGTACAGGTCACAAGGCACACTAAGTGGCCTCATAAAAATTGACAGGTAGGTAACATGAACTTCTATTAAACAATTAGGATTAAAATTATAATTACGAAGTTAAAATAATGAGTTGTGGTGAACCCGTTTCCAAAGGTCGACTACTAAATAAAACTTACTTCAACAGCCCTAATTTTCCTAGATATGATATAGGTAGTTATGTGAATTCATTAATATATATATATCAGTTTTATCACATTAATGCCTCGGAAAGCAGGTTAAGCCGTTGATCCCGGCTATCATTTGTGGATCTTCGACAGTTCTCACGGGTCGTCAGAAACCCGAAAGTCTGACATCCAGTTTTACCAAGGGGTATCGTATTACCCAGTAACTGGGTTGTGGAGGTATTCAGCTGTAACCGGTTAGACAGGAAGCCGGCCCAAATATAGTTGGGAAAAGGTTAAGCAAATGATTATATCAGTTTAATTACAGGCACACATTACTATACTACTCAAAAAATAGAAAATAATGTTCACCAACTGTCCCATAATTAAGTCCACCAAGATACCTAGTACACCTTCAGGCGAGACCGGAGCCTTGTCGTGAACTCAATTTATGTGTACTGAGATAAGACGTTATAAATAGGCACAAGGAATAACGTTTTAAAATAATGGCTCTGAATTGCTCCGTGAACTGAACGGTAATTGTTGAGGGATGCAGTGAATTATCAGGTTTCTTTTAAGTAGATTTAATTATAAGATCAAACGCGTCGATTACTTATGTAAATTGAGGAATAACGATCAATGAAAAAATTAAGAAAAAAATTCTTTAGGTTTTCGTTCATGAAGTTGTTGGGTTGCAGTTTATTTTGGCTTCATCATCATCAGCCTATAATGTTCCCACTGCTGGGACACAAGCCTTTTCTCGGTGAGAGGGATATTTTGGCTTACTAAGTCAAAATCAAAATTGTACGCATAAATTACGTACATAAAACAGTCCCCCGAAACACCCACCCTTCACCACTTCCTAGTGATTCAGCTGGGAAGAAGTGGCGCAACAAACTCCCCAGCAGTAACTGAATACTGAATCCATACTTACATTATAAACACAGCCCCTGGCATACGGGCTACTGAAGGAACACGGGTGGGTTTTAGTCAGTAAAAGTCTGACACGCCCTCCTGCTCCACCCAGAGCGGGAGAAGTTATTTGATGATTTCCCAAAAAAAAAAAAAAAAAACTTACATTATAAATCTGAAGAGTTTGTTTTGTTGAACGCGCTAATCTCAGGAACTGCTAGTTCGATAAAAAAAAATAGAATCGAATAGCCCATTTATCGAAGAAGGCTATATGACATCACGCTAGGGCCCTTAGGCGCCGAGCAAAAACTAAAAAGTCACTAGTACGAAGTACTCGCACGGGCAGGCGGTTCGATATATGCGACGGGGTGGGTCGGTGGAGCAGGAAATTTGACGCGGATGAAGTCGCGGCCAGAAGCTATACTTGGACTTTTAGTCTTATTCTACTTGACAGTTCAAAGAAAAATAATGTTACCATACTAAAACTAATAGTGTTGGAGTAATGAACGATTTTGCGTAAAGAACGAATGATAAAAATGGTTTAATTTTAATTTCGTTATTGAACTTTTAAAATTATTTAAATTATTATTAAAAATTATCGTATGCACCATGTTATTGATGAAATCACTGATTCGTTTATTATAAATGTAACAAGTGATAGTGAAATTTCTCATTAAAATGAATAAAAATACATTTCTAACTAAGTTGTTTTATTTTAAATTACCTTACTACTGAGAAACAAAATATATATCAAATTCTATTATTTTTAATAGTGCATAATATCATGTTTAAAAGACATGTTATTAAATTTTCAATATACGATTTTTTTTTGCGTGCAAGTAGGTAATTTTTTTCTAGTTCATTCAGTTTCATTCATTCTTACACCTTACCAGGCTTGCCTTGCTTATTCATTCTTAGATAGTGAGGTCACTATCTTTTTTTGTCATAATCTGGTAACCATTCAACTGTCAAGTTACTGAATACAATTAAAAGTCCTAGTATAGTTTCTAATATTTTTTGACAAGATTTTTTATACTAGCTTTTGCCAGCGGCTGCACCCGCGTGGAGTTCGGTAATTATCCCACCGGAACTTAATACCGGGACAAAAGTATCCTATGTGTAATCCAGGTTATAAACTGTTGCCAAATTTAATAAAATTCCGTTTTAGCGTGATGGAGTATCAAGTCTCCAAACATCTGAACTTACATATTTTCACATCTACAACGTGTAACGGAAAGGGTATATACATACCAAGGGCACGGCTTCTTTGGATGATATCAAACGATATTGGTCCGGTGGTTTTAATCCGATCTCTACATGTTCGGAAGTATGGGAATTTTTAATACATTGATACCAGAAACCGAACTTTTCAAAATGAAATGAACACATCACTAGGAAGAGATTTATCCTCGTATATGCAAGTAACGTGGAAAGTTATTGACCTACGTAGTGCGGTGACACGTTTGTTATGATTTGAATTTGAGAAACAGGAAACCGAAAAAGTATCAATTCTTAGAGTATTTTATTTTGAGCTGAAACTATGTATAGTGATTCTATACCAGCTGTTATCTTTAGTGCTTAAGGATAGCAATAGGGTTTCTGTTACACCCTATAAATAAATAAAAAGAAAAGTCCTGACTGACTGACTGACTCATCAACGCCCAGCCCAAACCCTTGGAACTATTAAGCTGAAATTTTGCACAGAGGTTCCGTTTATAATGTACATAGACAAGGAATGAGGAAGGATTTTTCAAAATTCAACTCCTAAGGGAGTTAAATAGGGGATGAAAGATCCGCGCGGGTGAAGCCGCTGGCAAAAGCTAGGATATAATATTAATTGAATTACGATTATTAGATTGCCGTCTCTGTGCCCTGAGTTAGACTCCTACGTATCTGCAGTCCATCCAAAAGAAAAGTTAGTTTAGTAAGTAATCACCTGATTACTTACTAAACTAACTAACTTTTCTTTTTTGTGGAAAATTTTGTGGAAAAACTAACTAGCTTTTCCACAAAATATACAAAGTCTCAATGAATATATCGATACAACAACAAAGACAAAACTTAGTAATCTAGATAAAGACCAATTTAGATAGGTACTGTTCTTAAATAAAAACTAAATAAGTATAGACTGAAATTTTTGATTGTTTAACAAGATAGCGTTAAATTATAAGTAAGCATCTACACTTTTTGCTTAATTTTAACTTGATGGAGTTTCTTAAGCACTTTGAAGGCTTCGCCAACGTATTTTTTTTTCAGCAAAAAGTTGAGGTTGATCCTGCTGCCGTGAAACTTAATACAAGCATTTTTTAATTAGAGATGAATAAATAAAGATTTCAGTGAAAAGAGTTTTATGATTGCCTTTTGTTTAAAGAAAAGGGAAGGTTCGTTAGTAATACTCGTAGATTATTTTAGACTTCGATTGCTGTAAGTTTTTTGGGTGGGAAATCATCAAATGACTTCTCCCGCTGAGTAGAGCAGAAGGGCGTGTCAGACTTTAACTGACTAAAACCCACCCGTGTTCCCTCAGTTGCCCGTGTGCCAGGGGCGGCGGTAACTCTTTCGAACAACCCGCTCCCCTGGCAGGCATCGGCCCTTGCGGACCACGCCAGTGGTTGCTGATATCTCTGACGGCGCGCGTGGAAAACAACGCGCCGTCTCGCCTACCACTTTTAGAGTGGCCCCACCGCGTCCGCCATCAAACGGTAGCGGCCCCGTCCAGGCCAGGGAAGGGAGGAGCGCTGCTCAGAAGCACCGGCACTCCTCCTCTGCCGCAGCCTGTAACCCACAGGCGCGATGCCTCCCATTCGACATCGCGGCCCAGCTCAGTTGCGGTGCACCTCACCGCAACCTACTTTTTGGCCGCTACGTCAATGGCTTGAAGGTAAAAGCCCTGACGAGCGGCCCCACCTTTGGGTTCCTCTTGGCTTCACCGTAGGTGGCAGACCACGATTACTGAGCCCCCCCGCAACGACAGTGCGAGAACTCACTCGGGGGGGACATTAAGAGGCTTGAGTGGCATGGGTGTGAATTCGAGCTACCCTACAAAAACTGAGGAAGATCGTAAACAAAACGTTTTTCTCTGTAATTTTCCTTCAATAACAAAGCTTTTCCTTCACAGCTAAATGTTAAATATACACATAATAATAACATTGACAAGAGAACAATATTAAAATCATTCTTGTGTTAAACAGAGTACCTACCCAGGTAGGTCGGTAAAAAAACTTGCGTAAAACAAAGTCTACCTATTGCTTTACACAAGAACATTTTAGAGGCCACAACCACAGACGTAGTTTTATTAAAAAAGGTTGTACGTGTCATCAGAAAATTGTACAACCCACTGCAAATCTCGTCAGCACCACTTCGCAATACATTACAAACAGCCTTAATTCAAATAATTAACACGATTTTTAACAAACTTTAAAAACTCAAAAGTAATCAAAGAAAAAGGGACAGCGATAGAAACGAAATAACCAAAGTTTCTACAATCTTTCGGCGAGGAATTTAATTAACATTCCGGGGTAAGAGCGGCGATGCTGGACAACGGGCGGGTCCTAATTGCGGCCTGTCACTTCCAGCACTGGTCACCCTACTCTAGCGTTACCACTGCCAAAACATTGCGCTAGGATTTAAAGTGAAACTTTTTGTTGGTTTGTCAAATGCAAGCTTTGTTACAACTAGTCGATTTCTATGTTGGTAGTTGGTACAAATTACAGTGAATTACATCTAATACCTTTAAACGAGCAATTCTTGTATATGTGTGTATATATATAATCTGAATCACGGAAACGGCTCCAACGATTTTCATGAAATTTAGTATGCAGGGGGTTTTGGGGGCGATAAATCGATCTAGCTGGGTCTTATTTTTAGAAAACGTCAAGACAAAAAGCAAAAAATTGAGCAAAGCTTGGTAATAGGTATCAGATATTAAATACTTAAATGCTTCACATAGTAGCTCATCATCATCATTTCAGCCGAAAAACGTCCACTGCTGGTCATAGGCCTCCCCCAGTCAAGGGGGGTTTTGCCATAATCGCCACGCTTAGCAGGCGGGTTGGCGATCGCAGTATGGTGGTAAAATGCATAGAGAACGCTGCTGCCCATTCTCTAGTAAGTCCCTTAGTCGCCTTCTACGACACCCACTGGAAGAAATGGGATGGTGCTATTCTTTTACGCCCGGCGACACATACGGGACTTAAAGTAGCTAACTATGGGAAATGTAGTTTAATTTAAGGCGATTCCAACATAGTTAGGTAAAGGCAAGGCATAGAGAGATGATGAGTAAGTGTAAATTGGAAAAGTACTTAGTTAAAAAAATCCACAATACTCTCAAATAGCTGCTTTAAAATCCTAATTTAGCAAGAAGAAGGAGAGGTACTTAAGACAGTAAGTAGGTACTTAGTTCGTTTAGCGAATGGTGCACGACTTTTCTTTTAAGAAGTAAGTACAGGTAGGTACTTGTCATAAAAATTCCAGACAAAACGTGAAAATTGTAGGTCATCCACCCGAAAGTTGAAAATATTCCTCTTTTCGCCTTACCGAACAGGGTGCTTACTCTCGAATATAATTCCGATAGATCGTCATTGGAATTGTTAGTCAAACGTCAGGGATTGGCTCGACTCAGTGAGTCCAGCCAATCCCTGACGTTTAACTGATAATTCCAATGTCGATCTATCGGAATTATACCTATTCTAGAGTGAGCACCCTGGTCTGTGCTATGTTTAGGTAACATAGATACCTACATTGAGGTATATTATAATATTCACATAATCATGAACTAGAGTTCCGTAGAATTGCTTTTTTGTGTACTGAAACTTAGTGATGATTCTCGGGCAATTTATCATTAGATGATAATGAGCCAGTCTAACCGGATGAAGCTGAACACCAGTATTTTAGATGGAGCGACTGCCTATCTGATCTTTACAACCCAGTTACTGAGTGGTAGTAGTCTGATTTGTCAGACTTTCGGGCTTCTGACGACCCGTAGCGACTGTCAAAGACCTATGAATTACAGCCGTGACCAACGGCTTAATATGCTTGCCGAAGCACGGAGTGGTCTTGGTATGTAAACTCATCCATCCAGGGACCAACCACAGCAATCTGAGCGATCGACTCATGCGGCTGTTAACTTAGCCACAAGAACATTCTTCGCAAGACAAAAGTAAATAAAAAATATCTAAAATTCACGTCAATATAATCATTCTTAATTACCTTCCTAAACATAATCATGTAGCGTAACACAGCGGTCATAAAAACGTAGATAATTCCCGCTGGATCATAAAAATGCGGCTTTTAAAAAGTAGTAAAAAGTCTCAGACGTAATCCGGTAACAGTTGGCAGGTGAAGCCGGATCGATGGCCGCTTGCTGCCTTATTAAAATAATTAAGAAACTTTTGCCCGTTCTCAATATTTAAATAAGTATCTTAAAACTTGTTTTGGAATATCTTTTGTAGACTGACTTTTATTGTCTGGGTAGGAAACATCTTGAATGGAAAGAATTCAAGATTTTCTTCTAGGAATCTTCAGGAAGTAAAGATTTCATTGGAATTCTGTAAGCTTTTATCGTTTTTCAGAAGGAAAATTCTCGTAGATAAAACGGTCAAAATGTAGTCGCAGTTTCACCTCGGCGAAAATCGAATTTCAAAAATTTGTCGAAAATGTATGGAAACTCGACGTGTTTTTGACATATTGACAGTTCATAAAATTACGAGAAATGCCCCTCAGAGGGGCAATTCTGCTAATTTTAAGAACGTTCACAGTCTGATCTCAGTCGCAATCTATCAAAAATACCTCGAGTTTCTATACATTTTTGACAAGTTTTTGACATTTGCTTGTCGCCGAGATGATACTGCGACTAGATTGTGTTACGAGAATTGGCCTTCAGATCTGTCGAATTCTTGTAAGTAGTTCGTAGTACGAAAGCACCCAAGATATTGTTGATACGGTAATATAGCATGTTCGCACTGCCTGTATCAAAATTTTACCACTCCCCCACATTTTAAAACTCATAGGTATATCTAATTCCACTGCATGTACGTTTCAATTAACCTCATACCTTAGCTATGCAATTTCCACATAAAAGGTGAAAGACCTTTTCTCCTCCAAATCAGAAAATCAAACAGAATGGGAAAACCGGCCGCATCTGTGATTTATGACCAAATTCATCATACCCGTTGGTTCAAAACGCAACCATCTTCTTCTTCAAAACACAAATACACAGTCATGATCTACAATTTTATATCTCTTTGCCCCTGAGTGTCGGACAGATGCGCATTCTATGTTCACCGTAAAAAACATATTATCTCCTCCCGCCCTTGGCCAGGGTTTATTAAGCAGTCGTAAACGAAGACAGGGGACGGTAGGTTACCTATTATGAGCGAGAGGTACTGTTGGTCTGTTTATGTTGAAGGAGACTGACTGACATTATCAACGACCAACCTAAAACACTGGGTTAGAATATTGGAAACTTGAAACTATGACAGTAGGTCCATATAGGACCTACTGTCATAGTTTCAAGTTTCCAATATTCAAGTATGTATTCAAGTTGTATTGTTGTATGTGTAATTAGTACAATTTCAGTTAACAATACCAGTGTAGTCATTATTTGTGAGTGATGAGTGCATAAACACGTACGAAGTAAATATCAAGTAACGTAAGTACCTAACAAACAACAATCGTTAGAAAGATGAGAATCATAATACAATAGCACATTATTGTTTAGTGCACGAATCTAATTATTTTGCGTGTTTACCTACCAAATGTTAAAAATGCCTAATTATATGGTTGTACTTTTATGATACCAACAAATAAAAAAAGATATAACTATGGGTAAATACAATAATTACCTACCCAAAGGGTTGTGAATTTGTGATGTGTTCCTTTTTTGTGATTTATTTTGATAACATATTTATGTGATGATTTAATTCACAAAAACATCGGAAGTTACAAACACATAACAAAATGATTACGCCTATATTCCCCGAGAGGTTAGACAGACGTACTTAACTTAAAGTACACCCATTTCGCCAGTGATGACAAAGAATAAAACTAGGTAGGTACTTACTAAAAATATTTTTACCAAATATCTGTAGGATGGGTTCAAATCGACGTTGAGTCGACGATGAAGTACCTGGGACTCTTCCTCGACAACCGAAGGAACTTCGCGGAGCATTTCCGAAGTTTGGCTCCTAGACTGGACCGGGCCGGGACTGCTTTGAAGCGGCTCCTGCTCAATCTAAGAGGTCCATTGACCTTTACGAGACAACGGTGTACTAGTATGTACCTTCATTGAGGCGCCGACCGGCCGCCGGTTGAACGCGTCCCATAGGGTCATGGCCATCCGGTTGATCCGGGGATACTGCACGGTCTCTGATGAGGCAACCGGCTTCCTTGCCAGATTGCCGCCATGGAATCTGTAGGCAAAGGTCATCGCGAACACATGGGAGTGGCTCGAGAAGGCAAAACGCTGGGGCATAACTCTGCTGCCGCGAGAAATCGCGGCACAACGGACAGAGCTCCAGCGGGATCTTATGGCGACATGGAGAGTGCGATTGTCGCAACCCAGTGCTGGGCACGCCACGATTGCGGCGGTTTAAGGAGTGGTTGGAGAGGCGCCTTGGCGTCCTCAATACTCAATACTCAATACTCAATACTTTATTGCATTCCATATGTATTTAATAGATGGTACAAACAGTGAGAACAATATGGACCCTGTCGGGCACAGCAAAAATTAGGAGAGAGGAAGAGGGCTACGTACAAATTCAAGCAGTTCAATTCATTATTATTATATAATTATTAGATGTATAATTGAGTGTATAATTATCTATCTTATGTATAATTATGTACAAGTGTATATGTATAATTATATACAGGTGTATATATAGATTATGGGCTTTGTGTATATAGGAAAAGTATATTTGTTATTAAAATTGTATGTATTGCACAAGAATTATTATTTGTTGTTAATATTTTAATTATTATTGAATTTTGTTGTTATGTATTAGTAATTAATTATTATTTTATTTTTATTACATATTATTTATTTTCACATTTATATTTGATTTTCTATATTCCGTATTATATTGTATATATTTCATTTTGTTTGGTCAATTTAAGAGATATAATTTTATTTTTCAATTAATTTGTCCTCTAAAAACTCCTTTACTGAGTAGTATGTCTTAGATTCTAGAAATTGTTTCAATGTATTATTAAATATATTTGCTTTCTTTACTTCTCTGATGTAATTTGGCAATTTGTTATAAATTTTTATGGACATAACTAAAGGGCCGGTTGAGTGCATTTTGAGTCGGGATTGAGGTACGTTTATTTTGTTTTTGTTGTGTCGAAAGGTGTATCTTGTTTGTGTCTCTTCGCAAGTGGTGTAGAACTCTGGGTGTTTTCTGACAAATTTACATAATTCTAAGATGTATAAACAGGGAAGTGTGAGTATTTTATGTTTTCGAAAGTGTGGTTTGCAGCTATCTGATTGTTCTATGTTGGTAATTATGCGAATTAATTTCTTTTGTAAAATAAAAATGGTTTCTGAATCGGTACTATTGCCCCACAGCATGACCCCATAGCTGAGCCATGCCTGGGCATATGCATAGTAGGTAATAAGTGCAGTTTGCTGGTTGGTAGTTTTTTTTATTTCGCTTAGGGCATATGAAAATTTTGAGAGCTTTGCTCTTATTTTCTGTATATGGGATTTCCAATTTAAGTGGGTATCCATAGATAAACCGAGGAGAGTGAATTCATTTACTTGTTCTATTATTGCATGATTAAAAATTAAATTTAGTTTTAATGGGGATTTTTGATGGGGATGAAAAGTAATTAATTTTGTTTTGGTGAAGTTAATTTCTAAATTGTGGTTATCCATCCAGTTTACAGCTGTTGATAGAAGGGAACTTAATTTGGCGTTTATATTGTCATCCCTCTGGCATGAGGTGAGCAGAGAGATATCGTCCGCAAATAGAACACATGGTCCGTTTATAATTTTAGGAAGGTCATTTACATAAATAAGGAACAAGAGGCAGCCCACCACACTCTCTTGGGGAATTGACGCGTTAACTGTTTTACTGTCGGATCTTATTTTTATTATTTCGTATGTGCTGTTATCAAAATATTCAATTTCCACTAGTTGTACCCTATCCTTTAGGTATGATGCAAACCATTTAAGAGCTTTTCCTCGTATACCTATCCCATGTAATTTGTCCAATAGTATTTGAAATTGCACCTTATCATAGGCTTTGGTCATATCAAGCAGCATACCTATGGCATAGTTTTTATTATTAATAATAGTTAGCGCCTCTTGCACGTATTTATAGACTGCTAATGTTGTAGACCTGTTTTTACGGAAACCGTTTTGGCAGTCGTCAAGTATTCCATATTTTTCGCAAAAAGAGTATACGCGGTCGCACATAGCCTTTTCAAAGATTTTAGACGCAGTCGGTAACAGGGCGATAGGGCGATAGTTATTTGGGTCGGTTTTAGAGTTTTTCTTATGTATGGGTTTTATCAGTGCGTTTTTAAGTAGATTGGGAAAAGTTCCCTCTTCAAACGATTGGTTAATTAATTTATAAAATGGCAGGGTTAGTTCGTCTGCACATTGCTTGAGTAGAAATGGGGGAAGTTCGTCCACTCCATAACTCTTCTTATTTTTTAAATTTTTTATTATTTTATTTACTTCATAGGGATCGACAGGGCTCAGAAACATTGTGTTTTCTGTGGGGTACATCACAGGGGCTCCTTTTGCTGCTGAGGTTTTTTCTCCTATGGAAGCAAAGAAATCGTTAAAAATATTAGCTATTTGCTTAGGTTCGGTTATCAAGTTATCATTTTTATGTAGTTTTATGTTAATTTTTTCGTTTTTTATTGATTTATTTGTTCTTTCGTTTATTATATTCCACATAGTTTTTACTTTATTTGTTGACTTTTTTATTTTATTTATATATTGTAATTTTTTTGCAGTAGTTACAGATTGTTTTAGGGTTTTTTCGTATTTTTTATAATATTTTGATAGTATGGGATTGTTTGTTTTATTGGTGAGTATTTTAAGTAGTCTTTTGTTTTTACAAGATAATTTAATACCCTTTGTTAGCCAATACTTCTTAAACATCGTTTTTATTTTTATCTGTTGCAGCGGGATGCACATATTTAAAATTTTATTTAATATATTATTAAACGCAATGTAATTTTCATCTGCATTTTTATTTGGTTGTATTATTTCATTCCAATTTTGATTTTTTAATTCAGATTTAAATTTTTCTACATTTTGGGTATTATATAGTCTTTTTTTCGCTAACCAGCTTGTTTTTTTGTTGCTGTCGCTAACTAATTTCGTGTGAAAGATGGTTGCACAGTGGTCTGAGAAACCCAATTCTTCTACGGTGGTATAAGTTTGTTTATTTTTAAAATTTGTAAAAATTAAGTCTAAGCATGTCGAGGTAGTTTGTGAGATTCGTGTGGGGACTTTGATATGTTGTGTGAATTTATGTTCCAACATTAGATCTAAGAACAAGTTAGTTTTTAAACAGCTGTCTAAAATATTTATGTTCAAATCTCCTCCTAATATCACGTTATGTTTTCGATATTTATTATTTATATAATACATCATTTCTTTTAATTGGCGAGTAAATACTTCCTCCTCTCTTCTATTCCAATAAATGGTAACTATAATTAAATTCTCATTAGGTAATTCTACTGCACATAATTCGATACAATACTCAACAGACATATTACCAATATCACATATTTCTTTGTACTCGAGATGATTTTGTAACAAGATACAGACGCCGCCGCCTCCCCGAGTATGGCGACAGTAAGATGCCGCAACTTTGTAGCCGCTAAACTGTAAGTTACTCAATTTTTCCGGTGATAGCCAAGTCTCACATAGGCATATAGCATTATACACTGTTTTTTCGTGGATAAAGGCTTCAAGTAAATGTTGTTTGTTATAGATGCTTTGTATGTTTTGATATAAAATCTTAAATTGTTGTTCCGTGGTTTCGAAAAGTATTTTTGTTCGTATATTCGTTGATATTTGGTTTGTAATGTTGTGTAGTGATGGATTTATCGTCGTTGTTTATTTGTTTGTTACATTTGACGATTTTGCGGAATGTGGTGTCTGTGGTAGCATCTTCTCTAGTTAATATCCGTTTTCCATCTATAAATAAGTTGTTATTTCGTATTGTTGCATAATGTCCATTTTTTCTTGCTCTTAGCATTTCCTCACGCATTAATTTTCTTGCATTCCGTGCATTTTCATTTAGGAACTCTGACACATGTATGCCAGTTCCTTGAAAGTAGTGGCTGTTCTCAACAATGTACCTAGCCATTTTCTTACTTAAAAGCTCAATTACTAACGGTCTGTTTTTTGTAGTAAATCTTCCTATACGATTTGTTTCTTCTATGTATCCGTTTAGGTCTACATTCAAAATGTCATAAAACATTTCAAGCAATCTGGTGTGTAGTTCATACTCAGACTCATTGTAGTATTCGGGGAAGCCATAGATTACTATTTTCTTGGGGTAGTTTTCAGTTTCTTTTATTTCTGGAGTTGGTGATAGCTGCTTCATATTTTTTATTTCGTTTTTCAGGGTTTCATTTTCTTTGCTTAGCTTTTCGATTTTTTTGTTTATTTCTTCTATTTCGTGAGTTGTTTTATCGTTTTGTTTAAATAAGAAGTCGGTTTTTCCGTCAATGTCCTCTTTGAGCTTCGTAATTGCTTTGTTTATTTCAACTTCTATTGTATTTTGTAATTCTGATATTATATATTTATTGTTTTCTTTTAAACGCTGCATTATAATTTCGCTCAAATTTTCTAGTGAAAAGGTAGCCTGTATACCCGCGATTATATTCATATCCGTATTTTCTTGGTGGATAGTATCGCCGAGAAAGCACGAGTCTTCTGAAATTGTGCTATCATTGTTAAAATTTGTAGTCTTCTTTCTGATGGTTATATTGTTGTTGGTAGTATTATCTAGCGCGGGACTCGGGTGATTTATTCTTTTGAAATCTTGAGGTCGTATAGGAGTGTCTATATTGCCGGTTTTCGGAGCCTTGCAGCGGCATGCCTGGCATTGCCATGTTTTTTTATGCTCCGGCGTCATACTTTTGAACAAATCGATTGTCGTATTCGCACATTGTAGATCATATTTATCTTGACAAAAATAACAGACAAGCATTTCCATATTTGGTGGGTTTTGTTGACATCCTGCGCACACAATCGTAGATGACATCTGGAGGTATTTATAATAGCGCCCTCTAGTGTGTAATGTGTGTACTAGCGTCGGAACTCAATAAGTAGCTGAGCGTTGGTAGCTGTCAATATAACGATTATGTTTTCGCTAATTAACGCTAGATGGAGCTGTTAGGAATGCAGAATGATTTGTACTTTCTATTGTTTTTCGATATTTATCACTTAATTAAATAAAATCTGTTTCTCACCTTTTCGAGGTGTTTTGAAATTTATATTCCTTTCCAGTTCAGCAAGAGTTATAATCACTTTAACTACTTTTCCCAGTAAATACGTAGTACATATTCGAATTTTGGTCGTTAAATTTACACAGGTTTATTTCGACTATTTCTTCACTTTTCTTGTTAGATTTTATTAAACTATGGCTTCTGTCACTGTTGGTTCTTGAAAGTTCCACTTTTATTTACTTTTTGTTAAGGTTAAACTACTGTATCTATTTTTAAGCGTAAAAAGTACACAGAGCTAATGTTAACTTGCGCACTGCAGCGCCCTCTCTCGCCCTCACCTTCCGCCTGACGCAGGTCCTCACCCGACACGGCTGTTTCGGGAGGTTCCTGTTGCGGATAAGGCGGGAGGAAACGCCCGGGTGTTTCCATTGCGTAGATCGCCCTGAGGACACGGTGACGCATACGGTAGACGTCTGCCCGGCTTGGGCGGAGCACCGCCGTGTCCTCATGGAGGCGATCGGCGGCAGCATTCTCTCGCGTCCGGTCCTGGTCCAGGCCATGGTTCGGAGCGAGAGTGCATGGGTAGCCGTCACTTCCTTCAGCGAAGCAGTAATGCTCGCAAAAAGGGAGGCGGCGCACGTGAGGGAGGTCGTTGCATTGAATAAGTAACATAATTATGTTTGATTTGCGTACGTTTGACCATAGAGAAGAAATTGCACTGAAACATAAAACAAAAACGTATGAATGGGTAGGTACAACAATACCTCCTTCCCGTTACAATTTAAATTTGATATAACAAAATAAATAGGTACTTACAATTTAGTAAGGCTAGGCAAGGCGATGAATCAATTAGTTCACACCAGGAACTGGTTGCCTGGGGTTCAATCACACTGCACTCTATACTTAGTGGGTGCTCCATTACGGTATGTCCTCCTAATACTGTTACGTACGCACATATCACTTCGTTAAGCACTATAGTGTTTTTATCTCATAAAGCGAGGCGCGCTTTTCTTGTAGTTACCACGTGTACAAGCACGCTGTGAATGTGTGCATGAAGGCGAGTAGATATACAAATAAATACAAGAAATCATCCTAATTAATTTAATTCAATGCCCCCTATTAACCCTCCGAAACCCTGAAAATGCATTTGTAAATCTTTTGCGATAATTTTTCGTCACGGGTGTCATTTTCATGGTTTTTGAGGGTGGTAAAACCAATAACAATGACAAAATAAAAATCCGCGCCGCGACAACTTTATGAGACTTCTAATACCAGATGGCTCTGTATTAAAAACGCGGATTAAATTCACACTTTGTCTCTCTCTTTCTCTCTTTCCATTATATACGAGCATGTATACGAGTGTGTGCGAGCGCGGATAGCGTGTGGAACTTCATTCCTGTCGGGAGAACAACGACTGCAAAAGTTTTTGTTACTGTGTAACAACAGACTCTGTAACCACATTATGATAAATAAATGAACTTGTAACCTACTTATTATTTGACCGGAGACTTCCTGTAGACTACAGTCTAGTCTTCAAAGTCATCTTCAAATCTAGGGGTCAAAAGGCTGACTACCTCGTATCTCACGAAAATAAAATAAAATAAGTGCCCACAAAATATTATCTAAAAAAACTTAGCTACCTACTTCTATCAACTTTACGATGGGTCTGTGCTAAAATTTATTAAACAAGTTTTTGGCTATGTGCCCGCTATGATGGGCGATTTCCGTTTAATGCTGTTCCAGATTTTCACTTAGTTTTCATTATCTAACGATAGCGTCGGATGTTTACTTAACTTTAAAAGTAATGTTCTGAATAGTTTAAACACACTTTAGTTTTTAAGAGCGCGAATTTAGGAGCGTAGGAGTTAAGTATAGACTAAACTGGAAGACTGTTATGTATTAGATAATCGACTGCGCTTTTGATGAACAGCGTTTGACATGATTTATGTGAATAAATCCATGCTTGAGTCATGATTTGCTACGAAGAAGCAGTATTAAAATGTAGACTTATTTACTTACCTCTCTACCTCCTTTCAAAATCGGCATTTGATTAACAAATTGAACGTAACATTTTATATCACGTTAGGTTACCCCACGCACAACGGACCGAATGGGAGTCTACGTGCGGAAAAGTGAGTCCCCATCATCATCATACCACGTTAGGGCATCATCATCATCATTTCAGCCGAGAGACGTCCAATACTGGACATAGGCCTCCCCCAAACTCCTCCATCTCGATCAGTTCTGCGCTTCTCGCATCCAACGGATTCCTGCGGCCTTCACAAAGTGCCCCTTAAGTTTGGCAATTCTTCGGGCTATGTCGTTGGCTTGGTTCTCCTGCGGATCTCTTCATTCCTGTTTCGATCACGCAGGAAAACTCCGAGCATAGCCCTCTCCATTGCCCTTTGGGTGACTTTTAGCCTTCTAATAAGGCCCATTGTGAGCGACCACGTTTCAGTACCATATGTCATCCGCTGGATGCGTGAAGCACAGAAACGGTCGCAGTGGCGAAGCTCGGGGGAGACTTATGTCCAGCAGTGGACGTCTTTCGGCTGAAATGATGATGAATGATATGTATTATATTTTATGGTTTAAGTTAGGATTACGCGTTTATGTTAAAAATATTCCTCAAATGTATTGCACCTACCACTGTTTGTCTCTGCGTCACCCAAATGTTGACTGGTAGAAAAAGCCTATGACATTAAATCCGCCTCTGTACATTTGAGTGCTTAAAGTGTTAAATAAATAAAATGCAGAAAAGATTCTAACAATCACCCACACTGTCAAATGTGTGACGAGAAATTAAATGAGCATGTGAACACAGTGGGGCATTTGGTCGCAGAACACCTAATGAAAAAACTTTGTGACTACTGTTAACAAATGCTGACCGTGGTTGCCCCGAATATGTTGCAATAGCGACATCGTTGGAACAACACTTCAATATGACAAAACTTTTATGCTGCCCTGTGATAGGGTGCGCTTTTAAGAAGATTATCTCTTACTTATATTATAAACGTGAAAGTTTGTATGGATGTTTGTTACTCAATCACGCAAAAACGGCTGAACGGATTTTGATGAAATTTGGCACACAGATAGTTTATAACCTAGATTAACACATAGGTTTTCATCTCGGTAGTACGTTCCCGTGGGATGATTTTCGACAACCACGCGGGCGAAGCCGCGGGCAACAGCTAGTTTTTGATATTGCTACTTAAACCTTATTTAAGTAATTAGAATTTTTTTTCGCGCTACGCAAGCTGCCCTTAATGTTCCCACTGCTGGGACACTGGCATCTTCTCTATGAGAAGTGGGCCATAATCCACCACGCAGGCCTAGTGCAGGTTGGTAGCTGTCACATGTCTTCGAATTTCTGGTTCCAATCCTTGCCCGTTTCCTCATGATGTTTTCCTTCACCTCCTATATGTTGATGGTCAGTAAAAAGTCTTTCCGGGCTGAGAAATTTACTATGTTCCATAACGTTGGAAACTACGTGAACGAAACAGTGGTTGAAACAATTCAGTAGGTACCTATCCAATTTTCAGTCAAGTTAGTTCTAAAAACAAAACTTGCTCAGGTTCAATTTAATTGCAATCTAATTACATACCAGACAATATTCACTAATAGAATCAAACAATGCTACCTACCCATCATTATTTTCCTCAGAAATAACATTATTTCCAGCCATTTCTAAGAAGGGTTATTCCTGTAAATCAGAACTAAAGTAATGATAGAGGGCAAACGATGAACTCAGTTAACCCTACAATTTGCTTTATTAATACACTCGACAACTTTCGTATACCGACGCATACACGTAGTGTCTACATTTAAGTTCACGAACAATAATTATCGACAACAGTTCACTCCTTAATAATTACAACTTCGAACTAATACTGCCGCACGAAAACCAACCTTATGTTAAGACAAGTAGAGTCTTTACAATCCAGGTTTAATTACTGCTGATCGTCACATGGGAAAAGACCGAAAACCATTTAGTTTGTATTAAATATACATGAGCAAATTTCTCGATGATTGCTGGGTACGAACCGTGATTTGGAAACTCCCGTGAGAATTATTCATTCGGTTTAATGCCGACTGAATGTTTCTAGTAAGTATAACTTTTAATAAGGGATGCCTATAGTTATTGAGACTGTATTTTTTATTATAAATAGCGCAAAAGTTTACAACGCTGGGGTCTGTTCATGAGACTGTGACAAGTAGCGATGGGCGTTGAATTAACGAACTAGTTAAATCAACCGTTGATCTCCTGTCAACGGATTAACGTTAACTGTTATTGAATCAACTAGTTAAATTCGTCAATGACGTTTATGAATCAACTAGTTAAATTTCTCAACGACGTTTATGAATCAACTAGTTAAATTTGTCAACGACGTTTATGAATCAACTAGTTAAATTTGTCAACGACGTTTATGAATTTGACTCGTTTATTATTCAACTATATTCGAGAATGCAAACGCAATGAACTGAACAAATTAAATTTGAACTTTAAGTAACGCACGAAAGACTTGATCTTTGAAATATTTATTTTAAGAAAAGTATATCAATTATTAATAGAATGGCGCGCGTCGCTGTTCGTTGTTTACGTTAACGATGCCCAAGTTAGCTTTCTTTCATTTTTGACTCACAGTTTGTGACGAGTTGCGCGCAAGGTCAGAAAACGTCGCAGCGTTGAATAAAAACCGTTCAATTAATAAATGGTTTACGTTGTAAGTCGACATTAGTTGCACGTTAACTCGTTGAAGAATTTAATTAGTTGATCAACTAGTTGACGAATGTAAATCAACGTTAACGGAAAAACCGTCAACGACCCATCACTAGACAAGCGTAGCACAGTGCTACAGTTTCGTAGGCTTGCTACGCGTAAGTAGCATTCGTAGACACAAATTAGAATAACTATGTGGTTTACTATACACGTACTCTAATTTTAATTTGCTAGGAAAAATTATAGCTGTTACCATTGCTTAACTGCCATGTTGACAAAAAAAAATCGATCGCAGCTGTGATTTTAGTCTAGCTAATTATGTAGTTGCAAGTACGTATTTTTTATATTTACTTAACTAGGTATGAGGTATAAAATGCTTAGTAATTACTTACTTTAAGACCAACAACAATGTACCAATACCTTTCGCAAATAGATGATTGTACTATACATATGTGCTAAGCTTTCGCTACGCGTGCTTCGCACGTAGCTTCGTGAGAGGCACTAAGTAAGTAATTTTGCTAAAATTTATTTGCAAGTACCTAGTGTTCGAGATTTGTTAAAGGTTAGTCTCGTATTGACGATTTCATTAGTAATTAAACTAAAATATAAACCATAGTAGTTATAATATTCATCATCATCATCATCATTTCAGCCGGAAGACGTCCACTGCTGGACATAGGCCGCCCCCAATTTGGGGGGGTTGCCATATTTGCCACGTTTGGGCGCCTGCGGGTTGGCGAGTGCAGTATGGTGGTAAAATGCATAGAGAACGCTGCTGCCCATTCTCTAGTAAGTCCTTTAGTCGCCTCCTACGACACCCACGGGAAGAGATAGGATGATGCTATTCTTTACGTCTGGCACCACACGGAACAGTATAATATCTATTAAATCGCGTCAAATCCTTTACAAGACCTACCAATAGGGTATTTTCCGATTTGATAAAAACTATTTTAATTTGAATATTGGGACGATATATTCAAAAGAAAAATAAATAGTAAATTAAATGTATTATTACACATTTTCTCAATTAAAAGCGATTAAAATCGAATTTATTTTTCGTTGTTTTCAATTTACCGCCAAAACGCTCCTTACGATGACTTTTTACCACGTGACATGTGACGTCAATTTTGTGTAAACGGCACCGGTACAAATACTTAGTTTAGCGCAGTTTTAAAAGTATTTGTGCACAGAGGCACCGCACACCAGTAATATCACTTTATATTCATTAAAAATCTTGTTAATTATAAACTCGACATTCACTTATTTACTTACTAACTAGTTTAGTTTACACAAAGTTGACGTCACGTGATAAAAAGTCATCGTAAGGAGCGTTTTGGCGGTAAATGCAAAACAACTAAAAATACATTTGGCATAAATCGTGTTTAATTGAGAAAATGGATATAAATCAATTTACTTTTATTTTTCTGTTACATATTTCGACCCAATCTTCAAATTAGAATAGTTTTTAATAAATTGGAAAATACCCTATGATTCAATAGAGACTCCCAATAGTATAACAGACAGACACACTAATTACCTACTCCACCCAAAATTCGTCTCTAAACCCGTCATCCCTTCACATAATTGCACAATTACAAGGTTCGTAACTATTTCACGTGTAGCCAAGTCGAAGTTAGTGCAAGATTAGTGCCGCGTGTTTCGGTCTAAGTCCTAATTGTGCATAATAACAGCCAGGACAAAGGTGTACGGGGAAGTTGCGTGGAGCGACTGTGCGGTCGCCTGCACATAGGTAGGTGGTGGATATACGCGAACAATTTGCGGCCTGGCTGAGTTATGTCGTCTTTTGCTGATGCCTACATCTTGCTCTTGCGTTAGTTTGAAGTTCAGATAGGTTAGGGTATAGGGAATTTAATTTGAATTGAGCGAAGATTGATGTGGTTTTGTACTCTGGAGGTACTGAAATTATAGAGTATAATTTTATTGGGATACGACATAGAGGTTTTTAGCGACATAGCAATGTTTGTAGGCTACGATACCTCATCGTGGGTATATAAGTGAAACTTTACAGCTATCATCTGTATAAGCCTTTCCCAACTATGTTAGGGTCGGCATCCAGTCTAGCCAGATGCAACTGAGTACCTACCAGTATTTTACGTGGAGCGACTGCCTGTCTGATTGCTACAACCCAGTTACTGGGTAAAACGATAGAAGATACCTAAGTATTATGATAAGATTGGCTGTCAGACTGTCGGGCTTCTGACGACCCGTAACGACTGTCAAAGATCTACGAATGACAGCCGGGAACAACGGCCTAACGTGCGTTCCGAGGCAACAATGTGATAAAACTGATATATAGGACCTATATCATATCTAGGAAAATTAGGGCTGTTCATATGAAAGGAATTGTCTTGGTATGAAAAGATGGTTACACATCGACGGACCAACCGCGGTAAGCGTAGCTTAACCTCATCCAACTATAAGCTATCCAACGTGAAATGCACTCGTTGCTGTTTATTGTTGCACTGCATATTTTAGTACGGCATGTTCGTTTCACATAATATATGTCTGGATACCCACCTTAAATCGTCTGCATCTGACAATAGCAATCATTGATTTATCGTGTCCGACCGAAACATGTTTTTTTGCCGAGACCGAAGGTTTAGTTTTGATTACCTATAGTTTGGTCCCTTGTGAACGATCACGCTATCAAAGCTTCGTCAGCTGTGGTGGTTTCTTCAGTTTTGTTCTGAAAGTAAACTAAGAAATAGGTATATGAGAACCGTAGTTGATGGACTATCTGACCTCCACAACCTATTTACTAGGTAATAGGTACGACAACGCCTTGGTAAGACTTGTTGCCAGACCTTCGGTGTTCTGACGACCCATAACGACTTCAAAGATTTACGGATGACAACCGGGGCCGAGGCACGGAGGGGTCTTGGTGGTCACCCATACATGGACCAACCGCGGCAAGCTTAGCTTAACCAGATCGATTCACCCGTGGTGGAATTCTGTAGATTCTAGCTACGCCCATATACAGGTGTGAGTTTATGTAGGGTGCTTACGGGAACGGTGGATCAATATATATTATATCAATATATAATAGTTTTAGATAGGTAGGCTGTTTCTTTGTATGGCAAATATTAAGCTAATTAGTGTAACTTTCTAACTTTTTAATAAAAAAACTCGTAAGTAATAAAGTGACGAAGGTACGTCGTTTCGAAAAAAAAAGAAAGTGATTTACTGTTACCACAAAGACCCAATGTATTAATATTATTTCCGAAAGAATTTTGCGGCCAGATTTCATCCATGGGGCCATAGATTGGTCAGCTGTGTTCTTCAGACTTCCAAGTATTCAGCCGTTTTCAGTGTAAAAGGTGTTCGTTCAAATAAAAAGCATCTTTATTTTAATTAAGTTTAGTTTATTTTATCCATACATAAATGGACACAAATTGTGACACTTTACGAATGTCTCCATAGTCGAGTCGATACAAAAACATCGGTAAAGTCGATTAAAATATCAAATAGAAAAAAATATGTAAGAGGATCCTAAGTGGACAATCAAGTAAATTATTATAAATCTTAAGTATATTAAATGATTACATTATTCTAAGATACATTCTTCTAACGGTTTAGTGCTTCTCTAGTTTTCCGTATATCATAGGATGTGCAAATAGCCGATATTATTGGTGAAACTATAGTAAAAACGTACTTCATCTTAAGTACCACTCTCATAAAATAATTTTAATGGTAAAAAAACGTCCATTCATATCAGAAAAGTTTCGCTATAAGTCCACGTGAATTGAATACATAAAATGTTGTTATGCTTAATCTCACTACTTAATCTACTTGAGAGAATATCATATCCTCGTCAACAAATACTAAACTTAGCCTACAATTAAAAAAAATCGTACTCATGGCTACCTTCGTTCTACAGTTCTAAAATTTGGCCTTGCTTAGAAGGGCAGGATAAAAAAAAATGGCAGTCAAACATTAAAATTAAACTTCGAAACACGACTCACTCAATCAAACAGTCTTATTCATCATTTAAATAATGATTCATACAAAATTGTAACAAAATAATAATAAAAAATTTTAAAACTCGTTCATTCTTAAATAAATCCAATACTTTAAATGCGCATTACTAATTCAATTACAAGTACTAAGAAATACGATTTTAAAGCCTATAAAAAAATCTTAATCTTATAGTTCAGAGTACCCTATTTTCCGATTAAACGCATTTTATACGTGTGCGTATAAAACAGCGATATAACCAATGCAGGGTTTCTTTTCCGAATAATTTGATATTTCACGCAGATGTTTATACATAAAAAAGTATAAAATAAAACATTTTGTCGTGTATAATTTCGCAACCAACATTCATTGTTGATTTTATAGCACCAATGTAAATAAACTCGAGTTTCGGTTGTAATTATTTCTGCTTGGTAACATTTCAAGCTTTGTATTGCATTTCTTAGCTGCTCCTCTCATCACAGATTTTAATAACATTGTTGTTGCGTCAATTAATTTCTGGTTTTGAACGTTATTGCATAGGCATCAAATTGATAAAACGTCGTCAATTGTCTCCAAACTAGACTAAGACAAACTTAGCGTAACTTGGAAACTTTACACGACTTAAACACTGGTAAATTATACGCAAGTATAATTCATGAAACCTTATTAATTACATGAAGTTCTTTCAAGGAAAAAGTATAATGTTTTGGTTACTGAATACATCACTAAGTTGACATCGATATCATTGCGATGTTTATTAAATTTTCCATTTACGTATATCATTATTATAAAATAGGTAGAACTGACACAACACTAACAAAAACACACTACATATACCTTAAAGTAAATTGAACTGAATTTCTCATAAAATATGTTTGTTTAGCTACAAAAGGGCGTTGCACCTAAAGGTCGGTGTCGTACCAAGCGGCCACGTTGTTGTTGTCATGCGGGGGCTCCGGGAACGCCAGGTCAGCGGACGCGGCGCCGGCACCTTCGTTCTCCCCTATTTCCATGTCCATGCCGAAACCGCTGCCGATTTCTAATCCCTGCATTGAGTCTATCGGTATTTGATCGTAGCCTGCGAAATAGAGGGAGGTCTTAGAGTGTATTTTTGTGTTAAGGTATGAGCAAAAGGGTATATTTAGTTTGAGCATCGGGGACACACGGTATGGATGTTAATGCATGGAAGCAGATATTATTTTATATTCACAAATAACAATTAATATTATAGGGTACCTGAGACATCGACGCACAACTTGTTACCAATGATTCAGTACATCATACTGATGAAATTTCACGTCAGTTAGTAAAAAAAAAAAATTGGCTGTTCCATATAATTATGTTGACAGTTTGTATGAAACAGCAGATTTTTCATTTTCGTAAGAAAACTATTTACCCTAGTCACAGTTTGCGCGTCGATGTCTGCCACCCTATATAAGGATCTCGCAACGTGATTTGAGCTGTGAAATTGAGTAATAGAGTCGAAAGTAAAAGGGCACCACTGCGCATCAATTTATTGAATACAGGAACATGGAGAATTAACTGCTCAGGTCTGATTGCGGAGATTGTATTTTAATAATGATAAGCTGCTGTTACTTCGACTCTCAATGTTATTAAGGTGGTATAATTATCTATCATTTTCCTCTGCCACCTTTTCATTGATTTGGTTCCTTTGACTAAACATTGAACCTGACTGACATTGGAATTATTAACCATGTGGTCTTTAGATACAAAATTAGATTTAATATGTATTTCAAAATGATTTGATTTTGCTAGGTTACTCACTAGTGTATGTATGGCCTAGCATAATTAAAGCAAAAAAAAAAAAACATGATAATATTGCCATATTTCCTTTCCTAAAGAGAAAACTTACCTGTAAGGTATGTATGAAACACATATATTAAATATTAATAATGTGGCATGCTGATAGCAATTAATGGAAACCACAAATCCTGTTACATCACAAATAGAGACCAATATATAAAAATATACATGATAGGTTAACACGAAAACAATAGAAATAATATTCCCATCACCTGTGTTTAGTGATAAATAGGTCCCGGGTTAAGCTGCGTGTAAAGAAGAGAGAAAATCGTATTTATACAGACACCATAATATTCTTATGATAGGAACATAGTATAGTGCTATCAAAATATACAATCGTGAAGACTTGAGAAGCAGTTTTGTATGGAAAATGTTCACTGGCATAAGTGATGACAAAAATACTTCTCAAGTCATTTTCAGATATTACATAACCTTACTTTATGGTGTGAAATGTTTTTACATAAGTATTTGTGTATTAGAGCGGTATACTTTCAAAATAAGTTATCATGACTGGACAGACACTACATTTGAAACCACTAGCCTCTATACTATACTCTAGAAGTGAACTCAGAATACAAGAAAATATGGGGAAGATTGAATGAACCAAAAAATTTGTTCAAGTGAGAGATGCAATGCATTTTTTCAAGAAATATTGATTTCAAAGTTAATGCAAAACACTGTCAATTACGTAGCCAGATATGACGTAAAGCCTACATTTATTGGACGCAAATGTGTTTTACAATAGTTTACAAAGGCCCGATTAAAGAAGAACATGTCCGCAAGTGCAAAAGGTGTACTAGCCACTAAAAACAAAAACTAAGTGAGGTTTTGTAACATCATTTTCTACACAGTTCTAAGTGTTAGTCGACCAAACATCTAAAAATGCATTCCCAACTTACCTTGCTGGTGAAACGATGGTCGTGTGCCATACAGCCCCTCATAGCCTTGCTCAGGCCCGAGCATATCCTAGTGAAGGGATTTCGGAACAAAATTAAATAAAGTAAGGAGTTAAATTAAAAGGGGGGAAGCCACATTCACAAGTACACACAAATACGACATAGGCGTAAAATTGGTACACTGAGATATTAATCTTTTCTAATTCATCAAGTATGCCCAAAAAAACATTGCTTCTATAGTTACCGTAATCATTACTGATTCGCAAATAATAACTACAGGGTTTATTTATAAATGTTGCGTCAAGATAACGAGGCGTTTACAAATTTTATACGTTAATAGTACCTAACTTTGAGCTGCATTTAAATAAAGTCTTAATTACACAATAATTTGCCTAACAACAACAACAAAATTGGCCAGTAACAAAAAAAAAAACCTCAAAGCACATCTTTCTTTTTCTAAATATTTTGTAACTTTTCTTATTTTGAATCTCTGTCTACACAGTTAATGCTACCTACAACTTTTGATCAAAAACTCCTTACCTGAAGATCAGGCTGCATGGCCAGATCGTTGGGCCACATCTGATGATCATCGCGGAACAGAGAATTGGTCAGCTCCATGGAGAGTCTCTTCTTGTAGTCATGAGGCTTGTCTTCGGACATGCGGAAGAGTACCGCTGCTGCATAAGTCGCTACGCCTGGAAAGAAGGGAACGAAAATAATTTTACCATAATACGTCAACAATTTTCTCGGTAAACAAACATCACACAAAACAACACTAGATGCAAGATTGTAGGCAGCTAACTAGTTACTATTCTGATGACTACATACATAGATAAAACAGTACGATTTATATACAGGGCAAGTTTTTATCCAGTGCGCAAATTGTAACCATGAATTCAGCATATCATTCTAGAACCCATAGCGCAGAAATTTTTCACCGGTTGTACAAAAAAAAAATCTGCTGTTTCATAGAAAAGTGCAATACCTACGCGGTCAAAATGTATGGAACAGCCGATTTTTTTTTAAATCTGAATTCATGGTTACAATTTGCGCACTGGATAAAAACTTTTCCTGAATACAGTACCCGGCGATAAATATTGCACATCGACCATTGGAAAGAGACAATCGGCTAATTTCGGCTTCGTAGAGCGTTATCTCTGTCTCACACTACCTATGTGACGTTTTGTCAGTCGACGTTCAAGTGCGGTAGTAGGGTGCGGTCGCGTCCAGTTCAAAATATATATTTATTAGAGTTGTTAACACCCCCAAATTTTAATAATTTAAAGTTGTACTATGGCATCTTTGGCCTTGGTGTCTATGGCATTTTATTTTACCCCAACCTAAAGCCATCAGCTTTAGGTTGGGGTAAAATAAAATGTTTTGTCAGTCGACGTTCAAGTGCGGTAGTAGGGTGCGGTCGCGTCCAGTTCAAAATATATATTTATTAGACTTGTTAACACCCCCAAATTTTAATAATTTAAAGTTGTACTATGGCATCTGTGGCCTTGGTGTCTATGGCATTTTATTTTACCCCAACCTAAAGCCATCACTCATAGAAAAATTGGTGTATTTTATACAAAGAATAAAAAGAATTATCAAAAGAAGCAAATCATAATTGTTTTAACAGCTCCTAATAGATACCGGACTGTTTGTATTTCGTGCGACAGAGACAACGCTCTACAAAGCCGAAATTAGCCGATTGTCTCTTTCCAAAGGTCGATGTGCAATATTTATCGCCGGGTACTGTACGTGCATATAAGAGTCGTTCTAAAGAATAAACTAGGGCACTTTACTAACCTAAATAATTAAAATGAAATTAAGACCATTATCTTTATTAGTTTAGTCAGGTAAACTTTAGTAAGTAAAAAAAAAAAAAATGTAGTTAAGATTTGACAGAGAACACACGAACTTTCTATTATTTTCAGTAGTTGCATCACTATGAGTTAACATGCGCTTGCATTACAATGCCGAGACAAATTATGAGATGAATTAATTAAATTCTACAATCAATAGAATAAAAATACTTTGTAAACACCACAAAAACGATCAAAACCAACTCTACAAGAAAACACGAGTGAAGCGATAGACATTTTTATTCGCTGACCCGATTTGGTCGTCCACATGACACTTTGACTGACCGAATCAGGACAACGTGTAAAAGTCTACCTATCTTGCCTTAAGGAATATAATTACTTGAGTAGCAACCTTCGTTTCGTGAATGCAGTAGCTCGGTGAGCGGAGCCGTGGCGCCTTCGGCTTCTATCATCTCGGCTCCTTCCTTCTCGACAGCCAGTTCACAAAGCACTCCTGCAGCTACACGCTGAAAGGTTTCAAACATAATAAGTTTTGGTAAAAGTAACATGTATTTTGTACTTATCTTTTTATGTATATTTTCTTAAAAATTAGTTAGGATTGAATAAAGTTTTAGTTATAAGACCGCCCATTGTGTCACCCTAATACTGTCACCTGTAACATTGTCTACAATTTATATGGTGTACAGTCACGAGCATTAATATGTATACACACGCATCGCCAAATTCAAAAGCGATTTTCTTTTAAATAGCGATTGCAACCTTGAGATAACTTGGGTATTTCATTATAGTGTGGGTTCCAAAATATTATTTTCATAATAAAATAAGATTACAATGAGTAAAAGTGGAGAAAAACAATTTTTAAAAGTTGGTTAGCGTATACATATTATTGCTCGTGACTGTACATAATAAAATAGTACCTATTCTAAATTATGTCTTAGATAACAAAGATTTTCATCACATCCTTGGGTTTCAAATTAAAAAAAAAAACACAATCATAGCTTTGACACATGGAAGCAATAACGTCGAATTTTTATGTTCAGCTTTCTTAAGAGCTCAGACTAGAGACACTTCTCTAGGTATGTTTGACTGCAGTCAGCTACGCTACGCCGCCAACCTTGCTTGTTGCTGTCTCAATTGGTGACCTATATATATGTCGACAAATAGGGTACTTTCCAATTTATTAAAAACCACTCTAATTTGAAGATTGGTACGAAATATGTAACAGAAAAATTAAAGTAAATTTATTTGTATCCATTTTCTCAATTAAAAACGATTTAAACCAAATTTATTTTTCGTTGTTTTGAATTTACCGCCAAAACGCTCCTTACGATGACTTTTTATCACGTGACGTCAACTTTGTGTAAACTAAAGTAGTTAGTAAGTAAACAAGTGAGTGTCGTGTTTATAATTAACAAGATTTTTTTATGGATTGAAAGTGAAATCACTGGTGCGCGGTGCCTCTGGGCACAAATACTTCTAAAACTGCGCCAAACTAAGTATTTGTACTGGTGCTGTTTACACAAAGCTGACGTCACGATGTCACGTGATAAAAAGTCATCGTGAGGAGCGTTTTGGCGGTAAATTCAAAACAACGAAAAATAAATTTGATTTGAATCGTTTTAATGGAGAAAATGGATGCAAATAAATTTATTTTTATTTTTCT
Source organism: Polymixis flavicincta (assembly GCA_949987655.1). Lineage (NCBI taxonomy): Eukaryota > Metazoa > Arthropoda > Insecta > Lepidoptera > Noctuidae > Polymixis > Polymixis flavicincta. The sequence continues at coordinate 19,231,929 of OX465179.1, read as the reverse complement.
GTTAAATATATCGTCCCAATCTTCAAATTAAAATAGTTTTTATGAAATTGGAAAATACCCTATTGTGAACTGCACCATACTGCTTACCGACCGAATAGGTTAGGTTAGAACTGCGACCAACCGCGCGCGAGCCGAGAGAGCGAAGCGAGCGGTGCCGGGGTAGCGGCCGGCGAGTTCTACTTCCAAGTTAGTGGCAGTTACTTGACTTGACTACTTAGTAATAACGCAAGGTACTATCCGTCCGTCTTGATACCAGTTCACAATTTGACGGACAGATTATAAACTATCGCGAGACAGATTATATATTAACGGGTGTTCACAATCTTACGGTAACATATTTACTACCGCGGCAAAGGCCGGGAATTTGTGCAATTGCGACGTTTTAAGTGTCTCTTTTACATAGCAAAATGTACAGTTATATGGATAAAACTTCAAAGAATAATAATGGTGTTGTATGTCTAAAAGTCTAAACCCTCTTTTTGCAATCATAAAGTAAATAAACAACAATGGACCCTCTAACTATCGAACTCATGCGCTTTACTAGTATAATAATATCTGGAACCGTTATGGAAAATTAGGTAATTTACTTGTTCTATACAAAATAGTATTTGTTAAATCTTTGTAACTGGCACAACTTTCAAACTGGCTTTCGCTTGAAAAATGTTTACCAAATATACTATCCACATACCTGTATGTTCTCTATCTCATTGAATAGCAGCTGTACGAAGATCGGAATGACGTTCTGTTGACGTATAAGCTGCCTGTTCACGCTCTCCCTGGCCAAGATATGCAGAGCTCCCACTGCACCTTCCACAATCTCCTCCATGCGTACTCCGTCGGCATAAGCTCCGCCAGCCGCGCCTCCGCCCGATGAACTGCGTTGCTGCAAAGTTTGTTACAGGTGAGACGTGATGGAGTAATTTGTTGTGTTGTGCAGGATTTTATATTATGATCGGGTGAAACACGATAGAGTATTTGTTTTGTTAAGTTCTGCAATATATAGGGTTAAAATAACTGACAATACTTTGTCCTCGTATTGGGTAACAATATCCATTTTTTTTTCATCAAACTTTGTTCAAAACTTTGAATGACTCTGATATGTACACAAGGCAACACTGTTAGTTTTTGGAAATTCGTAAAATATATCTAAGTTCCACCAAAATTTACTAAAACAGCTGATTGATCTACGCGTGCCCGGCCTGCGCGGTTCGCTGACCGATTATGGGCATTGACCGTACACAATCGAATGAGGAAATGTTTTTTTTAATTTTTATTGTTTCATTCCCTTTCAATATAGATATCGAAAATGTGGATAAATGAATGCCAGCTAGTTTAATTTGACCCTGCATGACCACTGTCCATGAGCTTGATTTTGAAAAACGGTGAACTAATGTTTTGTTTGAAACTGAGCAGATGATGAACAAAATGTCCGAGACGATAGAACTGTATGCAAATGCAATGTATGGAAATGTATACAAGAACGCAGACACAATGAATCGTAAGCTATGCAACAACCGCCTAGGCCCTCTACATCTATATAAGTTCAGCGAGAGCCAGTTACCAATAATTCAAACGAATTATTAGGATCATGGCTGCGTGAATCAGACGAGTCATCAGTAGATGGGGAAATTGGCTTTCAATGAAGAGGATATACTATTGCCAACACTTTTTTGATAATGAAATTCCATTGTCTTATTTGGCAACAAGAGACACAGAAGTGCTCAAAACCGACCTGCAATAACTGCCTTAAAATGTGGCTAAATAAGACCATAACTAGAAAAGGACTTTGATCTCCCTGTAAAATTTATAATTAGTTAAGAAAACGAAGAAAAAAAGTTCCTTGTCAATAGATTCTATTACGTTAATTTTTGATATTTGTTTATGTATTGTTCTTAACCTCTAAACATGTTGATTAATAAATATTTTTCTACAAATATTTTTACCCTCATTTATCACCACACCTGTTTAAAATATTTAAAAATCGATAGATACATGAAATACACTTGATGACTAGATCAGAGAGCCTTATCCTCCTAAGGCCCAGCATTAAAAAACATCTTGCCAACTAATAGCCCATTGTTCATTTTAATGTACACAATATAAATTATGCTTCAGACCCAGAGAATATTGTTCATATGACAACGTAAACGCTCAATGTACATTACAATGAACAAAGTATATTTTAGTGCATAATTCAAATTGTCGTTGAATTCCCGCCTGCCGCCCTATTTAAATATGCTCTATTCTGATTGGTCGATTATATCAACCAATGTCAGCGGTCCATAGACCATATAGTATCCGTCAAATTATTGCACACGTGGTGAAAATGGCGAACATGAGCAGAAGACGTAAGTTTAATCAATTATTTTCACGTAAATCTTGAGTAGATTCTTAATAAATTCTAGCTTGATTTAAAGAGTTTTTAGTAATTTACATCAATCTTTTATTATTTTCAAGTAAGCATGAGCAGTTGTTTATTAATTTTCCTTAATAAAAAAATGTACATTTTAATGTACTTTGAGCGTTTCTGAGTAAAAAAGAAATGTTTTTTTGTTGTAGGTCTTAGAGAACGCGAGATCGAAAAGTATCTTGATGAATCCGATATTGAAGACTTTGTCATTTGATAACTTTGATTGATATTGATGATTCTATAATTAATATTGTGAGTTATTGAAATGACCAAAGCTCCTTAGTTTTAGGTATCTTAAAGAAAGAAAGGGAGAAAAATTGTTTTTGTTTTGTTTTAGCATTATTTGTTAAAGATTTAGTTCTTAATCTTGCTCAAAGACTTTTGAATTTGATAAGTATTAATCCTAGGACGTGTGACATAGATAAATATGTTAAAATGTGATACCGACTTACTTTTATAAAAAAAAGTTATCTAAATAATTTAAGTTCAAATGCTGTGATTACTATAAACTAGGTACACTCAGGATTACTGAGACTGATTGTAAAACTGAAGAAGACTCTAGAATTCTAAGACTAGTTGTGAAACTGATTTAAATAAAAAGAAAGTCTATGAAACCATCAGTTTAATTTTTCTGCATTTCCCAAGATATTTCATTTTGTAAACGCCCATTGTACATTTAAATGAACATAATCTATCGCATTCAAATTTAACCCCCTGTGCCTATTTTGACCATAGATCATCTAAAAAAATACGTAAGAACTGCGCCAAGTTCTAAAAAAAAAAATTAGAATTATTGCTTGGGCCTGAAGCACATAAATACATATTGTACATAACAATGTACAATGGGCGCTTAGTTGTTCTCACACTATATTAAGCTGGGTCTGAAGCTCTACTTCGAAAATGTACATTATAATGTACGTGGGGCCTTAGGAGGATACATACAGAGACGAATGTCATACTTACGTCAGTGGTAGTGTAACAAAATGACACGTCAGTGGTTAAGGGTTAACAAAAAATACACATTTCCGGCAACAGTACTGAGTGACGACAGCATTGTTGATCAATCGTGCAGTGAATGCAAGTTGCATACTGGAGTATTACGATCTTACATAGAATTGTTAGCGCCAGGTTGCGCACCAGCCCCACCACGGCCTGCACCAGCGGGACCTTCACTATCACCTGCCAATACTTACTCTCTGCGTATCGTTGAAGGCTCTCATGAGCAGCCGCACGAGGTGGTGCACGGCGCCGTGTTCCCGCAGCGGCGCGCAGTTGGCGGCGCACAGCGCCAGGTTGCGCACCAGCCCCACCACGGCCTTCACCAGCGGCCAGCGGGACGGCGGCTGCAGCAGCTTCACTATCACCTGCCAAGCCAATGGAATATTCGTGAATAGCTGAACGTTAATATTCTAAAGACTGAGAGAAAGCCAAGTGTATAATTTATTGTACTAACCGGCAATCCATAATGCAGGCGCACCGCGTTCTGCGCCATCTCGCTCTCGACGTGTCGCGAGGTGAGGTGGCGCAGCGCGCACACGGCGGGCTCCGTGATCTCCTCGCGGTCGCCCGCCGACACCACGGTGCGGACCAGCGCATCCACGCCGCCCGCTTGGCACACTGTCACCTGGGGAGTTACGTTTTGTAAGAATTTTCTGCAGAGTACAAATGTATGTCGCTGTCGCTCGTAAGCCATTAAGCTCCTTAAGTTTGAGTTAAGCTACACGATAACTGAGCAATCCGTGTACTGACTGGACCAGGGTGCTTACTCTCGAATATAATTCCGATAGATCGACTTTGGAATTATCAGTTAAACGTCAGGGATTGGCTAGACTCAGTCCCCCTTATTACAAAACAAGGTTTTTCTTTAGGTATGGTTTAAACCATCGAGCCTGTTTTTGAAATGGGGGAGTGAGTCCAGCCAATCCCTGACGTTTAACTGATAATTCCAATGACGATCTATCGGAATTATATTCGAGAGTAAGCACCCAGGTGTGGTTCTTCCTACAAAAGATATACAGAAAGAAAGATATATGGTTTTCACGTGATCTGACCAAGATTATGTCTGGACTTTAAATGAGACTGTGACCTCTGAGTTTATTTCGGTCTTTATTCTCAGAGTAGTCAGAAAAGGAGAATGCGATTAAGTAGTTATGTACGCACGGCTACACATGAAGCAATACATTTCCAGTATTAACTGATCTCGTATTGTATAGGATTTCCGTACAGTGCGAGATCAGCGTAAACTGGAAATGCATAGCTTGATGTGTAGCCGTGTGTACCTGCTTCATACTTAAAGATTTCTGTAAGAATTTCTCATCAACTGTTGCCAGTAGAGATCCAAATCGGTTTTTCCCGGCGGTAAAAGCTGATAATGAATGATGCCCTACCAATCCACCATACACAGCATCAGCTTATTGCGAGTTCATCCGGGTTTCGCTATGATCTGTGGATCTCGACTGCCCTTTGACCATGGTCTTTTTCGCTCGTTTTGTCCTAGGTGATCCACTTTTTATCACCATAAAATGTTTAAAAAATGGTTCGGTTACATTAAGTGTCAATGGAGAATCGCAAATAAGTAAACGATTCATTAGGTTTCTTTCAGTGAGCTCGTGTGACACCCAAATATGGAGCTTTATTGTATGCCCAGACTTTTCCAAATGGGTGGAAACTGTTTTCAGATGTGTCGTAAGTTCGTAACTATTTTATTATTATGGCCGTTCTTGCACGACTTTTTCAAACATGAAATCTACTTTATCCGTACCAGGCGATCAGAGCGAGCTGCATCTTTGCTGCATCAAAATCCCCGGACTGAAAACGCTTCAACCAACTTTGTGCTACTCTTACTGACACTGCGTTAAGTCCATAAACGCCACATAAAAAACGTAAGTATTAAACTTCGTTAGATTCACTTATTTTGGCGGACTGAAAGAACTATTGTAAAATGGCAGGAAAACGTTTAATCTTTTTTTATGTCATGTATTTTATGGTATCAAAACCAGCCAGTACAACAGTATAGCCACAAAGATATTACTACAACTTTCACCTATACAATACGAAAACAAAACTTTTCCCGACCTATTATATTATGAGAAATAAAGTGGATCCCAGGATGAAGCCTTGCGGAACTCCGTACGATACAGGAAGTTCCCCATTGCAGTGGTTACCCACCCGTACATGCTGATAACGTCCAGTTAGGTAACTCTCAAACTGCTGAAGCAGAATTCCCCTTATACCAAGTTTTTCTGTTTTTAATTATTGTAGTGACAGAAACAGTATCAGAGGCCTTAATTAGATCAAGAAAGACCAAAATACACTTTTTACCTTTATCCAACTTTGTTGTGATTTAACTATGTAGTTAGTTTATGTAGTACTTCATCAGTGGATTTCCCTGCATGGAACTCAAATTGGTTTTCAGAAAAAAGTTTGTTCAAGATATTTGAATCTTGAACAAAGAGAATAGAATTTTGATTCATCATTTCAGCCGAAAGACGTCCACTGTTGGACATAGGCCTCCCCCAGGCTCCTCACTTCGACCGGTCTTGTGCTTCCCATTGCCACTTAAGTTTGGTCATTCTTCAGGCTATGTTGGTTGCCTTGGTTCTCCTGAATTGTGATTGGCCTGTAGCTATTAGCCAAGAAATCTATCTGCTGAGTAACATCTATACTAACAATAAAGCTGAAGAGTTTATTTTTGTAATAGACTAGTCTATACAAATTAATAAAATTGGTGTAATGTTAAAATAATAGCTTTTGACTAAATGCATATCGATGTCTTACGGGCGAAAAGGGATAAGCGACATTTTTTGAGAAATTCAGTTATATACATACTTAGAATCGCCTTTTTTTCTGCGTCGATTGGTCTAGGTAACGTTTGCCTACGTGAAACTTTTTGTCGGTTACGCGGTAGGAAAAATATAGACTTCTGTCAATTTATTTCGTTGTAAACGACTTCAATTTTTGTAAAATTATTTTTTTGGTGTTTGATCTACGAATTATTTAAGAATAAAGAAGTTACACCTTTTGGACTTTTTGTAATATTTTAATGATTGTACGTTAAACTATTTTGGCTGGAAGTAAAAATTCAGAAATATGTATTTAGTTTGTTTTGCCTGTTCGTGTTTAAAACATAATTAGTCGTTTATTCCGTTTTGGCCGCATTTTGCAGACTCTTGTTTTTAATTTGATAAGTGCGAGGTGCCATTTTTATGTTAATTAAAGACTGAGCTGATTACCTAATTAAATGTTTTTTTATTGTATACCTATACCTCTTGGGTGAACTTGAAATTTTAAATACAGAGATAACAGTTTTTTAAAGTAAAATAATCAAAATACATCCACTAAATAATTGACATCTTTTCAAAAAATGTGCTTGATACAATCTTCCTTTCAGTCAACTATTGTTACATTGTTGGTTAGATTATTATCAGATTTTTTTCTCTAAAAACCAAGACTTGACCTTTTTTTCCTTAATTTAAATAAAACATGGGTTGAATTTAGGTCATTTTTACTCGCATCAGATAATTTGATAATTCAATTTACGACATTTTGGGTGATTTTAAAATAAAGACCATTTGGGGATAACCGACAGTAACTGCTTCTTGCAGGCTGAATTACGTAAAAATAAAAACGCCATCTTATAGATAGCATGCTAAATATTATAAAAACTCATTTCCAGGCTTTCGGGAGCTATATTTAATTTTTTTTGTTTTTTTTTCGTTTATTTTGAACTTTAAATCACTCCCCTGTAAAATTTGAAAAGAGGCGGTTATCCTTTTTCGCCCGTAAGGCATCGATATGAAGTGTATATGGAAGTAGTGATTAAAAAAAAAACACTTTTCTTTTGTGTGTCTGTTAGTTTAGTTTGGTATGGGGATACTTTGAACCTTGGGAAAGAACATAAGCGGGCGAAATAGTAAATAATTAAGCTGAAGAGTTTGTTTATTTGAACACATTAATTACTAGAATTGCCAGTCGTATTTGATACTTCGTACTTGATAGCCCAAGTACAACAAGAGTTTATATTTTTTTTTTTTTAATCCATCCATTCTCGGGGAAGGGTCACGATACAGTCCTTATGAGCCGAGTAAAAAGTCAGAAATAACGCAAAGCGTAACTAAACGAAGTTATAGTGCGGGCGGGTGATAGCTATTTGTATATTTTATGTTAAAACAAAACAATTTCACGAGGACGAAATCTCGGGTAGAAGTTAGAGGATAAATAAATTTCAACAAAGCTATGTTTATAAATAGCACAGTCATAAACTTATATCTGTATTATCAACTATCTTACTAAAGCTGGAAATATGTTTAAGATACAATGAATTATGTCACTTACTGACAGAGTTGTTTGTAAGGTACAAACAGATCTCTCCAAGATTACTTCATATAAAAGAGAATTGCATCAGCTTTTGATATTAACTTCTCATTTCCTCTTGATAAATTGCTGTCCTTTGTATCGGCAAGATTGTTACATTGGACATCCCCAAAAGGAGATTTCTTTTTGCGCTTAAACTGGTAAACTATATAAAAAGAATAAATAATTATGAGAATTACCTTATTGCGTTGGTTGTTGCAAGTCAAGTTAGACAGAATGCCCGCAGCACAAGTGACGATATTGACGTCAGTAGAGGCGAGAACTTGCACGAGGCTTTGCAGCAGTGCTTCCAGGCCCTCCACCTCATGAGAAATTAAAATAAAATCATTATAAAGTTCTCGCAAATTCACTGATAAACTGTTCCAGGTAAAAACTTGAACAAAAGCTCAGTACTTTGCCAATTGAAATTAAAGCTGAGAGTTCCGATACAATAAATATAAAGTAATAACATAGAAACCATAATTTGTAATACCTTAGTGGCTGCATCGGACAGATTCCTCAAAGTCCAGAGACAGTTCTGCACGAGGCGACCGCTAGGGTTGCCGAGGTGCATGGCCAGGGCTTGCATGCCGCCGGCCTCGACGATCGCGGGTTTGTTGCTAGAGCAAACTGACAGAACCTGAGGAATAAGTTGGTACCTATTATATTAAGTGTGGTGAAAAGCCAAGGATAACCATCTTCCAGTTGGTTTCACAGAAGTTCTACTAGTTTAGAAAGGTAAAATACTCCAGAGCTAACGACATACTGCAGGGCTTTATTACTATAAATTGTTTTCTGTTGAGTTTTTTTTTTTTTGAATTATTTTTATTCTTAGTGAGTTTAATTTCATAATTGCTTACCTTCAGAACCCTGGAGGTAGTCCACAGTAACTTTTCGTAGTCGTACGAGCGCATAATGCGGACCAATTCGATAGGTCCCTGGGAAGCCAGAATGATCAACTTCGACTCTTGGTTCCCGTAGGCCAAAATCTGCAGGCAATCGGTCACAATCGCCAGGAACTTCACGTTGTTTCTCTGGAGTAGGGCCACCATCTTCTGTAAACCTCCAGCAAGACGAACAGCCATCTTAGATCCATCCTGATGTAGGAGTAGGTTATGCAGAGTCGTGATGGCGTAGAACAGCACGGATTCTACTGGTGAGCTCAACAGTTTCACCAAAGCAGGGATTCCACCGCTCTTGAAGATGGCAAGTAGACCTTGACGGTGGTGCGACAAGTTGTGCAAGGTTCCCACTGCCCCCTTGGTAGTCTCTAGGTCATTGGAGTTAGAAATAGCGCGCACTAAAGCAGCGACCATCTGAGGCGAGTTCATGATAGCATGACGAGAAGCCTCCTTCTTGGAAAGCTGGTGAACCATCATGGCAGCCTGGGAGACGACCACTTGATCCTCATCGTTGAGTAGCTTGATCAACTCTGGTATGGCCCTGGAATAAAGATGGTGGTCAAATATTGAAAGAACGAAAGAAAAATAGATCTATTGCTGTCTTTTAAAAGTCAATGGATGATTTGAATTATAATATACTATCAGATGCACATGACTGTATGACTGACTATGTGGCCAAGTCCTTATTGTGTGACAATGTTATTGATCAATTATCAATTTGATGTTTATTTTCTCAGAACCTCAGTTACTAGCAAGCTTTAACAAGACATGTTTAACTGTAATTCAATTTGACCGTCTGCTTTTTAACCCCCGACGCAAAAACGACGGGGTGTTATAAGTTTGACGTGTCTGTGTGTGTGTGTGTGTGTGTGTGTGTGTGTGTGTGTGTCTGTCTGAGGCAACGTAGCTCCCGAACGGATGAACCGATTTTGATTTAGTTTTTTTTGTTTGAAAGGTGTATTAGTCGGGAGTGTTCTTAGACATCTTTCATCAAAATCGGTTCAGCCGTTTGAAGATTATCAGCTCTTTTCTGGTTGAAAAACGGATTTTAGCCTCTGATCAACTCAAAATTTGGGATTCTATTACTTCAATGATATTAGACGAATAAAATAACCTTGAACTGATGATGCTAGAGCAACACCTGGAATTTCCAGGAACTCAAGTTATTCACCATCAAACAGCAGAAGTATCGTGTTTGGGCTCATTGAAAAGGTCTCAATGAATAGATTATAGATAAATGGTGATTTAAGGGAGACATTAAGTTTAAAAAGCAAGAAATAAAAATTAAATTAAAAAATTTAAAAACCCCCGACCCAAACAAAAACTCAAAAAAGTAAAAAATAATATTAATAGGCCTTTTAATTTTAACGTAATATTTTGATCAGGGCATTGTCAAGTCGGGGGACGGTCAATGAAAACGCCAAACAGAGGCCTAGCCGTCCCCCGACTTGACAATGCCCTGATCAAAATATTACGTTAAAATTAAAAGGCCTATTAATATTATTTTTTACTTTTTTGAGTTTTTGTTTGGGTCGGGGGTTTTTAAATTTTTTAATTTAATTTTTTTTATATAATTGATTGGACTGCCTCATTGGTGTAGTGGTTGCAAGTGTGACTACTGAGCATGGTTTAGTTTTGGTTTATTTGTCACATTGGGCAAGTAAGTGTTAGATTTTGTCAGTTTTATCTAACCTCCACATTTGTGATGTATGCCATGTTGTTGGCAATTGGCTCAGCTCCATAGTATTTTGACATAACTGGCGAAAAGTGACATTCTATACTCCTCCACCTACCCCCTAAGATGAGGGATGCTATGTGTGTAATCCAACTTTTTATCAAAATAACAACTTAGTTCACCTGGTAGCTAGGTCAGCATCATCCTGATAGTTGATGAGGTTGACGACAGCATGCTTGAGCATCTGCGACGGCTCAGCAAGGCGCTGCACGGCCGTCGGCTGGGCAGGATCCAGTTGCGTGGAGGGGATCTCAATGCCTTCCTCCAGGGTCTCAGGGAACATGGCAGCCCGGACGCGCTGGGAGCGCGTCTGGGATAGCTGCTGGTTCATATCTAAGAAAAAGAAACATTTTAGGTAATGTCAGGAAAGTTATAACAGCTACTTCTTTATTGTCTTGATATAAAAGTATCTACAGGAGAAATCTAGTAAATGTACTTCTACTTGTATTTCAATATGATGGAAAGTTCAATCTGAGCCTAGGTCGAGTTGCAAGTTGTAGAATATGGCATACAACAGTAGATAGCAATTTAAAAAAAAATCCTGTTACTTCTATTCTTGCTTCAATGTAAATAGGCTGATAAATAAAATCATAGAATAACATACTATATTGTTATGATAAACCTAATGAGCCATTAGGAACCCGTCTCATGTGAGATTAATCACTCAATTAATATGATGACAACAGACTCCTTTGACTAAGTTATCATATTTTGAATTTAAGTGATGAGAAAAGTAAATATTTTTATAAAATTCTTACAAGTGTATATCATTATCTAGCTTACCATCCACTTGCTCCTGGGTAAAACCCTGAGCGAATCCCTGATCCAGGTCAAACATGAGCTGGTCTCCCTCCATCTCGTCATCTTCTTTGCCCGTAAGTGATGGGACCTATGAAGGAAAGATAACTTTTAATAGGGATTCTATAAACTATGCCTTATTTTCATGGGGGAAATCCTATAATTACCATGGCACAACTTCATAAGACTATAAAATCATTCAACTTTGATTTTCCTTACATGACAAGATATTGGTTGAAATAAGAAATGAGGGTAAATGTCAACCATACCACTTACAAATATTTGGTATTCAACAACAAAGAATTTTGTCATAGTTTGTGAATATTTACTTTTCAATAGTATGGACAGTTCAGTCCATCAATTATGGTAATCACAACCAAATAATACATATAAGAACAACTTTCTCACTAATCCATTTTAATATGAATAAAAGAAAAAAAGTGTGTTTCAACAGTTTTGCAATTATAAAACATCAATTGAAATTGTTTCAATTCAATCAATTTTAACTATAATTTTAACAAGTGTGTAGATTTTTTTTATTGTTCTGAAGTGATGTAACACAGAGAATATCATGATTGCACTAAAATGCACTTCTCATACTTGCAGCTAAAATAATCAACTAATGAGACGAGTAACCAGCCAAGAACTTAAAATCTTGACAAAGTTCAGTATTCATCATTATTTCAGCCGAAAGACATCCACTGCGGAACATAGACCTCCCCCAAAAGGGGTGTTTTGCCATAATCGCCACTCTTTGCAGGCGGGTTGGCAAACGCAGTATGGTGGTAAAAGGAATAGAGAATGCTGCTGCCAATTCTCTAGTAAATCCCTTAGTCGCCTTCAACTACACCCACGGGAAGAAATGCGATAGTGCTATTCTTTTACATCCGGCACCACATGGAACGGAAGTTCAATATTATCGGCTCAATACTCATAATTTATTGCTGTCATACATTATTTAGACTGCCTGGTTTATCTTTTGTTGACTACACAGCTATTATACTCCAACTTAAGGTCTATTTGAACATACCTGAGTAGCAGCCCCAGAGTTGATGCCAGAGTCAACCAGGTAGGAGTTCTGCTGCCACATGAGGGTCTGCTGCTCCTTGCTGGGTGCCATCGGCACATCGGAGCCTGCATAGTTGCTGTGAGACACTGGAAAAGAGAACGACAATGTTTGTAATTACACTTTCAAGTTTGGCCAGCAAGGAATCACCTGATTTACTGACTGTTTATTTTCAAAAAATAAATTGGATTGGTTGGAATTAAATTGATTAACTGAGATGATGAAAATGGGACACAACAGAATTAGATATTTATATTGGGAATTCAACCAACATAGCATGGAGTGTGTGAGAAGTAGTTATATAGAACAATAGATTGAATCTTATTAAAATCAAGGTGTCAGTGTACCATTCTATGCAGTTATGAATGAAATATTTATTTGATAATACTGTCGAAACTCCAGTCAATACCTTTGTTATGAGTCACATCATAGTCACAACGATCTGAAAGTACCTAACTATAATCAGTATCTAGAACACTTCTCTATTTTATCTACACCTGAATACTTATTGATTCGTATATTGTTGAATATTACTATGTTTGACTTACTCGTGCGGCTCTGGGACGATGGTATCTGATAGCTCATGGTTCAGAGGATGCAACAATGCACCCTGCGCCTGTAAAAAAAACACCATGATTTTTACCGAACAGTACGCGGCCATGACTATCGATCTAAGGTTTTGAGTAAACAAATAGATTGGGTTGTTTTATTCACATAAACACTTCAATCTACACCTTGTTTCATGCATTCAACGGCTCTAGGAAACGTTTAATAAAACAAAACAAACAAGTACTCCATGAACTAAATACCAATACCACACCCGACCCCATAAAATGTTTGGTATTCGATTGATCGTTACACTTAGTTTTTTTCATTCTATCACTAACTAATGTGACGCGGATAATACTTGCCTTGACTACCGTAAGCTGTAAGAGATTAATACAATTAATTTACACTATTGTTCTGATATAATGATGCACAATGAACCCACCACCGTCACAAAATTGACATGACAATATGGCGGCCATGCAATCGTAAGTTTTCGTTTGTTTTCGGGTGTTCTCGTAGCGGTCGGTAACCGAGCTAGCCACATTGCTATCTCGTTTTAACTTGAAAAGCTTACGTAAGTTTGTCTTTTTCTTTCATCAAAGCAACAATGCACAACAGCAATACCAACTGAATGATACGTGCCCACGTTTTGTTTTACGCAACAACCTTGATTTTATGGCATAGCACTTTTTTCTCCTTAAAAATTTATCATAAAATATTAAAAAAACTATAACTTTGAAATATAATCATACCAACATTATAATCGCTGATCTTCCAGATAAATATAGAGCCAAAGTACGAAGGAGACAAAGCGAAGGTGCGGCCAGTAGTTGTGTCTTTCTAGAATTGTTGGTCCAAAAATTTTTTGACTGTTAAATAAAACCCGACTAATAAAAAATCACGCTCTAAAAACGTTATGAAACTAAAAAAAAAGTCTCTTCTAAAAGCCGTGGTCACTGTGCTTTTGTTTAATACAGGCTTGCAGAAAAGGGACAGGAATTGGCTGCACAGCATGGACAGGAATTGGCTGCCCAGCATGAACATAGGGTATGCTGTACAGTCACTTTGACTTTCTAGAGAGTGGTCCCTTTTTTTTGAGGCTAAATATCAGCCCTTTCTCTGTGATCGTAAAACCAAGCTATGTTAAGGACTACGGGTTCTGTAACAACCATCGTCGGTACTTACCACGGGTACTTACCATTATATATAGGTATATGTGAATTAATTGATATTAATTTCATTTGTTTATAGAGTAGGTATCAGGCAATGTATTTTTTTTTTGGTATTTGGTACTGACGTTTCTGGTATTAGGTACAGTCGCCAGCAGGTCAAGCTATCCCAAACTGTCAAATTTTCCCAATTGAACCTAAACCTTATTCCTTTGGAATAAAGTTGAAAAACAATCAAAGAAATTTGACAGATTGGGGTAGCTTGATGTGCTGGCCTCTGTACCTACCTACTGATAACGTTTTCTACTCGCACTCCTGCCGCAGGGGCAATATTGGAATTGGACCCTTAATTGCCTCCTTAATTGTGATGTGTCTAGGCAAGCAGGAGCAATTTTTATATTTGGCCTGCGGCAGGGCGCCAGGGGCGCAAGACCTTCCTAGCTCCCTATGTTGTATCTACCGCCCTGCTAGGTTGCCGCATGTGTAGTACGATTGGGGCAATTCCAATTTCCAGTCAGTTCATTGGCGACAACCAACCGGAGTGCACGTGTCACAATGGACAATAACGAGCGTGAAGTTTGGACACGGGTAATAGACGTGTAGAAAGACCGGACCCACATGTGGGATAAAAAACGCAAACAATATTTTAACAGAGACATGCGAAATCAAACTTTCCAATTAATGTTCGAAATATAATAGGTATTTAATCGCGAACACGCAAACGTTAACAACAACAAATTTTTTTTAAAGTTTGAAAACATGCGTACCTACGTCTTACGCAAAGGTCAGTATTTAGGTAGTTACTTTGAACCTTTTTTTTAAGTAAAATATTTTTGGTAGCACCACAGAAAGTGCCAAGACTATACCAATCCTTTGGTGTTTCGACAATACTGGAGCCATTCTCATGGACGTGCGTTCAGCGGGACTATCACTTACGCACCGCACTGAACCAATAGTAAAAGTACTCTGTGCACTGAACGGCAGGCTTGTGTTTAGAGAACAGCCGAAATTGCCCCGACCGCCGTGCGACCGGTATTGCCCCTGCCTGCGGCAGGTGTGTGAGTAGCCGGCTTAAGAAAAACGAAGTTTTATTTGATGGCACCCACACCCATCACTAATTTCAGTTCACGTCAACTGGTTACCTAACTCAGGCGTAGTCGCAGCAAAAGACTTTGGTCACAGACAAAGACTAGGTACATTTAGTAGGTATCTAATTACAATAAGAAAATTTATAATATTTTCGTAAAATTACTATTATAAGAAGTTTTGCGTTTACGGCTTTGGGGAATTCATGACCCCTAAGACCCCTCCCGCCCTCGGATCGCGCCTGGGTTAGCTAAGTTAGTTATTATTCCTATCTGCAGTCTAGGTACTGGAGACCGCGTCTCGGCAAACGTAGTGTGGGACGCCCCCCAGCTAGATGGACCGACGACCTTAAAAAGGAGGCTGGGACAGACTGGATGCGGAAGGCGGAGGGCAGAGTGTTGTGGCGCAGTCTGGGAGAGGCCTATGTCCAGCAGTGGACTGCGATAGGCTGTGTTGATTGAGTCTAGGTACCGCGTACCTACCTAGGTACTAAGATCTCTTTGACAAAATATACAAGCAGAACGGTGTAGGCCATAGTCCGTTCACAATATTTCACAATATCTGCAGCAAACCAACAGCAACCTTTTGAAAGAAAATAAAGATCACTGTTATATTGACCAAGACTTGTTAGTGGCAGCGACCCGAAAGAAACCTTATTGTAACGAAAACAAAGACCAATTTGATTTTAACAGTGACAGAAATTCAGAGTTGAAATAAGTGTGAACGACTGTGTGGCCAGCATTGTCTTTCTGCTTGTCTGTTTGTCATGGGGCTGTATCTTTAGAACTAGTCTTTGTGGTCTTAACAAAGACCCCGTATGATGCACATAGAACGCATTTTTTTTTATTGACGGATTGTCGATTGCCCACAGTGTACTTTTAAATGGCATTTATAATATTAAGCTCTGTGAATGGCATTGACATATGACTTCGCTGGCTGTCTTCGCCTGCTTTTCATTTTGCTTTGTATTGCTATATTGATTCTTTAAAATATCGCAAGAAAATCTTACTACGATACTACGAATACGAAATAAGTAGGTACCTACTTGAAGAGGATATCTACCAAACACTAGCTGCAACTCAACAATATTTGCAAAACATCGCACGGTGTTCGCTAATTACTGATTTTAAGTAAAGGCATTTCAGCGCAAATATGAGTGGAAACCGCGCTTCCTCCTATGGCCTAGGCAAATCAACTTACAGCCGCTATAATGTGTCTGAAAGCATCTCGGACATCAGGGTCTTCGTCGGTGAATTCAAAGACCGTGTTATGTATTGCCTAGAACGCGAAGAAGGACACATTAAAACTCCATTTAGGTCATTTGCTGAAAGGAAGCTCAGCGTTGCTGAAATATCTTGGTTACAAGACAACACTGAGAGATTTTTTAAAGATACTGCTAATCAGAGTTTAGTGCAGGAACATTTTTTGTCTGAATGTGGCTTTATCTGCTCCATGACTTATGCACCTGACGGAAAAACTATCATCCTGGGACATTCTTCTGGCTTGATTCAGGTATGTGGGAAATACTGAGTGGAGTCAGTCTCTAATTTTCATAGTAAAGCTGGCTGTATATACAGCCAGCTTTACTTATAAAGGTTACGGGTGCGACTACTGAGCCTAAGTTCCTGGGTTCTATGCCTCAGTCGGTGATTTTTATATCTGAATTTGTGCCTTACGATTTATGCAATAACTGGCGATATCTTTACCTACCCCGACGACAAACGTAGACCTGGGTGCTTACTCTGGAATATAATTCCGATATATCGACATTGGAATTATCAGTTAAACGTCAGGGATTGGCTAGACTCAGTGAGTACAGCCAATCCCTGACGTTTAACTGATAATTCCAATGTCGATCTATCGGAATTATATTCCAGAGTAAGCACCCTGGTGTGCTATGTAGGTACCTTTATAATTATCAAACTCAAACTCAAAGCATTTATTTCAATTACCCAAACCTTTTACAGGCACTTTTGAATTGCCAAAAAAAAAAAAGAAGTTGAAGCTAGGTAGGCCCATTCCAAAACGTAGATCTCTATGGAGAAGAACGGGCAAGAAACTCCAAGGACACTCTTTTAAATCATGGGTATTACAAAATCTTGGGAACATTATTTCTTGGTGCTTGTACATGTGAGACAATGTCAAAAAAAAAAAAACTATCTCTTGATTAGTTAACCTGTGAATATATATTATCTATACTTAGGTATGTGGGGGGTATATTATAGGTAAGAACCTACAATGCAATTTCCCGATAAACAGGTAGGTCACGCCAAAATGCCAGACCCTGAACTAAAAGAGGTTCTACAGGAATACGCAAAAAATATCAAAGAATATTTTCGCAATGAATTACATCCGAAAATATGGTATCCGATGTTCTATCGCGAAAAATCACAAGAAAGGTTCAACCCATGGAAAGTATGGGTAGAAGAGAACAATGACAAGTACTTGAAAAACACTCCTAACAAAATTTTGCAACACAGATGGTACTGTTCTGAAAAGGGTGCTATAACTTCTATGCAATTTGCACCTAATGGATATCATATTATTGTCGGCCATGCCTCAGGCAGCATTGAGGTGAGCTTAGGTACAAACGCGGACAATAGCGATGGATCACTTTTCACCCTTATGCCTTAAGCAATAAGGTTGAAAAGTGGTGGACCGCCAATGTCCGCGATGGTACCTGACTGTTTTAGCTGCCCAAACACTACTGAAGCTTCTAAGTTAATAGAATGAGGGAAAGCAAACGGATGATATTGTAAGCTAACCTAAAATAACAACCTATCATAGGAAACCAAAATTCTTGCCTTTTGAAACGGCTGAGACAAAAAAAAAAAAGAATGTTTGACCTTCTCATGAGGAGAAGATCAAACATTTTGTGTAATTACAATAGTCCATTTTGATTCGGTTATTTCAGAGATAAGTTTTCTGAAATATTCGAACTAGGAAAATCCGTTTTTAAGCGATGTTTGATTTCCAACTTTTGGCGCTAAGCGGAGCGTTGAATATCGAACAGCGCGCTTTTATCTGGGTATTTATTTATGTGTCGCCTAATGTTAGCGAAAACGGGCATTAGTGTCAATATTTATTACTTGAAAGTTTTTTTGTTACCGAATAGACATACTTTTAGTACCTACCTACAAAATATCTGGAATTACAGATGCGGCACGGAAGTACAGGCACGGTCCTTTGCACTTTACGAAACATTCAGTTCCCACCGAAACCCGTGCATGCTCTGGAGTACAGCAAAACTGAACCGCATGTCTGCTACGCAGCCTGCATGGACGGAGCCGTGTATCGAATCGAGATCCCACACGTATGTGTAATCTGAATCTATTGAATACAAGCTTCTGTTTAATTGGAGGGTCGGTACGTTTCGCTTTGATTGTGCTCTACGTTGTAAGGGCAATTTGGAATTGGATTTTTTAATTATGGATAGGTACTTTTACACGATACACTATAACGTAAAGGGAAGAGCTTGCGGTCAGTCAATAACAACCGGGGGCGAAAAGGTAAAAGGAGGCGTGGAGGCGGTTCGCGGCGGCGATCTCTCGCGTCCGTCCCTGGTCCAGGCCATGGTACGGAGCGAGAGTGCATGGGAAGCACTCATATCCTTCTGCGAAGCACTCATCTTCTTCAGCGAAGCAGTAATGCTCACGAAGAGGGAGGCGGCGCACGTGAGGGAGAGACAATCTATGCGCCCTCACGGCCCTAGGCGCCCCAGGAGCTGTCCTGGGCGACGCACGGGAATCCCAGGCCGATTCCCGGCCACCGAAGGCGTGGGCTTGCGGACGGCGAGTAATGGGTAGCTCGCTGTCCGGTAAGGACCAAGCCCGGGTCGGCAGCAATTTATGTTCCATGCGCGCCTCAAAGAGATGTCAGCACCAACTGGTGGGGTCCGCAAGGGCCGATGTCTGCCAGGGGTGCGGGTTGTCCGAAAGAGATATCGTGGCCCCTGGCACACAGGTAACTGAAGGAACACAGGCGGGTTATCCCCGCTTGGCCCAGAGCTGGAGAAGTTATTTGATGATTTCCCAGCCTCAAAAAAAAAACCCGTTAGTCCCGGCTGTCATTCACGGATCTTTGACAGTCGCTACGGGTCGTTAGAAGCCCTAAAGTCTGATAACCAGTCTCACCTTACTTAAGGGTTTAATAATATATTACCCAGTAACTGTGTTGTGGAGGTCATATAGGCTTCATGAAAAATACTGATATTCAGCTGCATCCGGTTAGACGGAAGCCAACCCCGAAATAGTTCAGAACAGGTTAGACAAATTGATTGACTCTTTAACGTAAAAGTTCAGATACACCTTCCTGCAAAACATTATTATCTGAATTCATCCTAATTGTTCTCTATTACGGTTTGCATCAGGCTTTGTTTGAAATATGTTCTTACAATAACACCAATGCATAACTCAGCGAAACAATGAAGACCATCCATTTTTATTGTCTGTGGGTATGTAGGTACAGAGGCCAGCACATCAAGCTACCCCAATCTGTCAAATTTCTTTGATGGTTTTTCGACTTTATCACAATGGAATAAGGTGTATGTTCAATCGGGAAAATTTTACAGTTTGGGATAGCTTGACCTGCTGGCGACTGTACCTGTGAAATTAAATACTCGTATATTGTTCTCTTTCACGCAAAATCCCTGAGTGGATTCAATTCATCAAATAGAATTATTTATCGGAGCACAAAAGCGCGTGTATTCATTTCCGTTGTTGCGATGTAGCAAATAACAACAGGGAATAACGAAGATTAAAATGTTATCCTCCATTCCCATTGGTATTAGCAGCCTAGCGGTTTGTGTGTAGAGAGACTTCCACCAGAAATTGTTCCTGCGAGGCTTTGAAACAAGCGATGCGATGAATTGCTACATTTGCTGCCTCACGCCACGTATGCTACGGATGGATGGGTTTGTTTTTAACCTAGTTGTCTAAGGTATATACCTACTTTGCGTGGGGGCCAACTTACCCTTGTTCTATGCTTACCTAACTCTATACTAACCCAATTATTGTCAAGCCTATCAGTATATTGGAATATTCAGAATAAGAAATCTTTGCTCGGACCTTGTCGTGTGCTGTTCCGAATGATTTCCGAGTCGGAATAGATAAGCAATTGGAAATCACAAAAAAAGTGGTGATGATTCCAGATTTACCTATAAAAAATCACGATCTAAAAAGTATGAAACATGGGTAAAATATTAAAATGTATTGTTTTTAAGGCATACGTCTACGGCTAATTTTGAAGTTAGCTCAAAATATTTACGTGTATTTAAAATTTTCTAAAAATGAGAGACCCAACAGGCAACATTAAAAAATAAATGTAGGTACGTCGCACAGTGTTTTATGAAGCCCGATTTTCGGACATCCCATTTTTATTGAAAAGGCCGACAGAAATAATCATTTAAACGCAAGATGTCGTATCCCCATTGAGTTACCAAGTCTAGTTTTTGAGATATAGTTTTTTGAAAATCGCAATTTTTCCATCCGGATTTTAAGAAAAAAAATCATTACGCTTAAACTAAGCATGATACGAAATAATAATGTTAGGTACATTGATGGCGTATCTTATGCCGAGTACTTCAGTCCACGAATGAACCTCGCAACTTTGTTAGATCCAGATTTATACGAGTTTTTTGGTTTTTAGTTTTTTATTTTATTCTCGAAAATTTCGCCATTTCGGGAAAAGTTATTAATACAGAAATAATTCTATTTACTTCCCCAATACACCACATAATTATGACATCCCAAATCCATGGAACTTAGAAGTTGTTCCAATTTAACTATTTTTGTTAGGGTTGTCAAATTTTTATCCTTATTTTGTGGATCAAATTTTTCGTAAAAGTATAGTCACAATGACAAAAAGAACGTGTACCAGTTTACTGGCAGCCTACCGAGGCCTTTCAAAAGTATCAAGTTTCAAGTCCCCTTCAGGTTTACCTACTACATTTTGTGTGTTTGTTGGTAGAGACTAGGAAATAAATAGCAAATCAAGTGCATATAAAGTTAGGATTGAATGCTATTGATATGATATGATATGATACAAAAACTTTTAAATTTAGCCGTAGCCTACGATTTTATTTTCGATTTTCACTTTATTTATTTATTTAACCATTTATGCACACACATATAAACAGACAAGCATAAAGGAACAGAAAAATACGTACAAAGGTAATGCTTATTTCTACAGAAATCTCTTCCAGCACACCTGCGATAGGAGAGAAGATAACAGAGATGTAGACAACGCGTGTAATAATAATAGAAGGGAAAACATAATAGCACAAATTATACCTAATCTAATTTATAAATACACATATCATATAAGAATATACATACATACAAACATACATACTACTAAAATAAATATCAACAAAATATATATTATTATGATGTAATTTAAATAATAAATACAAATGCAACTTATGACAAAGTGGAGAGATAGTGTTCTTTCACTCTTCTTTTAAATACTGCTACAGTTTGGCAGTTCCTAATGTCAGGCGGAAGTGAATTCCACAACCGAACCGCGTGCACAGTGAAGGAGTAGGAGTAGAAGTCGGTTGAGTGGGGAGCGGACTTTAGGAGATTTCTAAGATGCGACCTGCAAGGTGCATCAAAAGGACGGGCGTAGGAGAAGCGTTCCCGCAGATAGGATGGGGTCTTAGGGTTGTGAAGAATGTTGAATAGCAAACACAATATCCGAGAGTTTCGGCGAAGTCGAATGGGGAGCCACTTGAGGATCTTGCGAAAGTTAGAAACGTGGTCGTATTTTTTAAGGTTAAAAATAAAACGAATGCAGATATTTTGCAAACGCTCAAGTTTATTTAAAAGCTCCTCGGTGGCATCCAAATAACAGGCATCAGCGTAGTCAATGATGGGCTGTATGAGAGTTTGGGCAAGGGTGATCTTGGTGTTCAAGGGCAGGAAGCTCTGGAGGCATTTTAACGAATGGAATACATCAAATTGTATTTCAGTCAAACCTCACTCTCTATATCTTCTTCGTTGCAAAGCACCACACATTCTTCTGCATCATAACTTTTAATTTCATCAGCACTGATAAGCTCTTCTATCCTGGCGTCTTCACGTCAGATAATCTAAACCACCAATTTTACTACCAGGTAGATATATTTTTGGCAAAGTTATATAAAATCCGGATATAAATAATTATCTGAGATTTTGACAACCCTGATGACGTAAAATCCGGATCAAACTTAAAATCGTTGTAGTTTCCAAGTTCCATGGAGTTGGGATGTGAAATTTATGTGGTGCGTTGGAGAAGTTATCAAAATCATATCAGTATAAATAACTTTTCCCGATTTCGTGGAATTTTCGAGAAAATGAAGAAAAACTAAAAACCGAAAAACTCGTATATATCTGGATCTAACAAAGTTACAAGGTTCATTTGTGCACTAAAATACTCTGCATAAGATACGCCATCAATGTACCTAACATCAGTATTTCGTATCATGCTTAGTTTAAATGTAATATATTTTTTTCTAAATATCGAGACAGAAATTGGTCGATTTTCAAAAAACTATAACTCAAAAACTAGACTTCGTAGAATCGTAGCCAAATTGGGATACGAAATCTTGCATTTAAATGATTATTTCTGTCAGCCTTTTCAATAAAAATGGGATGTCCGAAAATCGGGCTTCATAAAACACTGTGCGTCGCCATATTCAATTTAATGTGACGTCACATAGCCTATAACCAGGGGACTACCTATCAAGAAGCTTCCACCGATACCTCTTTTGTCAAATTATGGAAAGGACTTTATTAGATGTTATGAGGGAACAGATGAACATACAGCCACTCCTACCCACATAATACATCCCGGTTAAAATGATAACCTGCCTTTTTGAGTAAAAAGAAGTCGTGAATGCATTACAATTAAGTACTGAGGCAATTCAACACCGCTGGCTTCAGAGCCCCATCTTAAGGGCAGACCTACATAAATCAACTCAAATTGGCTGTCGGCCCTATCGATTAACATTGTCCATTTATTTGTGAAGATAGATACGTCCGTGACAGACCCTCCAGGGTTTTGCATCAGAGCTGACCCGATGCTGGATAGCCTGAACATGCAGTTTTATGGAAGCCCTGGGATTTCATCGTTTGCTACACCGTTTATAACACGTTAGTTTTTATTTAAGTAAAGGAAGATGCGCTAAGGTAACCTCCAAAAATTCAAACTTTCATATTTTTTTGTTTATGTATGTCATGAAAATAACTTAAGAAAAAATAAAAACGTTTTTACTTCTCATGCTCTAAAAGTACGTTAATATAGCCCTACGAAGCGGGACAAAAGTGACCACTTTAGTCTCTAGGGAGTGAAAAGTAATTTGTTTTTTAATTTATTTCATGTGACGTAGACAAACTCAAACAGCCAGTAAATATTATCTGTGGAGTGTGGACCATCTACCATGTTGAGAGTTTTAGTTCCATGGTTTTTCCGCAAAGAAGGTGGCACCATGTGTTTTTGATAGTTAATCTGTGACTGGTTTAGAAGAAAAAACCGACCGTGTAAATTTGTTCAGATTTAAATAAATTAATTATCTAAGAATGTCCAGTAACAGTGAAGAGTTTGACGTCGAACAAACAGCAAAAGACATAAGTAATATTTATTAAATAAGTAATAATATTTATTAAATGTTTTTGAACTAAATTTACTATTTTTCTCGCACTCAAAGTGAAAAGTATAGTTTGCACCTCGAGACTAAACGCCAACTTAATATACCCTCGCACAGTGTTCCATTTGATAAAAAAAAAACCCTCTGCTGTTTATGGTATTTATCGATCAAGGTATGCATTTATAATGCACGAGTAAAACACCCACGTGTCCATTTCAAATACTTTTCTTTTTTTTAAATCGTGAAGTTTAGGTGATCTTTTAGTTTAAAAAATTAAAATAAATTCTGAAAACGTAACTGTCCAAGATATTTATTTTATATTAACATATATTGTTATAGTATCTTTGGGCGCATATTTTCCAGTTTTTATTTTTGGAAAATCACCTACGGATACCTATTATTTTTTTTCTTCAGATTTTCGTTTTATTTATTTTTTCCTCCCTAAAACTGAAAAGTGCGACTTGACACTAGCACTGAAATATTGCTCTTAACAAAGCCTATCACTGATAAAAAAACACGTTGCTCTATCGCGGTTTTTGGGAAGAAAACGGCATTTCATTCTAAGGTCAAAACCAGACGAACATACTTTGTTCAACATACAGCCTGAATACTGACCTGAAAATTGTCAAAAACGTATGAAAATTTGAATTTCGGGGGCTACCCTTGCGCTTTCCACTTAAGTATTTAAACCTTAAGGTGTAGTCAGTAACATACTGGTCTATGTACAGCAGTGGACCTATAGTTCTAGTGAGCTGATTAAATAGAAGACACAATGAGGTAGCGGATAGCACAACTCGATTAACTTTATTTTTTAAAGTAGTGTTTTCCAGGTGTTTTAAGGGGGCGTGATTATGTCATATATGATTTCATTAACCCATTAGGTAAATTTATAGGGTGTTTGGCAGAAAGTTGAACGTACGAAAATGGTGGATAGGTGGGGTCATCTGCTACTTCATCATCATCATCATCATCATCAGCCTATAATGTTTCCACTGTTGGGACACAGGCCTCCTCTCTGTGAGAGGGATTGGGCCGTAATCCACCACGCGTGCCCAGTGCGGGTTGGTAGATGTCACATGTCTTCGAACTTTTTGTTCTAGGACATGCCGGTTTCCTCACGATGTTTTCCTTCACCGTTTTGAGAGCAGTGGTAATGAAATAATTTACACAAAGTAAACCACCTGTCTGGGTTCGAACCTACGACCTACTACTACCTACTCGTAAGTCGCGGCCGTTACCACTTGGCCACCACTGCTCGCATCTGCTACTTACTCAGCCATAATTTATTTAGCCTTGGCCCCTGGATATTTTTTTTAATGCAAGCTGAAATTAATATTTAAGTATTTTTACATCTTTCTGTAAGTTTGAGGACTCATAACTTTTTTTCTAGCTAACATCTGAATAAAGCAATAATTTTAGAAGAATCTGCCAACAATTATATTTATTAAAAAAAAAAAATTGCCTGTTTACCCATTTTTAATAAAAATTACACTTTAAAGTTAAGAAAGTGGTGAAACCAGAAGAAAGAAAAAAAACATTTTTTTTAATAACCGATGGCCAGGGCCAAATAAATTAGGGCTGGGTAAGTAGCAGATTACCCCACCTATCCACCATTTTCGTATGTTCAACGTTCTGCCAAACATCCTGTATAGGATGCATTTCAAACCAGATGCATAATACTTTTTGTGTGAATTAAACGAAAGTCACTAGATTAGTTCACGTTTATTGTCTGCACGAAGCCTCCGATGATCAGATTATACTGACATGTCTGGATGTTTTAGTGAAAGCCCAAATTGCCAGTAGGAACGTGTCCGGCTAACAGGCTGCTGGACAGTATATACTGTAAGGTTCATACTGTCGACTCAAATTAGCAATGCAACTGGGGCCTAAGTCTACTAATTTATAAACGTTACAATGGTCTCTCAATGGTGTGTTTTTGACAGTTTTTGTATGGCAAATCTGTCAAAAACTTACCATTGAGAGACCATTGTGACGTTTATAAATTAGTAGACTTAGGCCCCTGGGCGCCGGCTCCAGTCGGTTGGACTTTCAAATGCAATTAATGCTGTCAAACAGAATTATATGGATGCTCATTGCTTTTAGTTTAGTCGAGTAAATGTATATGCCAATAGGCGTAGTATGCATTGCTATTGTTATTTAATTAGTCACTAACATTTCACTGTAAAGGCTGGCCAAAAGCGGTATAAGTAAAAAAATCAAGGGTTGTTTGAGGCGTTTTTATTGCAAAATTAAAACAGAACTTAGGCCCCTGGGGCCTTAGTCTGCTATTTTTATAAATTCGTCATTCCAACACGATCACATCGTCATTTTGCTTAAAGTTCGTAATCTGCTAAATTCATAATGGTCGATCAGTGGTCGGTCAATGGTCTCGTAATAAAATTGTGTTATAATGGCATTGTCGTATTGCCATTGTTATAAAACCCGTTAGTACAAATGATTTTCGAAAAAATACTACCAACTTAACGTCATATACATATATTCCTTTGCAATTATAACTAGTTACAGAATAATTCTAGTTGTAGAAATACTATTTGAGTAAATGCTTAATGTTGGTATAGAGATTTCAAACCCATTCAGGGTTTTTTCAGCAGTTTTATGTAAAATTCTGGCATTTTTAAATAAGCTGACCCCAATACTGTTGCGGAAATGGCAAGGCGGATGATCAGTCCTTCTAGGCCTGTGTCTCATGTTATCTGTTAAAGACGTATTTTGTAACAATATTTGCTTTTTTAATAAATGTTCTGTTATTTTCTTCTAGAACGTTACCCGGCACTTTCACTGGGTTTATTGTCGGACTCAAAGAAAATGGCCGTCGGCTATGGAGACACATCGATCAAGGTCTACGATATGGAAACACAGGAGGTTCGTTAGATACCTAGACCATTTATTCAAGGTTAAAAGCTGACACATGTAGTAACAAAATAAAATAAAAACTGTGCACATACAATAAATATCACAACACACAAAAGCAAAAAATATCAAATTACAT
The DNA here is from genome assembly GCA_949987655.1 of Polymixis flavicincta. Taxonomy (NCBI): domain Eukaryota; kingdom Metazoa; phylum Arthropoda; class Insecta; order Lepidoptera; family Noctuidae; genus Polymixis; species Polymixis flavicincta. The sequence continues at coordinate 19,205,226 of OX465179.1, read as the reverse complement.
GATATTAAGAAAACAAAGGTACCAATATACAAATAGAAAATCATTTACACGTGACTCTACGACTTTAACATACTTTGGGGTTTATTTATAAACGTTGCTTAAACTTAAGAGACGCAATGTATATTTAAACGGTCGCTAATCATTAGGTACTTAACTTTAAGCAACGTTTATAAACAAGCGGTTTAAGTCAAATAACGAACAAAAAAGTGCGGTGTGCGTCTCAAAATTGCACCAAATGGGAGCCCAGCTCAGCATGCGTCAGGGAAATAGGTAGACTCATGGGTACATCTACCTACCTGACGCTGATATTCTGCTGGATTCCTGCAGTGATATACAAATGTCGAGCAGACGATATAAATACGTGAATAATTTGGTGTTGTTATAAGTTTCAGCATTTTGTTATTTAAGTAATGGTTTGTGGGTAAATATACAGCCGCACGGTTCGATAGATTAGGTTAAGCTAAAACTTATTGTGAGTAGCCAGTTTGAGAAAAAGGGAGTTCGATAAATGTTATATTGCAGTGTACGACTAAACGCCAACAGACTACTACGCCGACAGACTGAACACCGACAAGAATTTACTTCGACGGGACTATTCGCCGACAGGACTCTTCGCCGACAGGGCTCATCATAGCCAATAGGTTAGGTTAGGTTAGAAGTGCGGTTAGCCGGGGATCGCGGAAGACTTACTAGTTCCCGTGATCCTCGGCGTAAGTGAGAGACGGAACACCGGGGTGGTTTTAGTCAGTAAGAGTCTGACAGAGCCCTCCCCGGGGCGGAGGACATCCATGAGGATTTCCCCCCGTAATCAAAAAAAAAAAAAGGTTAGAAGTGCGGTGCGAGCGGTGCCGCGGCAGCGGCCGGCGAGCGCTATTACCATGTTAGTGGCAGTTACTTGACTATTTAGTAATTGCACAAGGATGAGCCCTGTCGGCGAAGAGTCCTGTCGGCGAAGTGTCCTGTCGGCGAAGAGACCTGTCAAAATAACGTCTTGTCGGTGTTCCGTGTGTCGGCGTAGTGTCTGTCGGCGTTTAGTCGTATACTCGTTGTATTGGTATTATAACTCATTCGACATTTTTTTTAACATAGGGTCAAGAGTGAGACCTTCAATATATCCAATATGCATAATATACGTTTGCCAATTGTATTCTATAAACCCTCATCTCTCAAACTCTCAGAACTTAAAAAAAAAAAAAACAGTACATCTGTTTTTGTAGGCAAATTTTTAGGTAATTTTTTCTTTGTAATACATCCCTGTCAATAACTACAAAAAGCATTATTCACTGAAATATATAATGAATATGTACCTATATGTCCAATACATTAGCAGCACATATAAGTCTTGTGAAGTGATTTAAACATTTTCTTTTGTGTGTTTTTAGTAAATTTATGTTCATTGGATATTTTATTACGTTTGAGGCGTTTATTTACTTTCTCTGCAAAGAAAAACGCTCCGAAAGTGAAAAGCGGCCGTTCGTATTTTTATTGTTATTTGAGAAAAGTAAAATATATTCTTTTTGTACGTATTTTCAACTCTAAAGCTTTTTGGTAATCTTTATGTATTATAGAAGCCTTCATTTTAAATTGTTTTTGGGAAATGGAAGTTGAAATTGTAAGTTACAACAGTTTAGATTTTCCTCTAAACCAATAATTTCAACCGCCTATAGTACCAGTAAGCACATAATGTGTTCGAAGATCCTACTGCAATACCTATCTCTTTTTTGATTAATTAATAGAATAGGTATCACTTTTGAAGTTAGCGTATTCTGCCGTCCTGAACTAGACAGGCGTTAAGCCCTAAAAGTTGTTTCCGAGAAAATGGCAAAAACCCGCGCGAATCGTTATTTCTTAAAAACTGTGATACTTACTTCACTGATTGTAGAAAACATCACCATCAGCCTTATAATGTTCCCACTGCTGGGACACAGGCCTCCTCTCGGTGAGAGGGATTGGGCCGTAATCTACCACGCGGGCCCAGTGCGGGTTGGTAGATGTCACATGTCTTCGAATTTTTGGTTTTATGACATGCCGGTTTCCTCACGATGTTTTCCTTCACCGTTTTGAGAGCAGTGGTGATGAAATAATTTACACAAAGTAAAGCGCCTGTCTGGGTTCGAACTCATGACCTACAACTCGTAAGTCGCGGCCGTTACCACTTGGCCACCACTGCTCCACACAGTACACTGTAGAAAACATGAATTGATATTTCTTTCTATTTATCCTAAAAAATCCTTTCCAGTTCCTGATAGTAGGACACATCAAAATAAATTTGTTTCTGTTTATCCTAAATAATCCTTTCCAGTTAACGGCCTACAAAGTCTCATATCATGGGAACTATGTGAATTGCAAAAATGTTTGTTAGACAGAAAGATAGAGAATTGTAAACTCTCTTAGATTCTATTAAAAAGTAAAAATTGACCAAGTGAGGGTTAACTCCTTTGTAGTCAAAGGACGGCAGTATTGTATACCCATTTACTACCTACTTTTTTGGTTCTAATTTTTATGAGGGTGAGGTTAGAGTGAGTTTACCTGTATATGCACGTCAATGGACTTGTTCACTATAATAACCTCCCGCGTAGGTGACTATACTCCGTTAAGATTGGCTGTCGTGCCCGAAATTACCTACTATTATGACCAGTGATCGGAATAGTTAAAAATAGTTTTTACACATTTAAGATGTGTAAAAACTATTTTTAACTAAACTTGCAAATACCAAATTTTCAAGAATTTCACGTAAAATCCCGAAATAAATAATCTAACTTTAATTCATGATTTGATACAACGGTTAGTTCGATCGTAAATAAAATTCGAATACATGAATTAAAGTTAGATTATTTATTTCGGGATTTTACTTGAAAATCCCGAAAATTTGGTAATTGCAAATTTAGTTAAAAATAGCTTTTACACATCTTATATAAAGCTTATTTTCAACTTACTGAAGATTTTTCCCATATCCCGGGAAAAAAAAATTAGTCGTAAGGAAGTCTCCACTTTCTGTCTCTGTTCTCCGAAGTTTAGGCAAATATAGTCAGCCTATTCCGATCACTGATCATTAGTTACTACTTTCACACGACAACTTTTAATCGCATACGCCTGAAATAATCTAACCATCTTCATTCGTCAAGTTTGAACTAACTCTTTGGGTAGCTACATAAACCACAGCTAGGTTACTACAATAACTTTACAGATTACCCGATAACCAATTCCCCGAATTGAAGTTTATCTTTCAAACAAGGGATCCCGTCTATCTCTTGCGGGCATCGTGTGGGCGAACTGTGGGCGAGATAGATATTGTGTTACAGTACAGTAATAACGTAAAACTGTGAAGCCAAGCAATAAGGTTTATCTTACAAATTGTTAGATACGCAAACCTTATAATTAAAGGGTTTTATGTGATATATAGTGCCTTAATAATTTAATTTAAGGCGCAGACAGCCGACTTTTAAGGACTTTTTATTGAAGTTCACGTCTAAATGGCTTGTCTTATGTATTTGATTTTTTTTAAAGTAAAACTAGACAATTTTCTTCGTCATTAAATATGTGAATATTTTAAATAATATTTTTATAACATAATGTAATTAATTGGTAAAGTAATGTCTATCGCGGACATAAAAACGATAAATAATCACGCAAAAATTATCGGGTGTATTTCCATGAAACTTTCACCATCTAAAAGACAATTTGATCACTCAAAATTTAGTTTACGGTTTTCCTTTGCATTGTGTTTGATAAATCAACATGGGTGGTTTTTTGAAAAACTTGATGCGCGTTGAGGCGGGGTCTCTTGCGAGCGACGGGCGGCGGTGCATCGCTGTAGGTAGCTGTCATCTATCGTCGCCTTAACACGACCAAAGACACACTAGGAACAATCAAAATGTTACGACTGCTCATTGGTCAATATTGACGGCTACACGACGTGAAAATTATCTATGACTAATTCTTCTTTCTTTGGTCAGGCGATCTTTCTTTGGACTGCGCTCCGTCTGAACATCAGGGCTGCAACCAGTCGCTTTTCTTTTAAAGTTTCTCCTAACATCGTTGATATTGTTAAATGTATTTACGTATATATGTATTAGTATTTTATAATGGTTTCCGAGCGATTCATCCCGTATGTTGCACCTGCCATGTTTTCTTTCTGCATCACCCTAAGGTTGACCGGTAGAAAATGCCTCAGGCATTTAGTCCGCCTTTGTAAAGCAATTCTTTACTTGTGCATAAAGTTTTAACAAACGTAAAATTTTGTACCCCTTTTTACAAAATATTACGCGAACGGAGGATTTTGAAATTTGGGACAGTTAAAGTTTCTATGAAGGTGCAGAAGGCTTTTTTTAAAATGGAATGTTGACCACTGGGCAACTAGTACTGTAAATGCAAATAGGTACAAATTTAACTTTGGCCTATGCCTCTGCGAGATTTAAGTAGCGTGGTAAAGCGGGTTAAGTCTGTTACTTTACTTACGGCTTTACATAAAATGTACCTAACCAGTAAAAAGTTACGGCTTAATCTCGTTTGAGTGTGGCAATAAAACTAACATTTCTGCATTGGATTTATTATAACTTTGATGTCCTTGACGTTAAAATTTGGGTCGGATATTTAAATGTTATTGGAATGACGAATCGTTGAGCTGTGCCGAAATGGAGAAATGTGTTATATCCAAGCTGAGCTTTTAAATTGCCACACATGGCACGAATGAGAAGTTGTCATCCTACTAATCCTATCCTACTAATATTATAAATGTGAAAGTTTGTGAGGATGGATGGATGGATGGGTGGAGGTTTGCTATTCTTTCACGTAAAATTACTGAACGGATTTGGATAAAATTTGGCAAACATATCCTGGATCAATACAAAGGTTACTTTTATCCCTGTAGTAAGTTCTAGTATCCCGTGTGGTGCCGGGCGTAAAAGAATAGCACCATTCCCATTTGTTCCCGTGGGTGTCGTAGAAGGCGACTAAGGGACTTACTAGAGAATGGGCAGCAGCGTTCTCTATGTATTTTACCACCATACTGCGATCGCCAACCCGCCTGCCAAGCGTGGCGATTATGGCAAATCTCCCGTCTTGGGGGAGGCTTATGTCCAGCAGTGGACGTCTTTCGGCTGATATGATGATGATGATGAAGTTCTCGTGGGGTTACTTCCGACTTCCACGCGAACGAAGCCAATGGCAAAACCTAGATATACATACTTATTTGGGTAGGTACAGACGCCAGCACATCAAGCTACCCCAATCCGTCAAATTTCTTTGATAGTTTTTCAACTTTATTGCAAAGGACTATGGTTTATGTTCAATTGGGATTTGAAAGTTTGGGATAGCTTGACCTGCTGGCGACTGTACTAGCGTTTATTTCATGATTCGGCCAATGTCAAAAGCCCAAAGTTTTTTGACATTGTTTTTGGGAAATACTGGATGTAAACATAAAGTCTAACAATCTACCTAACTCTGCAGTTGCAGGGTCAAACTACGAGTACGGACGGCGAGAATGTCAGACCAAAATAATAACTTGGACCAATTTGCATGTCAGACGTATTAGGTATCCCTCGCTTAAACTTAGAATCGTACCCAAAAAAAATTAAGTAACTGTACCCAGGGGTACACTTAACAGAAAGTATGAAAAAGCTCTTCAAATTGTATTAAAATCATTTTATAAAGACGACGTAGGTACGCACGGCTACACATCAAGCTATTCATTTCCGGTTTACGCTGATCTTGCACTGTACGAAAATCCTATATAATGCAAGATCAGCTTATACTGGAAATATATAGCTTGATGTGTAGCCGTGGGTGACATAGGCTATATTTTATCCAAGTATTCAAATCAAATCAAATCAAAATATTTTATTTCACATAAACCTGCATGGGCACTTATGAAACGTCAGAAGCTAGATGCACGGTTCCAAATTGTTGTTTCCTATGGAGAAGAGCCGGCAAGAAACTCCACGGTTACTCTTTAAAAAAATAATTGGCTTTAACAATGTTTCCAAATTACAGAGACAAAATCTATGGGAGGACAGTGCAGGCCTGTCAATATTCCCACGGGAACGGGAACTACGCGGGTGAAACTGCGGAGCGCTGCTAGTGTTCTATAATTTCATCTCTTTGTTTCCCATTGCAGGCAGTATTAACATACAAAGTGCACAAGTTGCGGCTACAGTTCATACCGAAGAAACTGCAGAGGATGCACTATGGTCAGGTGGTGGCGCTAAGGACTCATCCGCAGAATCCCGTTATGTTCGCCAGTGGGGCCTGGGATAAGACCCTTAGGGTGAGGCAATTATCTTCTGTTTGAACATTAGAGGGCGCTATATTCAATTTAATGTGGCGTCCTATAGCCTTTAACTAGCGAATGATCAAGACGAGCAGTATGTACTGTTGCGTCTTCTGAGCTCCTAATCATACATTTCCAAATTATGATTAGGAGTTCAGAAGTTATGAGGAAACAGAGGCCTTAGTGAGTTTCATTTAACCATCTCGATCAAACGCTTCGAGCGCTTTTTGCGCTCCGATTGGCCCTGGATTGGTGACGGACCAATCGGAGCGCCGAACGCGCTCGATGCGTTTGATCGAGATGGTTAAATGAAACTCACACCAGAACCACTGATGAACATACATACAGTTTCTAGCATTATGAAGTTGGAATTAATGAAAACTGTTGATGACTGCCAGCATCTTTGATACTAATACATCTTACCAAACCAAGTCTAGTTACCAACACTATTCGTTTATGACGGGGCCCGCAAGGGCCGATGCCTGCCAGGGTTTGCGGGTTCGTTCGAAAGAGATACCGTCGCCCCTGGCATACAGGCTACTGAGGGAACACGGATGGGTTTTAGTCAGTAAACGTCTGAGAAGCCCTCCACCCAGAGCGGGAGAAGTTATTTGATGATTTCCCACCCAAAAAAAGAAGACCATTCGTTCCCGAGATTTTCTAGAAAACTGAGTCAGCAAAGATACTCTTATCCATAAAATATTTACCTACGTAAATAGTTGAAATAATAGGCAAAAGCTGTGGATATTTATAATTATAACGACCTTCTTATACCCCTGTAAACAGCTAGAACAATATCAATCACTTTGACAAAAATTTGGTGAACCTTAAAGTCACGTACGTTTGTAAGGTTGGAGCAAAGCTACCATTAATGAATAATTGTGAATTTGTGACAGATTGTTAGATAGCCTTTGAGAAAATATATCTGTAGCATAAAGATGAAACTATAGTGCTTAAATAAAGCTTAAATTAAACAGATTTCAACTCTCAACATTTTTAACACACGAGTAAACAAAATTGTTTGCATAGTTGCAGTGAAACTAACTTTGTTATGAGGTACAACAAAAAATAATAACACAGTTGTTGATAACTTTGTAAATAAGGGTGCAATTTGACCGCAGAACGTTTAACCCTGACGCCCACTATTTAGACCTTAGGCGAAGGTGAAAAAGGGAACTTTGAACGTGAAAAACATAGAGCTACTATAGTTTGGTCGCCACGCCTATTAACTGTGAGCAAAGTGTTGTTATGCTCCGTTTGAACTCAACAAATTAGTATTATTTTGGTTGTTTTCAGTTTCATACTCACGTATTGTAGTGTCTGACCGAAAATGGATTTTCAGCCGGAAACGAAAAAGAAGTTTCAACTTTAGTTTTATTTTCAGCCGAAATCGAAATTAATTTATACACCTAAAAGTATTAATATTTCCGCTCTATGTGTATCACGCGTGAAGCAAAAATATAACGTTATCTCGTTTTAGAACTTCAAAACAAAATTTTGTGTTGGAGTTTAGCCGAACGTCACCTGTTATTGCCGAGCTATAAGAAATAGGCCGAATATCGCGAGAATTCAAAAACTTCTGACTTTAGGCTTGGCCAAAGCTTCGGCTGGTTTATGGCCGAAATCGGAAATGTGGCCGAAACATAATTTTTTGGCTGAAAATGGCCGAAAACGATGCTCGGTCACTAGTATTTTGTCCACTTGGCGTTTTAATGAATACTTTGAGATTTGTTCAAACTTTGGCCCGTGAGACTTGAGAGTGACTGTAAGTGAACTTTGTCTGTGGTCGCTCACGAAGCGTCATAAAATATAGGCAATAGGTACTTAATGCCTTGTTTACAGAGGGTTATCTGACCTGGGCCTAGAGACAAAATACATATAAGTTTGCGTTCACGCCAAACGCTACGCCAAAATGTATGGGAATGACATTACCTGCGGAATGGTTACGTTGTGTAGGCTCTAGGCCCAGGTATCAGGGTTCAGACTTGCACAAATGCAATACACAGCCGTCACTAAAAGACCTTATTTGACATTTTTTGTATGTAAATATCGCTACATACTGTGCAAGTCTAACCTACGTGTCATACAGACAAGGTAGCAACACCTCAATAAACAGTAGAGGTGATAGTTTTTAATACTTCCACGCTCACTGTCGTCGTCCTATAAATGTATGAATCCGCTGCCAGCGAGTACGTGGGGCGAGTAACTTACTTGAAGCTAGTAAACACGTGCTGAATTAAACATGGCGGACAACGACCGCGGACAGACTCAAAGCATCTCTATCGAGATTAAAATATTTCTCTCGGCGGTTAAACTGCTCAAATTATTTATTAAGCGCGCTATAACAGACGGTACGGTATTGTTCGCAGGTTATTATGGAATATTCTATTCTTACTTCGGTTGTATTGCTTTGGGGCTTTGATGTTGGTAGTTTTATATTCAGACTTCCTTTTAACCATAGTTGTGTAAGAAATAGCGAAGATGTAGGTAAGTCGTGTTTGTATTGCATAAGAGCTAATGGTTTGCAGTGAGTTTACTCAAAGTAAAATGTGAGTTTCTTATTCAATAAACTCATTCGCTAATTGGCCAACGTGTTGTCCTCATTGGGTCACTACTATTTTTGAACTACCTATTACTACTAGCTTTTATTTTCGAAAAAGGAAGAAAATAAATACATTACATATCAAGACCCATCGTGCCTCGGAAAGCACGTTAAGCCGTTTGGCGCGGCTTTCATTGGTAGATCTTTGACAGTCGGACCAAAAATCTGACCACCAACCAAGACGTATCGACTATATACAATATTCTGATTTAAAGCCTTCATTAAAATTCAAAGAAACAATGAAAGTCAATGATTCGGAGAAAAGTAATAACGTTTTCAATTAAAATTTATGATTACTTACTAACCCATTTTGATTCAATTTGCGGTGCTGGATAATAATTTTAATCCTAAATGGGTTTGGACGTTTCTACTAGATAATTGATGATATTCATTGGATACGTATGACCTATTATAGTACTTATGTAATAAATTATTATAGACATAAATATAGTTCGGAATTTCGGATCGCATTAAAGTTAGGATCGTAAGTAGTGTTAAAGCTCCGACGGCTGTGACCGTGTTATAGATTCTCATAGGCTGGCGTCAATTTAATTTGGCTACCTACTTAGGTACCTATTTAAAAAAAAAATCTGTAGGACAAATAAAGGGCGATTAAAAAAATGTATTTACATGGCACATGTGAGTAGAAACGCCGGAAGAGGACGCCCTAGGAGGACATATTAGTGGCCTTATTGGTGATGTTCTTCAGAAAGGCTAAGTGCGTAGTTCTCGCAACTGGCGTGCGGGTATAACCAGGTGTACGAACGTAAACGAGAATATAGGAGTATGTTAAGAACCACCAACTTCCAAAATACAAGCTTGACTTAGTTTGGGAGTTGGCAGATCATCTATTATGTGCTGCTGTACAACCGTCAAACAACTTTATAAATAATTGTAATTGTAAATTTTGGTTGTACAGTCGCCAGCAGGTCAAGCTATCCCAAACTGTCAAATTTTCCCAATTGAACATAAACCTTATTCCTTTGCAATAAAGTTGAAAAACAATCAAAGAAATTTGACAGATTGGGGTAGCTTGATGTGCTGGCCTCTGTACTTTGAGAGCGAAGTAAAATAATGTATTTAATTTAATTATTTATTTATTTATGTAAGGATCGTAGCACATGGCGTTCTGTGGTTTCTGCCTACCAGTGGCGCAAGCACCATATAACACGATTCCTACCGGCTTCCCTTCGGGGATTCGCATCAGCAACTCTATCACTATTAAAAAATGACACGTCAGTAGTGGCTACTATTGTCAAAAAAATATAGTACCATAAAATTCAAACTACAAAAACGTTTATTTTTAGTGTTGTATTACAACAAGAAAAAAAAATGGCTAAATTAACTCGGCGCCAAAACGTCAGAAACTAAAAATTCATGCAACAGCGATCCCGTAATTATCTCACTTTTCATGTCGGGAAACGTGTAGTCAGCACAGGAGTCTGAATTACTGCCTCGTAAGTGGTAATAGGTGTTAAATTATATAGAACCGTGTGTTTTACAATGAAATATAATTGACAGTAAAAATGGAATAGAATGTCAGTTCAATACAATATTCAAAAAAAAGTTTTAGAACCTCTTCTTAACATTCCCTCCCTTCTTCACTTGAGGCTCATCAGCTCAGTCAGATAGAGCAGCCTTGGCTTGTATAGTGGCTTCGTTAACATGTCAGCCAAGTTTTGCGCCGAAGTAACTTTATTAGCCACCAAATTATTATTTAAAACACATTCTCTCAAGAAGAAGTGTCTTCTTTTGACGTGCATATGCTTAGTCTGATGGTGGTTCTCAATCGGATTCTTGCTGAGTTTCAGTGCAGACTCATTGTCTATTAGCAATTTCACTATTGCTACGTCCATAGCCATGTCATCAATAATTTTCTTTAGCTACAAAACTTCTCGAGCAGCTTCACTCGCCGCTACAATCTCAGCTTCGGTTGACGAGAGTGCTACAGTTCTCTGGCGATTGCTCCGCCAAGAGATGACACCACCTGAGTACAGGCAAACCATGCCAGATGTCGATCTTCCTGTAGTGGGGTCACCTCCGTGATCTGCATCTGTGTACATAACAATATCGTTATGCTTACCTTTATACGTGTACGTGATGCCGTAGTCCAGAGTGCCTTGAATATAACGAAATATTCTTTTCACTCTTACTACATCTTCATTACTCGGGCTTTGTAGTGTTCTAGACACCACCCCCACAGCGAAAGCTATGTCTGGTCTTGTGCCAACCATTAAATAGGACAGAGCACCAACTGCCTCGCGATAGGGAAATCGTTCCTTACAGTCTGTTGATTTTTCTGTTTGCGGATACTTCACAATCGGTGTTGGTGCTGGTTTACAGTTTACCATGCCAAACCGTTGCAGTACTTTCCTTGCGTACGCCTTTTGGTCTATTGTGATAGATCCATCATCAGAAGTATTTATCTCTATTCCCAGAAAATAGGATGCGAGCTTGGTCGTGATTTTAAATCTTTTCCTTAGCTCGGTGTAAACATTTTCCACTTCATTTTCATCACTCGCAGCCACCAATCCGTCATCGACATACAAAGCAATTATAGCTTTCTTATCCCCTCTTTTCCTGATGAAAAGGCATGGATCCGCTGAACTTTGTTCGAACCCAATTTGGATGATATAATCAGTTATACAGGTATTCCAGCATCTCGGTGCTTGTTTCAGTCCGTAAAGACTTTTCTTAAGTTTACACACCTTCGATCCACTCTGGTATCCTTCAGGAGGTTTCATAAAGATCTCTTCATTGAGCGTTCCATATAAAAATGCCGTAGACACGTCAAATTGTCCAATTGTCATTTTCTCATTTGCTGCAGTACTTAAGAGAGCTCTAATAGTGCTTGTCTTAGCTACCGGGCTAAAGGTATCGTAATAATCAAGGCCTTTTTTCTGCGAAAAACCTTTTATGACGAGTCTAGCCTTGTATCTTTCGATACTGCCATCTGGGTAAGTTTTTATTTTGTAAATCCACTTGCAAGGAATGGCTTTGCGTTTAGGTGGTAGATCAACCATTTCCCACGTGTCATTATCCTTCAGCGAATTTAACTCTTCATTCATTGCTTTTATCCATTTATCTTTGTCAGTACTGTTCATAGCTTCTTTGTATGTTCTAGGCTCCGGATTAACTTCATCATCTCTACTCACATTCATAACAAAACCATCGTATCTAGAGGGAGGTTTGAGTTCTGATCTGCTTCTGAGTGTCTTGAGTCTTTCAGTTTCTATCTCTTGTGAAGATAAATACTCATCACTTTCAGGTTCTATCTCCATCTCTCTTTCCGATTCAATTGATCTGTCGAAATCGTTTTCAACACTCAAACTGTGATCATCATCTTCTTCATCAGTAACAGAGGGATGTTCTGCGGCTGATGTCGATGCGACTGGAACCAGGTAAGGAGGTTGAAGAATGATTTCATTACGTGGTGAAAAAGTTCGCTCCTGAAACGTTACATCTCGAGATCTTATGAGTGTACTGTTTTCTTTGCACCAAATTCTGTATCCATCATCATTGTCATATCCAATTAAGACTCCTTTTACGGCTTTCTTGTCCATTTTCTTTCTATTGCATTTTGGGATGTGGGCGTAGCAGGTGCTTCCGATAATTCTCAAATGTTTGATATTGGGTTTCTTGCCGAACCAGAGTTCATAAGGTGACTTTCCTTCTTGTGTCGGTCCAGTGCGGTTCAGAATGTAAGCGGCAGTATTGACAAGTTCAGCCCATAGACCCTGAGGCATCTCTTCATGCGCATGCATCATGGCTCTTGCTGACTCTACAATTGTTCTATGGTCACGCTCACAACATCCGTTCTGTTCAGGAGTATAAGGCATTGTCAATCTTTGACGTACTCCGTTCTTGTGTAAAATTTCCCGAACTCTCGCATTGTCGAATTCACCGCCGTTGTCGCTAAGAATTTCTTTTACAATATGTCCAGTAGTTTTAGTCTCTGCCAACATTTGCTCAAGTTTTTCATGAACTTCTCCCTTTTCTTTCAGAAAATAGATTTGCCGATATTTTGTAAAGTCGTCTTTAAAAAGAACATAATATTTGAATTTGGAAAATGAATTCTTGAACGGGCCACATACGTCTGTGTGTAACAGCTCTCCAGGCTGTGACGCACGTTCTCTGGTGCCAAACTTACGTCGATGGGTTTTGCCAAATACACATCCTTCGCAGAGTTTACTGTCTACTTTCAGCGTTATGCCAAGCTCCGTCTCGACAACCTTCTTAACATGAAACTTATTTTGATGTCCCAGCCTCTCATGATATAATTGCATCTGGTCAGACATGTCTATGTGATTAATTTGATGAGAGCCCTTAATGTTTTTGACCTTTAGCTTGTAAAGACCTCCATTTTTAGCTCGCACTCCAATCAGTAGATGTCGTCCGCCTTCATACTTCATAATACATTCTTGGGTTCGGGATTCAAATATAGTGTTTGTTAATTTGTCCTGAGCTGACAGTACCGAAAACAGGTTCTTCTTAATAGATGGTACATACCACACGTCGTTAAGAGTAATAATCTCTTTAGTACCATGTACGTCAGCTTCGATATCCAGCGCTCCCTTTCCAACGGCCTGAATGGCTGTACCATTTGCAGTTGTAACTGTGTGCGACGTAGAGAAGTACTCAAAGGTTTTAAATAAGTCTCCTCGATTTGAAACATGACTAGTAGACCCATTGTCGACATACCAGCTGTCTTGATCGATGTCTTCCACATGATTTACAATTGCCATTAGGTTCATGTTGACGTTTGATGTACTTTGATTATTTGGCGTGGGTTTGGGTGGTCTCCCATCGGCTAACCATTTCGGGCAAGTCTTGACTCTGTGCCCTAGCTGTCCGCAATATTTGCATTTCCCTTTCTTGTCTTTCTGCTTGCTTTTGTCTTTCGATCTCAGTACTAAAGCTTCTTCAATAATGGTCTCTCTGTTTCCACTTGTTAAAGCCCTTTCATGAGCACACAACTGTGTCGTCAAGTTTTCGATGTTCCGATCGCTCTTATTCATTAACAGCCAGCTCGATTTGAAATGAAAATATTGATCAGGAAGTGTGTCCAAGATTTTGCAAATTAAAAGCATTTCGGGGAGATTATTACTTCCAATTTCTTTATTCAATTCGTACCAGATGTTTTTGAGCGTTGAAATGTGAGTAGCCATATCGTGATCTTCAGTCTTCTGAAAGCGGAAGAATCTCATGCAAAGTTCATAACTTCGATCCTCCTTGGCTCCATCATAAAGACGATGCAACTCTGTCCACATTTCACTTGACGTATTGCACCGCATGACCTTGTGCAGGGTTTCTTCTGTCATGTTTGTGGTAAGAATAAGCAAGGCATGACTGTCAAGGCTTTGGTAGTTATCCAATACCGTCTTATATTCCAACAACTTTGCTGGTAACGCCGGTGCCGCTGGTGGCTCTGGCTTAGTTACTTTACCCTGGATTATGTCTAGCGTACCTGGGGTGCTCCGTAAGAGCAGGGAAACTTTGTATTTCCACGTCTGCCAGTTTGTACTTCCTTCTAAGCGCCCAATCTCAAATTTCACAGAATTCATCTTTCTATAACTTCTTGATAGATGCGCACTTATAGGTCACAAAATCCAGTTTCAGCACGTTAAAATATCGTTTTTACGCTCTGCTACCATGTTAAATTATATAGAACCGTGTGTTTTACAATGAAATATAATTGACAGTAAAAATGGAATAGAATGTCAGTTCAATACAATATTCAAAAAAAAGTTTTAGAACCTCTTCTTAACAATAGGCTCCCAGATATTTTTAATAGAATCTATACTAATAATAAAGATGAAAGCTTTGATTGTTTGTTAGTTTGCATTGAATAGGCTCCGAAACTACTAACCCGATTTGAATAATTATTTCACTTTTGGAAAGCTACACTATCCCCTATATTTTATCCCCGTATTCCTACGGGAACGGGTACTACGCGGGTGAAACCGCGGAGCGCTGCTAGTTAAAAATAACTAATTAAATGCGGTTCCGATCCTCTGCCTACCCCTTACTGAGAAATTATCGTTATGGTATCCTACAATTTTCAATACAAACATTTTGTTATACTTTCAGATCTGGGACGTGAGATGCCAAGTTGGTTGCGTCATGACGTTTGAAGGCGTTAACATTTGCAGCGATTCGATTGACCTCAACGTACGTATCTTCTTTTTGAAACTACCTGACCCTGACTATGTACCTGTGTAAGTACATTCGTGTGTCGTTGGATTTTACAGATAAGACGTACCTACCGTAGAAAATTGAGGTCCAAGAGTGTCAGCGTAGTGAGGGAGACGTATTTTATCAAATTTGTTTTTTTTTATTACCTAAAAAACGCACGAAATTTGAAAGCATTTTCTAATACCACTATTAATATAGTACACAACGATTTCTCTCCCTCACGGAATGGTTTTGTAGTGACAGATTCTAAACAATTTTATTCGAATATATACAATGTCCATAAGTTTTTCTTATGCACGTTCTATCTGGAAAATAAATCATCTCCAATACACCCAATCGTATACCTGTTTCTCGAATAGACAATGAGATTGGATTTATACACCCTCTGGAAACCTCCAGAAATAAGTTTAGTGCTTTATGTGGGACGTCAAAGGCCGAAGCCTAAATCCTGGTTCTGTAACCAGTCAATCATCAAGCACAATTTTTAAAGTATACATACTGTAGGTGTGCACTTTTTAAGTTTATATGTAATATTTATCATAGATACATCACATTAACTTCCATTTTAAACTATCATTTGTGGGTCTTTGACAATCGTAAAGGGTCGTCGAAAAGAAGGTCAAAAGTCTTACAACTAGTCTCACCAAGGAGTATCGTTTTACCCAGTAACTGGGTTGAAATTTATAGCAAGGAATTGTCGAAATATTTCTTCTCATATTGATATTACGGGGCATGTTTTTTTATTTATACCCGAAAACTTGAGTTCGCATGTCGAAAATCTACCATCCTTATATTTACATATTCTCGCATAACCACCATCTACCCTAAAGTTTAGTGTTACAACATGTTTAGATGTTCGTTTATATATCTAATCACCAATTTTTGAGCACTAGTTTTTACTTCCAACTTGTCGGGTTTTTTGGCTTGTATTACGTTCCATGTGGTGTCGGACGTAAAGAATAGCACCATCCTATTTCATCCCGTGGGTGTAGTCAAAGGGACTAAGGGACTAACTAGGAACTGGCCAGCAGCGTTCTCTAATGTAATTTACCTCCATACTGCGATCGCCGAACGCCAAGCGTGGCGATTATGGCAAACCCCCCGAATTGGGGGTGTTCAGCATTGGACGTCTTTCGGCTGAAATGGTGTCGGGTTTTCGTTTTATATGTGCGTATTTCAGTGATTAGCTTTTTAATAAACAGCAATCCAAAACATAATTTAAAAAGATTCGAAGAGGGGTCATTACTATCATCATCATCATTCCTGGTGCTTGTCATTAGGGGGAGGGAGGGTGCCATTATTGCCACGCTTCGTAGGCGAGTTGGTGATCGCAGTATGGTTTCGAAAAATATAAGTATAGAGAACGCTGCTGCCCATTCTCTAGTAGCTCCCTTAGTCGCCTTATACGACATCCTTTGGCAAGAAATGGGGTGTGCTATTCTTTTAGTCCGGCACCACACGTACCCGGAGGAGGACTATTACATCTCTATATCGGCACTAACCCAGGGCGGAAACCACCGTGGCCAAAACAACGCCTGTTGTAATTTTTTTTAAGCATAATTAAAACTCACATGTTATCTGAAAATTTGGACATTCTATTTTTGGTAAGGGAACCATACCTACTGTCGCTAGACGAACGATTATTTCACACGTATGTGTTTCCTGATTTTTCAAGCCACGTGAACTCGTGAACACCTTTGTATAAATGTTACTTTACTAAAACTTAGGGTGTTAATTCATCTAAGACTAGGTAAGCCTGGAATTTTCAATTTTCCATCTTACTGGTGCGTGTTACTTTCGCCTACACAAGTGTCTTCCCCGACAACCTGATCCTTGACAGTTGAAACTCGTAGAAAACAGCGTTAGCCATCTCCCATTACGACATAAATATACTTACATATATATTAAGCATTTTCTAGTATCGCAGTAAAATGTTACATCTTTAAAAAATTCTAACGAAATGTTGTTCGTTAAGTCAATCTCCTCCTAATTTTTAAGTATTTTTTTTTCAAAATCGCTTTAAAACAAAATTTTCTTTGTGCACTCGTGTATAATATAATAAAATTATGCAAATCACGTTCACTTTAATACATACGCATTTATCTAATCTTCATACTAAGTGCTACATTTAATAAACCTCGTATAATGTCTTTCAACGTCAACTTCATGAAATAATTTAGAACTCAAAATGTTTTCAAACACTTGAAATTAAAAAAATAAAAATGGTTTTGAGCGTCATAATTTTATTACCAAACACTAAAGGCCGCTTAAGTGGTTGTAAATAAGTGATGCACGCCAAAATATGCATACATAATGAGCTTTAGCACTGCTGTTAAACATTAAACATTCCATGTTTGTTATCACTAAGAAATCTGCTCAAATAATCTACCCCTTTTGCATACGAGATTTGGGATTAAATCACTTTGATAGATGTAAGTTATTATTCTGTGAGCCATGTTTTTGGGCAGTATTTCAAATAATTACTTTGTGATCCGTTACGTACATCATCATCATTCATCATTTTAGCCTAAAGACGTCCACTGTTGGACATAGGCCTCCCCAAAAGGGGGTTTTGCCATAATCGCCACGCTTGGTAAGGTGGGTTGGCGATCGCAGTATGGTGGTAAAATGCATAGAGAACGATGCTGCCCATTCTCTGGTAAGCCCCTTAGTCGCCTTCTACGACACCCACGGGAATAAATGGGATGGTGCTATTCTTTTACGTCCGGCACCATACGGGACAGTACGTAGGAGACGTTGTAAGTACATAACTATTCTTTAAAGCATTTTTGTCTTTTCATCAATTTATTTTTCATTTTACACAAGCATACTGTAAAAAGCAGCAGAGAGCAGTGGTGGCCCAGTGGTAACGGCTGCGACTTAAAATATGTAGGGCGTAGGTTCGAACCAAGACAGGCAATTTACTTTGTGCAAATTATTTCATCACCACTGCTCTCAAAATGGTGAAGGAAAACATCGTAAAGAAACCGGCATGTCCTAGAACCAAAAATTCGATGACTGGCTCGCCTGGTGGGTTCCGTGACCAGTCTCACCAAGAGGAGGCCTGTGCCCCAGTAGTGGGAACATTATAAGCCAATGATGCTTATGCTATACTGTAAATAAAAACGTCGCAAACACTGACAAAGAGTTGTCTTTTTTCTTCACTTCTTCTTATTCATTTCCAATAATTTCGGGACCCATTTCGTAGCTTTTCTTCAAAACACCACTTTTCCTCACCTTCCCTTGGTAATAATGGCCAATTTGTTTTCCATCTTCCCATAAAAATTGTTTAGCTAATCAGAAAAAATCCATTCCAATCGATAATGGGGTGAAGTATTTTTCTGATATATTTATATATTGTCGTCGGAAACAAAAATGTATTTTTTTCTGCAACGATTTACATTTTTTCAGTTCGATTTTAGTTAAACTACATAACTTTTCCACATTCTTCAAAAAACATCAAAGTAACATGCTCCTAAATTATTTGACACAAAACTCCAGGTCTTGGGCAGCTATACAAGTTGCTTTAATTAAAAACTCTCGTTTTGTCGTAGTGCAAGTTCGCGGTGTTTCATCTACCTACAGCTTAGCCGGTGCTTGGTACAATCAACCACACTTACATGACAAGAGTTTTACTCTAACAACGCTTTTATTTCTTAGCAGGAAGGGCGATTTAGTTGTTCAAGTATTGCCTTGGAATAGCGTTTGACTGTACCTCGTTATGAAGTTTGATGCTCCTGTATAGTTGTTCTTTGCTTTGAAGAATATTATTATTGCACGGCTCTCGATATTTAGTTTGTAAAGCGGTATAACTTGGTCTGTGGACTGGGTAGGTACTGATATTGGTTTGTTGTAAGAACTTTTAGGTGCTGTCTTTTGTTTTTTAGAGATCTACGAGTATGTAACTATTATAGCTCAGAATACAGAAAGAACCAGAAGCCCCGTTCAACTGATATTGCAAGCTGCAGGCTGTGTCCAAAAACAAAACAAGTGACCCCCGCTCGCCTCACTTCCCACCCGCGTAATATTGCTAATTCAGACATTATTTGCCCATTTTCGGGGTAAATGTTGAGAGTATTGGGGGTACGAAAATAATAAAATCAAAATTTTACTGTCCTTTTACATGCATTAATACATACGGTTTGCTTTGATAACATTATTTTTTCAAGTCGTTTAAAATATTTTAAAAGTAGTTTTATACATACTACAAGCCCTCGGTTGGTAATAAAAAGAAGGGAAATCATAACTCTTAAATTGGCAACACGTACAAAATGGACCCATTTTTCACGATAACAATTACAAATTGAACAAATAATTAAATAAGACAATAACTGAATGCGCTATTTGCACATAAAATGTGATCCCATCCTGTTTATTTTTTAACCTGGCTGAATTTTTAGAGGTAGGAACAACACAAGACGGCATAATTTAAATAAATTGAACACCGGTAAAACACGTCGCGCGATACGACAGTCACAGAGTGACTGATCGGCTGCGCGACAAACTACTCTATCTAAGAGTAGTTGTGGCTTCAGTATTAGGCGCTCTCACAGCTTCTGGTTCTTTTTGTATTTTGAGTATTATAGGTATCTTATTTATCTAAGTATGTGGTTGTGGTGGATATGTTACCAGCAGGCTTAGCACGAGCACCGATTTGTCGACGGAAGAATAGACATGACTATTAAATAAAATGATATACAATAGGATAAGATAGCTATGTTTTTCTATTCATTATCATAGTTATGCGTTCTAAACGAATCATGATTTTGTAGATAATCGTATATACTTTGTGGCCGTCGAGTAGAAAGTTTTGTTGTCAGTGTGATTTTGCCAGTTTAGGAAGAAATATTCTTCTGAAGTAGTCTACATTTATAAGGACCTAGACAAATATCGTTAGAAACGAATGACAAATTGTAGAAGGATATCTACGGTGCGATAACAAAAATGTAGGAACGAAATGTCACTTTGTATAGAAAAAGCACTGTCTATTCTTCGTAGAAATACAAAGCGTCATGCTAAGCCCGCTGGGTGGAAAATTATCTCTGACGATTTTTTTTTTCATATGACAGACATATATGTAATTTCCAAGTATGATACAATTGTCCACGATGTGTGACCAACTTCTCTCCCTTCTTTTTTCTTCTTCTTCGTGGTTCTTCCGTCAACTTGTTATTTTTTTTAAATTTGTGCTGTTTACCTGCGTCATGTTTAACTCATTTTTTTTTTGTATATTCACTTAAGTTCGCTTGCATATAGATAAACTCCTAAAGAAATATGTATGACGTGAAATGTTTTAAATACAATTAAACTTACTACATAGGTGTTTTATCAGCTTCAGGATACATAATCGAAACAAATGCTTTGTACAAATAAATAATTGTATGTTTTCGTGAATGAATAATTTAGTTAATTTGTCAATGTCAACCTACTTTTAGATACACGTGTGCCCTTGGAAGGTTTTTACAATAACAGTTACCTAAGCTTTAATTATGTTATGGGTAGGTACCCTTTTGTGCAGAAGTTGAGTAATTACCGGGAAACTGTTAGAATAGAAACACATTTATAACTTAGTACATAATAGAACTTTTTAACTTTGTTTGGGTGGGATATAAATCCTTGTAACTTATTTATTTTTGAGAAGGTATTAATAATAATTAAAATTAACAATTCTGCATTTATTCATCATTATCATATACTTAGATGCTTGAATTCATATTTTGTGTAAAATTCGATCAAAGGTATTAAAATAACAGTGGTGTTATATATTTAGATGTGTGTGTCTTGTCTAAAAAAACATCAGACTCGACCGTTGGATTTTCGACCCGATTTGGAAACAATCGGATTGAAGCCATTCAATCCATTTAATGTTGGACACCGATTGAATGGGATGTCTATGTTTTGAAACTTGAGAGACGGGAAAACAGCTATTTAATACGATAGGTAGAGGACATATATATTGTTGCTATTTTTGGAGTATTTGAAGTATTTTTAGAAGTCGTGTAGTGCGTATTGTTATTACAGTTTTTTTTTTGGACTTTGGGAAATCATCAAATGACTTCTCCCGCTCTGGGTAGAGAGCAGGAGGGTGTGTCAGACTTTTACTGACTAAAACCCACCCGTGTTCCCTCAGTTGCCTGTGTGCCAGGGGCGACGGTGTCTCTTTCGAACAACCCGCACCCCTGGCAGGCATTGGCCCTTGCGGACCCCACCAGTTGTTTCTGACATCTCTGACGGCGCGCGTGGAACACAACGCGCCGTCCCGCCCAACAAATTTTCGGCCGCAGGGGATAGGGATAGCGGCCAACGCTATACCGACAATCCTGTTCTCCTGCGGCCCCACTGCGTCCGCCATCATACGGTGGCGGCCCCGTCCAGGCCACGGAAGGGAAGAGCGCTGCTCAGAAGCACCGGCAGTCCTCCTCTGCCGCAGCCCGTAACCCTCAGCCGCGATGCCTCCCATTCGACATCGCGGCCCGCCTCAGTTGCGGTGCACCTCACCGCAACCTACTTTTTGGCCGCTACGTCATCGGCTTGAAGGCAAAAGCCCTGACGAGCGGCCCCACCTTTGGGTTCCTCTTCGCTTCACCGTGGCTGCACGGTTACTGAGCCCCCCGCAACGACAATGCGGGAACCCATTCGCGGGTTTGTTATTACAGGTTCTGATTTTTTCTAAGCTTTAATCAGTTAATAATTGTCCTAATGATGCCTGTTGTTTTTTCCTATATTTACCAAATGACCAAAAGCGATATAATAAAGTGTAAATCATAAATTATTTTTTTCCACCAGCCTTCATCTTAGTATTCACAAAAAAATATTTTCATAATTCACACAATCCATTCATTGGTTGTGAGGCTTCCTGGTCCTCTTATAGTCAATCAGCCATCCAAATTCATACAATATGTTAACGATAATGAAAAAAAAAAAAAACGAACTATAGAATGACCTACTTCATATTTTATTACAAGGGACAGACATCGAAGTGATCCTAGTACTCTCTTAATGAGATTTTATTATTTTGTGTGGCAGCATTGTAAAATTTTATTTAATTTTATTTTAATTTGTAATATGGTTTCCCTGGAATAAATGAATTAAAAAAATATTTTTATTTTATTGTAAGTTTTCCAATATACCATGGTAATCACTTCGGTGTCTGTATGTCTCGAATTTGGCACGTTAACATATCATCATCATCCACAAACCGATGTCTCCCACTGTTGAGCATAGACCTCCCTTTTCTTGTGCCATCTCCACGTTCCTGTGCCAACCTCCACGAGTGAGCGTCCACGTCTGAGCACCGTACGTCATGGTCAGACATTTCCGAATTTTGGCTGATATCAGAATGTCGTCCAATTTTCTAAATGCGGATTTTCGAAATCTCTGTTTGTAGATACTCTTGGCCAAATTAATAAATATGGTCAAGATAGACACACTTATAATTGAAAATTAAGAAAACATGCTCGTATCTCTTGATTGATTTGTAAAACTGATACTTAAGTCACTATAGTTTTATCTTATAAAAAACTAACCAACATGAAAAGTGCTCTCAAGTTTAACTTCAGATAGCAAACTGTTATTTCCACTAACGCCATCTTAACCCGGATATCTTCTCCCGTAGCTCCAAGTTATCCCATATCTGATGTTATGTAACGTATGTTATCTATTTCCAGCCCTCACTTCTTTGTAAAAGCAGGAAAGTGTGCAATACAAATGTAATATGCCACATTTTTATCTCAATCCCGGAGGGGAAAGATTTACACGCGTTTCGGGTTTACGTTTGTGGTGGTATAACGTAACTACCTACTCACACATAGGTAGCTAACACGTGTATTGTTAGCTAAAGGTTAAGGGTAAATCTCGTTTAACAGAATTCAATTCTGCGGATACAAGCAGACGTTTCATTAAAATTGAAATGAATTTTCCAGTGGTTTAGAAGCATGTTTACATACATCATACATGACGTACAATAATTTCATTGGTGAGATCTGGGCATCATAGGTCATCATAGTGTGATTTAGGAACCGTAATTCATTGTTATATGACTAAAAATAATGTTGTCTATGCCTAAAAATCGATTCTCTCCTATTAGAGGATGGTTAAAAGCTTTTTTTGTCGAAAAACCGACGGCCCACCTGATGTTAATGATCACCGTCAACTATGAACAACTGCAATACCAGAAGCACATTTTGATTAAATAATGTGTTGATAGCGGTTCTGTTAACATTAGATTAGATGCTGCCGTTCCGTTGATACTTTAGTACTTTCTCCTTTTGTTACAGAAAAAGACAAAAAGCCCTCCAAAAAATTTCAACATTTTACAGTCTTGTACAAACTAGCCAAATCTTTTAAAATTGATGCATTGACGATTATGACGACCACAATCTGTATATTAATACGTGAAACAAGCATTGTGTACCTACCCCTTTTTACGAAAATTACGCGCACGGTGGAGTATACAATTTGGCGAAATTAAAGTTTATATGAAAAGTAGTGCAGAAAGCGAATACTTGTACATAATAATGCATAAGAAATACATAAATTTTAAAAAATGGGCGCAACACCACTGAGTGATCACTAGTATTTATAATTTAGCTTTAAAACATTGTTCTGATGTGAGTGACATTGTGTCTTTATAAACAAAAACATCCTTAATCTTTCCCACAGAGAGAGAAGTGTATAGCTGGGAGCTGGTCGCCGACTGCAGGCCTAAGTGTGTGGGACCTTACAGCAAGAAAACTGCAGAACTTCATCAGGGTTCAGAATCGAAGGCAAGATGTTGATGGCGAGTTCGTCTACGCTTGTCGGTACTGGCGTTCTACAGATGTGGGTATTTTTTGTACAATATTACCTTATCTATCTAAAGCCCTTATCTGGGGCAGACTTACACTAAAGTTGAAGCAACAAATGACTTGCACCGTCTAAACACTGTTAAGGAGGTGCGATACCTATTGTTGCTTTAACTTATGGAATGCCACAGGCAATTAAATCGTTCCGTTTAAATCAGGATTTAGGCTACATAACAACCCCCAAGCTAAAAAAACATGAATGGATTTAGGATCAGTGCTTTTTTAAAGGTCAGATAAGTAGCCGAGTTTTTTTTTTTAAAGGCATTGACGTAGTGAGTCATAGTAGGTAGGTATACAGACAAAGACACGTAACTTTTGAAAAGGAACCGAATTGGTCGATTAGGTACTACAAAAGCTCAGCTTCTAATAACTTTTAAGTTAGGAAAAAACTTAGAAAATAAGTAGGTAGACCAGACCGTCCATCTGTTTTCTGAACATAGAAAAGGTTTTGCTGGCAGATTTAAAACTAAAGTATTTTAGTTTGTGTAGCAAGTTTGAAAAGAAATAAGCTTCCAACGCTACCGGTGAAATGTTGTCAAAATCGATTCAGTGCACAGCGCATATTCGAATACACAGAATTCCTTTTACTGTACATATTCGTTGATTCGACAAAATATCTGAACGGAGGTATGTACGGTGAAACTAACACAATTTGTGTGAAAATAATTGCTTTGGATCTATATTTGATTCTAGCAAAGATTAGGTAAACTATATTTTATATTTGGTACAGCCATTGATAAATATTTAAATTATTTATAATCTTAAAAATGTTTTAACTGTAAAATCCATAAATAATAGGTAGGTACTGTCTAAAGCCTAGAAAAGTCTTTCTATAGTCGATTTATGTTTTTCAGTTGACCAGTTTTTGTTGACTAAATTGCATAGAGAAAACCCCTCATTGTAAAAGAAGTTGTCTACCTGAACATCCAGTTATGCTATTTCTTTTTAACTATGTGGGCCCAAAAACAGCAGAAAATGCGCTACGTTCCCGATTAGGTGAATGAACCTTTTTTGCTCGTAAAACTCTGAACAGATTTAGCAATTTCATGAAACCAGCTGCTTTTTGGCATATCCAAGTTATCTCAACCGAAAAAAACGATGTGCACAAAAAAATCCACTGAATAAAAAATCTCAATTCGTTTTAGCGATATTTTCCGGGATACCCTTGATATTTTTTTTTGTTCGCGTAAAATTTTCCGGACAGTTTCTCTAGCGAGATTTTCCCCCCAGTTATTAACTAGTGGTTAAAATCTAGTTTAACTTTCGCTGAGACAACCCGAATGTCACGACGTCGCGTTGGCTTTGTCATTTCAGTTCGCTATCGTTTTGGATCCAGGCTAAACTTCCAACGTGGGAGCTGGAAAAGTGTTGCAGAGTTACTAAACATTACTAAAATTTGTAACTAACAACTGTAACTAAAAGTATTTTATCAAAACAAAGGCAAGAGATATATTTATGAGAAAAACATCAGATTGAAAGTTATTGAAGCGTATTGCTAACGTAACAGTCTATTGTTTGACATTTTTACGTAAGGACCATAATAAGGCCCCCAAGATATTTCTACGATCAGTTTAGGTGTCGATACAATCTCCAGTATCGCGAATGTATAAGGATCTGAAATATGCGTTCAAAATTGCTAATTTTACTAAAAGTAATGTTGTTCTTATTAAGTTTTCAGTGTTTCCATTTTATTTGTGTTTTCAAAATGTTTGAATTTGTAAGGTTTGAATACATCAACTTATTAAAGTAAATAAAACCGGTCTCCTACTCAGATAAGTACTTAGAAATACCAAGGATACAAAATTGACTTGTAAAGTCATCCAACCTTATCCATACAAGCAAATTTCCTTACAAAGCTCTTGTTAGGTAAGAAAATACAATTACCGCAAAATAAAACTCGAATTTTGGGGTTGCCAGCCCGTCAGATACATTTGACATTTGTCGGTACCGTTGTTAACTCGATCTTACAAAAGGTCATTCGGAAAAGACTTTTTTTTGCATTTTTATTACTGATATTTCTTCTTTCTGGTCGTTGGGTTTTGTCCCAAATGTTATCCAGTAATTGTCATGACCTTTACATACCAAGACCCCCTCCGTGCCTCGGAAAGCACGTTAAGCCGTTGGTTGGCAGGCTGTCATTCGTGGATCTTTGACAGTCGTTACGGGTCGTCAGAAGCCCGTAAGTTTGAAAACCAGTCTTACCAAGGGGTATCATGTTACCCAGTTACTGGGTTGTGGGGGTCAGATAGGCAGTCACTTCATTTAAAATGCTGGTATTCAGCTGCATCCGGTTAGACTGGACGCCGACCCCACCATAGTTGGGAAAAGGCTAGGCAGATGATGAATTGTCATGACCTTTTGAATGGAAATCATCGTTATTCTCCTGCCCTTGTCTCATTATTTAGTAAGCTGCGCAGCGTAACTCTTTTTTCCGTACATATCGTTATAAGCCGTGTCATTTTAGTATTCACTTTCTTTCACTTGGCACACACTATTGTTGTTACGCGAAACATAAGTTCCACGTTTATTTTTGTTTTTTTATGTTTCAAGAACTGTGTCCACATAAACTTTATTATTTCTGGAAGTGCTAACCTTTCACTCCATACATCCATCATTTCCGTGGTTTTCCTCAAATCAAATCAAAAGTCGTTTATTCAAATTAGGCTGACAATCAGTACTTTTCTAACGTCAAAATACATGAGACAGTCCCCCAGAACGCCCACCCTGCACCACTTCCTAGTGCTTTAGCTGCGAAGAAGAAGTGGTGCAACAAACTCCCCAGCAGCACAGCTGTCTGTTTAGTCGGATATACTTGATTCTAAACAAAAATAGGCAAAGTAATAAATATTACGAGACACAGGAAATTAATTAAATATTTAGTCATAAACAGCTAGCCATGTCAATATACCAACAAATAAAATGAAAAATCCTGTATTATTAAAGCCTTAATTTGGGGAATCATTGTACCATTTTAACATGTCAGCTATCTTACAGCTTGGGCACACCACGATTGCGGCGGAAAGTCCCCTCTTTGAGGATTGAGAGACGCCACGGCGTCCTCAACTTCCACCTGACGCAGGTCCTCAACGGACACGAATATTTCGGGAGGTTCCTGTTTCGCATAAGGCGGGAGGAAACGCCCGGGTGTTTCCCCTGCGAAGATCGCCCGGAGGACGCGGTGGAGGATACGGTGGAGGTCTGCCTGGCTTAGCCGGAGCACCGCCGTGTCATGGAGGCGATCGGCGGCGGCGATCTCTCGCGTCTGGCCCTGGTCCAGGCCATGGTAAGGAGCGAGAGTGCATTGGTAGCCGTCACCTCCTTCTGTGAAGCAGTAATGCTTTCAAAGAGGGAGGTGGCGCACGTGAGGGAGAGGCGGCCCTAGTCGCCGCAGGTGACGCTCTGGGTGCGGAAATCGCAGGCTGATTCCCGGCCACCGTAGGCGCGGGCTTGCGGATGGCGAGTAATGGGTAGCTTGCGGTCCGGTAAGGACCAAGCCCGGGTCGACAGCGCGTTGTTTCCACGTGCGCCTCAAAGAGATGTCAGCGTCAACTGGTGGGGTCTGCAAGGGCCGATGCTTGCCAGAGGTGCGGGTTGTCCGAAAGAGACACCGCGGCCCCTGGCACAGAGGCAACTGAAGGAACACGGGTGGGTTTGGTCAGTAAAAGTCTGACACGCCCTCCGGTTCCATCCAGAGCGGGAGAAGTTATTTGTTGATTACCCAGCCTCAAAAAAAAAAAAAAAAAAGCCATCTCACAGCTTCAAATCAGTACCTAGCTATTTTAAACAAAGAGCAAATAGTACCTTTACTTTAGCACTGTATTTATACAGTTGGTTTCTTAATTAAATCGTAATAATTCGTATCGTAATTGTTTCATTGTACCTAATGTGAGCGAAGGTAATGTTTTTCTTAAATACCACGTACAGGGTGGGTTTCAGGTAGCGTTGCCCTCAGATAAAGTCGACTCATGTCGGGGATTTCATGTAATTTGTTGTCGTATTTTACATTAGTAAGTTCAGTGCACTGGCACTACCTTGTTTTACAAGTTAAACAGTGTTTAGTGCAGTTGAAGTCGAAGCTTAGTTAATTTAACAAAATGTTACTGTGGACAAAGGCGGTTTAAAAAAAAATAGACTACCAACTTAAGTTGTCCATAAACTGAAATGATAGCTGTCATTCTTTGATATTTAGTTTGATAGACACGCCGAGTTGACGAAGTGTGTCAATAACAATCTCAATACCACCCACTACCGCATTTAATTCCTACAGAAAGATACGTAGGCTTCATTTCATGGCAATCAATCTTCAATACCGTGATAATAAACAGGGCCATTTTGTTAAGTGTTATTTTCTTCATGACACAACAGTTATTAACAGAACTAGCAGAGTAAACATCCCTGGGATAGATAAATATCGTCATTCGGAAATAATATATCTTATTTCGGAAGATATATTTGTCTGACCCACATCGTACCCAAGCCCAAATCTGGAACCGGAGCAAAAATCGGACATTGATTTAAAAAAAGTTCGACTTTGTGGGTCGCCGTTGTCTCTGCCACTACTGTCTGATTGTATGTCATACATAGTTATACCCAGCAACTGTACCTCGTATTTAATCTCCATGAGATTCATGGATTAAGCCCGAACGGACGTAAAAATATCGCGGCGGCGATCGTCCATTGAATTTTCAGCCCTTGGTAATGAAACGAGCATTAAGAATATTATAAAACAGAGTTAAACGCGACCGCATCGAATAAACACAGTTTTCGATTTTCAAATCTCCGCGCCAACAGAGCGTTGAAAATCCAGCCCGCGATAAGATCCTTCCGTGATATTTTTAAGTCCGTGTAACCTTATTTTAAGAAATTCACCCCTGGCCTGAGGCATTCAGTCCACGTAAGGCACCCACAGGATAGACCGGTTAATTATGTAGTTACGACCTCGCAAGGTCAAGATGCCATACACAAAAAACAAGTGAGCTAAGACATGATTAAATAATAATCTGCATACATATACAACGTGCAACGGAAAGGGTATATACATACATACCAAGGGCAAGGCTTCTTTGGATGATATCAAACTATATTGGTGGGTATTTTAATCCGATCTCTCAATCATGTTCGGAAGTATGTGAATTTTTAATACATTGATACCAGAAACCGAACTTTTCAAAATGAAATAAACACATCACTCGGAAGAGATTTATCGTGATATTAGCAAGTAACGTGGAAAGTTATTGACCTACGTAGTGCGGTGACATGATGCGGTGTTATGATTTGAATTTACGAAATATATTATGAAATCGAAAATTTGGTAACAAATTTTTGAGCATTTCATTTTGAGCTGAAATTATGTATAGTGATTCTATACCAGCTGTTATCTTAAGTGCTTGGGGATAGTAATAGGGTTTCTGTTACATCCTGTATAAACTCAGAACGAGAATAAGCAATCTGAAGTGGCAATGGACCGTCATATTATTAGCCGTAGAACCGATGTCTCAAGAACACGTCTACTCGAATGGAGTGGACGAGTTCTTGTGTGGAGACCGCGAATAGCCGAACGTAAGTTAGGACGCCCTCGGGCTAGGTGGCTCGACGATCTTCAATGGCTGGTAGCAGCTGAATGAGAGTTGCTGAAACACGAGTTAAATGGCGTGTAATGAGAGAGGACTTTGTCCAGCAGTGAACTACTGTTGGCTAATGACATAAACTCAAGCAATTTCCCCCCGGGGGTAGGCATAGGCGTGATCGCAGCCAAAAACGTTGGAGGGGGGGGGGGGTCACAGACAAAGACTACGTATACAATAAGGAAATTTATTATATTTTCGAAAAATTACTGTTTTAAGAAGGTTTACGTTTACGGCTTGGGAGGGGGGTACCCCTAGGACTGGGTAGGCAGAAATTACGGAACACCATCTAGTACGGTTTGGTCATATACGCACGCCGGTTGTGAGTTTGTGTTATGACAGGTGTTATAAAGTTTTACAATTTTAATCCCTACGTCCTAATTTTGATCCGAAAGTCAAACGAAATATTTGAAATAATAACTTTAAATCCAAATTCTTTCTGGGTCGTTTGAGTTGATTTGCTGAAAATCAAATAACTTTAGTTTATGAACACCTGCGAGTTACGGATTTGATCGAGAATTTCTTTGCTAATGAAATTATATGGCTGTGCTTTTAAATTTACTGATTTTCCACTACGTCAATTTACTTTTCAACCACCCAGTCTGGAGTAATTTCAGGTATTTTAAAATTAAGGTTAAGTAAATTTTTTAAAGTGATTTAGGTCGTTCAGGTCATAAGAAGCAAATATTTGTTGCTGCGTAAAAACTGTTAGTAATGGAAGGCTACTAAGACGTATGAAAAACTCATATTATGTTATGGCCACAGTATTTTCCCAGGAAAGAGCTTCTAAGTTACGGTATATTATACCTATACAGATCAATACGAAGAGGGGCTTGTGGCTAAATAACAATAGCTGCACGGGTCGATCGGCCAGGTTAAGCTACGCTTGCCGCGGTTGGTCCGTGGATGGGTGACCATCTTTACATACCAAGACCCCTCCGTGCCTCGGAAAGCACGTTAAGCCGTTGGTCCCGGCTGTCATTTGTGGATCTTTGACAGTCGTTACGGGTCGTCAGAAGCCCGAAAGTCTGACAACCAGTCTTACCAAGGGGTATCGTATTACCCAGTAACTGGGTTGTGGAGGTCAGATAGGCAGTCGCTCCATGTAAAATACTGGTATTCAGCTGCATCCGGTTAGACTGGAAGCCGTCCCCAACATAGTTGGGAAAAGGCTAGGCAGATGATGACAGATCAATACGAAGAAGTAATTAATTAATATCGAAAACATGTCTCGTTGAATTTCAGTCACTCACATTGAATAATTTACATTTAATATAAGACTATCAAAGCGATATATCAAAGCTGATACCTACAATAATTACAGATTAAATTTCATTTCAGTACAACCGCAAAGGCAAATATGCAGTCATTGGTGGAAGCGGCACCAGCTGCCTGGAAGTGATCAACCTCCACAACAGGTACATCACCTGTTCGTATCCCACCACGGGCACCATCTTGGCACTCACCAGCCATCAGGAACGCATCGCCTTCGGAGGTACTTCCAGCGCATTCAACATCGTCGCCTTCTATGACCCTAAGTACCAAAAGGATAAGTACGACTTGGGCAGGGCTGAGTATGAATTATCAATACCCGCTACCGGCGTCATCACCTTGTACCACGACGATGAGAGCATGTTTTCGTCTTCTGTAGACCCTGGCGATACAGACACGCCAGGCACCCCATTGTCTGTAGAACGTGTAGAACAGGGTAACGTAAAAACTGATGACAGAAAACAGGATATATCAAAAGAGGGTAGCGTAAAAGATGGTAAATCAAAGCAGGTTAACGTAAAACCGGATACACCAAAACAGGGTGACGTAAAACCGGATACACCAAAACAGGGTGACGTAAAACTGGATAAACCAAAACAAGATGACATAAAGTTGGATACACCAAAACAGGTTGACGTAAAACGAGATACACAAAAACAGGGTGACGTAAAACGGGATACACCGAATCAGGGTGACGTAAAACGGGATACTCCAAAACAGGGTGACGAAAAACTTGATACATCGAAACAGGGTGACGTAAAACTGGATACACCAAAACAGGGTGACGAAAAACTGGATACACCGAAACAGGGTGACGTGAAACCTACACCAAAACAGGGTGACGTAAAACTGGATACTCCAAAACAGGATGACGAAAAACTGGATTCACCGAAACAGGGTGACGAAAAACTGGAAGCACCAAAACAGGGTGACGTAAAACAGGATACACCAAAACAGGGTGACGTAAAAGAATGACTGATTTTATATCCGTTTTTAGTTTGTAACTCTATACATACCTATATCTATCGTTGATTTAGATTTTCTCTAAATAGATATATACCTCTTAGTTTAAAGATCTCCTGATGTAAGTCGTTACACAGGCATAGGCTATTTAAAGAAGACAAAATTAAACTAGCAAAATCCATAAAATAGTCTAGAAAAAGGGGACGGGGAGGGGCTAGTAGCTAAGTAACAACAGCCACACGGGTTGATCGATCAAGTTAAGCTACGCTTACCGCAGTTGGTCTGTGGATGGTTGACCATCTTTACATACCAAGACTTGGAGGGGTCTGCCTCGGACAGCACGATAAGCCGTTGAATGACAGCCGGGAGGCTGTCATTCGTGGATCTTTGACAGTCGTTACGGGTCGTCAGAAGCCTGAAAGTCTGACTACCAGTCTTACCAAGAGGTATCGTGTAACCCATTAACTGGGTTGTGGAGGTCAGATAGGCAGTCGCTCCATGTAATATACTGGTATTCAGCTGCATCTGGTTAGAATGCAAGCCGACCCCAACATAGTTGGGAAAAGTTTAGGCAGATGATGATATCTAGCATGTCTCTGTTCCGGTTTTTTTTTTCTTTTTTTTTTATATTTTCCTCCACTACTTTTTCAATTCTGTCCGTTCGTTTGACGCCTAAAATGCTGCGCTTCATTGCTTTTTGGCAAACCTCAAGGCGAAACTTTTGCAACTCGGTGAGCGACCAGGTCTGAGCACCGTGGGTTAGGACGGGCAGAATAGACATATCGATGAGTTTTCGCTTCGGAGAAATCTCTATATAACCCTTCATTAGCGTCTTCATAGAGCAGTAGCGTTTCCAGGCATTTATGATGCGGCAATCGATTTCCTTTTCTTGTCTGTTTTCGAAAGAAACTAACTGGCCTAAGTAGATGTACTCATCGACAGACTGTATTTCCTGCCGATCTACCTCGACCCTACGCTTAGTGTTGTTAAACATGGCTTTGGTTTTAGACCGATTCATCGCGAGTCCAACCTTGAGACTTGCCATGCTTAGGTCTTGTAGCATAATCTGTAGTTCTAGAGCTGTGGGGGCAAAAAAGACTATATCGTCGGCAAAACGGAGGTTACTCAACCTTTTGCTGTTGACTTCCATGCCCTTGGTTGTCCATGAGGCTACCAGTGTTCTAAATATCTCCTCGAGAGTGCTTGTGAAAATTTTCGGAGAGAGCGATTCACACTGCTTAACACCATATTGTATCCGAAACGACGATCCCGCAGTATTCAGTTTGATGTCTATATATCGCTGCTTCAGCTCTTGGTTTTCTAAGGACTTGAATATTTCTGAGTGTTTTATACTATCGAAGGCCTTCATATAATCTACGAAGGCTAAGTAGAGCCGTTTATTAAATTCTAAAAAAAAGGCTTGTTCTGGTGGCCGGAATTTTTATGTGTGTAATATTAATTAATATTTAACTTAGATGTAGCACAGAAATCTCGATGTATCGACATTTAGTCATTGCACCCATGTGAAGCAGGAGCGGGTCGCTAGTGTATTTGTAATAATTCTCTTTAATATTACCTTTGATTAAACCCTTTTGTTTTATTAATGAACGACCTTAATGAAATTAGCTATTTACCCAAAAGCTTTCAGCTCACCATATATCTACAGTAAGTACGACAGATGTAAATGATGATGATAGCTCAAATTACATTGACACGCGAACGGCCCATCACCCAAACAGTAATCCGTTTCAATTTCGTTAAAGAGATACTCGTGTCCATTTCACATGGCCGCAGTTCAACGTATTGTCGTCATTGCAATGATAATTTGCAAAGCTTGTTTCAACCGAATTGGACCGCAACTGCAATAACCATAAAACCCATCCAAATACGTGTCGAAATTCAACGGCACCAAATTGAAAATCCTGAAAACAATTGCACAAGTTTCCACAACAGAAAAACGGGGCTTGGCCAACATTGAAAAATTAGAGTCGGCATTGCGAATTCAGCCGAGACTACAATGGCGAACAAGTTGCAATAGAATTTAAATAAAGAAGCGTTCCCTAACAGCGCGAACTCGTGTGCGGGGCGTTGGTGAACTTTCAACTTTTACCCGCTTATGTAGCGAGAACGTACCTACGTCTCCCTGCCCCTGCCGTGCCTAGGGTGGAGGGAGCTTTTCCGTACTTGGACCGAATATTTACAGCGCAACCTAAATATAGCGTGCCATTGCTCAGCTGGCACGGGCGGGGGTGTTGGGAGGGTAAACATTCCCCCTGCCCCCTCAGTAGCTCGACGAAGTAGAAGGCCATTCGAGCGCCGGCTCCGGAGGTGAGCGGACATCTCCTGTATAATGCAGAGGTCGTCGCGACCATGACCGCTTGGAGTCAGGAGGGGTTGTCGCTCGCTATGGCAATAAAGTCATTCTCAAGGCTATGGTGACGTGACAGAGTTCTATGAACGGATGCATTCACAATTAACGGCTAATAAGAATTGACGGTGATGAATCTTGAACACGCTTACCTAGTAAACTATAACATTTTAGCGACGTATTTGTAAGTTTCATGAGGAACAATATAAGACCGAAACCATAGTCATATCTATAGATAATAGTAACCATTCAAAGGACTCTTGAATAGGTCCGAAAATAGCGTTGTAACTCTATATTGGTGACGAATAGAATTCCGTAAGCCGGACGAGTTGTTAGTACTTTTCTAGTGACACACGTATTTGTAGTATAGGACCATATTGTAGGCGAATATTGCTCGAAATAGAATATAGACTATGTTTCATCACGCTCTTGAGGATATTATAATACACGAGACATACGCTTTGTTTGATCACCAATTTGTAATCTTTTATCACAATAAAAGATGATGATTATGTCAATATTCCCTAATGGCCGTGTATGACTAATTACTAACTTTGTTATTATATCCAGCAGTATGTAGAAATAAAAAAATCAAACTACTTATGAGTTTGTTCGGGTGCACATGGTTTCGTTCAAGCTTTAATCGGCTTTAGTCTTAGAAAGATGTTTACAATCTTAAAAATCCACTTCAATTTATCAAATTAACGTTAAATAAACTCGGTTAAGTACCTTGAAGACGTAAATCCTTCCTAAAACGAATAAAGCTTACAAATTGGCCCAGTAACGGGAGATTTACTAATCAGCTTGCATTTTTCACGTAGGTTAGCTTAACAAATGTTTTATTCAATCTAATCTTGCGCCGATAGAAGATTTGAGCCTGACAAAACATTTGACGGGGCTTTACAAACAGAATGTTCGTTTATTATTTAACCAGATTTATTTTTAATTCGCGAAGCCTATAAAGTTGTTTTGCTAATGTAACAAGGGCCGTTTGGACTGTACGGGGTTCTATATATCATTTTTGTGGCGTTTTTTGTTTTCGCGAGTTTGGAACAACGCCATTAGTTATCTCTCGCTCGCGGCTGTTTTTTTGTTCAAGCCGATTCTGTTTTACGTCCATAGGTACATTTTTTAAGGTCAGACTCAGTTTCACAATCAAAAATTATAATTGCCTCGTATTTTAACGATGATTATAAGAGAGCCCAGATATGAAATTAATGGGCGTCATTAAAGTGTCCTGTTAATTAATTTTACTCAATTTCCTTTTAGAGCCGTCGTGTCTTTAAAAGTTTTACAAAAAACAGACCGTAGACAAAAGAAGATAGCTGTGAGGCACGACGCGCGAGAACAATAGGCTCTATGAATAAAGAGCTTCGGGATGAAATTAAAATATTACATAAAGAGGTTATGACTGAACTAAATTTTGCAACACGAAAACCGGAAATTAAAATACCTAGAGTCACACAAAGCCTCAAATTAAAGTGTTTTATACAATGACGTACGACTTTCCATTGTCAGCACAATAAAAAAGATTTATTACCATGCTTCGCTGACGAGCTAACCACTTCAAACTCGTTCGCTCAATTTAATCTGAAAGCCCAATATTTATTACTTACCGTTATTCTCCAATTTCATCAAAGAAAATAAATTATAAACGTGCGTCTGGAACTCAACACGTTATGACATCAATGAGAGCGAACGAATCCAGGTTTGCGGAATTAAAAAGCGCTGAGAACACAAACTTGGCGGATTTGGAGATTCGGGCGTAGTGGCGTAGCAGGGCGAGGGCGGCGTAGCGGGGCGTAGCGGGACGTAGCACGGGCGTCGTAGCTGCATCGATCCGCGGGCCGTGACCTTGACCCGCCCGCGTTCCCGGATGTACCAGCAGTTGCTTAGTTGCGCCATTGTCGCTTTATTCAGCTTCTGTTAGCTTTTATTAGCCCGAGCTATATTTCCCTTACCTCATATTAGCTTTTAGAAATATAGGCGCGTCTAGACAAGTTTTGTTTTTCTCGTAAACATAATGGATTACAGTTCAGTCTCAAGGTTTAATTCTTGTTCCAGTTTGCTTACATTTGATTCACAGTGTGAATATTTGATATTTGATGTCCTTAAATCTTACCCGCTTTTTATTATGGCTCCCTGTTTTTTCTTCTCATATTGTTTCGTTTTTGTTTATGTTTCATGAATATCTGAGTTCTATATTTGCGAAGACGTAAAATATTTTTGAATAATAACCTGGTTTGTAACTACTATTTAAGTTATAAAGTGTCCTTATCTTTAGGAGGACGATCTATTTGATGAATTATTTATTTGCTGAATGTAAATTTTAAATTATGAATGAATAGCTACTTAAGTAA
Organism: Polymixis flavicincta; assembly: GCA_949987655.1. Classification (NCBI taxonomy): domain Eukaryota; kingdom Metazoa; phylum Arthropoda; class Insecta; order Lepidoptera; family Noctuidae; genus Polymixis; species Polymixis flavicincta. The sequence continues at coordinate 19,168,731 of OX465179.1, read as the reverse complement.
TTCTTTGGAAGTTTTCATTACTGGGACTTCTTATAAAATGTTCTTGAAAAAGTCAGGATAACAAAAAGAAATGGTTTCTCTTTTAATATCTTATTAGCATTTATATTGAAGTCTATTAATAGACCTTAATAACAATTTACTTACGATATTTTCTGTAGGAAACAGTTATTAAAGTTTGCTATATAATATATTTGTTGAAAAGGACTGAAATAAACTTTGTTTGGGGTCCGATTCGTTAAAAAACTACCTATTGTCGTGTATTGTTACCGCAGTGTTCGAAGGTATTTGTCGTTCATCATTCACGCTTCATCATTTTCAAATCATTGCCACGACGAAAAACGAAGTAGGAAGAAGAAGATTCACACTGAAAAATCAAGAATAAATCACACTAAAAATAATTCACAGTTCTACTAACAATTATAGAACATTACAGCCCCACTGGGGCGTGTGCAAGCCACACGAGGTTCTAAACAAAATTATGCAGATACATGCAATCTGGTCGCTAGGACGGTGGCCAGCGCATAACAATGTATGCTAATCAAAAGATAGCTCGCATGATTTAAGTGCACAACTGTGTTTTCGCTTTAGTTAAGGCCTTGAATTTGGACTGAGAATTTTTGGCGAGCGAGTCGAATATCGAATTTTGGAGCACTGTGCTTTTATTGCGTCACCGAAGCTGCCAATATTCGATTATTTCGTGAGTGCACAGATGCAAGATCGGAATATCTTTAGGTCAACTTTAATGGATCATTTCATTTTACATATTATAATATTCAAGGATTGTTTCAGGACATTCTCGAAATGTAGGTGCTATACTTATCACAGAATTTCTTCGACAGAAAAGGAATAGTAGCAGAAGAGGAATAGTGGCGACGTGTACTTTATCCCTGGGAATAAGGTGTGAGTTTGTTTATATTTAGGTTTAAGAAATGGCCAGCCATGTTGCATAATAATAAAGAGGAAAGATTTGATTGTTTGTTTGCATTGAATAGGCTCCGAAACTACTGAACCGATTTGAAAAATTATTGCACAGTTGGGAAGCTACACTATCCACGGGTGACATGGCCTATATTTTATTCCCGTATTCCCACGGGAACGACAACTGCGCGGGTAAAACTGCGGAGCGCAGCTAGTGTTGTATATAGAGATAGATGGGTAATTTTTATGATGTGTTTCGGGTATTTTAAAATTATTTATTTATCAAGGTACACCATCAGCTTCTGTGTATAATATATTATATGTATTGCGGTAATAGCTTTGGACGTACACGACAATTTTATGAGTAAGTGATAATACACAATAATAATAATAAGACAAATAATAAAAATAAAAACGACTAACTACTTCTTGAACTTACGAGAAAGATTAATAACAACAAGGAAAATAAAATTACAGGACTTTACAATAGGTACTAATTGAAATTTATCTCACTTACTTAAGACTAAAAAATCAACAATTTAAATTGAATTAAAATTAAAATGAGATCATAATATGAAGTATAACTTCTAAAATAGAGGACTTCAGTATTTGGGCTTTAAGAACTTTAATGGAAACGTGGTGTAAGTCCACATCTGGTACTATTTTTATCAAAGAATTCATCTCTGCAATGATTCTGTTTAGTGGTGAGTTTAGCCCAATATTTGTTTTGGATGCTTGAGTGTAGAATATATTAGTAACAGGATGTCTGGGTATATTGTAAGGAACTTTTAATCCAATAAGCTCAACTAAATTGTCACAGTCTAATTTATTGTTGATCAATTTGTAGAGGAACATTAGATCCTGTGGGGGCCGACGGTCATCATCATCATCATATCAGCCGAAAGACGCCCACTGCTGGACATAAGCCACACGAGGAGGAGGGGGAGGGTGGGTATTAGTCCAAAAGGGGGGGATTTGCCATAATCGCCACGCTTGGCGGGCGGGTTGGCGATCGCAGTATGGTGGTTAACTGCATAGATAACGCTGCTGCCCATTCTCTAGTAAGTCCTTAGTCGCCTTCTACGACACCCACGGGAAGAAATGGGATGTTGCTATACTTTTACGTCCGGTACCACACGGAACGACGGTCATGCAAATATTTAAATAACAAATGTTATTTCTTGCAAATACATAGAGCTGTTCTACAAGAGGACAACAACACACACTATAAATTCAGAGATAAAGGAACACGAACCATTATTTCACCGAATTAGTACATATTCCTATAAATTATTAATCTGTTCGGGTTTTACGGTCGTTTGGCTAACTTTACAAAATATTCGCTTTATAATCTTTATAGAGTAAATTGCGCGAACAAATCTGTGATCAAAAGAAATTGAATTGAATTATTCTTTACAGGAAATGGTAGCTTTGTAGTTTATTTTATTTCTATTATGCTTTGTTCTATTATTCTGTAATCTGCAAATTTCGTTGGAACATGTTTAACAAAGAAAATACTTTTAATATAGTTTTTTAGAGCGTATGATCAAAGGAACATTGTAACCGCTTTTTTTAAACTTGTTTATAGCTTACAGAATACGTTTTTGTAAGGATTAGGTTGCTCGAGGAATGAATACGGATAATCTTTTGCATAAATTAATTAAATGCTATGTCATGTCGAATGAAAACTTGTAGGTTGTAGGTAAGTTTTGTGTAATTTTCTGGTTACTATTCGAACAAAGAAGTAGACCTAAAAAATAACAACCATTTTCTCAGCTTAATAAAATGCTGCAGAATAAGTAAGAAACAAATCCTAAATTAATCTTCACCTTAGAAAACCTTGGTGAACTTTTCTGTTATGTTTTCGAGGAAAATCAGCAAATATTAGAAAAATACAGCAATTTTCTATTCATAGATAATGTTAATAATGTACAGTAGCCCTCACTAATGGTGCCCCAATCTCAAAAAGCAATAGATTGACACTTCGCTTTAACTTACGACCTTCTTATAATAAGCAATTTCTATAGGCTATAATACTATATACACACACTCTCATACGTTTACGAATGAATGTATTTCCTAAATTCAACCGTTAAAGCAAATGGCATGATAGCTGAGCGGTTACTGCACTTGATTATCGCGTTTGAGCGCAGCGAGTCGCGGTTTCGAATCCCACTCGCTGTGTGATAGTCTTTTTATTGTTTTAAAAATCACTTTTGAGTATAGTTTCTTGTTCTGTTCTTCTTATTCACTAAACTCGTAAAACTTTATCATTATACCCACAGAAACCTAAATAAATTTAAATGATTTACGACTCATTCACCGCGACTTATAGAACGGTGTTGGTTGATATTGTGTGCTAGTGACGTGTGTTTCATCTATTAGCGTCCTTCTAATTCATTTTAAAATGTAAGCAAATTTAAATATAGAAATGAAAGCGAATATTATTGCGCTGCATAAAAGTGGACTTAATACCTATATCACAAATACCTATGTGATGAAACCGGACTGAGTGTGAGTATTATGATTTAAATATAAATATTAAACATTTATTTAATTAAAGTGTAACTGCTGATCCTTGTAGTTATTTTTAAACGTTTTATAAATATCACAATGTCTAAATATAATAAAAATATAAAATTTCAATGTAAATTTATTTCCTAGATAATAGAACGATGAAAATAACAATAAACTTAATATCTATGTGGAATTGCCCTTTTAAATAATTTTGTTTCTAAATAGTAGGTAATACATAAAGTGTGTATTTTGCTTAGTAGCCTAACAGTACCCCTTTTTTGTTTTAGTGAAATACTGTGAGTCGGTGGGTGAAAATATATGAGGAAGGCGGTAGCCTTGCCCGTGGAAAGCAAAGTGGAAGACCCCAGCTCCTATAACAGGCACACGTTCAGCGAATATGAAACAAGTGGTTTCAAAACGACAAGACATTTTGCCGAATTATTCGACACATCTTTACGAACCGTGCGCCGTGCACTCCACGCAGAAGGTTCATGGCAAACAAGGCATCATGGAAAACCAGCTCGAGAATCAGCTTAAAAAACATAGTTAACGGAAAAAAACATTAACATTAAGTTATAAATTACAAATATTTATTTATTTTAGTAATATTCAAATAATATTTTGTCTTATCCGTAATCTGGATTATTTTGAGGTTTAGTTTCAATCTTCTTTTCGGAATGAAAATGAACACTTAAGCTATAACCTCTTTAAGTCCTATTAAATACGATTTGTTAACTTTGAGGTTTGAGTTAAAACGAACTCACTCGCAGTAGAATAAAAGTAGTACTACTGAGTCATTTAATTGTATTGTGACAACTTGTCTGCATTTGTTACTTTTACGTGGGTAGATTTTTGTAGAATATTGTGATTTATTTAGAGTACCGACACACAGTAGTAATCAACACAATATTATTATTTTACTAAGATACAATAGCCTGATTATCATAGTTTACCAACTAGCTTATTTACTTCAATAAATTGTTCTTTATGAGAAAATAAACTGTTTTAACAAGAAGTTATTATTAGTTATTTTTATACATTCTTCATGAAGTTATAACGAATAAACATTTTGTAATCATTTATTATTGTTAAACCTTTATTTAAATAACAATACGAGTAATAAAACAAATTTGTTACATTATTATTCTGGTATATTAATAAATCGAATAATAAAAGAACAGATGAAGATGATTGTTGAAAAGAAAAATTAAAGCATCATCGCGAGATTTGAACCCAGACCTATGAGTTTCTTAATCCAAGACGATACGCTGCACGCTACCGGAACTCAAATTACATAAGTAAATTTTAGCAATGGTATGAACCGACCAAGGTCATGTCTGTCGTCGCCGACGGTATGTATAAAATACAAAGAGTAACGCCAGTGTGTGAGTAGAGCGGTGAGTTTTGTGTTAATACATCACTTATACACACAGCTGTAGGTACGGCCTGGACCGCCACTTCATAGCAATATAGCCCTTAGTATGCGACTGCATTAGTGAATCTTGTTAGTACAAAAACTAATTCCAACTCAAGTTTTACTTCGAATACCCGTAAAATAAAACCTGATTTAATCACGTAAACCAACTTTAGGAAAAAACATATTTGCAAAGCCGTTCGAGATCCCTCTAAAAATATCGAAGGAAGTCGATGGCCCAAAAATTATACGTAATTTTATCATCGTCGAAATACCATCGCCTATCAAGCCCGGGTCTCGGGTTTATTTGATACATAAATAGACGACATTTTGGGCTGAAATGGCCTTCATAAATTATGTTAGATTGTAGTTACAGAAATTACGCGTTGAATTTTAATGTGGGTATTAGTTCATGTATTATGCTTTGTTGTTGTGGTATTTGTAAGGGACAGGATAGGGTTAATTGCTGCTTGGAGGTCGGAAGTGGTTTTTTCTATTTTGGGAAGAAAAACGGTTATTTTTTACATTATAAAGAGTCTTTGCCCAAGTAAATCAAGAACGGGAAAAGCCAGCGTTGATTCACTTGAGGGACAGTAGGTCTCTCTTCTTTATCTTTCATGGACCAGTGACTTTTCCAAGCATTTTAGATCGTGCTATTTTTTTATAGTACCTGAGACAATTTAGTAAATCTATATTTATATAAAAGCGAAAGGTCACTCATTCGATTAAACACGAAATCTCAAAAACGATTGGACCAACGAGGATGAAATTTGGCGCAGAAGTAGATTATGAGTGGGAGTTTCCTAAAATCCTTTCTTAGCTGACGAAGAAAGGATTTTAGGAGACTCCTACAGGTTTTTTTTTCGGGTGGTAAATCATCAACTAACTTCTCCCGCTCTGGGTCCGCCATCAAACGGTGGCGGCCCCGTCCAGGCCACGGAAGGGAAGAGCGCTAGTGCTATTAAGTACCGGCACTTCTCCGCCGCAGCCTGTAACCCTTAGTCGCGATGCCTCCCATTCGACATCGCGGCCCGCCTCAGTTGCGGTGCACCTCAACGCAACTTACTTTTAGGCCGCTACGTAGTCGGCTTTGAGGCAAAAGCCCTGACGAGCGGCCCCACCTTGGGGTTCCTCTTCGCTTCACCATGGCTGGGAGACCACGGCTACTGAGCCCCCCTGCAACGACAATGCGGGAACCCACTGGGGGGGAGACTCCCTACCATTAAAGGGTTAAATAGGGAGTGGAAGTTTGTATGTTTTTTTATTTATTACTTGGGCCATGCAATTGTATTTAGGTATCCTACTTCTTATATATAAAATTTCCATGTCACAATGTTAGTTACCGTACTCCTCCGAAACGGCTTTACTGATTTTTACCAAATTTTAAATGCATATTCAGTAGGTCTGAGAATCGGCTACTATCTATTTTTCATACCCCTAAGTGATAAGGGTTGTTCACTAGAAATTACTTGCAAAACAACGTTTGCCGGGTCAGCTAGTAATATTATAAATTATGTGAAAGTTTGTGAAGATGTTTAGATGTTTGTTACTCAAGTACGTAACAGCGGCTGAACGGATGTGGATGCAATTTGGCACACTTAGTTTATAACCTGGATCAACACATAGAATACTTTTTATCCGTTCCCGTGGGATAATATTCGACACCCACGCGGGCAAAACCTTGGAAAAAGCTAGTGAGACATATTTTGATACTCAAACACGCAAAAACAGCAGAACGAATTTGGCATACACATGGTATATATTCGTGATTAACATATAGGATACTTATGATCTCGGTAGTAGGTTTTCGAGGGATAATTTCCCAACTGTAGGCGGGTGAAGCCGCTGGAAAAAGGCACTAATAATTGTATAAGCACAAACTGCAGCAACTATACGATCTAAAAAGCTGAACAAAATTGATCAGTTTTCCTAACCTTACTTTACCTTTCTTACTTTGTTGATTTAAAGTATCAATCTTCTTTCGATCTTCCATCAAAGCTCTTGAGTTTACCACGATCATCACGCAAAGCAATAATATAAGGGATTTACAGATCGTCATGGTACATACGCAATGAGGGGTGCATGGGGATTTCAAACGGTTCTACTCTCTCCCTTAGCGAATTGGTTTAGCACATGTTTAAATTATTAAATAGGTAGATGAAAATGTGTGGCTACGTGGCCGTAATGAGTGTATTATTAATGATTAAACTAAATTATGTTTTACCTGCACAGCCTGCACTTGGTAATTCACAAACAGCAACAAAATTCCTTCGTGTATTCAAATTAGTTGCTTAGATTTTAGGTTTTTTAGTCCTGTATTAAAAAGAATAATTTAACTCTAACCTATAATTTTATGTGATACACTATGTTATAACATAGAATAGTGTTAATTGCCCTTTTCCACAATTCGAAACACTTTCTTAGGGTCTGATAAAAAAAACTGTCTTAGTATTTTTGTGATTAAATTATTTAATGTATGTAAGATTCAACAAAAACTTTGCCCTATTGAAGCTGAAACAATTTGTACTGCTGAAGAGGTAACAGGTTATCTCTTCTTTTTGCACGTTTCAATAGTTCTTTTGTACAAATGGAATTCTAATTAAATACCAATTAAATCAGCTTCTACGAGTAAAGTAAAATACTTCGCAGCAGCTTGTGCAGTCGGCTAACGCTTTATATTGACAAAATGGCCTATGTCCAGCAGTGGACGTCTTTCGGCTGAAATGATGATGATGATGATGATGACCTATCTTCGTTTAGCTCATACTGAAACAAGTATTTACCATCCATATTAATAATTACCATTGCGAAAGTAACTCTGTTGGTCCGTCTGTTACCTTTCACGCTTTTGACGGCTGAACGGATTTCAATGCGACACATGACTTGGATTAGGTTAAAGGATACTTTTATCTTGATAGTGGTGGTGGCGGTGGTGGTGGACTTCTGCGCTGCCACTGATAACGCCATGGAAGTGGCGAAGTTTTAGGCAAACAATATTTTATAACCGTAGTGCCAGCGACACGGAGAAGAATATCGTGGTAGTACGTTTACGTTTCCTTTGGATGACATCTGACCTCCACATGGGTGAAACCGCGGACACAAGCTACTCCTAAATAATCATTTAATTAACATCTGCTCTAGACGTTACGATAAATAAAAACTAAAAAAACAACTTTTCAAGTGCACCGCAAATTTCGTTGCTTTGTTATTTCACTTATTATCTTAATGTGGCTGTGGAATAAGCTTTAACCGGCTACTGACTGTTCGTGGCAGTATAATAAACGTTTGTGTTCAAAATGGCGGTGTTGTTATTTTAGTTTTTGCTTTTTCGCTGTCACTGTGTTTTGTTTGGGAACATGAGCCAGGTGTTTTTATAATTGTGTGGTTGTTTTTTCGTTTGATGAGAATTATTTGTCTGACCCGCAAACTTGTTATTATTGTTTTGAGTATGTTGCCTTCAATGCACAACCATATTTTGCATATTTAAGTCCCATGTACCAGTGCCTGTAAATGTACCTATTTCCGTCAATTGGGCACAAATCTTCGGTCTGGTATTGCGTTATTTTTTTAAACCCTTGTAGAATACATTCAAATGGAATGCATTGTTTATAAATGTATCGCATTTGGGGTTCCCTGTAACCGTAAATGTTAGTTTATAAATAAATAAATCAAAACACTGCCCGACCCCTATACTCAGCACTCACACTTTCGACAATATTAAAACAATATTGGTTGAAAGAGCACGGCTGTTCAATAGTTTACCGGAACACATAGAAAAGTGTGACAGTGTAAACACATTCAAACATAGATTAAGACAATACATCACAACATTTGAAATAACATAATGCTAATACAATATTTCCAACATCCTAGAGTCGACTAATATTAATAGTAAGTAAGTACTAGTTATGACTAAAGCATCTGATTATAAGCGAACTGTTTTTTTTTAAGTTCTTATCAAAACTAATACTATAAAGAGGAAAGATTTGATTGTTTGTTTGCATTGAATAGGCTCCGAAACTACAGAACCAATTTGAAAAAAAAAAACACTGTTGGGAAGCTACACTATTCTCGGGTGACATAGGCTATATTTTATCCCCGTATTCCCACGGGAACGGGAACTACGCGGGTGAAACCGCGGAGCGCTGCTAGTGAGAAGTAAAGTCATTTAAGGCGCAGACAGCCGACTTTTAAGGACTTTTTGTTGAAGATCACGCCTAAACGGCTTGTCTTATGTATTTGAAAAAATTATATGTGAAACTATACAATTTTTTTCGTCATTTGATATGTGAATATTTTAAATAATATTTTTATAACATAATTTAATTAATTGGTAAAGTAATGTCTATCGCGGACATAAAAATGATAATCACGCAAAAACTATCGGGTGTATTTCCATGAAACTTTCACCATCTAAAAGACAATTTAATCACCCAAAATTTAATATACGGTTTTTCTTTGATATGTGTTTGATAAATCAACATGGGTTGTTTTTCGAAAAACTTGATGCGCGTTCAGGCGGAGTCTCTTGCGGGTGACGGGCGGCAGTGCATCGCTGTAGGTAGCTGTCACCTATCGTCGCCTTAAGCCCAAACCAACGAAGCCCTCACTATGTAACGTAGGTGTTTGCTACGCCAAGCTACGTGAACCTACAAAACGAGCTACGAGGATGCTATGGCGTAGCCTCGTAGACTTAATTAAACGGCTCAATTGTTCACTCGTCAGTGTTTAAAATAGTAACTAAAATTGCTTGCACTTTCCTATTAAGTACCTGAAATAGATGCATAAAAAACAAACCCCGATTCTATATATAGATATTTTCTATAGCTAGTGAGATTCATAACCATTTCCTAACCCATCCTTTTCACCGCAGTCAGGTAAAAGGAGGAAATATTTTAAATATTCATATCCAAAGGGCCTACCCTCTTGACTACGTTTAAATATAAAATACATTACAGTGAATTCAAGTTCGGGAATTGACGGTTGAACTTGAACTATCAATTGTAGGGGAAAATTCAAGGCGTTTGTTTCAAGGTGATAACTTAGCCTCGAACATGGCCTTTTCATTATATTGATAGGCCTGGATTATTCGTTGAAAAGAACTTAGATATTCATAGTACGTACCCAAGAATAATTACAATGCGATAGTGAATTAATAATTTAATTTGGAGGAGATGAAAAATAGCTTTCGTTTTACCTTTCCCTCCAGGCACTTGAATTTATTATTCATGAACCTGTTTATATAATTTAGAATCGCTGAGGAAAACCCTACTAATATTATAAATGCGAAAATAACTCTGTCTGTCTGCATGTTTCGCTTTCACGCCTAAACCACTGAACCGATTTTGATGAAATTTGGAACAGAGATAGACTAGACCTTGGGAAAAGACGTCTAAGATAAAATCATGAGATTTGTATTTATGTACTTGATAAATCTTCTCTATATAATGTATATAAATGAATCGCCGAAATGTATGTACGCGCATAACTGCCGAACGACTGCATCAAATTGGATGATTCTTTTTTTATGTGTTCCTTATTGTCAAGAAAAGGTTTGTATATTAGTTTTTTTTTTTTTAATATTTAGATTTGATCAGAATTGTTGTGAAATTACTTATTGATAAACTGATTTGATTTTACCGGAAGGTTTATATTTTCTCAGTCACGACTGGAGAAATAAAATATGGCGGTACGAAGTTCGCTGGGTCAGCTAGTAGTAAATAAATATTTGTTGTAGCGTTTTCGAATTTCGACTTAAATGGAGATGAAATAGGTGTTGAAGGTTCGTATGGAAGTCCAAATAATATGTCTATGTTTACTATACGTACATTTATCGGAACGACGCTCGGACAGGCGTTTAAAGTTGCGGGTGTACAGTTAGAAAAAAAGCTGTTCCATGGGCAACTGTGTGGCGTGCTCACGAGTATCAAACCCGCAAAATCTTTACGTAGCAAAGGATGGAAAACATTCATTCATCAAACCACAGCAGTTTCGATGTGTATTATTTGCAAAATAAGAATCCAAAAAATAAAAATGCTACCAAAATTTACTATTCCACGCGAACGAAGTCGCGAGAAAAAGCTAGTTAACAATGTACCGACAGCGAAACACATTTAGGCGCACTGATCGTGCCCTGCTTAATGTATTTTAAATGAACGATTCAATTATGTATATACCGGAAACCGTGTGATATGAAAATGAAAGGGGAACACTCAACGAAAAGTTTATGACGCAATTAAATTGTTGTGACGTACTCGTAGTCTGCGTATATTGGCAGCTGTATTTGTTAAGGAAAGTTTAACTTTTATCTCTTTGTTTTGTCAAGGCTCCTATTTATTTCGTGATGTTAAGCCTTTGTTCAGACGTTTCAGGTAGTAAGCAACCCTTTTTTCCAATTTACAAATAACAAGTTACATTTGCCGAAACTATCTGGAACACCTACCTCCATAAATCCGTTCACATTCGGCGCACGCACGAGTGGTGTTAGCTATCTTTTTCGACGAATGTAGGCCAATTCTACTTTTCGTATCTCTATAGGAGAAAATAAGCTGGTTTTTATGAAAGAATTTTGTGATGCATATTATTGTAGATTTCTCCTCGTGTCCTTTATACGTTGTGGCTCGTTATGACAGTTTAAAAGCTGTTACTTAGTACCTTCTTCTGTGTATGTGTTGTTTTTCTTCGAGGGTTGTAATCCTCAAATAACTTCTCCCACTCTGGGTGTAGCAGGAGGGCGTGTCAGACTTTTACTGACTAAAATTCACCCGTCTTCCCTCAGTTGCCTGTGTGCCAGAGGCCACGGTATCTCTTTCGAACAACCCGCACCCCTGGCAGAAATCGGCCCTTGCGGACCCCACCAGTTGGTGGTGACATCTCTTTGAAGCGCACGTGGAACACAATGCACCGTCGACCCGGGCTTGTTCCTTACCGGACAGCGAGCTACCCATTACTCGCCGTCCACAAACCCGTGCCTACGGTGTCCGGGAATCAGCCTGGGATTCCCAACACCCAGGGCGCCTCCTGCGGAGGCAAGAGCTGAGTTTGAGTTCGTGAAATAAACGTGAGCGGAAAGCAGATAGAAACACCCTAAATGGATTAAATTGAAACTTATTAGGGATTATGCCTTTAAATACACGTGTTTTGCCTTTAAAGTCCCACGCATATGGGTGTCCTGCATACAATATAATTATCATAATTGTTCAATACAATGTGAACATAAATATTTAATATTCTGAATTATTATAGAATAATGTAATTAATTGCAGTAATCTATAATAATTTAGAATCAAATTCAATGTTTTTGTTAATTTTTATTGTTTTTATGCGTGCAACATTAAAGTGCCTTAAAAATGTTTATGACGTGTGGCAACACACGTTTTTCTTAATAACTAGTGTAAAATCATAATGAAAATGTAGTGGGCTGCAATGTTGTTAAAACTATATTTCTTTTTGTTATTTGTTAACATTTTATATGGTAGCTGTTAATTGTTCCTTATTAAATAAAATAAAATTACGGAGTGGAACGACCATTGGTTTTTTCTCTGTTTAATAATAAAAATGAAATCTATATTTTACTGTCTCTCTTTGTTTTATTCTAAAAAATTATAAATGCATATTCTGCCTCGTTGGTCGAAAGCACTACTGCTGAGCACGAAGTCCCGGGTTCGATTCCCAGGTCAGGCAAAGTGTAATAGGGTTTTTCTATCTGGAACTTCTCAGTAGCAGCCTCGAGTCTGGATTTTTGCCCGGTTGATGGAAATAGGCTTGCCCCTATTACATCGGCCTCAAACACAACTATGGGTGTAGGTACTGTGAGAGCTCTGCTGAGCTCTCAAGGTACCGGTGATGATTTCGATAATAAATAAAATACTTGATAATCTTTAACCGGTGGCACTCCACCTTTAATAAGGAATTAACTCATGACAACGTCGCGCCTGACAATCAAATGAAGCTTCCGCAACAAAACCTAAGTAAAATTATTTGACATTCTAAAGATAAAAACTTCACGATTATTCGAACATAGACACAGCCTAACTATTGGCTGCCAGCAAGTACGTGAGGTCCCTCATGAAGCGAACAACCTCTACAGTACTGTAGGTACGCCTCTGCCTAACTCCTCAGGGAAACAAGGCGTGATGTAATGTGTAAGTATGTATTTTTCATATTACCCTTAACTGTTTCCGCAAAGACTTTAAAGATTGGATCTTGAATGACGCCACTTACAGGTTAGCATCTTCATCTTAACATCCTACATTTTTAATAGCTTGTTCACAGGAGGAAGCCATATTTGCTTTAAACACGTCAACAATGTTGTTAGCTGTATATTCTAGTGGCGTGTTTAACATGTCGTGTCACCTGTGTCTCGCTTCACAGGACCTGATTAGGAACATTTGAAACACCTCACACCTCCATGTCAATGTTGCTCAAACACGCGAGCTCTTCCTATGAAGTACTTGGTACTTGGATTAAATTGTCTTCAGAGTTACATAGTGTTGACACGTAATTTGTTTCTACAGGAAAAAAATTTAACCAGTGCGCATACTGTTACCATGAATTCAGCATATCATTCTAGACCCCCTAGCCCAGAAATCTTTCGTCGGTTATAGAAAAAATATCAGCTGTTCCATACGTTAGGCGTAGGTATTGCACTTTTCTATGAAACAGCACATTTTTTACCATAATTATTTATTACAAAATACCTACTAAATTAAATACCGCCTGCATACAATATAAGGTGGTAAGGACTCCCAAACTGAAGCATTGATTCAGTACATAATTCTAAACCACCTGAAGCTTCCATTGAAATTATTCGTCTGCTGCAGATTTTGTTTTCGATAATCCACGCAAAATTTCTACGCTAGGGGGTCTAGAATGATGTGTGCTGAATTCATAGTATCACTTTAGCGTCGATGTCGGGATGCCACCCTGCACCCTTTTTAAATGCAGCATTGCAAATCATACCTACACAATAATGAAATGCACCGTATTTGACTAGCAAAAAGAGCTCTGCTCTCGATTTGGTTACGTGAGCAAATGACTTTTTACTCGACGGCAAAATCAGAACTCCACAGAAAAACACAGTACTGCTTAACTTTTCCCGCATTCCCTGATGAGAGCGTAAATTTTACTTGTTTACGTTACTCAAAAAACGTGTCACTTCAAACGAGTTTCGCCACAAAGTTGTGCATCGAAAGTACTAGTAGACATGTTGACAAATTTAGTGTTCATCACTAAGGCTGCTGTCCATGAGCATTTGGGAGTTTGCCAACTATGTCTATTCCATGGAACAGTTCGCGCGTATAATAAACATCGCCTGGGATGTATTTACATGATAATTTTCCCCATTCCGACCTAAATAGGAGGACAAACATGACTAACCTTATTTTAGTTTAAGGATATTCGGTAAACTGGCTTCCTTCCGTCCCCATCTCCTCCGGATGATAGCACATTGGTTCGTTTCTTTCTATTTCTTTGATGCGTTTTCTATCTCCGTATATTGTTGTGAAAGTAGCGCTAGAAAATATAAAGCTAATGAAAATAAGGAGTTGTTTATCTGTGGTTATTTTATTTTGAAGACTTGAAGATAATAAGTAGCTATTATGAAATAAGTTTGCCCAATGCTAGCATGACATCTATTATGATTTTGATCGTGTAAGAATACCAACGTAATTTATCAGACAACGGAATGTTTATTGCAATTCTTGGTAAGACGTATCGATTATTCGAGTGAATGTATGTTTATTATAGGTAGCTAATATGAAATGTACCAAAGCAGAAAAGGTACGTTTAGCGGCGAAAGAATAAGCCATGTTATAAAATCTTTAGAAAAAAAGAAAAATCGTTTTTTCCAAAGATTTTATAACATGGCTATCAATATCTACTTTACAGTATTATTCTGAACTGGACACATAATCTTAAATGTCTACTATTTATCTAAAGTTTTCAACGTCGCGAAAGGCGAATGTTGAAGGCTATCTATCGATTTTGTCCCCTTCGGGAGTCGAATTTTATCTCGTGTAGAAACTGAGGGTAATAAATGAACGATTTCAAAAGGGTCCTTTTATTTCTTTTCGATTTAGGCTGGGTTTTTCTACATCAAATTGAAATAACATCCATTCGGGGAAAATCTTTCATAGTTTCTTACTAGTTTAAAAAGTTAGAAAAGGACCAGTTACAGCGCTATTCACGCATGATATTTTCAGTATCTAAGCATCTTTCTCCGACATTAAAACATCTTTGGAATAATACTGTTGCATTGGAGAGGGAAAATGTTTTCAAGTAGCAACTATCAAGAACGGGGTGAGAATCCTAATGTAATATTATGGCTTCCACGAGGCACTATAGTGTGTAATTTTCAACTTTCTAATAATATTTTTAATAAAATTGTTTTCATTTCATAAACATCTACACTTTCGCTGTCACTGTCGTAATTTTCTTCCCATTGACTCCTAAATGGAAGCCAGATAGTCCAAACATTTTGGTGCCTCAAGGATATTAAGTTCGTAAATCGGGGAGGCCAAACAACGTCCTTTTATAAAACACCACCGATCAATTCAGAAAACAAATTGCTTACAAAGCCGGGGGCATATTTGTTCAATATTTCAGCCGTAGGAAGTTTCCGCCTTCACAATTATATTTTGTTCAGCACGGAGAGCTCCCAATCGATTTGCCTACACGGACACATTTGGAACAGTGCCAAGTGTTATTGCATCGAATTCGGGTTGGAATCGTACGCCACGCTTGCAGACACGTTATGAAACTGGAGACCTACGTGTTTTACGGTTTTGGTCTAATTTGTAACTGTGTTAGCGAGTCAAATTGTCTCTTGAATGTGTCTGCTCCAACGCCAGGTGGTTAATTGCGTACTTAAAATGCCTGAAGCTTGAACCAGGGTCGGCTATAGACGGTGCCAGGAACAATATTTGAGTAGATATAATTTTCAGCCAGACACATAATATTTAATCTAGTTTTGTATAATTATAAAGGGATATGAGAAAAACAAGGAATGCCTATGTGCTAGTTGTAAGACGTTTGTTGTTCTAACTTATAAAAGTTACTTTAGATGTTTCCGATTATATTCTTCCCGAATGATTAAATACTTTCCCAGTACAATCTCCAAAAAACATTAACACTGTTCGCGATTACTCGTAAGTCTAGACCTAAATCGAAAGTAGGACAGAAATCTGGCCCTTACGACACTTAGCTATACACACAATAAGATTAATGGTTGCTTATCCTACTTACAAGTTATTTTATCTTTGTCTTAGCAACAAAAGAACAAAGAAACCTAATCCCGGATTTAGTAAAAGTAATATTTTGCATGAATAACTTGTATAGAAAAGGTCGAGGAAATAAATGGGCCTATTTAATTTTGTATTAGGCTTCCAGAGGCATATTCATAAACGATGATTTAAGTTAAGAGGTTTTAAACGAAAAAATGTATGGTTAATCAGTCGCTAATCATTGCTTAACTTTAAGCAGCGTTTATAAATAAGGGGCCAGTGTTTTACAATGATATCGATTGCATTGTTACTTTCTAGATAAAAGTTAAGTAACTTAGTTTTCTTCTTTTTTTAAAGCTGATTTAAGTTACAAGTCTTTTCAAGTCATATCGCATTACCCAGTTACTGGGTTATGAAGTTCAGATAGATAATTGCTTCATGGAAAATACTGGTATTCAGCTACATCCGGTTAGACTGGAAGTAACCTTCAACATAGTTGGGGAAAGGATATAGGCAGTTGATGATGAATAAATTACGATTCTGCCCGGTTTATTTTGGTCTCATGCTATGCACTAGTTAAGGAATCACTTCTATACTACAATGTGTTGCTTTTGTTGGCTTTTAGTTAACCTTGTCAAAGTCTACTGCTTAGCTTAACTCACTGTTCAGTTTTCACATAAATCTCGCCCTATTTTCAATCATTCTATGTACTTAGCTTATCGCAAATCCAACTAGCTTTTTGCGCAGTAAATAAGTTAAAACTGGGAGAAAATCCTTCTTTCTTTCAAAATTGTTGCAACCCATCTGTGATCGTTGATAATCTATCGTTTTTTTTTAGTAAACAATAGTTGGATACCTAAAAGGACTTCGTTTTTTCTGAAAAATAAACATCTGAGCATCTCTTTATCCGTGTCCTTGTGACGCACCATCTCTAACGTCACAAGTGAAGTACCTACGCATCACACTATGACGACAATACGCATGTAGTCAGAGGATCCTCCCTTTTCTATGGAAGATGAATGAACTTTACACCCTGTTCCTCATACCTCTACAGGAAAAGTTTTTGTCCAGTGCGCAAATTGTAACCATGAATTCTGAAAATCATTCTAGACCCTCTAGCGCAGAAATTTTTCGCCGTTTGTACAAAAAAAACAGCTGTTCCATACATTTTGACCGCGTAGGTATTGTACTTGTCTATGAAACAGCTCATTTTTATTTTTATAACCGGCGAAAAATTTCTGCGGTAGGGAGTCTAGAATGATATGCTGAATTCATGGTTACAGTTTGCGCACTGGATAAAAACTTACCCTGTATACTGGCAAACCCGAACGTGAACGTTAGCGCAGCCTTCGTTCATCTACTTCAGCGTGACGTCATTAACATCATTGCTTCAAACTTTCAAATGGCGAGTCACACAGCCAGCCAGCACCCACAGCTGCAACGGGTATCCTGACCACCAACATGCAGCGGATACCTGGTCATCACTATGAGCTTCATCAGCAATCTTGGCACAGCACACTGCATTTTCAGCCGGCCCACAAACAGAGTCCCTAAAAACCCTCTCTTGGTCGATGCCAGCAGTCAGCTTTAACGCTGTACCACCATCCGACACACTGAAGCATATTGCAGCGCTACCCCGATACAATCGAGAATCTGTATGGATATTACCAGCAATTTTGTAAGACAATACTGTATAGTGTACTGCAAATATGTGGACCTGCCACATGGTACTTATAGGTAATACTTCTATATCCACTTATGTGAGCTACAATATTCAAAGAACCAAAAATAAACTCAAGCACCCAATCCTAGACTTTTTAAATTCTAAACCGTGAGCTAAAGCCTATTTGACAAAGTCTTATTTCTGTATTAAACTTCAAGTACGAATTTTCTTCGCGAACACTTAGAAATGCTTTGAAAGCATAAGGGTGCTCGTATCTAAGCAGAATTCATGAGAGCACTTATATTTTAAGCACCTACCCTGCATTGGCATTCAGTGAATACCATCGTACCCGATGCTTTTGTCTAAACTAGCTTTTATATACCGCTTCGTTGGCTAGAATTCAATATAATTTCTGTGTATTGAAATTATTAAGTACATTTAACTTATTTATAAATATAATTTCTGTAACTTTTTATCCTTCAATTGAAATATCGTGGTGATTAAGAGTACTCTTCTCTAAATTTTAAAATCACGATGTTTTTTTAACTACATTATGTTTGTTCCCTTCTGTGATTGAGAAGAAGTTTTTGGCAGTAAAGAGACTGCCAAAAACTTCTAATATTTCTGGTATCAGAAATAATAAAATTGATATTTAATCATCGTTTCTCTATCAATCATAACATCGATGCTTCGGCTAGTGGATTGGATTCCTTTACCGAGAATAATTTTACTAACTAACAAAATGGGAAACTTATATTCAACAGAGGATGTTTAATGGTTAATAATAATATATAGACGAAGTTGCCTCGTTGGTTTAGTGGTCGCAAGCACAACTGCTGAATTTGAGGTCCTCGGTTCGATAACCTGGTCGGGCAAAGTTGTTGTATTTTTCAATGTAGAAGTTCTCAGTAAAATCCCCGGAGTCGTAGATTTGTGCCCAGTTGATGGCAATAGGCTCGCCCCCTTATAAATGTTACAGTTAAAACCCGTTTTTCGTTAGAACTCGTTTTCCCTAGTTAAAACTAGTTTTTACAAAATGCCTTTGTTAAAACTAGAAATAGCTAGTCAAATCTAGAATATAACTAGACTAGAGTAACTGCCACTAACTTGTAAGTAGCGCTCGCCGGCCGCTGCCATAGCACCGCTCGCTTTGCTCGCTCGGCTAAAAATGAATCCTAGCTAGATCGATTTATCGCCCCCGAAACCCCTGCGTACTAAATTTCATGAAAATCGTTGAAGCCGTTTCCGAGATTCAGATTATAATATATACAAGATTTGCTCGTTTAAAGATATTAGATAGATGTACTTGACATAAACAGACGACTAAATAAAAAGCTATGAACCTAACTTTTAAAGACGACTTTGTAATGAAAGTCTTAATTGGAACTTATTTTTTTCTGTGAACATTTAGTTTAGGATATTCCATTCGAATGTATATTCATTCACTATTATAGAATGTAATTGAAAGGAGGTAGGTATGTATTAGAGCTCAAAAAGGTATGATGGGATCGTTCTTAAGAGGATACACTGAAAGAAACTTTACTTTGATCTAAAATGATCCAGTATTTGAGTTAACTGTTAAAGAAGCTATTGAGAATGTTATTTTTTACCAATTTTCAAGTTTCTATGCTTTGTGGAAACGTTGGTCCAATAAAGACGAGCTTTAGGTTATATTTATTATTGCCACAATAAAGTCTCCTTATAAGTTAACATGTCGTTTAATCTTTATTATGACTTCATTTTAAACTATCCACGATTACCACAAAGGTAAAACACAAATACAAAGTTTGCAACCAAAAAATGTTTTGTAGTTTACTTACCATAAGTATATAAAACCTACTTCAAGTTGTTTTTACTGCGTTACAAGGCATAGATACGAAACCAACCCGTGAAAGAAGTAGTTATATTTAAAAGTCTCTAAACGGCTAACTCTTGGCTTCTCTTTGATATATTTTTGTGCGTGTTTTATTCCACCGCAGTCAAAACCAAAATCATAAGTCATTTATTCAAACTAGGCTGAGAGAAAGCTCGTATTGAACTTCAAAATTACATAAGACAGTCCCCCCAAAACGCTCGCCCTTTACCACTTCCTAGTACTTTAGCTGGAAAGAATAAGTGGCGCAACAAACTCCCCAGCAGTACAGCTGTCTGTTCATCATCATCATCATCATTTCAGCCGACAGACGTCCACTGCTGGACATAGGCCTACCCAAATTTGGGGGGGTTTGCCATAATCGCCACGCTTGGCAGGCGGGTTGGCGATCACAGTATGGTGGTAAAATGCATGGAGAACGCTGCTGCCCATTCTCTAGTAAGTCCCTTAGTCGCCTTCTACGACACCTACGGGAAGAAATGGGATATTGCTATTCTTTACGTCCGGCACGACACAGAACATGGACACAACGGAGCTGTCTGTTAAGTTAGAAGAACTTGATTTTATACAATAGTAGGTAGGTAATTGACATTACGAAACACAAAAAACATTAAATTAGCCATAGTTCAGCTAGCACACGCCATCATATCAACAAAACATTGAAAACTATAGGTACTCAAGTAAAAATAAATAATAATAAATAAAAAAGAAACGTAAACAGCATTTAAAATCTAAATATAAGCCTCCAGGCACTGGGCGTGTCCGCTTACTTAAGCAATTCTGCATAATGCAAATAAAGCTATAACTTGGAGCAACAAAAGTTTAAAAAATTGGTGTAAAAACGTATAAATCACATATTTGACAAATTCAATTTTAACAATTTTAAATGACTTAAACTATACGATATATATATGTAGTTAAGTCTAAAACTTGACGGGTGTGTGATACAAATTAATGCGAGAGGTGTGTGTAGTGTGGGTGTAGAGTATGAATATGTGTGGTGTGTAGTGTAGGTGAAGGTTGGGAATGTGTGTGGTATTTTTAGTATAGATAATGGGTGTGAGTGTGTACGCTAACTTGTAGGTGTGTTACGGTATGTTAATTCTATTTTAAAATATTCAGTGTTTTTTCCGTATTGATATAATCAAGGCCTAGAAGCCATTTGGTGACCACTATTTTACATTGCTTTTTCGTTAAAGGATATATTTTTAAGGTAGGATTGATTTTGTTGTACAAATGGCCACCTAAAAAGGTGAAAAATCTCTGTGCAAAATGGGTGTGGCAAGCTTTATATACGCAGACTGTATGTTTCCTACGTTTCTGTTGAAACGCTGCAGGGTCATACTTCAGTGAACCATGCATTTTGAGGACAGTGTTAAGTATGAAAAGCTGTCTTACTGTTAATACTTCGCAGGTTTTGTAGAGGTCGGTAGTGGGATGAAAGAATGGCAGGAACGCACTAACTTTAAGAAGCGCTCTCTGAGCGCGTTCAAGTTTTCATATTATTGTTTTACACGCACCGCCCCAGGAAGTTATACAATATACTAATATTGATTGACATAAGGCGGAGTAAACGGTTTTTAGTACCCTAGGATTAGCTATGCGTCTGAGATTTTTAAATATATATATTAATTTCCGAACCCTTGAAGAAACAAGATCTATATGAGGAGAAAAATTAAGTCTGCTATCTATTAGCACGCCAAGGTACTTAATAGTACTTGCTTGATCAAGGGAAGGACAGTTACAGGGTGTTAAACGACTACAAGTATGGGAGTGGGCCAAAATGGATTCTAAGTTACCATCAATTGAGTGTGGGACCTTTCGGAGAGAAAACTTTAAAACTTTTGTTTTGTCAACATTTAACGTTAAGAGGTTACATCTCAGCCACTGGTTAACGGCATCAAACCCACATTGAGCGTGTTGAAAAACACTGCCCCATGAGCTACCTCGGAAAACCAGTGCCGTGTCGTCTGCAAAGGCAACAATCCTCCCATTTTGGAGTTCAAGGTCAAAAAGGTCATTAATGTAAATGAGAAATAGAGTAGATCCAAGGACGCTACCTTGAGGAACTCCGTAGGTAACGGGAAGGTCGTCACTTATCCAATCGCCAACTCTGACACACTGAAATCTGTTACTGACATAGTCTGTAAAGAGTTTAAGCTGTAACCCCCTAATACCCATACGCTCAAGTTTAACTAGCAATCTGGGAACAGAAACTGTGTCAAAAGCCTTTGCCAAATCGAGAAAAATTGCCAGAACTTTATTTTTATGGTCAATATTATTGACAACAAACTCCGTGACTTCATGAACTGCATCGCTAGTAGTTTTATTACATCTAAACCCGTATTGGGAAGCAGAAAGTAGTTTGTTTTTCTCTAAGTAGTTTATCAGTCTTTTATTCATTAGTTTTTCCAAAATCTTTGACAAAGTAGGTAATATTGAGATTGGTCTATAATTATTAACACAGTCCCTGTCACCAGACGTAAATATAGGTAGGATTTGTGACATTTTGAAGGCCTGTGGGAAAGTTCCAGATGTAAATGCCAAGTTGCAAATAAAAGTTAGTGGGGAAACTAGTATAGATCTATAGCGGGAAAGTAAATTTGCAGAAATTTTGTCACGTCCAGCAGCACAGTTAACTTTTAGATTAAGAACTAGGTTATCTATCTCATTTTCATCTGTAGGCAGCATGACGAAAGAATTAGGACAAGCAGTCTTAGGTACTGAAAAAACTGGCGTAGATTCATGAGTTATATGTTTTTCTGCAAGTGTTTTTCCGATATTCGCAAAGAAAGCATTAATAGCATCAACGGAGCGCTGGGGGTTACTTGGTGATATCAATTCAGAAGCGACTTCCTTGGATCGAGTAGTGTGAGTGATTGTTTTGATGGCCTCCCAGAGCTTTTTAGAATTGTTTCCTGCATTATCGATTTCCTTCCTTTCATATTCAGTTTTCAGTTTTCTTAATAATCCATTACAAAAATTCCTGTACCTAGTATAGGTTAGCTTAAGAGTCATATTATTAGGGGATTTATTTGACTTGAGGTGGAGGTTATCTCTATTTCTCATACATTTCAAAAGTCCTGGAGTTATCCATGGCTTTAAAATTATTTTACGTCTTGGTATAGTAATAGTTTTTGTGCAGGATACCATAGCAGTATTAAGAGAACCAGTAAAAATTGCTACTGCATCATTCACGTGACTCATTGCGAAAAGAGGCGCAAAGTCAATGTTAGGAATAACTAAGTCAAGGGCAGCATAATCAATTCGCTTCAAGGTTTTCGCATGCTTCTTAGCTGGAAGCGACTTAATAATGGAAATTATGACACTATAATGATCAGTTACTCCTTTACTATACGATTTTGAATACTGTGCAATAGAAATTATCACTCTTAGAGTCTATGTTATCTGTATTTACCGCACTCCAAATTCAAATTTAAGTTTGTTTCTAAAAAACCTAGAGGATATTTTAAGGAAATTAACAAAACGA
The DNA here is from genome assembly GCA_949987655.1 of Polymixis flavicincta. Taxonomy (NCBI): domain Eukaryota; kingdom Metazoa; phylum Arthropoda; class Insecta; order Lepidoptera; family Noctuidae; genus Polymixis; species Polymixis flavicincta. Next base: position 19,145,634 of record OX465179.1, on the reverse strand, counting down.
AATAAAAATAACATAATACTATGCGGGGATTGGAACATTGACGCGTTAAAGTGTAATAATAATTATAAAGAATTAGAATGTATATTGAATAACTATAATATTTCTAACCATATCACTAAACCCACAAGAAAATCATCATGTATTGATCTCATCGCAAGCGATATACCTAATGCTCAGCCTCAAATACACATGCTTGCATTATCTGATCATGAAACTGGTCAGTCTCTTTGTTTCCATTCGTCTGTAGATACTGCAAAATGCAGAAAACAATTTTGGTTTCTAAAGAGATTTAAGCCAAAACAACATAGAAAAGTATATGTCATGTATATCTTCTCATTCCTTTTCAGAAGTTTACGAATCAGATGATACTGACATCGCATTCAATCACTTTCATGACACACTGTCCCTTTTTTATAATCTCTGTTTTCCCATCCTGAAATTAAAAATTACAAACAAACCGGTTAAAACTAAATGGATAACAAAAGGAATAAAAAGATGTTGTATCAAGAAAAGAAGTATGTACCTAAAATATAGACTACTAAATTCTAACAAAACTCAACACCTAAATAACTACCAAAATTACACTAGAGTATTGAGACGATGTATATTGCATGCTCAGAAAATTGATAATACTCGTTATATACTTCAATCGAACAATAAATGTAAAGCCGCCTGGGACATTATTAAAAAGAATAGTACAGATGTCGATAACAGCGCGGAAATTACTTCTATCAAGATTGATCAGTGCACATACACTGATGCCGATATAATTGCCAACAAATTTAATGATTTTTTTATTAACCTGACCAACAAACCAAAAATCCCTAATTCTAAAACACACATTGACTACAAACATACCATCACTGACATATCGGATAGCATTTTTTTAACTCCAACTAATGAAGATACTGTGTATAAAATTATTAATTCTTTAAATTCCACTAACTCCACCGGGTATGATGACATTAATACAAAAATTCTTAAACGTTGCTCTAGATATATATCTCATCCACTCGCCCACATTATTAATTTATCATTTTTTCAAGGAGTATTCCCTACCAGACTAAAATTATCCATAGTCAAACCATTATACAAAAAAGGAGATAAGAATGACATGAATAACTATCGTCCGATTACTCTAATACCCGTTATATCAAAGATTTTTGAAAGAATTATGTACGATAAACTGCACTCCTTTATAATAAAACATACAATTTTAAAAGAGGAACAGTTCGGTTTCCGGAAAAACAAATCAACAACTCATGCATGTTTTTCTCTTGTAAAATTGATTACCTCTAGTCTTAATGAGAAAAGGCCAATATCATCAATATTGCTTGATATGTCAAAAGCATTTGACTTCGTAGATCACAAACTGCTTCTCTTCAAACTGAATCGTTATGGTATTAGGGGAAACGCGTTACACTGGTTAGAAAGTTATCTAAATAATCGTCAACAATGCGTAGAGGTATCTAGACATACTTTATCAGAAAAGAAAACATATAGATCCGCCTATCGTCAAAACTCCTGTGGTGTTCCCCAGGGCACTATAATAGGACCCTTTTTGTTTTTGTTGTACATCAACGATTTGCCCAACGTAACCCCATATTCATGCATTCTGTACGCCGATGATACAACCCTTAGTATTGAACTCACCGATACCAATATCACCAAATATGAAAAAGAGATTAATGACACATTAAACAAAATAAGAGAATGGCTAAAAGACAACAATTTACATGTCAATATCAATAAAACTAAACTTTTGCAGTTCCAAACATACAATAGTAAACGTCACCGATTAGAAATAAGATATGAAAATGACACTATAGAAGAGGTTGATAGTGCTACTTTTTTGGGGATAACATTAGATAAGTATTGCAACTGGAAAGCACACATTGACAAATTATGCACTAAACTTCAAAGATTTGTATTTGTTTTATACAGAATAACTCGTGTAGCTAGTATCAATGCAGCACTTTATGCCTATCATGGTTACGTAGCATCAATTCTCCGCTACGGCATTATAATATGGGGCAACTCTGTTGAAATTATTAAAGTATTCCGGGCCCAAAAAAAATGCATTCGATCAATAACTAAAGCCCAACCATTAGAAAGCTGTGTCCCACTATTTAAAAATTTAAAAATATTACCACTCCCATCGTTATATATATTCGAACTCTGTATCTTTGTACATAAAAACATAGCTCTATTTCAAGTACATAATGATGTTGTATTAAGAAAAAGTCGAAATATCCACAGATTATGTGTACCCCAGCAAAGAATTAAACTATTTTCCAATAATGTTTACTGTATGGCAATTCGTGTTTATAATCAATTACCAAATGTTTTTAAAAAACTCAACTTCATGACATTTAAAAAGAAATTATTTAACTTCCTATTACATAAGTGTTACTACTCAACAAATGAGTTTTTAAATGAAAAATTTGACTCAAAATTTAAATTAGACGACGACTTGCCTTTATATCCCTGATTGAATGGAATTTGATATGACATTGTATTGAATAATTCTCTACATTGTATCTAATAAATTTTGACATTATAATTAATAATACTTGACACTGTATATTTTGATAGTAGTTTTCTATATCCTGGACATTGTATGGTTTCGACAACAAATTTTGACTTATTATATTGTACATTTAATCTTAATTCTCTGAAATATTTGTACGCTGGAAACAGCAGAATATTATGGACGTCTTTATGTGTAACACCTTTATAACAACAATATTCTAACAAATAAATTTTAAATAAATAGTAAGGGACGTCTCAGCTACCAAGCATGTTGCTGGAAATTTGGTTTTGAGTATGACATGGTCAATGCAAGATTTTGAGTGAGTAGGAATCTAGTGAGCAGGTAGCATGCCATGCGAAGCCATTAGATTTAAGTAGTTGTGTTTTCTTGCGTCCAATGTGTTTTCGGAGATGTCAATATTTAAATCACCAGTTAAGATACAGTTTTGATATTTAGTTGCAACATTACACAAACAATTATGTAAACTTTCCATAAAATTATCAATATTCCTAACACTTGGTGACCTATAAATAGCAAGGACTATAGTATGCTTTTCAAGTGTTATTAATAAACTATTACAGTCCAAGATGGATGGTTCCTTTACACAAGCATTGATACCTTTTTTAATAAAAACGACTATCCCTTCATTTTGTGTTTTATTATTAGAAGTTGCAAAATAATCGTAACCATCCATTATAGGAGCTTTATGAACACCACGTAACCAGCACTCCGTTAACACTATTAAATCCCAGTCAACATTGGACCTAGCCAAAAGAGTAAGCATACCAGCCATGTTGCAGTTAATGCTTCTAATGTTTTGTGTAATGACTTTCAAACTTTTACCAGATGTTGAGATTAGAGATGAGCATTCATCAATGCTGCAGGTAGATGCATTAGCCACGGATATACGATCAACATCCTTGGATATATCACTAGTTATGTTATCGAATTTAAGATAAGGACACTTGTAAATCTATAGGTGTTACAGGAAAAAAATATTTGTGCGAAAATAGAATTATACCGGATGTTAAGTACATTTGAAGTTGGGTGAGTGTGTGTAAGTGTACGAGTGTTAGTGATGAGATCGTCAAGTTAATGCCGAGATTGTGTAAAACATTTTTTTCAATCAAATTGAGCTTACATTTAAAATATCGTAACTGGCTTAAAGCCTTAATATTAGCTAAAATATCATAAGTGATACCGCTACTCAGGCAGTAAAGTCATGCTTGAGTGAGTTTTAAAATATCTTCCTCATTATCAACACGTATGGTTGGTTGATCATCACTTTTCTTCATGTAGATTTTGCCATAAGAATGCCAGCAACCCATGAAAGAGTTCTTTTTAGCATGTTGACGAGCCATGTAGAACAGTTTCTTAGCATATGGAGTAAGAGACTCAGATATATAAACAGGTTGCGTTGGACCGTTAATCATTAGGTGTGAACTATTAAGCTTATTCTCTTTGTTGCTCTTATTAAACAGCTTAGCCTTCTGAATTATATTTTCTTTTACCGATGTCGATGCAAATTCAACTATAATTGGAGAATTAGCATTACTTTTGGTTTTCAATCTGTATGTATCCCGAATATCAGAAAGCTGTATGGATTGATGAAGCACCTCGCCGACTTTGCTTATTATTTGGGTGATATTATCCTTGGTAGGTGACTGCGGCACATTTCTTAACTCAATAGTGGTGGACCTGGCTTTTCTTTCCAAAAAATCAATCCTTTGTTCAAGTGATTCAACCTGAACTTTATAGTTGGAATTTTCCTTTTGCATTTTACCCAAGCTTACCAGTACCTCGTCATACTTCTCTGACATGAAGTTTACGGACTTTCTCAGCTCCGCAGTCTCTTGCTTCAATAGTGACATGGCTTCAGTAAGAGCATCAAATTTTGTAGTTTGTGACTTGGAGAATTCATTAAATAGTTCCCTTATTTCAGCCATATGCAAGTCACCTTGTTTACGCTTGTTTCCTCGCGAGAGGTTAAAATTTCCAGCTGAATCGCTATCAGAGACTATTCTATCGGATGCAGTATCAGAATCGTGAAGAAAATGCAAAGGATCAACAACTTTTGATTTAGATGTTTTAGGTGGAGTACGTGATGTCGACATGCTCACACACTTGTTTACAAATGATTTTTAATTTAATAAGTGTTAAGTTTCTTATGATTATGCAGCCGTTCCGTGAGATTTGTAGTAAGTGGGAATGAGTTACCTCGCGTAGCCGATGCGTCGCGTGTCCTCGTAGCAATTTCGTAGCCGAATCCGGTAACGTAGTAGGTGCTACGGAGTGTAGCAATGTTGGGTGAGTGAAACAGCAATTATGTCAGAATTCTCTCCTTTCCCCACAGCGCGGTGTATTTGTAGCATGCGTTGGCGGCCCCGCGCGGCGTGATGACGTTTCTTCGCGTGAGCAGGACGACAATTATGGCGCTGTTTCTTTTCCTCGCGGGTACGGATGACAGAGGTGCACCGCCGCGATGTAGGTGTCAAATTACTTGTGTACGTAAACTTGATGAGTAGGATACTTAGGAAAATGCACTAATATCGCTTGTTATTATCAAAATAAAACTGTATTATGGAGTAAATAGAAACACGTCTGTTCTCGGTGCGAGTTCGGACGGAAAGGCCTAGGCAAAACTAGGACTTTTGGAATAAAATTAATAAAAAGTTAATACAATTAACAATAACAAAACCATGGGTACCAAGACGACCAGTCACCACAAGCAGCACCCGTTCACGAGCATAATGTAAACACCTTTCTTTCTACGGCCACTATGGACAAGAAAATACATATTAAAAATGTCTAAAATGTAAATTAAATCGGCCAATAATGTTCCCACTGCTGGGACATAGGCCTCTCTGGGAGAGGGAGTAGGCCGTGATCTATCACGCAGGCCCAGTGCGGGTTGGTAGATGTAACATGTCTTCGAATGTTGGGTTCTAGGACATCCTGGTTTCGATGTTTTTCTTCACCGTTTTGAGAGCTGTGGTGATGAAATAATTTACACAAAGTAAAGCGCCTGTCTAGGTTCGAACGTACGACCTACAACTCGTAAGTCGCGGCCACCACTGCTCTCAATTCCAGGTCCTGAAAAATATCTTTAATTGTCAGTGATTGCCTCGTTGGTCTCTTGACGTTTCGTAAGCGTGCGTGATCCATCGTCGCCCGTTCGATATGCACCGCGAAAAAATACAGCACATGAAGTTATTTTTTTGCTCCGTTCGTTGGTGTAATTGCTGTATTGCGTTCCAATGTTAGGATAAATAAAATAGGTAAATAAATGGTTGCGCTACTGTTTAGTGTTAAAGGAAGATTCAAAATGTAATTGGGTTTTTACATTTAGAATTTCTCAGTGGCAGCTAGCAGCCAGGACTTGTGTCCGGATGATGGCAATCAGCTCGCCTTATTACCTACACGACACTAACATAACTGCAAAATGTGTGTAGGTAGATCTCTGCAGGGAATTGAGGCGTGACGTCATATTATGTCTTTTATGAGTCGGTTTCTTCTATAAACATTTCTACCTACATCATCTGCCTAGCCTTTTCCCAACTACATGTTGGGGTCGGCTTCCAGTCTAACCGGATGCAGCTGAATACCAGTATTTTACATGAAGCGACTGCCTATCTGACCTCCACAACCCAGTTACTGGGTAAACATAAATATTTCCTACGTCATTGATAAATAGTTCTTCAAAGAGCCAACAACATTACCAATCAGCGTTGCAGTAAGAAAGTCGTGGCTGTAGTGTGAACAACGATTAATGCAGTGGGCGACACTGTAGCGCAATCAGGGCACTAGTTGGCGACCAGCCAGAAACTGAAAAACCTAGATGGAGTCGAGATAACGTAAGAGAAATAACTTAGGACGTGAGGTTGCAAACTGACGCCGGAAATGCTTCTTTTGGGTAACTTTTCAGTGCAAAACTATACCTAGATACCTAGTTTTAATACTGTATCGAGTTACAACAAGGGACTCGTCGCTAAATGATTTCACAAAGAGGAGGTTTGTGTCCCAGCATTGGGAACATTATAGGCTGCTTATGCAATGCTTATGCTAACCGGATGCTACTTTCATTTTCTGATGTTTGTATTGGGGATGACTGCACTTTCCTTTCAGATATCTAAAGAATGCCTATTTAGTTTCAGTCTCTAACCAACAATCCTGCCTACCCTAACAAACAAATTGACCGCAATTCAAATTTAAAAAGGGTAACGTAGTACCAAACAAAACAACCTAAAAAATCCCTTTGAAGTATATATTTGTCCTTCAATATTTACATACCTGGGAGTACAACATGTATCAAAAGAGGAATTCCCTTTAAACAGAGGGGGACTAAATTTCCGGGGTTACTAGGGACGTATTTACCGTGTAATGGTCACATCTATCACATCCCTTTCTGTGTACGGAACCCGGTAATTTTCCAGCCCTTTTACCTTAAATGTGTTCCCATTGGTCCATTCTTGTTTGAAATTTTTATGGGTTTGGTATGTTACATGAAGTTTATGGGGTGTGTGTATGTTTTTGTAGTTGGCGAGGAATCATCGCTGTCTTGGCAAATTAATGTTTCGTTTCTACTTGTTCGAAAGTGTTTAAGAGAAGTTACTACGTCGTAGACGGCAGAATACTTTTTCAATAACCAAGGTCACTCACAATGGGCCTCATAAGAAGGCTTAAAGTCATCCAAACGGTACTGGAGAGCGCTATTCTTGGAATTTCCCTGCATGATCGAATCAGAATTGAAGAGATACGCAGGAGAACCAAGGTAACCGACATAGCCCGAAGAATTGCCAAACTGAAGTGGCAGTGGGCAGGGCACATTGCTCGCAGAACAGATGGCCGATGGGGCCGGAAGGCTCTGAAGTGGCGACTACGTATCGGAAGACGTAAAGTTGGAAGGCCTCCCACAAGGTGGACCGATGACCTTCTGAGGGCCGCAGGAGTCCGCTGGATGCAGGAAGCACAGAACCGGTCGAAGTGGCGGAGCTTGGGGGAGGCCTATGTCCAGCAGTGGATGTCTTTCGGCTGAAATGATGATGATGATATTTTCTCCTACAATGTGTAACTGAAATAATTACATTATGCACATTATGAAAGTAGTTTGTTCAGCAACGATTTCTATCGTTTTAGTATAGGTATTCTCCCAAAACTACGAAAATTACAGTAACGCCTCCTCTATACAGTCTAAACAAATCCAAATAAACGAAGTACCTACTAAGATAGACCCTTTTAAGAAAAGTAAAAGAAGAAGGTCAATAAAAATAGTTATTTATGATACTAGTGCGGTAAGTTGGTTTTTACAAACGAGTTGACAAATGTAAGCCCGAGACGAAGTCGAGGGCTTACCATAGTCACGAGTTGGTAAAACCAATTTCTGCACGTGTGTCATACAATGTTTTTCAACACATTTGCGAGAAAACAGTACAATATGTAATTTAACAAACCTATACATCATTAAATAGCGCTCTCCAATTTTGGCGGTAAGAGACCGTTTCCTGCAATTTGCGCCTCATTCAAAATATCAGGTGGAGTAGATTCCATATTAATATCAGTTTCCTCGCTTGAACTCATAATAAAAGTTTGTTTATAAATATCAGTCGGAAACTCGCAACAATCTTTGACGTTTCTAATATGAAAATGGCGCGAATTTACAAATGGCGCCACATGCCCGTGGTGAAAATTAGAACTACATCTTTCATCTCATTTACTCTTTATTATTAAAGTGAGACAAACGTATTGAGCAAAATCGTTTCCAAGGAGGTTCGATCAGTCAGCTTATTTATTCTCGTAATGTGAAACTCCTTGGACGAAATTCTTATAATATTTTATGGAAATTAAAAAAAAAAACCGTAAAGAATACGCACGGTGCCATACAACGAGGTATGCGGTAAAATAGGTACTTAGGTGAGAGTACCTATTTTACCGCACGTTCCGTTGTATTAGTGCGTAATTTTTAACTTTCGAACCATGTATACAGGCTTCGTAAATGCAGTTTTTGAGCAAATGTGTTGAAAAAGTTATTTACTCACGTAAACGTATGCGACTGTATGCGCGCGTAGATTTGTAATGTGACCACACTTTTGTCTCATAATCAGTATAACTAATTTAATAAATACTTACACAACGTTTTATGCATTAAAATAACAATTCAATGTACATACTCGTATGTATGATGACATTTTATTCTAATTGGGGTGTTTGGTGGTACGTATTCATTCCGGGACAATCATGTTGTATACAGGGTAAATTTTTAATCAGTGCGCAAACTGTAACCATGAATTCCGCATATTATTCTAGACCCCTTACCGTAGAAATTTTTCGTCAGGTAAACAAAATAAAAATCAGCTGTTTCATAGAAAAGTGCAATACCTACGCGGTCAAAATGTATGGAATAGACGTTTTTTTTTTCAAACCGACGAAACATTTCTTCGCTAGGGGTCTAGAATGAAATGCTGAATTCATGGTTACAGTTTGCACACTGGTTAAAAATTTACCCTGTATTGTTTGTGCATTTGCAGTAAATAAGTAAGTAGGAACTAGTTTCTTTAGTTAAGTCACGGTTCTTACCAATTAGCGACACGTTTATTCAACAACCCTGACAAAACAAACGATGTTATCGAAAGTCCATGTTAATAGGAACCAGTAAGGCTTTCTTACAGTGTTACAAAGTGGATGTTTGGCTCAGCTCCAAATGTTACGGTTCCATCCACCAAGTCTACACCCGCTCCTATGTGTACACTTGAGTTTAAGTTTTTAATTAACTTAGTTTCTTACTAAAAAGGCTTTCAGCTAATTTTTAGACTTTGTTCATAGGATAAGAAAGTGTGTTGTATTGTAAATTTGTTAATCCCGATTTCCCTATCCCTACTTAATATTATAAATTCTAAAGTAACTCTGTCTGTATGTTAATCTGTTACGTTCACGCCTTAACTACTTAACTGATCGTCATGAAATTTGGTAGAAATATACCCTGGGTTATGGAGAAGGACATAGGCTACTTTTTTATGCGATAGCCAAAATCCACGCAGGCGGAGCCGCGGGCAAAAGCTAGTATTAAATATAGTTACAATGTGTTTTATATGACATGGCATTACGCCAATAATCCTTGAAGGATTTTGGCAGGATTGTGCCTATAGTACACGTACATTTCGCCACTTATGTTTAAGTAGCAGTTGTGTGTAATAGGGGGTGAGCCTATATCCATCAACCGGGTCAAATACAGACCCCGGGCTGATACTGAAAAAAAAAAAAAAAACTTTGCCCGCCCTGGGTATCGAACCCAGAACCTCGTGCTCGCTCGTGCCACTAGCTCAACGAGGCAACGTCAATATATTATTAATAAAATAAAAAGATTCAGAATTAGTCTCGGTAAAACAATGAAATTCGCTAATATTAGTTGAATACCGATTTAATTATTTCTGATATCAAAAATATTACAAACAGTCTGCCAAAAACTTCTTCTCAAACACAGAAGGGACCAACTGACATAAACAAGCATTGTAATTCTAAATTTTGAGAAGAGTGCTTCTAGTCACTACAATTTCAAGTCTAGGCACTGTTTAACATATTAAGTAAGAGAAGTAAGTGATTAAGTACGTGTTTTCTTTACTAATTTAATTGGTACGACATCTTCTCGCCGCTGTTAATAAAGAAATTGCTTTGTTCATTTGAAATATTTAAGCTTTATTAATCTTTTTACTGTTGTTATTTTATATTTTGTTCTTTATTTTTAGTACGAGTATTATAGGTCACATCACTGATTGCGTAACAAAAAATCACAATCTGAATTAATCTGAAACATATTGGTGGTGGTTGGCCCCGTTTGGAGGAGGCTTATGTCCAACAGTGGACGTCTTTCGGCTGAAATGATGATGATGATATTGGTGAACCATTGCTTCGTATGTTCGGAAAAAAATCTGCGCAACAACGTAAATAACGCAATGAATGCTGTTGAACTGTCAAAATTAAAGCCATTGCTACTGTTAGTGTGTTATGCAATGCAATTTCAAATTATTTTTAAAACAGTAACCGTCGATTTTCTTGCTGGCTCTTCTCCATTGGAAGCGACAGTTTGGAACCGTGCACCTAGTTTCTGACGTTTCATAAGTGTCCATTCAGGATTATGTGAAAAAAAAAACCCGCCGATCTTATAGTGAGACTTAGTCACATGGTTAGTACTGTAAGGACTGAAGTCCTGGGTAACCGGGGTCGAAGAATAAATAGTAAACGTGCGTATAAATATAAACTTCAAATTTATTTCAAGAGTTTGAGGCTTACGGAGTCCGGGCCTGTCAATAGAATCCAAGCTCCCGGACGGTTGATTCTATGACGGGGCCCACAAGGGCCGGTGCCTGCCAGGGGTGCGGGTTCGTTCGAAAGAGATACCGCCGCCCCTGGCATACAGGCTACTGAGGGAACACGGGTGGGTTTTAGCCAGTAAAAGTCTGACACGCCCTCCTGCTTCACCCAGAGCGGGAGAAGTTATTTGATGATTTAGAACCCTCGAAAAAAAAACAACACGTACACAGAAGAAAGAAGTCATTTGATGAAATCCCATCCAAAAAAAAAAAATGAAAACAAAAATCTCCCGGATCCAAACCTATCTAAAATCTATGACATCTATCTTCTAGAACGTCCTGACTGTTCGAACATAGACAAAGCCCAATCGTTGGCTGCCAGTATGTGTGTGAGGTTGCCTGTGGTTTTATTCTCTTTGCCTTCAGTAGGCGAACAACCTTTACAGGGTGATTCTAATTATATTTTTAAATAAAATGGGGTGAAATAAAATAGGTAATCAAAATAAGTTGATATAAAAAAAAAAAAACAGAAAACAGGTAAAATTTAATTTCGTTTTACTCGTTAAATAACAGTAGTTTAACAGGTGTTTAAGGATCCTAAAAGGTTGGGGTCATTGCCCTTGATCCCTGTTTCTGACGACCTAATCCTTTGGTTATCAACTCAGCCCGCTTCCCCAACTGTTTATTTAGGACTCTCTTTATTAATTAACAAATGACGACCAACGTCACAGAAATACTTACAGGTAATAGAATATATACTTATATTTTAAATACGGAGGTATCTTTGTCTGTCTATGTAAATGTCGACTTTTCCCTCAGCCGATCGTTATGAAACTTGACGTATAAGTAGGTAACTTAGGATATGGAAGGACATGGGCTACTTATCGTCATGGAAATCTACATATATAAAAATATGAAATTCGGAATGCACAAAGGCCTGCGGATGGTTGCGCGAAGTGGCGGAGGGCTATGTCCAGCAGTGGACGTCTTTGGGCTGAAATGATTATCAATCTGCCTAGTCTTCTCCCTACTATGTTGGAGTTGGTTCTCAGTCTAACCGGATGCAGCTGAATATCAGTATTTTACATGAAGCAACTGCCTATCTGACCTCCTTAATAAAGTAACTTGGTAATACAATACCCTCTGGTAAGACTGGTTGTTAGACTTTCAGGCTTCTGACTATACGTGACGACTATCAAAGATGCACAAATATCACCCGGCACCAACGGTTTAACGTGCTTTTGGAGGCACGGAGGAATTGTCCGTCACCCATCCACGAACCGACCGCAGCAATCGACTTGTGCAGCTGTTATTATTGCCACGAACTCCTTCACTATTCACTTTTTTCACCATTTTCTTCAGATTAGGTAATGCAAGTTATGAATGTAAGCTTACTTTTTTTCATTTCCCGGGTCAGCACGAACACGACTGGAAGAAAATTCCTTATAACCATCTTATCAAGAAGATTTCTCGAATTGGATTAAGTGTCTGATAAGATACCTGAAGATATATAACTTTCGTGTTAAGTCAATTCTTCCAAAAAACCTCCTTTTATGTGAATAATTTCGTTACAGGGGAGGAAAAGATTTTCCGTTGGTATTTTCTCCGCGAGGTGAAATGTCGGGAAATTCAATAAAGTGGTATTAAGTAGATTTCTTGTCTAGAATCATATTTTTGTCAATTCTCCCGCATTCGAGCTTTTATTATACGACCTTTTCTTGTGGAAGCTAGATTGAAGTTAGTAACTGGGACACGGTTGATTGTGTAAAAGTAAACATCATTAAATACTTTGCCCTGGAAGTAGAACGGTAATCTAATATTCCGGGAAGGTTCCATCATTTATAGTCTTTTACAAAGTTATCAATTATTTGAAATGTTTAGTAAATTATCATTTCTGATAAATAAACGTAGATGGCGTACTTTCGTTCGTCAACGTATTTCATTTATTAAAATACTATCTTTTGACAACGGCTTCGCCTGCGTGTATGTCAAATATTGTCTCACGGGAACGTAGGTACTACCAGAATACCTGTGTCTTTAACCTAAATTCATTCAGTAGTTTTTGCGTGAAAGAGTAACAAACATCGTAACATGCAAACTATCATATTTATTATAATAATATGATACTTGGACTAGCTATTTCCCGCAACTATCATCATCATCATCATCATTGCAGCTGAACCACGTCCACCGCTGGACATAGGCCTCCCCTAAGCTCCACTACTTCGACTGGTTCTGTGCTTCTCACATCCAGCGGACTCCTGCGGCCCTCACAAGATCAACGGTCCACCTTTGGGAGGCCTTCCAACTTTACGTCTTCCGGTGCGCGGTCGCCACTCCAGGACTTTTCGGCCCCATCGGCGATGGCCGATGGCCGAGAACAGATGTGTTCTACGAGCAATGTCCCTGCTCACTGACACTTAAGTTTGACAATTCTTCGGGCTATGTCGGATACCTCAGTTCTCACGCGGATCTCTTCATTTCTTATTTGATCACGTTTGGTAACTCCAAGCATAGCCCTCTCCATTGCCCTTTGGGTGACTGCAGCTTGTTGGCAGATTGATTGATGGAAGGTAATGGTGAAGTATGATAAGCCATGGGTGCTTACTTGATGTTCGCAATGGTGATGATAAAGACCACACTTAGCAATTCGTTTCGCGATTCCAACGACCAAAAAATTACCAACGCATTTTGATTAAAAAGCGAACGATGCTGAGCAATTATAAAACCTACCCACTTATTGTAAGGTCTATTTTACAAAATTATTAAAACGAAGTAGGTACAAGGTCTTTAATAAATTAAGAAAGTCGGACCGTTAGCGCCTTTAAAAAGTTTAATTGACCTTACAATAATATCTTTTGTTTGAAGTTAAAAAAAAACCCTTGGCTTTCTCTTAGGGTCCGATTTCAGGGGCCCACAAAAAGACCTTTCTTTGGTCATTTTTTTTCATTGTTTCCTCAATTATTAATATAAAACTTCGTTAAAAGTAATTGCTTTTAGCTACTCTTCTGGTCATTTAAGTTAGTCATTTGGTGTTTTAGAACGTATGATTAACTAAAAACGTACTTCTACTCGTAAATAATAAGGTTGCATGTATTTTGTCTGTAGTGAGATATTTTCAGGTTCTATAAAGCTACTACTATTCAAGCCAATAAAAAACGAATCAATGGAATCTTTCAATTCTACAAATATTTTAATGTGAAAATTTGTGTTATGGAAGGATGGATGTTTGTTGATCTTTCACGCAACAACTACGAAACGAATTTGGATGAGATTTGGCATACAGATAGTCTATAACCTGGATTACCACATAGGGTACTTTTTATCCCGGTAGTTTCATTCCCGAGGGCATGAAAAGACATAGTTAGACACAAAAAACATATTTGTGCCATTCCAATCTAGTAAAATATGTAAATGGAATGAAGAAGAAGTCGATATTTAATTAATACATTCCTCGGGCTACATACGAGATATTTTCAATTCATTTAACTTCTCTTTACATTCATAAGATTTATCGTGTGTGGTTACATACCTCCATACCTCATTAATTCGAATATTCGAAGTAAAAGTAAAGTATGTAAATGGTGACGTATTTAAAAAAAAAATGCCAACTGCCAAAAGCATGCAAGAAACAAATTTTAATAATTCCCCGAAATTCATCACTAAGAACATTTTGTACCAAACAAAAGAGGAAATAGGTACGCAAGTGAAATAACTGGGACGAGTACGAAGTACAAAAGCATTTTCCTCAAACGCACCCAATTCCGGAACAATAGCTAAGATAAATGGGGAGGCTCCCAACACTCCCGAGCTCCCAACACTCCCAAGCTCCCAAGCTTCCTTGTTTTTCTTCAATGTCTCCCACCTGGGCAGCGATGCCCCAACTTTATATTTATGACGTCACAGATAAAGGTATCAATGGCCAATCGATTGCTGATGACGGCAATAGATTCGTTTTTAAGATGGATAAATCTGGTAAATTTTCATTATAAATTAGAATTCGGGCGTTTATTCGGTTTGGATAAGTGTTTTTGTAAATGAGTGGTGTGTTACCTATAGCAAAACGAAATAAGAGTTTTTCTTTAAAAGCGGAATGTAATTTTTAAGATAGAGGAATGCGGGAAGGAAACCCGCGAAAATCGAATTTTCTTGCGTTTTTATAATAATTTTGTAACGATTTTTTATGAAATTGTCATTCACTACGATTACATAAGCTGAGAGAGTTATATTGGTGATTTGAATGATTATTATTCTATAAATCTTCATAATCAGGCAGTAGGCCGCAATCCACCATGCCGGGCCAGTGCAAAATCAAAATCAAATCAAAAGTCATTTATTCAAATTAGGCTGATAATCAGCACTTTTCGAAAGTCAAAATACATAAGACAGTCCCCCAAAACCGCTCACCCTTCCACTTCCTAGTGATTTAGCTGGGAAGAAGAAGTGGCGCGACAAACTCCCCAGCAGCACAGCTGTTTGTTTAGTCGGATGGACTTGATTCTATACATACATAGGCAAAGTAATAAACAATAAAGCATAATACCAAAATAAAAGCCTCCTGGTATAAAGGGCGTGATAGCTTACATATGCAATACTGGATTATTGTTAGGAGTAGATCATATTGTCAATAACTAATGACATAAAAGATAATAATAATATAAAAAAAAGCACTTGGGCAATTAAATTTAAAAAAAAAAAAGTATTTAAATAATTATATGAACCCATAAAACCTGTCACTAGGTACGCTAATTCTGGAGAAAGAACATAAAAATTGTCTTGAGTTAATCACAGCGACCAACTATTCTTTTCATTTTTATGCGGGTTGGTAGATGTCACATGTCTCCGAATCTTGTTTCTAGGACATCCCGGTTTCCTCACTATGTTTTCCTTAACCATTTTGAGAGCAGTGATGACGAAATAATTTTTACAAAGTAAAGCCTGTCTGGGTTCGAATCTACGACCTACAATCTCGTTTACCGCGGCCGTTACCACTTGGTCACCACTGCTATATGACACTGACTTGCAAATTGCGATACTGCAAAAACGTAAGAAAATTTGAATTTAGCAGGTGACCTAAGCGTTTCCCCTTTCAAATATTTTTTTCATCATCTCGTAATTAAAAACAGGGTTCTCTTTCACAAAGTAGGTACCCAGTAAAGTTTTAGGTAAACAAAGTCTTCTCATTTCGATCGCAAAAGACCGTCTACGCTATGAACTATGTAGATAAATTTGAAGAAAAGAAAATAAGAAACATTATTGCAACAACAGCGAAAAAAGATTTACGATGTATAGCACTCCACATTTCTACTCCTGTAAGCTAAAATCTATAGCAGTCACAAAGAAAAGCGCTGAACTGTGATTCCTAGTGTTTCGGGGGAACTAGACTTGCTTCGAACCTGCCTAGAATTTAATCAGGATGAAATAAAGGGGCTAAAGCAAGGCGGATTTATATACTAGGTGAAGCAAAAGTATTACTTAACAGTTATCTAGTAAACAATTAAATATGTGGAGTAAGGTAGACTTTTATATAGCAGCTTAGCGAAAACAATAATGGAAGCTAAGAGTAGTCATCTACATGAATAATTGTATTTTACACACAATCTTCACATGTAAGATTGTGTCTAAGCTACAAAGCTTGGATGTGGGTGGTATGTCAACAATTATCATTGAAACATGCTGAATTTACGTTTTGACGTTCTTTAGAGTAAACCATACAAATGTTTATATATTTACATATAAAAGGATAAACTGACTGAATGACTGACATATCAACGCACAGCCGAAACTAGTGGGACTAGGAACGTGAAATTTTTGCACACAGCTTGCTATCATATTTTATAAAGCACTATGAAGGGGTTTTTAGAAATTCGAACTTTAAGATGGTGAAAATGGGGCGCTTTGTTTGTGTGTAAAATCATATTGCTTGAGATAGTAAACTTGAAACTTGGCACGAATACTTATCTAAGTAAATCACAAAGTTGTTTTTTTTATTATCCCATAGGGGAGGAGGGGCTGTTAAAGTTTGTAAAAATAAATACGAAATCGAAAGTCGTGGGCAAAGTGCTACTTTAATTATATAAAAGATAGATGTTAGAAACCTACATTTTCTTTTTTTTTTTGTATTAGACCAGGCGTAGCTAAGAAGTTAAAAGTTCTTTAAACAGGGTAGGTAACTAATTAAAACTTTAATGTAACGGCTCGAAGAAAATCTCCTAAGAACTGCAGCGCAGTTGTTACTTAATTTAATTAATATTGCAACCTGTGTCGACACCCTTGCGCCATCTCATGTTCCTAGCACGGTGGGCTGTGCTGGTGCCGCTGCTGCGGCTACTGAGACCCCTCAAGCGGCGTAAATACTGTAACCTTATGGATAACTACAGTTTTGAGCCGTTTGGGGTCGAAACGCTCGGGTCATGGGGCCCGAGTGCACGTCTCCTTTTTAAGGAAATTTCTCGTCGGCTGGTCGACACTTCACGTGACCAGAGGGCTGGGTCATTCTTCGGCCAAAGAATTAGCATTGCCATTCAACGTGGCAATGCTGCCAGTCTTCTGGGCACGTTTCCTGATGACAGCGATGCGGACGAATACTTCGACGCCTAAGTGTCCTTTTGTTTTTATTTGTTTAGTTATTTAGTTACATTTTTGAGATAAGCTAACGTAAGTAATTATAAGATTAATATTTCAATAAATAATACTACAGAAATTTCAAGTTCCTGGTTTTCTATGACAGGCAAATTTTTAATTAAGTCTTGATTTGATATAGAATTGACAGAACCATTTTGTAGTATATGCAATAATTAATTAAGCAAACACTCAGACACGACGGCTCTCTTGATGAAAAGTGGTAATCATGGAGCGAGGTTGCGAATCTGCTAACCTTTGAAATAAAATGTAGAAACTCTTGCGACACTATATAGGATTTTTTTTTTACCAGTGCGCAAACTGTTGCCATGAATTCAGCATATCATTCTAGGCCTCCAGCTCAGAAGTTTTTCGTCGTAAATACAAAAACAAAATTTGCTATTCCATACATTTTGACCGCGTAGGTATTGAACTTTTCTATGAAACAACATTGTTTTTTTCACGTATAGCTGACGAAAAAAATCTGCGCTGGGGGTCGAAAATTACATGCTGAATTCCTGGTTACAGTTAGCGCACTGGTTAATTGCTGCGTAAATTTCGGCGCTGGGGTCTATCCCCCAGGGCAGAAATTTTTCGTGGGTTACATAAAAAACAGCTGTTTCATAGAAAAGTGTCACCTACACGGTCAAAATGTATGGAAAAGCTGATTTTTTTTGTATAAACGACGAAAAATGTCTGCGCTGGGGTGTCTAGAATGATATGCTAAATTCATGGTTACAGTTTGCGCACTGGGTAAAAACTTATCCTGTATGCCGCCACAATTGAATTAACACAATTAATCGTTAATCACTCTTCAACACTTTTAATCAGGTCACGACATAAATCACTGAGCAAAAGTCAACACATCATTCATTACCAGTAATTATAAAAGTAGTTAAAGAACTCGGAGCTATAACTTAAAACTCGCAACAAACAGGCAAACTTGTCTCCAAACTCGGGCAAAGTCGGGCAAAGTTGAACGCAATGATTTCAGTGTAACACGATTTATTTGTTTGTCTGTAACGCTGCGTAATACTGAAAGTGGGACGCATTTGTTGGGCAAAAGAGAGTAAACTCCTTAAAGACATCTAATTAAAAGCGAGAGACGCAAAATTAATGAGTGTCCCGGATTTTCTATGTTGCTCTTTTGTTTGAATGAACCAAGGATATTTTTGCCGGGTATGGTAGCTGGATAAAGTAGATGTTGATACTTGGTTTTTTAAATGATTTGTGGTAAATCTGTAGGAAAATATGTCTGGGTGTTTCATTGAATTTTTGGAACTAATTTCTTTATCGCACGTTATAGGTAATCCGTATTACGTATGTATTACGTACGGAGCAGTGGTGGCCAAGTAGTAACGGCTGCGACTTACGAGTTGTAGGTCGTGAGTTCGAACTCACGACCCAGACAGGCGCTTTACTTTGTGTAAATTATTTCATCACCACTGCTCTCAGAACGGTGAAGGAAAACATCGTGAGGAAACCGGCATGTCCTTGAACCAAAAATTCGAAGACATGTGACATCTACCAAACCGCACTCGGCCCGCGTGGTGTATTACGGCCCAATCCCTCTCACCGAGAGGAGGCCCGTGTCCCAGCAGTGGGAACATTATAGGCTGATGATGATAGGTAATCCGCACAGTTGGCGAATGGGAGATACCTAGGCAGAAAAAATGCACCATTTTAACCGTCCCATCATTTTTGTTACGTAACAAAAGTGTCGTGACAGTGTCAAAATGCCGACGTTTTGCCGAGTGTGAAGAGTTTGTGGCTAAGAAATAAGTACACTTGCCGAGGTTGGTCCGAGCAGGGGAGACCATCTTCACATACCAGGATCCCTCCGTGTCTCGGAAGGCACGTTAAGCCGTTTGCCTGTCCTTCGTGGATCTTTCGGGTCGTCATAAGTCTGTATGTCTGATAAAAACCAAAAAGTCAGAGAACCAGTCTAAACCAAGAGGTATCGTATTACCCAGTAACTGGGTTGTGGAGGATAGGCAGTCGCTCTTTGTTAAATACTGGTACTCAGCTGCATCTGGTAAGACTGGAAGCCTACCCAACATAGGTGGGAAAGGCTAAGCAGATTGAAGTTTGCAAAAAGCGAAAAGAACTTCGTTCCCGCGACACTTCTCGACTGTTTTCCTTTTCATAATTTTGTCAAGAAATGTTGAATCAAAGCCAACGGTCAGGTGTATAATTTGAATGCGTCACATTATCTATAATACAGTTCATAATTACAACATTAGTTATGCCGATGATATGGCATTGCTGAGCGCCTCGGTTTGTGGCCTTAGGAGATTAGTGACAATCTGTGAGGAGTATGCGTTAAGTCATGGAGTGGTCTACAACGTCACTAAAAGTGAAGTCATGGTCTTTTGTGTCAGCGGTCGTTGTACCGGTACTATACCGCCGCCGCCGGTCAAGTTAAACGGAGTATCGCTTATAAGGGTATATAAGGTGAAATACTTAGAACATCTTTTGACCGCTGACCTGAAGGATCATGACGATATTGAAAGAGAAAGTAGGGCGCTGTCAGTGAGAGCTAATAATTATGATCACTCGCAGGTTTGCACGCTGTTCTAGAGATAAGAAAGACCTTATTTCGTGCATATTGCACCTCATTTTACACGGGCAGCCTGTGGGTGGATTACACTCAAAAATCGTACAGCGCCCTTCGCATTCAATATAATAATGCGTTCCGGGTGCTGATGGGGCTGTTCCGCTTCTGTAGCGCATCAGGGATGTTTGCTGAATCTTGGATGGATTGCTTCTACGCTACGATGCGAAAAAGATGCGCTTCCCTGGTGCACCGGGTGCGGGCCAGCCCCAACATTATACTGCGGTGTATCGCGAGCAGACTGGACTGCTTGTGTGTGAATCGCTGCTGCAAACTCTCCACTTCGGTGTTGAGCTTGTAGCAAGGATTCGCATTATGACTATAATGACAGTGTTGGTTAAGTGTGTAGGTTACGTTTACTAACATAAGGTTAAGAAATATTGTCACTAACACATTTGAAACATTTGTTAGGTACTTGTTTTCTTGAAATATAAATAAATAAAAATGATGGATCTGTACACGTGAGTTAATAAAACATCAAACAAAATTAAGGTTTGACGTACTTGGGTACGTCAAACCTTAATTTTGTTTGATTGTTCCTTTTAAAAGTAATTTTCTCCACTTTTACTAATTATAATCTTATTTTATTATGAAAATAATATTTTGGAACCCACACTGTAATGAAAGATTTAAGTTATCTCAAGGCTGCAATCGCTATTTAAAAGAAAATCGCTTTTGAATTTGGCGATGTGTTTACATGTTATTGCTCGTGACTGTACCTAAACGTCAAAATATCTTTTTGCAGAATTTCAATGACGTGTTTCCATTCAACCACATGCCAATATGTGCTGCGTGGAAACAAAAACAAAACATAAGCAAACATATACCTTGACACATACAAAACAATGGAACTCACATTTTATAGGAACCCGTGTGCTTCAATGTGAACAAAAACAAAGCATAGGTAGGTATATCATATTCCTGTACCTATATTATTAATAATTTCAAGTCAAACAGTTAATAATGAAGCTTTATCGAGCCAAAATATGTAGCAAAATATCAAACGGTATCAATGGTATCGTCGAACAATGTCACAAATTCTCGATCGCAAATATTCTGGTAATTTGGTCCTATCGCCATTTTGAACCTGATCGGAAGACGCAATGTGGCATTCTGATCATTTTGTAGGTAAGTTAAATTCCTGGTTTGGTGTCAGTTATTTGTATTGTGTTTGTTATAATATAATACGATGAACAATTATACGCACATGGTAACAAGTCAACTAACTATGCAGTAAGACTGTTGGGTATTCCTTGATAGGTTTTCCTCATGATTAGGTACCAAAGGAATAATATTTTAAATATGTTCCATTTTGATAAACTTTGCTAAAGGAGTGCTAAATATTTATTACACACATTAATGCAACCTTTGAGACGTGTGGAAATTAACAGAATTTAATCCGAAGTACCAGGAGAGTAGAATTACAAGAAGCTGCAGAAACCTCGGCTGTTCCTAATTAGTGCGAACCGTGGTTCGCTTGTTAACCTAGTTAGAAACGCCGCCGGCGACCGCTCAACACCCAGTTTCTTTCAAATACTTTTTGATTTAATGAATAGGTACCCCAGCTACATTCTCAGTAACTTTCCGAAAATATTCTCTAGGAAAATGTATAAAATCAACAGGAATATGTTTTACGATAGTGTGTTTTAATAACGCGTTGTTAGACTTAGGTCCTTTTAAGCCTAGCGTGCCTGAAAACGTTATTTTTTATCGTTATAATTGGCTTCGATCCAGGCCTGGCCTGAACTTCAATTCCCATTTGAACATATTAAACTTTTTTCGATATATCAATGTCTTTTTTTATCTCTAAGTGTTTTTTGCTCTCAGTGGAGATAGTTATCTCGACCTAGACAAGGTAATTTAATTCCAAATAAATGAAAAGTAACAGATTTTTTTTTAGTTACAAAATGTTGAAGAAGACTAATGAAATCTGTAAAGCTTTTCGGTGTAGGATGAATTCGCGTACAAAATAACATATACACGGCATCCGCGATGTGAAATGGGTTAAAACTGTCGCACGAATTTTGTTGATATACATTTTTATACTTGGTTGAAATAAATTGCGTTAGTCGTTACTTTATTCTCGGGGGTTAAATATTGAGTTACATTCATCTCTTTTACACATCGTTGGTTTTTATATCCATATTTCTTTTTCACATCAAATATGTATATTCCTGGAACATCCTGTCTTTGTATCGACGCCGCAGCCGCTTCAAAAAGGGGTAACTTTTTATAAAAGTAGAAGTTGACACGGAATTGTATAATGTTGTTCCGCATAAATTAACATCAGAGGCATGGCGTAAAGGAAAATTCTTTAATGAAATGAAAGAGCGTTGATTGAGTTAAAACATTCTAGGTATTTTGCGTAGTGGAAATTTATAAGGCTGGGGCGGGAAAAACATGTTCTTTTTCGTCATCGCTGCTTCAAAATCTGTTTATTTGTTACTACGCCAATTCGGAAAAGTCGAGAATTCGCTCGCACCAATTTCGCCTTCACTCAAACGATACTCGTAGGTCTATATTTGTGCCACATGCAAATTTAGACTGGAAAGCAATAAAAAAATATAAATATACTAGCTGACCCGAAAAACGTTGTCCTGTCTTAGCTATGAATATATGTTACTTTTTTTCTTTCATAAGAACCTTCTGACAATAACAAACACAACAAAAAATAATTAGCAAAATTGGTTCAGCCGTTCACGTGTGAAGCCGTGACCAAGGGATATAGGGATTCATTTTTTATACAGGGTGTGTCGTAAATAATGGATAACTTTGAAACTGTCGATCGGCCAGATTATTTTCTATCATTTACCCCACTTATATACTTATATCGCCATATGCCCATGGATATTTTTTTTCGATACAGGAGCCCAAAATTGCATAATTCCTTAGAAAAAATGTAAAAATTTGAGAATAAGTATTTTTTGCAATGTTATCTTAAATGTAATAAAAAATCTTGATGCTGATCTGATAATACAAATATTCAGGAGTGACATAAAAAAACAAAACGAGAAAAATATCACCAATTGTAGAAATGGCAGCTGATTTTGTAAGAGTATATCAAAAATATCAATAATTTGGCCATCCATGGGCATATGGCGATTATAAGTGGGGTAAATGATAGATGATAATCTGGCCAATCGACAGTTTCAGGGTTATCCATTAATTACGTCACACTCTGTATTATAGAAGAAACTTCTGCTAAGTCATTTTTATTTTATAATTTTGACGTATACTTGTTCATCTGTCCTCACAATCGTCCAAACACAAGGTGGAGAAGCTTATCTTAGCCACAGATCAAATTCTGAAGACCAATGTTTTATAGGTTTAATACCTAGGTATTATCGTACTTAAAAACGCATTTAGGTAACAGGTAGGTGACTAAGTTTTTTTTTTTTTTTTTTTTTTTTTTTGGGTGGGAAATCATCAAATGACTTCTCCTGCTGAGTAGAGCAGGAGGGCGTGTCAGACTTTTACTGACTAAAACCCACCCGTGTTCCCTCAGTAGCCCGTATGCCAGGGGCCGTGGTATCTCTTTCGAACAAACCCGCACCCCTGGCAGGCATCGGCCCTTGCGGACCCCACCGGTGGTTGCTGACATCTTTGACGGCGCGCGTGTGGAACACAACGCGCCGTCCCGTCTACCACTTTTCGGCCGCAGGGGATAGGGAGAGCGGCTGACGCTATACCGACACTCCTCTTCCCCTGCGGCCCCACCGCGTCCGCCATCAAACGGTGGCGGCCCCGTCCAGGCCACGGAAGGGAAGAGCGCTGCTCAGAAGCACCGGCACTCCTCCTCTACCGCAGCCCGTAACCCTCAGCCGCGATGCCTCCCATTCGACATCGCGGCCCACCTCAGTTGCGGTGCACCTCACCGCAACCTACCTTTTGGCCGCTACGTCGTCGGCTTTGAGGCAAAAGCCCTGACGAGCGGCCCCACCTTTGGGTTCCTCTTGGCTTCACCGTGGCCGGCATCCACGGTTACTGAGCCCCCCCGCAACGACAATGCGGGAACCCACTCGGGGGGGTAGGTGACTAAGTTTAAGTACGCTTTAAAAGTGTTGAAATCGTAAAATCCACCGGCGACATCGACGGTAATGTCAGCCGCAGGTATCTTTTATACGGGGAGAGCTACTTTTATATGACTTTTAAATTCCAACTCATAATGTTATCTTTTGTATGGATTCTTTTGATGTTTAAACGTCAAAAATGTATGGTTAAACAGTCGGTATTCATTACTTCAACATCAGCCTACAGCATTCCGCTACTGGACATAGGCCTCTTCAATTGCACGCCATTTAGCTCGATTTTCGGCAACTCTCATCCAGCTGCTACCAGCCACCCGGCGAAGATCCCGTCGCTCCACCTAGCCTGAGGGCGTCCTACCTTACGTTTGCCGATTTGCGGTATCCACTCAAAAACACGTCTAAGTAAAGTAAAGTATGAATAGGACGTCTACATAAAAAGTAAAGTAGTCGTAGGTATATAAAGTCAGGATTTTTTTTGTTAATGTTTATCTACTAAGGGTGTTCAATGAAAAGTGATAATGAGTATGAAGCAGTTATATATTATTTATTGTTATTTTATTTTTCGACATAATCACCTTTGAGGTTTAGGTATACACTTGGTATAGTGTTTTTCTAATCCTATGATTCCCTTCTTGAAAAAATCTTCATCTTGATCGCTTTAAAAATCATGTACGGTGGCAATCACTTCCTCATCATTGCCATATTTGTGACCTCTCAGTTGTTCTTTTAACCGCGGGAACAGGTAGAAATCACTAGGCGCAGGGTCAGGTGAGTATGGAGGATGTTCCATCAATTCAAATCCAGCATCTTGAATAACAGTCATCGCAACTCGGGACTTGTGTGCGGGGGCGTTATCTTGGTAAAACAACACAACTTTAGCAAGTTTGCCACGGCGATTTTCGCGTTTTTCCTGACGCAGTGTTTTTATTTGTTCTGTGGATAAGGGCCCCGTAATAGTGGCTCCATGATTGAGTATTCAATCATTATCACACCCTGGCTGTACCAGAAAAAAGAGCCCATAATCTTACCGGCGGATGGAATTGCCTTAAACTTCTTAGGCGTTGGAGATGACGGCCTCTTCCAAGTCATGGACCGTTGTTTCGTTTCAGGGTCATAATAGTGGAGCCATGTTTCATTCATAGTTACGAAGCGAGTCAAAAATCGGTCAGTCAAATTGATTTTAGAAATCCGTAGTCTTGTTTGTTTATGCTCGTCTGTAAGCATTCTAGGCACACAGCGCGCTGATACTTTTTTCATGCTCAAATGTTCATGTATAATACTATGACTACTTCCTATCGAAATGTTTCGTTCTTCAGCTACAAAACGAACAGTAACACGTCGATCTGCCAAAACAATTTTTTCAACTTTTTTTATCATTTGTTCGGTAACTGCCGTCGTAGGGTGTCCCGAGCGCGGGTCGTCTATAATTAAAGTTCTTCCTCTCTTAAACTCGGCACACCACCGCGCAACCATAGATTAGGGAGGAGCATTAACCCCTAATGTTCCTTTCAAGTCTAGATTTACTTGCTCAGTAATTTTTTTTAGGCAGATATATTTTATTACGGCGCGAATTTCAATTTTATCCATTTTGCGTACCACGCTCCGAACGACGAAAACAAATGACTTCTATTTTTAAAATGAGAATAGAAAATCAATATTTTTTTATTTTATCGCATTTCTGGGCTTTACTTAGCAGTGTTTACTTTTTTGTTGTTCAAGGGGTTTATATGCCATTATCAATTTTTATTGAACACCCCTCGTAATTGAGTACCATTAAAAATGGTCACAAGTGTCATTCTTTGACAGTTGCATAAAATAGCTAAAACATGGAAAATTGACGTAGTGTGGCCATTTGGTTTATAATTAATATTCTAGATTGTACAAAGTGCAGGCATAGGTATGTTGGTATGTTGATACAGTTATATATAGTATTTTTCGATTTATTAAAAACTATGTTAATTTGAAGCTTAGGACGAAATATGTAACAGAAAAATAAATATAAATTGATTTGTATCAATTTTCTCTGACTTAAATGAAACTTATTTTTCGTTGTTTTGAATTTACCGCCGAAACGCTCCTTACGCGCAAACATCACGGAGCACGCGGTGGATAACTTGCTTTGGAAAGGCTTGCCGTAGCCAATACTCCACCCATCGCCACTGGTTACTTTAATCCTGAATTCAATTAACAAAGCACTTATAACTCAATAAATGTCCTAACAAAGTCAGCCTACAGAAAAAACAACGACCGTGTCGCCTTAATTTGAAAATATCAATTTCTCGGAAACCTTTTAAGGAAAATCATTTAAAACAACTTTCACGAGACCCCATTATAACCTTTCGTTTTAATTTATTTTCTTTACGGTAACCCACTTTTTCAGTGCCAATGCCGTCTTCCTTCTCAGAACTACATTGATACGGGCAACGAGGGTATACAAATCTTTTATACTAAAGTTGAATGGGATGTATAGAATAAATCCTATAGGGAATCCTCGCTTGAAAGTATAAGAAGACGAGCTTTAGTACCGTCTAATGCTTTCACTGAAATCGACGCAGATTTGTAAAAAATAATAGGTGCTAGGTTTTTTTTTTGAGTCATGGTGTAACAGAAACAACTTTACTATGCGACCAACCCAGAATTCAAGCCCTTGGTAAATTTTTAGGGTACGGTACCTCATAGGGAAAGAACGAAAGAAACATAGAATCACTTCGTTGTCCCTCCGTGTCGGTCGGTCAACGGCCTTTTTCTCAGAAACGCTTGGAGATTAGGAATGTCGTTGGGATAAATTCAGACCAACTACGGAACCCTTCATTTAGCGTGGTACGTCACGCATTTGGCCGGTTTTTTTTTTTAATTTTTCTTATAGGGATCGGTTGAATGACCCATCTCCGCGATTAGTATCATTTTCAGATTGAAATATTAAATATACATAAATCATTCCATCACTATTTTACACTCTATTTCTGTAGAAATATTTTTTTTAGTGATGATAATCTGACTGCCAAAAAAACAATGAAGATAGACAAAAGATCACAATTCCATAGATTATATTTTACAGAATGCCGAGTTGCGTTTTGTTTAAGCGGATGCACTGCACTGATTTAACGAGTGTTTGAGTGCGAGTGACGTCGCGGGCAACAACTAGTCTTCCATAAGGCAAGTTTGTTGCTTTTCCTTTTCAGCTTCCGTAATTACTAAGTAATGAAGTTTTCTTTGAATTATGCTTTCATAGTACAATTTCTCAGGAATGTTTTCCAACGTACATGTAGACTGTAGGTAGGCAGATAGCAAGCCCCATGAAGCATTTGATTTGTACAGCTGTTCTGTTAAGTTTGCGTTCGTTAGTAGCGTGGGTGTGGTGTGTGTACTTATGTTTGTATTTGAATTTGAAAGATGTTGGGAGTTTGTATGTGTGCTGTGAATGCGGCGTTTTGTTCCTGTTGTACCTATTCGCAGTGATTCTAAGAATTAGTCACATTCATCAAGTAATTATATTCTGTTTTTTTTACACAATTTTATGTCTGTTCAATTATGGTCATGTCTTTATTCAGATAGTACCTAATAGTGAATATACTACGCTTCAAATATAATAACGGTTTCAGGAAAACCTTCTTGCACCAATCCCTTTGTTGTGTAAATGTACAAAAAAAGAAACATTCACGTTTTGCGAATAGAAGGTCCAATATTTTGCTCACGAAAATTGTCCCTTTCCCCATTGTGTACGGAAGCAATAAAAACAATTTTCACTCACAATATCCGCTGTCTCCTACAGTTTGTGCTACATCTAGGCATGCGGATGCGGGCGTAGGCGGCCGCTACATCGATCGCGACCCCTGACATTAAATGAAAGACAGGCCGCTCGTTGAGGGACGACCGTAAGCCCCGTTCATACCGTGTGCCGATACAAAGCACTGGAGAGACTACATAAAAGATAAACAAAGAAAATGTACCGTCAAAAAGGGACGTCAATTTTACATTTGAGATAAAGAACGCAATAAGAAAGGAATTTTAACATTGAAACAGAAAACATTGTCCCTGAAATATACGAAACGACATAACAGAAGTGTTTATTGTCATCCATAAAACGTTAAATACGTATAAAACGAGATACATTCCAGCCCTTTGGAACGCAAACGTTCAAATGTAACCATCAGTCAAACTGCGTATAAACCTTTAACGTCGGCAGTATTATCTGGTATATACGGGAGCTGCCAGCCCTGCGAATATAGGGCACTCACACAGCCGCGATGACGCACACGCGCTTGGCCTACGTCACTGAGACTACGCAGTCCGGGCTACCTGGCCCGATCGCGGAGCACACAACATCGTGTCTACGTCACAACACCCTACTTATATTAAACTCGGCAGCTTAATGTTCTGCGCTCCTGAATCAGGGGTGTGCGTAAAGGAATTTATGGCTTTTCACGCTATTGAGTAGAGCTTTAATAAACCTTTTATGGGACTGTTACATTGGCGTTCAGGCAGGTCAAGTTTATTGATTTAGTGGACGATTTGCTTCATGGTGCACGCGAAATGTCACGCGATTCTGTTGGTTGGTTTCGGTGAGTGATTGTGCTTCGATGTTTAGCTACAGACGTTTTAAATTGATGGTTTGGTAGTGGTTTGTGACTATTGGATGCTTTCCAGTACTTACTGAGATTTTAAGAACGGGTGTTTGGCACGTTTTCTCTTGTACCTACAATTCGACTGAAAGAAATTTGTTTTATAGGTACATTTCTTGTTAATAAAAGTAATTGTCCATGAAAAGTAGTGTATAAACAAAGAAATGATATGTAGGTAGTATAATAGTAAAGCGGTCAAAATCAGTTATTTTTTGGGTTACCTTGAGGCATGAGCTTGCAAGTAATTTGCATAGCGAACGCGATAGACCGATTTGATAATTACCTATGTGAGCTGATATCTTTAACTGAAGAAATTCAACATCAAAACTGCCTAGTTGTTTCAGCAGTCAGCCGATCACAGTTCCAGCGCAAACTCTGACCGTGAAAACTCAGCAGATGTAAGCTGTCAAAAATGATAATCAGCAATCAAGGTGAGTTACAGCTCACATCAAACTCATTTCACTATAATCTTCACGGTGAGTATTTTACAGAATAGAACAGAAACATTCCAAATACAAATCTTTTGAATTTTCTATTGTGTCTACTTAATTAATTAATTCTATGTGGCAAGCTGGAGTTTCAAATTTCGGACCGAGGACTGACAAACATCAGCAAAATTTGAAAGCAGAACAGCTGTTTTAAATTATAATAAATCGCTCCCAGTCCGGGTCATACACATAATGGCGGGAATATCATCACAATATGTATGGGAAAGGAGGTCCCATACCCCAGTAAACCTTCATTAATATTAACTAGGCTTTACGAGCCTCTTCCGCAATCAATTCCCTTACCGAATCCGTTGACAAACTGACCAGAATATTTATATGGCCGTCTAATTTAGCCCCTAATAAACTTTCATATATATTTGCTTAGTTATTTCATTAAGTATTATGGTACGTGGTCGATTAGGTCAGCAATGTTTCGGCAATGATTCTGTAGCACAACAAAAACTAGTTTTTGTGAGATCGTGTCTAGTTTTTGGTCGTATAAATACTTAGGATGTCTTGGGCTGTTCAATGTACAGGCAGAAAATACAGATATCCAAAATAGTTACGACGTGACTTCAGTAAACCTCTGGGAATGTTGAATAGAACATCCAGCATTTTATGAGAAAAATTATTTGAATTGTAACGTAAATAAACTCGTAAATGCTCAATTAACATTTAAATAAAAACAAAATCTTCAAAAGGCTTGAACCTCAAAATCGTTTCCTATATTAAAATCTTGCTTCCAGTTAGCTTGTGTATACATAATAACATGATTAGCCTATAATGGTCCCACTACTGGGACACAGGCCTCCTCTCTGTGAGGGGGCCGGGGCCGTAATCACACACGCGGGCCCAGTGTGGGTTGGTAAATGTCACATGTCTTCAAATTTTTGGTTCTAGGATATGCCGGTTTCCTCACGATGTTTTCCTCACCATTTTGTTTATGTGTTACAACATCGTTTGTATAAAAACAGTGCGGTTGAATAAGATGTATACTTTTTCATGAATAAGTAGGTAGAAAAAGAAAACACCATATATTTATAAGCTGCTTACCACCAGGAGCTAAGGCTGTCAGAGGGAACGGATTACTGTAATTGAAATAATGGTAGGCAACGATTTAACATCAGTAACGTCAATAATGTGGAACAAAGATAGATTTAAATGATACATGATTTTAATTCTGTAAGTAGGTTTGTACAAACAATTCTTCACGTCAATCATATTTTGTTTTTAAGCTAGACCTAGAGTTTCCTATCTCTGAGAAGAAAGGCCGAAACAAACTCAGAGGTCACAGTCTCTTTTAAGGCCAGACATAATCTTGGAGAAATTTATTGATTTACACTCACGTTTTGTTCTGAAGCGCCTCGTTTATTTGCTAGCCTTCATATAAAGCGACTTTCTTAGAAGAGTCTACTACGATAACAAAGCTTCGTTAGGGACATGTCTCAGTACCTACTCAATCTGCGTAGCCTCTTCCAAACTACGTCAGGGTTGACTTCCAATCTAACCAGATGTAGCTGAGAAGTAGTATTTTACAAGGAGCGACTTCCTATCTGACTTCTAAAACCCAGTTATTGGGTAACACGATACCCCTTGGTATGACTGCTTGGCAAACTTGTGGGATTCTGACCACCCGTAATGACTGTCAAAGATTTACGAATGACAGCCGCGACTAACTGCTTTAACAGGTCAAGCTCGGGCCGCACCCGATAGGGTACGATGCAATAGAAAATCAATTGTGTGTCATTAGCTGGACTTGACAGATGTACTTTCCGAAGCACGGGAAGGTTGGATCAATCCGTGCTACTGTTGGCATTTAAGGCTTGTACCCACGCTAAGGACCTACAACATTTCGGTGCACTAAATTTGTGGGCGAGTGCGGCGTGATGTAGCCGCAGTCCTTAATCGGTCGCATTTTTAAGGAGTAAAATGGTTTCATCACAACGATTTGGAGGTGATTTGGTGTTTTTTTTTCTTATTATTTGATACCCATAGAAAAGTTATGCCTAGACCAAATGACGTACATATTATGTAGATAACTATTTTCGAATGTAATTTCTTTGTAAATGCCGACGAAAACTGGTTTCATCTGCATGCTTTTTTCAACCATTTTTTGAGAGGGCAGCCTTACACCTTCGTCACAGTATCTTCTATGTGTTGCAATAACAATTTTCTTTTATCAACTACTCCAGAATTTCTAACTTAGGTTTTTTTACAAAAGTTTTTTTTTTAATTTGAAATGTTTTAAAAACAAAGCTGTTGTTGGTTTTTTTTTTTTTATTTGTGTATTCATGCACTTTCGCACCGAATAAAAGCATGTCGTTTAAACACACAGAGGATTTCTGGGAAACCTGCATATCAAAATAATCATCCACTACAATTCCCATTTACCTACTGTGAAATCCGTACAAAGCATCGTATCAGACACAGGAACACTATTTAATGGAGGGTTTCTGTGAGTTGAAATAACGCAAAATTCGATGAAATGTAATTCAGTGATTGGCATACATGAAAGTTTCTTCAAAAATTACGTCACTAGTATTTTAATTATTTTTTTGTTCTTTTTCACATTATGTATCGTTTGAATGGAGTTCCGAGTTCTTTTTTTAAATGTAATTTTAGCCCTGCTTAAATTCTAACGATTTTCATGTGACACTAAAGTTCTGTTCTGTTTCTTTACTTTAGTCTTCCTTATTGGTGAAGTTCTTTATACGTATTACTCAAAGCCGGCGTGCATGCATAAATAGATTTATGAACGTGAACGAGGCAAGGGTTCTGTAGTTTCTGCCTACCCTCATGCCAGCACATCAAGCTACTCCAATCTGTCAAATTTCTTTGATAGATTTTCAACTTTATTACATAAGCATAAGGTTCATTTTCAATTGGGAAGATTTAACAGTTTAAGGTAGCTTGATGTGCTAATGTGCTCTACATGAACTAAACTTCTCTTTGTTTCTTTTAAGTCACAATGACATTTAAAGTAACTGTTCTTATCTAAGTCTTCAAGTGATAACACACGTGTTTTCATTGTACCTCCAACACTGTGCTGTTTCGGTAATCTCTCACGTCCGGCCCTGGTCCAAGTCATGGTACGGAGCGAGAGTGCATGGGTAGCCGCCACCTCCTCCTGCGAAGCAGTAATGCTCGAAAAGAGGGAAGCGGCGCACGTGAGGGAGGGGCAGTATATGCGCCCTCACAGCCCTAGTCGCCGCAGGAGACGCCCTAGGCGTCGGAAATCCCAGGCTGATTCCCGGCCACCGTAGGCGCGGACTTGCTGATGGCGAGTAATGGCTAGCTCGCTATCCGGTAAGGAACAAGCACGGGTCGACGGCGCGTTGTGTTCCACGCGTGCCTCAAAGAGATGTCTGCACCAACTGGTGCGATCCGTAAAGGCCAATGCCTGCCAGGGGTGCAGGTTGTTCGAAAGAGATGTTGTGGCCCCTAGCACATAGGCAACTAGGAAGGGTTTTTTTTTTTTTTTTTTTTGGGTGGGAAATCATCAAATAACTTCTCCCGCTCTGGGTGGAGCAGGAGGGCGTGTCAGACTTTTACTGACTAAAACCCACCCGTGTTCCTTCAGTAGCCCTTAAGCCAGGGGCTGTGGTGTCTCTTTCGAACAAACCCGCACCCCTGGCAGGCATCGACCCTTGCGGGTCCCATCACTTTTTGTGCTGACATCTCTTTGAGGCGCGCGTGGAACACAACGCGCCGTCGACTTGGGCTTGGTCCTTACCGGACAGCGAGCTACCCATTACTCGCCGTCCGCAAGCCCACGCCTACGGTGGCCGGAAATCGGCCTGGGATTCCCGACGCCCAGGGCGTCTCCGTATCCTGCGGCGGCTGGGGTCGCGAGGGCGCATATGCTGCCTCTCCCTCACGTGCGCCGCCTCCCTCTTCGCGAGCATCACTGCTTCGCTGAAGGAGGTGACGGCTCCCCATGCCCTCTCGCTCCGTACCATGGCCTGGACCAGGGCCGGACGCGAGAGATCGCCGCCGCCGATCGCCTCCACGAGGACACGGCGGTGCTCCGCCCAAGCAGGGCAGACCGCCACCGTGTGCTCCACCGTGTCCTCAGGGCGATCTTCGCAGTGGAAACACCCGGGCGTTTCCTCCCGCCCTATCCGAAACAGGAACCTCCCGAAACAACCGTGTCCGGTGAGGACCTGCGTCAGGCGGAAGGTGAGGACGCCATGCCGCCTCTCAAACCACTCCTCAAAGAGGGGACTTACCGCCGCAATCGTGGCGTGCCCAAACTAGGAAGGGTGGGTTTTAGTCATTAAAAGTCTGACACGCCCCTCTACCGCCCCACCCAAAACGGGAGAAGTGATTTGATGATTTCCCATCCTGCCACAACCAAAAAACATTGCTATTTTACCTACAAACTTTAAGGAGATTTTTACCAGTTTTTTATACTTATCGATTGTCCAAGAGACAAAAATTGTCCGGATTATTAATTGAAAAAGAATCCTTTGACATGTATCGAGGGATTTTTCCGAATCAGATCGAATATGCCGCTAATAACTTTTATGTACATTCCATTGTTTCCGAATCTGTATTGGAACATTCAATAAGTATTAATTCTCATTGCGTCGGAATATTTTACAATGCCCTTCAAATTTTTTATCAAAGGATCAAATATTTCGCGGAAATTAAAAAATAGTAATATCCGTTTTGGAATTTCGTGGAAGTTAATGAATTTGATGTAAATTAATAAGACTTTGATTTTATTGACTGTTATAAACATTGAAAATATTGTGGACTTCTTTAGAAATATGAATGTGTTATGGCTACACCTGAGCTCTCGCTTCAACGAATGCAAGCGTGATCACCATCTGCCTAGTCTTTTCCCAACTAAGTTGGAGTCAGGTTCCAGTCTAACCGGATGCAGCTGAATACCAGTATTGTACATGGAGCGACTGCCTATCTGACCTCAGCAATCTAGGTTTTAGGTAATACGATATCCTTTGTTAAGAATGGTTGTCAGACTCTCGGGCTTCTGACAACCCGTAATGACTGTCAAAGATCCACGAATGACAGCCGGGACCAACGGCTTAACGTGCTTTCCAAGGCATAGAGGGGTCTTGATATGTAAAGATGGTCACATATCCAAGAACAAACTGCTGCAAGCGTAGCTTAGTCTGATTGACTGATTCGTGTGGCTCTTATTACTTAGCCACAAGCCCCCGAGAAATACAAGCTTGACGTTATTTTAACATTGACATTTACTTTTGAGAAAAGGAGAGAGACTTCACCTTTTAGATACCTAATATATCCCACTTACGCTAGTTCCTACAGAAATCCTAGCAGATGGAATAAAAATCACCCTAGCGAAAACAAACTACACCAATTTACCTATAGATGCTACTACCAGGTACGCCATACGTCATTAGTAACAAATGTACATACATACAATACTCAGCCTATAAACGTTCCCACTGCTGGGACACAGGCCTCCTCTCCATGAGAGGGAGTGGGCCGTAATCTACCACGCGTGCCCAGTGCGGGTTGGTAGATGTCACATGTCTACAAATTTTTGGTTCTAGGACATGCCGGTTTCCTCACGATGTTTTCCATCACCGTTTGAGAGTTGTGGTGATGAAATTATTTACACAAAGTAATGCGCCTGGCTGGGTTCGAACGCACGACTTACAACTCGTAAGTCGCGGCCGTTACCACAGGGCCAACACCGCTCTCAACAAACTGCTCTGTAACAAATGTAGAACTAATAAATAGTTTATAAAATCGATACAGCTCATAGTACGGGTCAGGGCAACTCTGTAAAGTGCAAAGGTAAATGCAGCAGTGGTTCTATTAATAGCTCGCCCGTAGAAGCCCCTACTATCGGCTTCCGATTCGAATACAATCGCATACGAGTTTAACGTAAAAAAAAATGAATCGTTATTAGTTTCCGAATAGGAATGTGTTTTTTGTACGATACATTTATTTTTCTGTGAAAGTTTTAGATATTTTTCAATATTTGGTCATTCAATTAGAATGTCTTAATGTGCCTGTTAGGTATATTACTGGCACTATATCCTTCACATTGGATTCATCATCATCATCATTATCATCATTTCAGCTGAAAGACGTCCACTGCTGGACATATGCCTCCCCTAAGCTTCCCACTTCGACCGGTTCTGCGCTTCTCGTATCCTGTGGATATCTGCGGCTTTCACAAGATCGTTCCATGTTGTGGGAGGCCTTTCAACGCTACGTCTTCCGGTACGCGGTCGCCACTCCACAACCTTCCGGCCCCATCAGCATCGGCAGTGGGCAGGGCATATTGCAATGTGCCCTGCCCACTGCCACTTAAGTTTGGTAATTCTTTGGGCTATGTCGGTTGCCTAGCTTCTTTTGCGGACATTGGATTAGCGAAAACTGAATTATACGATCTTAAGGAGGATGCGCTAAGATAGCCTGGAAAAATTTGGTGGTCAGGTGGTTGTATGTTAATTTAAATATGATTCGCGATTTTAACAAATACGGTTTCACAGAATTATAATCTATAGAAATAAAAAGAAAAGTCCTGACTGACTGACTGACTGACTCATCAACGCCCAGCCCAAACCCTTGGACCTAGAAAGCTGAAATTTTGCACAGAGGTTCCCATTATAATGTAGACAAGGAATGATGAAGGATTTTTTGAAATTCAACCCCTAAGTTACTTAAATAGGGGATGAAAGTTCCGCGCGGGCGAAGCCACTGGTAAAAGCTAGTCATTAATATAATCTCATACCCTCTAAGTTCATATTCACATATTCTGGTCATTATAATTATGACGTTATACCATGAATTCTAATATCGACTATTTATTAGTGATTGTCATGGAAATCGTGTCACTTAATAGGTTCATTTTATATATGTAGATTCTTTTACATATTGTGAATGACAGAACGTTGTAGACCCTACACACTGTACATTTGCAGACGGTTTTTTTATTCTTTATTTTCATTCCTCTAAGTATCTGGTACTTATTGACAGGCCTGCACTATCCTCCCATGCCTATTAGGTATCACTGTTATTTGAGGAGGTGAAGAACAAAACCTCACTTTTCCACTTTTTCTGATTTTGGAGAAAACAGTAAAATGTAAATAACTAACTGACTACAACATCTGCATTTTGTTTTAGTTGTGTCATTTAAAGTGGTGTTTCAGTCAATCTGATGTACCAAATGACTGATAAAAATGATAAGAATGTTAGCTAAGATTTTGAAATTAAATTTGGAAATGTGAGGTTTTGATTAAACATTTTTGGAAAAGTGTGGTTTTGATAAAGACTTCTGGAAAAGCGAGGTTATGATATTTACCAAAAAAAAAGGTGTGGTTTTGAAACTGACTGAAAAGATAACCTTACTTTTAAAAATAAAATTGTTTTTGTTCTCATGACTGTACGAGCTTTGGCATAAACTATTTAGCAAAAAGACCACGCATTAGAAGTTAAACACCTTTATCTAAACTCAACGTTTTTATGTGGTTTTGATGAAGTCTCAGTGATACTCGTACCATTGAATTTTACTCCAATAAAGTGAGCTTTTGAAAATAATCAAGGGAGACTAATTTTTTTAAGTATAAAGTATGGTTTTGTTCGAAACTCTCTATTTCAAATGAAAATTTATATAAGAAAAGAGGTGTTTTTGATAAGGTTTTACTTATTTGCTTTATTCAATATAACATCATTTTGCACATCCACAAAAAAAAAACATTTTTGTTTTAAATGGAAAAGTGAGGTTTTGTTCTTCACCTCCTCATTTGAAAACATTGTAAAAGCCAAATACCTATTTTCAAAAGTGTAACCGTGGAGTTTCTTATCCATAGGAAGCGACAATTTGGAACCGTGCACCTAGCTTGTGACGTTTCATAAGTGCCCTTGCAGGTTTATGTGAAATAAAATATGTATTTTGATTTTGATTGTTTGATTTGATTTAATCCCATTGAATGACTCAAAAGTCAAATATCGTTAGAAAAATTTAAATTTAGGGCTTTAATACACTGACGCTTTGGCCTTAATTTATAACTTTGGATGCAATTCATTTTTATTCAAACTAGTTTTAAATACAATGCAAAAATATTGCAAATTTTAACTAACAAAGAGCTCTAAATAACAAAAGAGTTTTACACAAAATGAACCAGGTAAAACTATTCTTTGTTCGGAAACACAAAAACAAAGAGCCAGTATCAACATAACAAAAATAGAAAAAATGAATTGTAGAACGCTGTATTCAGTTTTGAATTTCTGCGAAAGGTCAAATGCGTCCCAGGGCGTTCCAATTTGCGAAACGGGCTAGCTTGCTTCCCAGTCCGAGCTATCTATCTCACTCGTCAGGTCCCGGGCAAACTGGGATACCTAGTGCTCAATGCATAACAGTTGGCAGAACCAGTGCGAACGATATTCAACTTTATTGCTATAACATTAACTGCAACTAGGGAGGAATTTTCCATGCATATCTGACCTGTTGCGCGTCATCGTATTGGAATCAAATCGATATTACGAGGGATGCGTCGGGGTAAATTGGAAACGTCATGTGAGTTTCTTTGTACGTTTACATATGTATGGAGTTAACTGTGAAATATGAATATTATCGCTCAGGGTAGGTCCAGGACGACCTAAAAACAAAAACTGGGCTGGCTAAGCATTAAGCCTGATTTATCGTAAGACGTTAATTTATTTTCATGAACTTGTGAGTGGGTGATATATCTTTTAGATGAGTTAGCCCATTTTTCGATAAAGGAATCCTAATGAATCGTCGGAGAGCGTGCCAGCTGCGTATAAAATTCTTGCAGAACAATTATAATTGTTTAGAAGCATTTCAATTGTACATTAAGGTTATTCATTAAAGTAAGTAGCTCTATTTCGTTAATTTAAATAGTCGTTTGTTTAAACTTTTTGTTTGTGCTTAATGCGAAACGTCACATTAATCGGTTTTTGTTTTAAAATTCTTTTTATTTTTGTAACTGAATTGAGAATTAGGCCATTAATTTACTTGAACTTTTGACTTTTTGGGTCTATTTGTGTATATCTACTATGATATAAGATGGAATTGGACGTTCTTTCGTAGTTATACGTCTAAAAAAGATTCTCAAAGGAAAGAAAGAATACATAAAAACTTTTTAACAAAAAAATTTAACCGCCGAAAAACTGAAAAAATAATAATAATAAACCTGCTGTGTTTAACCTTAATAACTAAGTTCGGAAGGTGGTGACATAAAATTAAAATACATTTACAAAGTCACCGACTTCCGAACTTAGTTATTAAGGTTAAACACAGCAGGTTTATATTTTTTTTCTTTTCAGTTTTTCGGTGGTTAAATTTTTTTGTTAAAAAGTTTTTATTTCACAATTTTTTGTGGCTCTAATCTACTAATTACTAAATGCTTAATTTTTTATTAGTTTTTGTAATACACAACTCGGTATAACAATCTGTGAGTAAACAATCAATCATACCTGTTTTCCTACCCTTAGGTTTAGAAATTTTTTCCAAATTTATATGGGACCTACTTCGGGGTATACCCTTTCCAATAAAAAAAGAATTATCAAAATCGAACTACTCTGTAAAAAGATATGCGCGGTCATACATTAAAAAAAAATACGCGTCGAATTGAGTAACCTCTTCCGTTTTTTCGTCGGTTAAAAAGCATGTTTACGCTAGATTCATACATAGATAATTTATACATTGAATTTAAGGAAGCACGGCAAAAGTATTAAAATAAAACTTGCTACAAAAAAGAAATACACTTCATGTTTTTAAGAGCATGTTTTACTTTCCCCATGTAACATGTAGCTTCAGAACAATTGCACATAACTTAACTCTCGTCGAAAGACAAATAAGATATTCACTCTCAACTACTCGTAATTTGCAGTAAACTATGCACGCCATTGTCATCTTTAATAAGCGGATTTAACGTCGATAATAGCGTGTAATTGTATAATAAATTCTTCGTTATTTTGTTACGTTGAGCATCGTGTATGGTTTCAGTTATCCGCGGTAAGTGGATTTGTATTTTCCGATATAGTTTCGATATTTTGTAATGGATTCACAGAATATAGTGAAAAATAGCTTTTTTTTGGTTGGACAGAATATTTTAAAAGCTGTTATATTCTACTCTGTTGCAGGATTCAATTCAAACACTTTTTTAGGGTTCCGTACCTCTAAAGGAAAAAACGGAACCCTTATAAGATCACTTTGTTGTCCGTCCGTCCGTCCGTCCGTCTGTCAAGACCGTTTTTCTCAGGAACGCATGGAGGTATCAAACTGAAATTTCTATATGATACTTAGTTCTACTGTCCCTGGAAGCTGTAGAAAAATCAACCTTCTAAGTCAACGCAATCAAAAGATACAGCCATTTAGGCCGCAAAATTCCGCAAATTTTCTAAACTCGCACGGGAATCAAAACCTACAGGGTACTTCCCGTGAACTTAGAATTTTGAAATTTTGTACGAAGTCACGTCTTATAGTACAGATATAGGAAAAATTACGAAAACCGAAAATTTTTTGTTTCGTCATATAAAACAAAATATTTTTGACAATTTTGAACTTTTACTTATATACCCACAGGTTTGTACGGAACCCTCGGTGCGCGAGTCCAACTCGCACTTGACCGGTTTTTTTTCAAAGGCACAGTTTATAAAGCAAAGGAAATATGTGATAATAATTCAGAGGGGCATATTTTCTCGTAATTAAAAAACATGCATAGTCCGATCTGTCTCAATCTGTCAAAAATACCTCGAGTTTCAATACATTTTTGAAAAGTTTTTGACATTTGATTGCCGGCGAGATGAGACTGCGACTAGATTTTGAACGTTTAAAATAACGAGAATTGACCTCTTAATTATCACTGGCAGATAATTGAGTATCATTAGATAGTGCCTTAGAAATGAAGAAATCCGCAAGAGAACCAAGGCAACCGACATAGCCCGAAGAATAACCAAACTTAAGTGGCAGTGGGCAGGCCACATTGCTCGCAGAACAGACGGCCGATGGGGCCGAAAGGTTCTGGAGTGGCGACCGCGTACCGGAAAACGTAGAGTGGGAAGGCCTTCCACAAGGCGGACCGATGACCTTGGGAAGGCCGCGGGTATCCGCTGGATGTGGGAAGCACAAGACCGGTCAAAGTGGAGGAGCTTGGGGAGGCCTATGTCCAGCAGTGGACGTCTTTCGGCTGAAATAATGATGATGATGATGATGAGATATTGCCTTTCTTAGAAGAAGGATTTTTAGATATATTTTAATTTTAGAGACGTACTTCTTATATCAAACCTTTTTGATATAGCTATTACTCTTTCATCTTTCCTGGATCATATCCCTACATTATTATTTAGTACAATAGTGTACGTATTTCCTTTTTTTCAGTTCTATTGTTGCATCGCTAGTTAATTATCGACACGTTGTTGGTGTTCTATGTCACTGTTTCAACATATTGTTGTTTAGATTCTACTTTGTATATAGGTGTATTGATTTTCAGCTTGGCAGTGGTAATTATTGTATTGAAAGTGGTATTGATGTCAAAAGTTATGTTGAAAGAAGTATGTGATTATACAGGGTGTAAAACGACCCATCTCATAGCCGTCAATTAAGCATGCTGTATATCAAACTAAGTAACATAGCACAAAAATAATTTACTTTTTCACATAAAAAATTGTATAGAACGTGAAAAATTGTGCTTATGGGTGCATGCTCGCGAAGAGGGAGGCGGCGCACGTGAGGGAGAGGCAGCATATGCGCCCTCGCGACCCCAGCCGCCGCAGGATACGGAGACGCCCTGGGCGTCGGGAATCCCAGGCCGATTTCCGGCCACCGTAGGCATGGGCTTGCGGACGGCGAGTAATGGGTAGCTCGTTGTCCGGTAAGAACCAAGCCCAAGTCGACGGCGCGTTGTGTTCCACGCGCGCCTCAAAGAGATGTCAGCACAAAAAATGATGGGGCCCGCAAAGGCCGATGCCTGCCAGGGGCGCGGGTTTGTTCGAAAGAGACACCACAGCCCCTGGCATACGGGCTACTGAAGGAACACGGGTGGTTTTTAGTCAGTAAAAGTCTGACACGCCCTCCTTCTCCACTCAGAGCGGGAGAAGTTATTTGATGATTTCTCATCCAAAAAAAAAAGGTCGTGGAGTATACAAATTTGTGTTATAACACTCGCTGTGATACGGCTTCGCTAAGTGTCTTTTTTCACGATAGCAACAACTAAAAGCCTAACAGAGTAATCTAACCTCCTCCCTACTCCAAAAATTCTCATCACGTTTCCTAGAAATAGACGCACTGATTCTCTTGTGTGAATTTCTATGATGCAGTTTCCTGACTCAATGTTACTAATGAGATTATTCTAGATTGAAGAGTAGTCAACTTTGACGTCGCGTAGAGGCAACGTAGCGCAGCGTAGCGGGCAGTGCTACGATCGTAGCGCGCCATCCCGCTACGCGTTTATGCTACGCAGACTGATAATTTAGAATATCTATTCGAATTTTCCCTTTCCCATTAAAAGTTCCCTTTTAAATGCATCGTTTTCGTTCTGTCTTCAAAGAATCTATCGTTTATTTTCCAATAAAAACAGTAAACTCAACTTCTACACTTAATATTTAATACTCCATTTTGGAAATCGCTTCCAGTGTTCCGTCTATCTCTACATCCCCAAAGGTTGACTGGTAGAAAATGCTTATGGAATTAAGACTCTGTACATTTATCCTCCCACTTGAACGTCATACAGCAATTACACCAACGAACGGAGCAAAAAATTACTTCATGTGCGGCTTTCCGTCCATCCTCTATTCCAAAAAAAAAAAAAAAACAATTTATAAACAAAATACATTAAAATTCAAAAAATTAAAAATTTTGATGATGATCTCGAATCTAAGTCTAGAAAAACTAAATTAATCAGCTAATAAAGTCTCCACTGCTGGGACACAGGCCCCCTTTCGATGAGAGGGCGTAGGCCGTAATCCACCACGCGGGCTTAGTGTGGGTTGGTAGATGTCACACGTCTTTGATTTTTTTGTTCTAGGACATGCCGGTTTCCTCACGATGTTTTCCTTCACCGTTTTGAGAGCAGTGGTGACGAAATAATTTTACACAAAGTAAAGCGCCTGTTTGAGTTTGAACTCCACAACCTACAAGTCGTAAGACGCGGCCATTACTACTGTGCCATCACTGCTCTACACAAGTCTATAAATACATTTAAATAGTCTTGCCCCAAAATTAAGTAACCTTAAACATAGCTGGTATTGTTCATGTGCTTAGTAACTTCTGTCATTAAACTTAATAGTATTATCAATATGTGCCATCGTAACACAATGTACACCGCCGATCGATATCGTTTCGAGTTTACATTAAAAGGAAAACGTTGTTTCCTGTTAACATCATTATGATTAAAATGATTAAGTTTTAAGCATTGACCCGAATATCGAAAGCTCTCATCCTACTTAACTAAATTACGTTCATTAATTATAAGCACAACACGTTTATGTACACAGAAGAGAGAGAGAGAGTGTGTGTGTGTGTGTGTGTGTTCTCAGAATAAAAAGGAGTTATTGTAGCTTGTATATTTAAATAATTTGATTTCGGTTTCCCCACGTGGGACTAAGTAATTTACATGGGTAATTTATGTGTGGGAGGTTTTATTCACTCTAGTCCAAAACTTTTGGACAACAGGATATTATTCTAGATCGTAGCGTAGAAATGTTTCGTCGGTTATACAAAAACAAATCAGCTGTTTCATAGAAAAGTGCAATACCTACGCGGTTAAAATTTATGGAACAGATTTTTTTTTGTATAACTGACGAAAAGTGTCTACGCTATGATCTACAATAATATGCTGAATTCATGGTTACAATTTTCGCACTGGTTAAAATGTTATCCTGTAAAGGTATTACACAGGAAAAGTTTTTATCCAGTGCGCAAACTGTAACCATGAATTCAGCATATCATTCTAGAACCCCTAGCGCAGAAAATTTTCGCCGGTAATACAAAAAAAAAAATCTGCTGTTCCATACGTTTTGACCGCGTAGGTATTGTACTTTTCTATTGAAACAGCTGAGTTTTTTTAATAACCAGCAAAACATTTCTGAGGTAGGATCTAGAATAATATCCTGTCTGGGGGTTTAGAATGATATGCTGAATTCATGGTTACAGTTTGCGCACTGAAT
Organism: Polymixis flavicincta; assembly: GCA_949987655.1. Lineage (NCBI taxonomy): Eukaryota > Metazoa > Arthropoda > Insecta > Lepidoptera > Noctuidae > Polymixis > Polymixis flavicincta. The sequence continues at coordinate 19,102,292 of OX465179.1, read as the reverse complement.
AAAAACTTACCCTGTATTTCCAGCCCGCAGAGCTCTTAACACAGTAATTTTTGTTTCTGATCTTTGCGCTGTGCTTTGACGGGTGCTGCTTGTGATGACTGGTCGTCTTGCTGACCATGGTTTTATTATTGTCATTAATTATTACCTACCTGTTTATTTATTCCCTTCGATGGTCTTAGTTTATCATTTGTGGCCCCGAGTTGTAAATCGGGTCGTAACAGCTATGTGAACATAACTAAGCATTCTGTAAGCTGTCACGCCTTGTATCCCTGGACGCTTTTTATTGATATTAAGCTTTGTTTCCTTTTTTTGCTTGTTTGTAGTTTTCTTTGTATTTTTTGGTATATTTGGCATGGCTAGCTGACATATGTCAAAAGATTTGAATTAATTTCCTGTGTTTCGTAATGTAATTTTTATGCATACCTGCTATTGAATAGAATCAAGTTTATCTAACTGAACTACGTCCGTGAACTGAACAGACAGCTGTGATGCTGGGGAGTTTGTTGCGCCACTTCGTCTTCCCAGCTAAAGCACTAGAATGTGGTGAAGGAGGAGCGATCTGGGGGACTGTCTTATGTAGTTTAGGCGTGTGAAAAGTGCTGATTTTCAGACTAATTTTAATAAATGACTTTTGATTTTATTTACTGACTTCACGTGTAGAAATGTTATCTTCTTTTCTGCAAATATCCCTAATGAATGCCTTCCATCTCAAAAGGCGTAATTTTCCTAACAAAACTCTCTAGCAATATATCTTCATTATGATCCAACTTCAATTTTAATTCCGCATTCGACTCCCAGACAATGACAGGCCATCATAACGCTAATCTTTTACCAACTCCAGTATTTTACGTTCCGTAATTTGGCAGTTTAATTACAGTAATAAATACAGACTGAATATTTGAAAAGTTGAGCTATAAAGTGAATCCATAATTAAGAGATTTAACTGCCCTAAAATTTTCATGGAATGAGTGAAATGAACGATTTTGAACTTTAATTACATACTTTTTCTATTTATAAGTAACCTTTATTTCGGGATCCACGTGTAGTAAAAGGTAGAGGCTTGTGGCTACTTAATAACAGCCACAGCAGGTCCATGGATGGGTTACCATATTTACGTCCTAAAACCCCTCCGTGCCTCGAAAAGCAGGTTAAGCCATTGGTCCTGGCTGTCATTCGTAGATCTTTGACAGTCTTTACGAGTCATCGGAAGAGTGAGAGTCAGACAACCAGTGAATCTTACCAATGGGTATCGTATTACCCAGTAACTGGGTTGTGGAGGTCTGTTAGGCAGTCGCGCCATGTAAAATACAGGTATGCAGCTGCATCCGGTTAGACTGGAAGCCAACCCAAACATAGATGGGAAAAGGCTAGGCTATGATGAGATGTTTCATGAAACTAATAGACATTCAATGGGTTAAATGAACTAGGTTATTTGATGATTTTTAACCAACTTCAAAAAGAAGGAGGTTAGACATGTTTTTTTTATGTATGTTCGGGCATAACTCTGTCATACGTAGACGGATTTACAACAAAAATAAATCTAAAAAAAACTAACCAACTTCCGAAAAAAAAAAGTTGGTGACTTTGGATCTGTATCTACATAGTTTAATTTATGTCACCGCCTTCCGAATTTTTTTTTTTCTTTTTTGGATTATAGATGTAAAAGTTTTTATAATTATTATAATTCTGTAAATACATGGGCACATGTTACGGTCGCAAATCATATTTTTTTCAACATTCCGACGAACCAGTGTCCATTTCTAACAATAGGATCTCAAAGGAAACGTATGTAAATAACATAAACATAACATCAAACGCGAGAATATCCCACAAAAAAACAACAGTGCTATATTGCTGCCTTAAATCAACCGGTTCCTATTGTATTCTGAACAAAATATGAGTATTGCTTTGCAAAACACTATCATTACTGATTCTTTAAACATGTTATTTGCTGACCGCAAGGATAAATATTTGACTTCACTACACTCCGTCATGAAAGATGTTTTCACTTCGTCTTATAAATTATAAAGACAAAAACAACACAGCCTATAAAACCGTATGCTAATGTACGACTGAATAATATATAGGCAATACAGTAGAAATATGTAGAAGCTCCATACATTATGAAAATCGTATAAACAATTCATCATCATCATCATCATCATCATCATCAGCCTATAATGTTCCTACTGAAGGACACAGGCCCGGATGTATAACCAATTGCCTACAATATATTATAAAAGTGGGTGTCAAAAACACGACTATGGCAAGAAAGTTAATAAACAGCATCTTTCTTTGGTTTTCCAAAGGTGGAAATGGTGATCAAAATCAACGTTGGTGCTACGTTGTAAGAAGGATTCGAAAAACAGAGCATGTTTGCGACATTCCACCACCATCACCCTTGTTCCGTCCAACCCTGGTGATTATAAGACCGCCACGAACGCTTATTCAGTCATGACCGTATTACAAAACATTTTCGTTTCTATTTACAGGTTTCTATTTAAAGTTAAGGTTCTAATAACTAAAATTGACGTCATATTTAAGCGTAAGTTGTAATTTTTGTATTAAAAACTTTACCATTCTTGTAATAAAGTTCATGATATAATGTCTGGCTCGAAATTTTGAGCTCGTACTTAAAAAAATAGAATGTTGTTTTGTTATTAAAATACTGGTATCTATAGAAGCTTAGGCCGTATCGTAACCAAAGCGATCATCACGCTACCACGACTCCCCCCCGAGTGGGTTCCCGCATTGTCGTTGCGGGGGGCTCAGTAACCGTGGATTCCGGCCACGGTGAAGCCAAGAGGAACCCAAAGGTGCCCCCGCTCGTCAGGGCTTTTGCCTCAAAGCCGACGACGTAGCGGCCAAAAAGTAGGTTGCGGTGAGGTGCACCGCAACTGAGGTGGGCCGCGATGTCGAATGGGAGGCATCGCGGCTGAGGGTTACGGGCTGCGGTAGAGGAGGAGTGCCGGTGCTTCTGAGCAGCGCTCTTCCCTTCCGTGGCCTGGACGGGGCCGCCACCGTTTGATGGCGGACGCGGTGGGGCCGCAGGGGAAGAGTAGTGTCGGTTTAGCGTCAGCCGCTCTCCCTATCCCCTGCGGCCGAAAAGTGGTAGACGGGGCGGCGCGTTGTGTTCCACACGCGCGTCGTCAAAGATGTCAGCGACCACTGGTGGGGTCCGCAAGGGCCGATGCCTGCCAGGGGTGCGGGTTTGTTCGAAAGAGATACCACAGCCCCTGGCATACGGGCTACTAGGGGAACACGGGTGGGTTTTAGTCAGTAAAAGTCTGACACGCCCTCCTGCTCTACTCAGCAGGAGAAGTCATTTGATGATTTCCCACCCAAAAAAAAAAAAACGCTACCACGCTTCTGGCGCGTTTATTTTGTCTGGCGAAACCGAACGCGTGCTGGCGACGATAGAACAGGCGCCTTTCAGTTTTCCAAACTAAAAGTAGTATTTATCGAACGCATCGATCGCGTATTCGCGCGAACGATCATTTTGGTTAGGACGCGAGGCTATAGGTTGTCGTTGAAGACTGGTCCTTCTGAATACATTTTTTTATTTAGTTTTACACTCGTATATTTTGCCGTCAAGTCTAGACTAAAAAGACGATACTAATGTTGATCAGAAGTTTATCTAATACTATAGACAAGAAGTTTGAGAGACTCTAATGTTGATATGACTTGTAATATAAGTTGACGGAGTCTGATAGAAGAAATGAAAGTTCATAAGTTACAATTAGAGACGAAGGGTTTTTTTTTTTTTTTTTTGGGTGGGAAATCATCAAATGACTTCTCCTGCTGAGTAGAGCAGGAGGGCGTGTCAGACTTTTACTGACTAAAACCCACCCGTGTTCCCTCAGTAGCCCGTATGCCAGGGGCCGTGGTATCTCTTTCGAACAAACCCGCACCCCTGGCAGGCATCGGCCCTTGCGGACCCCACCTGTGGTTGCTGACATCTTTGACGGCGCGCGTGTGGAACACAACGCGCCGTCCCGTCTACCACTTTTCGGCCGCAGAGGATAGGGAGAGCGGCCAACGCTATACCGACACTCCTCTTCCCCTGCGGCCCCACCGCGTCCGCCATCAAACGGTGGCGGCCCCGTCCAGGCCACGGAAGGGAAGAGCGCTGCTCAGAAGCACCGGCATTCCTCCTCTACCGCAGCCCGTAATCCTCAGCCGCGATGCCTCCCATTCGACATCGCGGCCCACCTCAGTTGCGGTGCACCTCACCGCAACCTACTTTTTGGCCGCTACGTCAATGGCTTGAAGGCAAAAGCCCTGACGAGCGGCCCCACCGTTGGGTTCCTCTTGGCTTCACCGTGGATGGGAGACCACGGTTACTAAGCTCCCCCGCAACGACAATGCGGGAACCCACTCGGGGGGGAGAGACGAAGGGTGGATCAGAACATCTGTAACTTAAAATTAAAAGTGTCAAATTTCTTATCTGCAAGCCATAAAAGTTAAGTCAAGAAGAGTATTGGTAAAAAAAGTTTGACATACCTACTGCAAGAAAGGTATGTTTTTTGTTGGTAGTAATGATTAAGGCATTACTTTGCTAGATAAAGAGCAAAAAATAAAACCCAATTACGACAAATCTCTAACTAAAAAGGTATAAAAATCATAGTAACAAAATAATATCGATTTTCGTACAGCTAGAGTCATACATCATTACTAAATATGTCATGTAATGTTTTAGAATACTTACACCAAGTGTAAAATTCTGCAGACAAGGACTTTAGTATAAGGCAATACTAGGGCCTTGTAAAGGCATACAAATATTTTCGCATATCTACCATACAGGATGCCATAAAAATTGTTTTCAGCCGACAATGTAATGTGTGACATAAGAGATAGAAGAAATATAATATGAAAACAGACAATTTGTAAGTATGTCAACGAGTAGTAATTTTATAGGTTTACTAATAGTGTCTACGACCCCAATAACATAAGAAGGCAAAGTAAACAAGACTTGTAATAACACTTACCTTTATGTACCACTTAGTGTATGTCTAATAACTAAGAACTTTATTAATTAAGTTGTCATACCCTTAGCCGCTGAAATTACGCTTATTACATATTTTCGACGTTTATTTGGACGTTCATTCTACCTATAACATTGACCCTTTTGGACTTTTTCACATTACACTCGTTAACTTAAACGTGCGTAAAGACAGTGCGATGCCTGCGCTTGGAACTGCCTTGAAGCCCTCGCACCTATGGGGGGTGATTTTATATCTATTAGGTCTTTACCTATGAAATTGCCGTTCTGCAGTACTGGCCATTTCAAATCAAAATAATTTTTGTTTGGCTAAGAATTCTAATTTCAAATTAATTTTATTTTAAAAACATGGATTTTTTTTTCTAAAAGTAGTCATTTCTTTATTGATTAGTGTTACATTTTCATCGCATTTCAATCTTTTTCGTCATCATGGATACGTTAAAAATTCGAGTAATTATGGAATATGAGTACCGTCGTGGCAGCAACGCGGCACAAGCGGTACGCAACATCAACGACGTTTACGGAGCTAACACTACAAACCAACGAACCACCTGTTATTGGTTTGCTCGCTTCCGTTCTGGAAATTTCGACCTGAAAAATGAACCTCGCGGTCGTCCGAAGACTTTGGTCGACAATGACGAATTAAAGGCGATTGTGGAAGCTGATGATACACAATCTACGGCTGAATTAGCAGCAGCTTTCGACGTTAGCGTCAAAACAATATTGGTACATTTGCGTCAAATTTGCAAGGTAAAAAAGCTTGACAAATGGGTGCCCCACGAACTCAATGATCGCCAGCGCGAATTACGCGTCGAGACGTGCCTTGCACTGCTCAACAGACACACAAATGAAGGAATTTTGAACCGCATTGTTACCTGCGATGAAAAATGGATTCTGTTTGATAACCGTAAGCGCTCAGCAAGTTGGTTGGATCCTGGTTCAGCACCTAAACAATGCCCTAAACGAAAACTTACCCCTAGAAAAGTGATGGTCACTGTTTGGTGGTCTAGCGCCGGTGTGATTCATCACAGCTTCTTACCAAACGGGGTGAGCATTACTGCAGATGTGTACTGTGAAGAACTGAACACAATGATGGAGAAGCTGGCGCATCTCCAACCAGCATTGGTCAATCGCTCGTCTCCGCTGCTCCTGCACGACAACGCGCGACCTCATACTGCACAGCAGACGGTCTCCAAGTTGCAAGAACTGGGGTTGGAAGCTCTCCGTCATCCGCCCTACTCACCAGACCTTGCGCCTACAGACTACTACTTTTTCCAGAATTTGGATAACTTCTTGGCGGGAAAAAAATTTAATACCCGAGAGGCAGTACAAAATGCCTTTGAAGAATTTGTTGCCTCCCGTCCAGCTGATTTCTTTAAGAAGGGCATCAATAAACTGCCACTGCGATGGCAAAGATGCATTGATTGCATGGGTGATTACTTCGATTAATACAAATAAAAAATTCACGAAAAAAATTCGTTTAAATTTTTTCATACAAAACGGCAATTTCATAGGTAAAGGACCTATTATATTCTGATACTACGCTTATTACTTTGATTTCGGCCGTTTCGTTTTGGACGCTCTTAGGATCACCTAAAACATTGATCCTTTTGGACTTTATCACATTACACTCATTACTTATTAAAGTAAAGATGCCTCCAGATAGTGCGAGGTATGCTTCTAACCGCCTTGAAACCTCCGCAGCTACGGGCGATTTTTTCATCGCGCAATGGAATTTCAACGCTCTGCTTAACGACGAGAGTCAAAAATGTAAGAGTGTATTTGTTTGACGTGTTGTGATGCACTCTATTCTCAATTCTCGGCTCAATACTGAGAGTTGAAAATACAGTGCTATAAAAACACCAGTGTTTACCTAGGCTAACAGGTAAACACGCATGTGACGCTTGCCTCTGCTTGAGGCATCTGACCTCAGAATACAGAAAGAACCAGATTCCGCGTACAACTGATATTGCAAGCTGAAAAAAAAAAACAAGTGACCCCCGCTCGCCTCACTTCCCACCCGCGTAATATTGTTAGCTCAGACATTATTTGCCCATTTTTGGGGTAAATGTTGAAAATATTGGGGGTACGAAAATAATAAAAACAAAATGTTATTGTCCTTTTCTATACATGCATTAATACATACGGTTTGCTTTGATAACATTATTTTTTCAAGTCGTTTAATATTTTTTTTAAGTAGTTTTATACATACTACAATGAATCAAAGCCCTCAGTAGGTAATAAAAAGAAGGGAAATCAAAACTCTAAAATGATGGACCCATTATTCACGATGACAATAATTACAAATTGAACAAATTATTCAATCATTAAATAAGACAATAACTGAATATGATCCCATCCTGTTTTGTTTTAGCCCCACTGAATTTTTAGAGGTAGGAACGACACAAGACGGAATAATTTAAATAAATTGAACACCGCTAAAACACGTCGCGCGATACGACAGTCACTGATCGGGTGCGCGTCAAACTACTCTATTTAAGAGTAGTTTTTGTGGCTTCAGTATTAGGTGCTCTCACGGCTTCTGGTTCTTTCTGTATTCAGAGCATCTGACATTTAAATAAATACATTTGCAGCGCATGCTCGCACTGGCTGGACGCATTTCTAACGATTTCATTTATGATATTTCACTGTAGTCTTCGGTTATCGAATGTCGAGCAAACAAGCGCGCAACGTGTCATGATACAATAAACCGCGAAAAACCGCGAGCCGCCACAAATTGTGAACACACATCGTGCGACGCTTGAATACGCGCTTTCGCTTGTAATCAAACGCAAATGTATACTCGTATCATACGTGCGCGCAAAACCGTATACGTGCTTGCATGCCGAAAAATACGTCCAATCTGTAATAAGCCAAGTGTCTAGATAATAATAAAACTGTGTGTCAAACATGATCCCCCTTATTACAGAACAAGGTTTTTCTTTAGGTATGGTTTAAACCATCGAGCCTGTTTTTGAAATAAGAACTTAGAACTGAAATAGAATTACAGCTCCTTTTACAAAACTGACAATTTAGCACAGGACTAACTTGTCAGTTTTGTAAAAGGAGCCGTATTTCGATTTCAGTTAGGTTCTTATTTAAAAAACAGGCTCGACGGTTTAAACCATACCTAAAGAAAAACCTTGTTTTGTAATAAGGGGGGATGAGTTTATTCATCGTTTTCTTTTAGTCCAAAGTGCGTTGACACTATAAATATAAAATTCGAAAGTGACATAAAAATTCGAGTCACGACTACAATACTAACATGGATAAGACTAGCTTTATGTATTTCAGAATTCTTAATAATATTATAAACGCGAAAGTTTCTATGTATGGATGTTTGTTACTCTTTCACACAAAAACAGCCGAACAGATTTGAATGAAATTTGGCATACAGATAGATTATAACCTAGATAAACACATAGGATACTTTTATCCTGGTAGTACTTTCCCGGGGATAATAGTTTAAAATATAGAAACAAATAAGAAATGTTTACTTAAGTACCTATGTAGATCTTTTGTAAATTAGTATTCTGAAGGAAGTACCAGGTTGTCATAACTTGGTAGGAGCTCACCTTAGTTGTGTCAGCTAGAAAACGCTTCAAGCCTTCGAAGTACCAGGTTGGCATAAGTCGGTAGGAGCACACTTAACTTAATTATGTCAGCTAGGAAACGCTTTATGTTATTTGGTCAGAAATCGGATACTTTTTTATCCTAGTATTACGTTCCCGTGGGATAATTTCCGACCTCCGCGCAGACGAAGCCGTTGGCATAAGCTAGTACATAAATAAATAGAACAAAGAGCAGTATACTTCGTAAGCTGAAATAAGTGGACCTACAGATAGCAAGCAAAATAACTGAGCAATCATATTTTAAGACCAGCTATTTTCACCAACAAGACTATATTTAAGGCTTTATTTGAACAAATAATCGACCACAAAAACAAATTAAAGAACCAATAAATAAAATCTACAATGAAAAATTCTTCAGGATTATTTTGGTCCACTTTACATAAAACCAAACGCTTACGTTATAAGCGTCTTTAATGCTCTTTAATATTTATGAACCAATTTCTTCTGACTAATGGTGCGTTGTTTTGTTGATAATATTTAATATATTGCTTAAATTAACAGTCGGGAATACGAAATTAAAGGTGCCTTGGAACACGTACCTGAATTATTGCTCGGCTAAAATTATCCCGGCTTCTTAAATTATTTGCACGTGTAAGAAGAATTCTCGCGATCCACTGTAAGACTTGAATATGAAAGTATGACGGGAAAAAGAAAAAAAATATCCAGAACGTTCTGTTATTTCGACATAAGAGGCTCTCGATCTTATGAAATTTTTGCCGAAATGTAACTTAACTGCCACCTAACTCCCCACCCGGGGGAGAACTTAAAAACATTGTATGTTACGTAGCTGGTACTGGGATCTAACAATTTAACTCTTGAGATTACACGACACCTACACAAGTTATAAAGACCCACATAAACTTGAACAAGACTGTCTGAAAATGGCCCCTAGTTTTTGGCTACAAAAACATTAACGACGATAAATGGACCACGTGTTAGCACTTGCTTAGATCTTCTGGCATACGTCCACCTGAAATTACCTTTTCTAACACCACTAAAAATGTCACGCAACTCCACCCGTTCCTACATCTTAGAGTCGTCTAAAGGTTGGCGCACATTTAGCCTGGCCGCACTGTAAATACTGACTTTATTACTTGTTTTGTGTAATTCTAATCTGTAAAGTCCTAACTTGGTTTTCGTACGTTGTCGTTTTCAGGTGACCACTGAAAATCAGCGCTGTGCTGTGGGTCACATACCATGTTCGTTCTCAAATACAATTAAAAATTTAATAGTAATGCTAAAACTATTATTTTTGTAACAATATTATAACTTAAAAGAGTGTCCATGAAGTTTCTAGCTGTTTCTATTACGCTTTGGGATGGGCAGCTTCATATCTCTGACTGACCGACATCTTCACGGTTCAAAACTGCCAGTAAATAGTTTAATTGAAATGTATGCATTGTGGGAAGCACAAGACCGGTCGAAGTGGAGGAGCCTGGGGGAGGCCTATGTCCAGCAGTGGACGTCTTTCGGCTGAAACGATGATGATGATGATAATATGCACTGAGTAGCCATTTATCAATAATTATTTTGTATTATGAAATGTGTGAGTCTTTATAATCCCGTCTTTGTAATTCAAACTTATTGTATTTTATTTAATCATTGAGACTCGGCTGGCTTGATACTTTATTCTTTTTATTACTTACAAACACATGTGCGCCCTCTGGCATAACATAGTACACTCTAATATACGTACGTAGAGATTTATATATTAGTACACTCTAATATATAAATCTCTACGTAATTTTTACAAAGGTAGGTAAAATAATGATGATATATTATCTTTATATATCATCATTATTGTACCTACCTATGTTAAACAAATGGACATAGAACCTTCACTCACTTTACCTTCTATCTCGAAAAGATTTGAATAAAAGGTTTTAAGATACATAAAACTTTTGGGCCCAAGATAAACTTTCATCAGGTACGTATCCCGGATTTTGATCCTAATCAGCAGCCGAACTTAGTTTAATCCTTCATCCAAGTTTTCTGACAGGGAAATCCAAAGCAATTTCCAATAAGGACAGTTCGTGTTAAGAATAACAAACTAGTTTTAAATTTATAAAATTAATATATTCAAATATACAATTTGGTTGCACTTTGAGTCTAAAAGTTATTTTTAATGCGTTCTGCGCCGTCGTCGTTTGCGGAGTTGCGGAGTGTCGGTCGGTCGCCGGCGACTGGCTGCGCTAGCGCGACGCCCCCTCGTCCCTCTCTCCCGCCTCGCTCGCCTTAGTGCGGTGCGCGTACATCTTCCCGGGCGTTGAAAGAGTTGCTTTCAATGATCTGCCTTGGCATTGGCTGTACTAACGCCAAGATTGTCATTAGTTTCGCTGCTTAGCCCTTGGATAATCGCTCCGTCATTTTCGGTGGAATCCTTTACATAATTAGTGGCCGGTAGTATGCACATTTTATTTACAGCTCTCCTTAGCGTGCCTTTTGAGGTAAATACGTCGGCAACTCTGCTGATTCCATCATTCCCAGGATATAATTGAGTGACGCGGCCAAGTTTCCATTGCAGTGGGGGAAGATTTTCTTCTTTGAGGATTACTAGATCGCCCACACGAAGCTCATATTGCCTCGTTTTCCACTTGGTGCGTTCTTGAAGTTCGGCAACAAACTCCCGGCGCCATCTCTCCCAGAATTGTTGCCTCAGCTGCTCAATGTATTGATATCTGTTGGGGTGCTTGCAGGTGATAGGCAACGATGGCACCGAAGTGAGGGGTCGCCCTATAAGAAAGTGCCCTGGGGTTAAGGGAGAAGGATCGGTGGGATCGGATGACAAAGGAGTTAGGGGACGAGAATTTAAAATCGCTTCAATTTGTGCAAAAAGCGTCGCGAGTTCCTCGAATGTCAGGGAAGCATTACCTGCTACTCTCTTAAAATGATGTTTTGCGGATTTGACCCCCGCCTCCCATATACCTCCAAAGTGAGGTGAGTATGCGGGGCTAAACACGAACTTAATGCCTTCATTATTTCCGTAATGAATAGCTGATTCACGACTGGACCTGAGTATTCTACTTATCTCATTGTTCGCGCCCCTGAAATTGGTACCATTATCACAATATATAACATTAGGTTTACCTCTCCTAGAGACAAACCTTCGCAAAGACAAAATGAATGCATCAGTGCTCATATCGCTGACTAACTCTAAATGAATCGCTTTGGACGAGAGGCATACAAACAAACATAGGTAGCATTTTGAAATACGATTGCCTTTACCTTTACGGCTAGAGATCATAAACGGACCAGCAAAATCAACACCACACGAGTAGAAAGGAAACATGGAATAGGTTCTTTCGGCAGGTAAATTTCCCATTAAAGGTTGTATTGTCTTCCCGCGTAGGCGAATACAAACTATACACTGCTTTGTCGTGCTACGTGCTAAGTGTCTGCCACCTATAGGCCAGAATCGTTCTCTTATCGAGGCAAGAAGATGTTGAGGACCAGCGTGAAATAAGCGTTCATGTTCATATCTTAATATCAATTTCGTTAAATGATGCTTTGCATCTAAAATAATGGGGTGTTTTTTATCATAATCAAATTCAGAGTTTTGAATTCGACCCCCAACTCTTAATATGTCATCTGAATCAATAAAGGGATTTAGCGGCAACAATTTTGACTTACGATTAAGAGTTTTATTATTTCTAATCAAATTAATTTCCTCTGCATAGCTTTCTAGCTGACTTAACTTAACTAACATTAGCAAAGAATCATCTAATTCCTTAGTATCTAAGGGTCCATTAATTTTAGCCTCTTTATTTTTACAATAATTTAGGAAACGTTGTACATAGACATATATTCTCTTTAATCTATTTAAATTAGAATGTTTCTCAAATTGAATTATTTTGTTTGTGACAACAACATGACATTCAATGGTATGCGAGTATTTAAGTTCAGGTAAGATGTTAGGGATTTGTGTGTATTTTTGTGTAGGCCAACAAGATGGCTCATTAGCGAGGAACGAAGGCCCTTCCCACCACAGGAAACAGGACTGCAAATGCTTAGGAGTTACACCTCTAGACGCAATATCTGCTGGGTTTTGATCTGTGGGAACATGACAGAAGGTGAATCCATTTGCAAGTTGATTGATTTCATTCACTCGGTTACACACAAATATTTTAAGATCCCTGGGTGGGGTCTTCAGCCACCCTAGCACAACATTTGAATCAGTCCATATAAATTTACGGTTGATATTACAATTTAATGACTCTAATACCTTTGAACATAAACGTGCACCTAACAAGAAGCCACATAACTCCAACCGTGGTATAGTGGTTGGGTTCATTGGTGCAACTCGTGCCTTAGCACACAACAACTTGACTGTAACTTTCTGATTATGATTCACAGAACGCAAGTAAATACAGGCAGCATAGGCTTGTTGAGAGTGAATTTATGCATGCGAAATCGCAATAAAATAGAAATTAAATCACTTTGTACTACTGGACCAATCATTTGAATTTGATTAAGTGATTTACCAGAGCTGGTTTTAGAAGACGCATTGAATACTACGCGGAGCTTTGTGGTTTCGCTTTTTTCACGAATTACTGCGTGATGAGGCATGTAGTACCCAAATTTTGGTCTACTAATTTTAGTTAAATGCCCTAAATTTGCATATTCATCTATAAATGCCTTGTAGTTTGCCTTTAAATCTGGATATTTTATAAATTTTCTTTCTAAACTCTCAAAACATTTTTTAGCAACATAGTAAGAGTCTCCAAGAGCTTTTTCAGGTGACTCTTTCATTGGAATTAATACAGAAAATCTACCACTTGTTAAGCGAGATACGTTTTGTACAAAATGATCCTCACAGAGTTGCTCTTCGCTAGAATATGTTTTTGTGGCAGGTAAGTCATCAAGTTTCCAGAATTTTTCTAACGAGTCCTTTATCTCCTGAGAGAAATTACAATAAACCTTCGAAGCGGGCTTACTACATTGTATAGGGCCACTTATAAGCCATCCGAGCATAGACTCCTGTAGAACCAGTTTGTTATTGCCCAACTTAATTAAATTGGAGCCAACTATATCCCAATATACATCTGCTCCTAAGAGGATGTCAACCTCAGCTGGGGAAAAATAGCTAGGATCAGCTAGCGTGATATTTTCAGGTAATTTTATATGCTCAGTATTAATTGTAGAGTTTGGTAAAACTCCTGTTATTTGTGGTACTACTAGACATTTGACATTAAATTCGAATGGCCTACATCTAGATTTAACTTTAATATAACAAGTTTCAGTAATATTACATGTAGCGTTATTGATCCCACAAACATTCACTGAACCACCGGGGTTAATTACTAGCCCTATCTTCCTTCTTAATTTGTCTGTAATAAAAGACGATTGGCTACCTGTGTCCAGCAGTGCACGAGCTGTGTATGTCTTATTATTTATTACAATTTGGACTAGCGCCGTACATAACAAAACCTGATCGTTAGATGTCACAGACAGTGACACAGGTAAAGAGGAAGATGTAGAAGGTTGTTCAGTTTCAGTAGCAGATGTAGGGTTGCCTTTCGTTATATGTATTAATGTGTTGTGTTTCTTTCTGCATTGGCGACATACAGCTCTCAGCTGACATTGATATGCATTGTGACCACTATGCAAGCAATTTTTACATAATTTTAATCTATTAATTTCATGTAGTCGCTCGTCTACATCCATATTTTTAAATTTGAGACATTGATGCAAATTATGATTTTCATTGCATAAAACACAACAATTCTTGTTTTCTTTCTTATCAATGGATACAATTAGGCTTTTAGATTGGGTGGTTACCCTAGGTTTATAATCTACTTGTTTGTCAGAACGATTATTATTAAAATAGGCAGTCTCTAGTATGTCAGCTCGACTGCGCAGGAAAGAATAAAATTCACTAAGCGAAGGTAAATTGTCTAGATTACATTTGTATTCTTCCCACTTTCTACTTGTGTGAATATCTAGTTTTGCCGAGACCATATAAATTACAAGAACATCCCACATGTTAGTAGGCTGGCCAAGAGTGTCAAGAGCTCGCAAATGTTTTGACACATGGTCAACGATAAACCGCAATGATTTGTAGGATTCCCTTTGAATCGACTCTATGTTAAATAATGCTTTTAAATGATTATTTATTAATAAGTTTTTATTATTAAATCTTTGGCATAACAGGTCCCATGCAACCTTGTAATTTTTTGAACTAAATTCTATTGATTTAATGACAACAGCTGCACTTCCTTCAAGCGCAGACCTTAGGTAGTGGAATTTATTAATTGGTGCAATACTTTCATTGCCACCAATCACTGATTGGAATGTGTCTTTGAATTCTAACCAGTTTAGGTAATTCCCATCAAATGTAGGAAGTTTGATTGTAGGTAATTTTATGCCATTAAATGAACGGCAGCTAGTATTAGATGCATGGTCACTACTTTCTTTCTCAGCCTTATTCTGGGGAGAATTTGATAGAGTATCTTGGGTCCTTGCTATTAAGCTAATAAACTGGTTTTCTAAGCTATCTCTTTCTTTAATTTGCTCAGTACTATCAGAATGCAATAAATCTATTTTGTTTTGAATGACCTCAAACTCTTCCATAAGTGATTGAATTTTAGTCAATTTCAACTCTAATTCTCTAAACTGAATAGATGAAATTTCTTTTAAACTAATTAAATTATTTAAATAGTCTGAAAACCTTGTTACCCTACCCTTAATAATACCGCGCTCTTTGACTAACTTAGAAAGTTCTACCTTGAGCTCTGCTTCATTCATTTTTATAGAATACAATAGTCACCAATAACACAGGCGAATAAACAATGAAACAATAAAATGTGCACTCAAACCCGTTAGAAGAGCAGAGAAGCTCAGGTCCAGTCGCTAGCACTGGCACGACGCGAGGCTTAGGGCAGCTCGCGCCGGCTGAGCAGACAGCTTAGGCCAGCAAGCGCACGTAGCGGCGCGGCGCACGCGACGGAACCGGGCTGGCGGCGGTGATACCGAGTCCGATGCGCTCCACTTCACGGAGGTACGCTGGAATAGTCGGCATGTAACGTAAAGTTTACGTCGTAAACTAACGTCTTTGTTGTACAGGTAGGTACGGAATAGGTTATGCTATAGGCACCGATGTGCTGAATGAAATAGGTTATAGATCGAGTTATATAGTCCAGCCAGAGGCTAACCAATTGTTATAGCTGGGATTAGCTTAACAGAATTCTGTAGTAGAATAAGTTAAATGCGTGCTTATACCTTAGGCGCGTGCTCGTATTTTATAGCTTGAGTAAGTATATTATTATTTAAGTAGGTAGGTATACCTAACGCTGAGATGCACGTGCTAGTATTTTGTGCCTAAACACAATGAAAGCATAAACACCCAGAAAATACGAAAGCTAGCATAAACCGAACACTCGAGTAGCAAGTCGGCCATTACACACAATGCGAGAACAAAGGATCGAGAGAATTTGGTTAGGTGAGAAAAGGTTAGGAACAGGGCTTACTCTCCTTGGGCTAGACCTCCGGTTCACGATGTCCCCAAAGGCTCCCGAAGCAGTCACAGCAACTCCTTTTCTTCACTCGAACGATGACTCGCTGGGTAGGTATTGGCGAAATGGCGGCTGCCACGTGTGGTGACGCCCGCAAACTCGACGCGTTTTTCTTTAGTTATTATATAGTTTCGTCACTGGTCGCCACTTTTGTTAAGAATAACAAACTAGTTTTAAATTTATAAAATTAATATATTCAAATATACAATTTGGTTGCACTTTGAGTCTAAAAGTTATTTTGAATGCGTTCTGCGCCGTCGTCGTTTGTTTGCGGAGTGTCGGTCGGTCGCCGGCGACTGGCTGCGCTAGCGCGACGCCCCCTCGTCCCTCTCTCCCGCCTCGCTCGCCTTAGTGCGGTGCGCGTACAGTTCGGCTTGAGGATAACACTTGTGTCAAATCTTTTTTATATCTGTTCAGTCATGTGTAAGCTTTGAGGATTATTTCTTTACATTTAGCGTTATTTCAATTGTAATGGAATGGAAAAATTGGAAAACGTAGGATTTATATGTTTCTTATATTTTGTCAACTGCAAGAATCTGGGGAGAATCTGAGAGGTCAGATTTGGGCATGAAAGAAAGATTTTCCTTCCATAGTAGTATAATCGTAGTTCAAAGGAGACCAACCAAAATCCAAAATCGTCAGGGAAGTCTTCCTTATAATTTTTTACTACTGAGCCAAATCTCTACAACCACGACCAACTTTGTATAAAACATGACGGGTCTCCTTACTGACATTATAAGCAGTTTTAGGACCAAATTTTACTTCCATTCTCCGTTAATTTTGCGAGACGTAACTCTTGAGGAGAGCAGTGTGGCCTAGTGGTAATGGCCGCGACTTACGAGATGTGACATCTACCAACCCGCACTGGACCCTTGTGTTGGATTACGGCCCGGTCCCTCTCACAGAGAGAAGGCCTGTTCTGTGTCCCAGCAGTGGGAACATTATAGACTGATTAAACAACATGATTTTGATCCTTTCACAACAGGTGTGTCCTCGGCCAGAAAGTGTCTGAGCCTTGGTTGTTTTAATTAAGATATTTTGAGGTTTATATTCTTGTATTTAATATGTAATGTGAATTTAGTTTAAGCTTGATTGTTATGCTGTTTTTTCTGTTCCTTTTCGGTGGCTGTGTTGTGCTGTTCACACTCTTTCTTTTTTTTCCAATCTGTTTTTAGAAGTGAAGACTTTTAATTGGCTGTCAGTCTCACATACTATTTTTTAATCTGTTTATTTTAGCTGTAAGTCATCCATAGTTAATAAATAAATAAATAAACTCCTAAGGAAAATCCAAAAATTCTGGACATAAATTATACTCGAGTATAAATCTCAGTATTCGATATACTAAATTAAAATTGAACGACCCTACTTACAATACGACCTCTTAACCCTTCATTACGAAATGAAGCCGACGCCAGACGAAAACGTGACAGTACATAACCCACATTCCCCCAAGTTATGTTCAACGTTACCAACACAAATGTGGGTTATGAATCCTGCTTTTACGACAGTTTTGGTACACTCGTCCTCGTGGTTTCTGCCAATAAATAACATCTGGTGCGCGCGAAACTTTGCAAATGCCGAACCGAAAACAATTTTATGTCGGTGCGGGATGGATATTGATTATCGCTCTGTGTGTACGTTTTTTACTGACCTACTTATTTGTTGAATAAGGTCTTGTTGCTTATCGATTTGTTGGTCTTGTAGAGAGGCAATTCAGTTCTTTAGTTAAGACAAAAAACGTTTCAATAGGAAACAACTTTTCGTGTTTCATGTAGTCTACGTGACCGCGGTATTCTTCTAAACTACGCAACTGATTTCGAATAAATTTTTACCATTCGAAAACATATTCCGGATAGTATCTCTGTAAAATATATAAATGTTAAACTAAATTAAAATAAAGAAATCTCGATGGTTTGTGAAGTTGTAAAAACTTTGGTCGCTAGTTGTTTATTTAAAATCTTAACTTTAGTATCTTAGTCAGGGAAGCACTTTAAGCAATGAATCTGATTTCAGTCATTTGAAAACATGGTGTCATCAAACCATTTGCACATAACTTCGAAGTGTTACATTTATTTTCATAGTGTAAGTAAATATATACCTATGTAAAAAACATACCAGTCCACTTCCGTTCTTATTATATGATAGACAAGAGAATTATGTTACCTACAACATAATTCCAACATAAAATAGCAAAATTTTACGAAGATGTGTACAAAGTATGTCTATAGACATTTCGCCAGATAAGTTTAAGACGCATGTAATAAAGGGCGAGCCTATCGCCATCAACTGGGCACAAATCCTGACCCCGCACTGCCAAAGAGAAATCCCTAATGGAAAAACCCAATATCACTATACACGACCTAGGATTCGAACTCGGGATCTCACGCTTAGCTGTAGTGCTTGAAACCATTAAACGAACGAGGCAGTTGAAGGTATTATAATATTTAATTAATGTTCGTTAAGGGTACACTAGTCGCGGGCTCGAACTCACTGGTGGGCCTGGCTAAAAAGCACACTGTCTCACTAGGCTTCGAGTCCGACAGAGGTAGTATCAGTGATGAGCAGTTAGACGATAGTCTAACTCTACACGCACAACATTATTGAGTGAGCTGCAGGATCACT
Organism: Polymixis flavicincta; assembly: GCA_949987655.1. Taxonomy (NCBI): domain Eukaryota; kingdom Metazoa; phylum Arthropoda; class Insecta; order Lepidoptera; family Noctuidae; genus Polymixis; species Polymixis flavicincta. The sequence continues at coordinate 19,083,525 of OX465179.1, read as the reverse complement.
TATAGTAAAACAGGCGCGTAAAAAATTAAGGAAAGTCCTTCGGAAGATCGGGTTTTCTGAAAAAACCACTGCACAAATCGATGACCAATTAAGTTTATTGAACTTTTTGATAATTGAGCTTTGTCGGTACTGACTTAGTTTTGGAGATTTTATACTTCTTTTATTACTTAAACATGTCCAAAGTTACGTTAAATTATCAAGAAAAACGAATCTGTCTTGGGTCATAACTTTTTAATGGCTATTTATTTTAGTATTCTGTTTCCCCACCTACAATATTAATAATGAGACAAAACCATACCATGTTTAAGTTTTGATGTACATTATCAAACAGTGGAGTAAAACCCTCCCGAAGTTTGCATGGAAAAAATGTGGATTTGCTTTACCTTAAGTGCAAAAAGTTCCTCTGGGAAACTCAGCCTTTGTGATAAATTAATAGGAGGTAGCTTGGCAAGCTTCTTACCACAGAATTCTAGTTTTTTGCGGGTAATAAAATACTGTACCTACATTTATTAAAGAACTAGACGTAGTTTGCTATACGTAATTTTTTTGGTAAAATCTTATGAATATTTAATGCTGAAAAATGTTGATCCTATAGTCTAGACGAGAATTAATCTAGGTTAAAAAAAAGATAATTTACTAGGCTACAGAGAAATTTTCATCTTTTCTTTAGTACTTTTTAGGGTTCTGTAGGTACCCAAAGGCTAAGCCTACGCTGTGCGTGTGTCTGTCAGCGGGCTGTTTGTCATGAACCGTAATAGGTAGACAGTTCAAAATTTCCAAGAGTGTGTATTTCTATATTGCTGCTATTACAACTCATAATAGTATTAAACAAAGTTAGTGAAAATTAAAAGGAGTCTCATAAGATGAGTTGTTTTCGTAGTTTTTTGCCTTTTGGTACGGAACCCTTCGTGCGAGTACTACACGTACTCATCCGGATTTTTGTTATATTTTGTAGACTTCAACGTGTGAATATTCACACGTAGGTATACCTATTTCCTGTATGATCCAAAATAATCTCATAAGAAAGATGCAAAATTAAATGAAACACTAAATAAGTGTGTAAAAATACACCAATTTTTTGGTCAATATTTTAAAACTAGATGGCGCCAGCATTTCCTAACTGATTGATCTCTGAGAAGAAATGCCGAAACCAACTTAGTTCATTCTTTAAAAAAAATATAACACACACGACACCACCAGTTTTATGGCAAAAATGCCTCAATTTGTCAAGACTAGCACTAGTACATCAATATGTTTTAAGTATGTAAGAAATACTTACCACTAACTTGTCTTCTCTATCTGTTTCAAGAGTGAAAAGTATCTAATTTAGAACAATCTCAAAACATGTGATTCATTTACAGAATTTATTTGTTACACTTCAAAAATTACTTTCTTCAATCATGGCCCATTTACTTACATCTTAAGCTTCATAACCAAATAAGGTACATACACATACATCATTGTACTTCAAAAGAATTTAAGCAATCAACATTGCCTTGCCGGTCTAGTCTCAAGCTGCATGAGGTCCTAGGGTCGATTCCCGGGTCGGGCAAAGTGTTAATAGGGTTTCCCATACGGAACTTAGTGGCAGCCCCGGAGTCTCGAGGCTGGTTGATGCCGAGTCGTCGGTTGTAAGTCTTTGACGTCGAGGACAGGGCGATGTGCCTCATGTCGAGTTGAGCAGGACATTTAGTAAGATAAGGATATAGCCGATGGAGTAAAGCTGTGACCGAATTGTGGCCAAGGATAGGCCAAAGAAACTAGGTCCGTTGCGGGAGACACCTGGTTGAGAAACGCATGGAACCGAGCAGTAAGGCAGAAAAAAAGGATACTCCTATACCCAATTGTGGTTGATTCCAGGCTAAATGATGATAATGCTGATGATGGCAATATGCTCGCTGCCTGGTAACATGGGACATAAACATAACTGGTGGGTGTACACCTCTGCCCAACCCTTCGGAAAATACAGGCGACATTATGTCATTTAACATTTCTATCTACCCTGAAACCAAAAACAAAGCCCCGTGTAAAACATAAGCTGAACAAAACTGCGTCATAATGTTAGAAATTCTTTACAACAAAATTGTTTTTACTATTATACCTACTTAATAAATTATTATGGCCACAAAGAGCTGTTTGGGCTTTAATATAACTTTATTAAACTCTAAACGCCTCGAGGTTTTTTGCTTCGTAGGCACCTCTCTGTAGACGTGTTTTATATATTCTTAATGAATGTGGATAATGTTATGAAAGTATGTTTTTTGAGCATCTTTTTTGTTAGTTGAGAGTTTTAATGAGAAACGATATTAGGATGAATGTTATACGAGACATTTCAGCTCTGGTGAATATCCTCGTAGGTCATCCCATTTTAGAAGATAGACAGGAGACCATGGGGCGGCTGTCCCTTAAGTGCACTCGTGCGCTGAACTACCAGATTTTAATAGGTGTCGAAAGAATCACAAAATGTTTAATAATCGCATTGTGGCCACTGGTTGTGGTATATGCAATACTAACAAAACTGACGAAACAATATAAGCTCTTTGCTAAACATTAAGACTTATTTTCGCGGTACAGAAGATCGCTCGTGAGCTATGCCGAAGCGCACGGCGAATGGTCATACATTTCTATGAGATCCGAACTAAAACGCCTAGCGCGTGAGACAGAAGATAGTTGACATAAATGTATGGAGCGTTAGGGTGTAATTTGTCCATTCTCGTGCGCCGCACGGGCGAACCGAAGTTTGTCGAACTGAACCGAATATTACCGAACATCGATTACCGAGAGCGCCCGAGGTTTGGCGAAGTTTGAATGACCGACTCTTTATTGTCACCTCGAAGTTTAGTTTACGTGAAACTGAATACGATTGTTTATTTTTTATTCGTTTAGATTTAAATTACTTATCTGAAATAAATAAAATTTATTTATTTACTTATTACCCCTAATACTTAGTGAGCTAGTAAAGTGCACCACCAGTTCCATGACCTACCAGCCTCCACCGCAGGAGACTTACCATTCAAGTTCATAATATACAGCGTGTCGTATGAGAAATGTCTCATACAATTGAGTCGTGTTGGTATTGAAGTTTTGTATGGGACTGCTGATTTTTTTTTGCGGTTCAGACGCCCTCGTTGTGGATTACGGCCTACTCCCTCTCACACAGAGGAGGCCTGTGTCTCAGCAGTGGGAACGGTATAGGCTGATTATGATATTTTTTTAGACGCTAAATTCAACCACTGGTCACCTACGCTCTGAGGAAGGTATTTAAATGCCCTTACGTGGTAGGTTATCGTAATAGGTACTACCCTAAGACAAACTCTTGAACACAAGGCTATTCTAGGCTTAACTAAAAAAACATAACCTTACCGCTGCAATAAAAACTATTAAGAAGCTTATCTTGCTAACCAGATCATAGTTTCTTTGAAAATGTTAGCGTACTTGACGAGCCGATATATCACGCGAAAATCGACATTCAAAATTGAGCTATATGCTCCTTATGTTATGATTGAAAACTGATTGTTTCAAGATAAGCCGTCTTCGCCTAGGAATATTTACGTGGGACGAAACATCGGTGAGGGGTTAAATTAGGGTGAATATAGGTCAAGGTAGGGTTTAGGCTCGGGAAAGTTGAATAACGTCGGAGCATAAAGGTTAAATTTGTTACCGTGCTCCCATTATCGGAAATCTAATTGTGTGGAATTCCGTATTAGGTACAATCAATAGGTTTTTTCGTAGAGGAGTAACGAGTACATGATTGTGGTGGGAGTATCTGTGTATTAAGATTGATGTATCAAACGAAGGTCAGTTTAGTTGCATTTAGGGCCTTAGTATTTACTGTTGTGTATTGTGGCGTTTTATAACCGATAGCCAGATGAGTTTCGAAATAAAATTGCTAATCAAAGAGAGTTTAGCAAGACAAAATAGAGGACGAGTAAATTATAAAGTAAGTTATGTTAAGTAAATGTTCGTGAATAGGCGCCTTTAGTTGGGACTGGCCCTCTCTTTGCTCTGTCAAGGCTTAGTTTAATCATTTTACTCTAGGTTGGTTTTCTTTTTTCCTATATTATGCACTGAGAAAAATTTCCTCTGCCGCACTACGTAAAATAAGGACAAAAATCGACCACAATGACGTGTGTAACCCGCTCCATTACGCGTAAGTAGCCAGTCATACGTAGTCGGCATACTGACGCTCATCATGGAGCGGGTTACGTAATTTACTCGTGGTCGATTTTTGTACGTACGTACGTAGCCCGACATCCGGCTACGTAATACGTAGTGCGCAAGTCGCACTGAATACTCCTGAAACTACGATTGCAACACCCGTATACTATTGTTGCGAGCACAGTAGAACACGGTGAACCTTACGTGTGTACCATGGCGGCTTACGTACGATACTGTAGCGGGCACGTTAAATAATGATGAGCCATATCTGTGCACCGCGACGGCATACGTACGATACTGTGGCGGACACAGTAAAGCACGGTGAGCTGTACGTGTGTACCACGGCGGCATACGTACGATACTGTGACGGACACAGTAAAGCACGTTGAGCCGTACGTGTGTACCACGGCGGCATACGTACGATACTGTGGCGGACACAGTAAAGCACGGTGAGCCATACGTGTGTACCACGGCGGCATACGTACGATACTGTGGCAGACACAGTAAAGCACGGTGAGCCGTACGTGTGTACCACGGCGGCATACGTGCGATACTGTGGCGGACACAGTAAAGCACGGTGAGCCATACGTGTGTACCACGGCGGCATACGTACGATACTGTGGCAGACACAGTAAAGCACGGTGAGCCGTACGTGTGTACCACGGCGGCATACGTACGATACTGTGGCAGACACGGTAAAGCACGGTGAGCCGTACGTGTGTACCACGGCGGCATACGAACGATACTGTGGCGGACACAGTAAAGCACGGTGAGCCGTACGTGTGTACCATGGCGGCATACGTACGATACTGTGGCGGACACAGTAAAGCACGGTGAGCCGTACGTGTGTACCACGGCGGCATACGTACGATACTGTGGCGGACACAGTAAAGCACGGTGAGCCGTACGTGTGTACCACGGCGGCATACGTACGATACTGTGGCGGACACAGTAAAGCACGGTGAGCCGTACGTGTGTACCACGGCGGCATACGTACGATACTGTGGCGGACGCAGTAAAGCACGGTGAGCCGTACGTGTGTACCACGGCGGCATACGTACGATACTGTGGCGGACACAGTAAAGCACGGTGAGCAGTACGTGTGTACCACGGCGGCATACGTACGATACTGTGGCGGACACAGTAAAGCACGGTGAGCCATACGTGTGTACCACGGCGGCATACGTACGATACTGTGGCGGATGCAGTAAATCATGGTGAGACATACGTGTACACCACGGCGGCATACTTACGATACTATAGCGGACACGGTGAATCATGGTGCGCCATACGTGTACACCATGGCGGCATACTTACGATACCATGGCGGACACGGTGAATCATGGTGCGCCATACGTGTACACCATGGCGGCATACTTACGATACTATGGCGGACACGGTGAATCATAGTGCGCCATACGTGTGCAGCGTGGCAGCATACGTAGGATACTGTGGCAGGCACAGTAAAGCATGATGTGTCAGACGTATTAACTGTCGTAGTAGAGGTAAGGTACCGTTGCCGGTACAGTAAGGCATGATGAACCGTGCGTATGTACCACGGCAGTGGACGTACGATACTGGTGCGGGACCAGTAAAGCACGGTGAACCATACTTATGTACCACGCTAGCGTACGTACGATACTGCTGCGGGTATAGTAAGGCATGGTGCACTATACTGTGTTACGTATGGCACACCATGCCTTACGATACTCGCACCTGTATTTTCCTTATGCTGGCGCATGGTACATACAAAGGTGTTCAGATACTTATTTTGAATATTAAACACTCAAATCAATGAAATTTTGTAGACATGATCGAGAAACTAATATCTAGGTCTGTGGTTTATTACATTTTCGTAAAAATGTATAGTTTAAATATTGCAGGGAGTTTTGAATGAAAATATGAAAACCCCCTGCAATATTTAAACTATACATTTTTACGAAAATGTAATAAACCACAGACCTAGCTAGATATTAGTTTCTCGATCGTGTGTACAAAATTTCATTGACTTTGATTGGTTAATATATAATAATATCTGAACACCTTTGTATGTACGGCCAGCGTCATAAAAATATATACGTTAACAAGAGCTCAAAAATATCTACACGCCTCTATGTCACTGACAATAAGGTTGGTGTTTACATATTTTGACTCGATGGCTGTATATATTTATATATTAATGACGTTGACTGTAACCATGCCAGCATAAGGAAAATACAGGTACAAGTATCGTAAGGCATGATGTGCAATACGTAACACGTAGTGCAATAGTGCACCATGCCTTATACCCGTAGCAGTATCGCATGTACTCGGGCGTGTAGATGGACGGGTATGGTGAATGGTATGGTGCCATATTGTCCCGCACTAGTAATCATACCTTTTATTTTTCTTCTCAGCATATATATTCGTCCACTGCTGGACATTTATGCTTCTCCCATGGTTTTTCTATGTCATCCTCGATGCGGCGTATCTGGTCGAGGTCGGCCCTGCCATCTTAGGAATGGCGGTCTGCCTACGCTTCGACTTCCCGTTCATACCTCTACTATAACAGTTAATAAGTTTTATACACATTATGCTTTGTAGTATAAGTAGTACAACCTGCACTGGTCACATAGATATCTACTTATAAATAATGGTGTGGGTACGGTAAAGAATGATGTATCATTATAAAGCTGACCAGATGTTTTAAAACCCGCGTGCGGTATTTTTCAGATTTAATTTCTTTTACTGGCAATAGTTACGTATAAATATATCACAAAAGGTCGCGTCCTCATTGCAGGGTTTTTTTAAAACTCTGGTCAGGCTTTACCTACTGTTGTTGAATTTGTACGATATTAGTGCGGCTATTATTATTATTATGCAAAATAATTTTGTAGCAAACTTAACAGCTACACCGATATAGCACCAAATCGGACCTGTAAGTGAAAAGCATACACTAATTGGTAATTTAGATAAAATAATACTTCACGATACATATACATTTAGTGTAGGTACTACCTACACAGCAATGATACATCATTTTTTATTTTTTTAAACTTTTACAAGGTTATTAACAGAAGAAATTCTGAAGAAGTTCTGTTCTCAAACCCTGTACAAGTTTTATAACTTTACATGCTTAAAAGGAAATAGACATAAAAGATTCATATTATTTATTTTCAATCGTAAAATTGAGACATACAAAAAAACCACAAGCTTAATTAATCATACTATTCTAGAATTACATGGTAGTCAACTATGAACGAGGAATTTCACCGTCTGTCGGTTGTTGACAGGCGTCCACCATTGCAAGATTTAAGGCCTACTCAAATCTGACCGGTATCCCGTACCGGTGGCGATAACGATATCCCGATGGGTATGCGGTAACGCGCTGTTCAAAGGTGTTCCGCAACTGCTGCCGGTAATGCCATACAAAATACCGGTCGGGATATCGGTCAGGTTTGAGTAGGCCTTTACAAAACGTAATACGGAAAGGACGAGAGGATTGGCGATTAGATATTTATTAAAATATAAGGGCGTCAGTAGATATCCTATCTTATACAGGGTGTTTGGCAGAACGTTGAACATACGAAAATGGTAGATAGGTGGGGTCATCTACTACTTACTCAGCCCTAATTTATTTGGGCCTGGCCCCCTGGATATTTAAATTTTTTTTTTTGCTTTCTTCTAGTTTCACCACTTTCTTAACTTTAAAGTGTATTTTTTATTAAAAATGTGTAAAACAGGCAATTGTTTTACACATTTTTAATAAAAAATATTAAAAAATACACTTTAAAGTTAAGAAAGTGGTGAAACTAGAAGAAAGCAAAAAAAAAAATTTAAATATCCAGGGGGCCAGGCCCAAATAAATTAGGGCTGAGTAAGTAGTAGATGACCCCACCTATCTACCATTTTCGTATGTTCAACGTTCTGCCAAACACCCTGTATAGATTTCGTCTGAATGTTTTAGGGCAATTATAAATACTTAATTAGGTATAACAACAGACAGTCCATTATCAACATGAACAATGTCTCAGATCTCCGGTATTTGTAGCACGAGCCGGAAGCGGGTAAGTAAGAGCAACCTAGGATTCCCGACCAAAGAATCACTAGTACGAGCCAGTCCACACGGCGCGTTGCGTCTCCGTTGCGTCGACGCAGCGCTGCCGTTGCGTCATTTTACATTTTGCGTTGCGTCGACGCAACGCGCCGTGTGGACTGGCTCTAAGGGTACCTTGGCATCAATGGAGTCCGCGTGGTCGTCGCTGGAAACCAATGCATCTAGGCCTACGGTAAACTTAACTTAAAGCTCGTTCGCATACGAACGCTAATACATACGCATAAACCTAACTAGTTGCGGAACCTATGTCGCAAGGCCCGACTTTAAACTGATATAACCGGTATTCTACAAAAAAAAAAATACAAAATGTGGGGATCGCCCCGTTTTGGTAGCGATCCGAGAGCCACCTTTTGGCAGTAGGGGCGGTGCACCCCTACCCCATGGCCTAGGTGAAGGTTAAACATCAGTACCGAGTTTCGATATTTTCTACTTTTACGAAATTTGACTGATTTTAAAAGCATAAATGACAATACGATGAAAGAATACAAACAACAAATGAAACTCAGCTGATGTTTAACCTGAAGTTAAGTTAAAGAAACAAATTGGTGGTGGGCCCGTATTCACGCTTTTGCAAAACGGTATAATGTAAGGTATGGGTACGTAAAATGTGTAAACTGTTTCACCTGCGGGCAACAGATCCGCACAGGTGGGTGTGTTTCTGAATTTTTGCACGTGTTGTATGTGTTATAGTCAAACCCCGAAGTCCCGGCGCTCCAAGGTTTGCCTAGTCAAACCTCAGGTTTGACAAGAAGGCTTAGTCAAAGTCCAAAACTAATAGCGTGTTTCGACCTTTGGCTAACGCATTTATGGCCAAACCTAGGAGAGACTAACTTGGAAAGTCAAACGCCGAAACGCAATTTGATCAAATCGCAATTACTCCGCTGCGAAATTTCTAACCTGCAGGACCACGTGACCTACAGGAGTAAGGCAGTTTTGAATCTAACATCGGAAATGAATGAAGTTTTTCATACATATTTAGGTTATATAACCCATTCTGTCCCTAATTTAAGTCTGACTAGTCAAACCCCGATTTGATCGTACTGAGTTTCGGCGTTTGACTACCCAAGTTGGTCTCTCCAAGGTTTGACCATAAATTCTTTTGTCAAAGGCCAAAACACGCTTTAGTTTTGGACTTTGACTAAGGCTTCTTGTCAAACCTGAGGTTTGACTAGGCAAACCTAGGAGCGCCGGGACTTCGGAGTTTGACTACATATGCATGTAAGTGTGTGATGAGAGAAAAATAAACGAAGAAGGTTGGTGCTAATATGATGGGAAGTCCTACCCCAAGGGTACGTACGTCGTATGTGATGTGTAATGGTCGTTGTTATTCTAAAGTCCATCGAACAGTGACATAAAGTTTTAAATCTGACATTATAGTAATTGTAGCCGGTACAGGCGAAACAAGGGTATTATAATTATGTAATAGGTAATCGTTGGTTCTCATCACTTGATACGCATAGTAATGCTGATTAAAATCTATACACTCTAATGAAACACACTCAAATGTAACTTCATCATTGTCAAGTAAATAAATATTTTTTATTTCACCAAACTTTGGTAAGCCTGAAGATTCTGAAATATCTAGAATGACAATTGACGACAGCTCAAATCGGACACCATACAGTTTCACCCATGATAATGAGTACCAACAATTATTTTCGATTATACCTCGAGAATGAAAGTTTTGTCTTACATTTTCAATTTGCGCTTCTGTCATATTTGCCTTTTTGCCATAAGAGATCGTCTTTACAGTTTCATTTTTAAGAAAAGTATCGTTTAAAATTAATTGATGTTTAATAGCTATTGTTTTACAAACATTTACTCTGTTGTGTGATGCTCTGGCCACAAATTTAGATATACGATGCTTGGCTTCAAACCTCATCGTCCAGATTTGGGTAAGTGGGCCAAATTTTTTTAACATTTCTGGATAATGTGTAAGAAAATGAAACTTTGGCTTTAAGTCTGTTTCAGCAAATTTTCGATAGAGCTCGTTTAATTCAGCTACTGAAAATTTTACTTGATCAATAGTATTTTCATGGATTCTATGACTCAAAAGTTTATCCAACAATTGTCTTAATTTGATGTATAAGAACCAAACTTCGTTTTCATCTGGGACATTATATCCGACAATCAGCCCAAAATATCGAACAAGGGTAAGCATTTCAGAAGCCGAACATTTTAACTTTAATGTTGAGCCTTCTTTTGCTACAGAATCGCACGGTGTCGATGTAGAATCAGGTCCATAATTAAAATACCGTATTCTTGATTTTAAATTGTCAAAAGAAATTAGCATCTGAGTACACACTAGATTCTGTATCACAAATGGCATCACATATCGACAAGCACCCTCGAGATAGTCATGTAAAACATCTACGGCGACGTTTTGAAATAAGTCAAACCCATCTAAAGCAAGCCACGAGCATTTTTCTTTAAGACCAGTCATATGAATGTCATTTAAATGTAAATCATTTTCATAATTGACATTGTTTCTCAACAACGTGTCATCTTCATAAAGCAGTGTTTTGATTTGTTCTTTATTAGCAGTACAAATTCTACATGGCCGATTTGCAGAAAAACTTTCAACAAAACCTAACATAGCATTCAATCCTAAATTATCTCCCGTCACAGCTGCAACATAAAACTTAATTTTGCCAGTATACACATCAGTTTCAACATGAATACCATTGTTCCTTAAATCATTAAGAACATCAAAAACTTTTTGAAAAATTATGTTGTTTCCAAAGCTTGTTCTGTCTGATGAGTGAAAAAGAGCCAATAATAAAATATTTTGCAAAAGCGACACGTAGTGAGGTGGAAGACATGGTACTGAGGCATAAATAGCTCCAAGTTTATGAATCCCAGCGTGGCTTCCTAAGGGATTGCCTATTTCAAAATCGTCAAAGTAGATTATTAATGGTAAAATCATTGCATCATGCTCTACAGAATTTTCTGTAATTTTTTTCCATACTGAACCCTGAACAATATTCTCAATACCGAAAGAGTCATTTTGTACTGTGTCCAAATATTCAAGAGTATCCTTAATGAAATTTTTTGATGAAAAAATTAGTTTTAAATTTTCTTTTAACGGAATCACCTGCATTGTACAATTTACTTGTACTAATAACAAACCAGCCGCTGTTTTTTTAGACTCATTACGTTGACCTACAACCACTTCAAGGGGCTCAGAATAAGTTCCTATTTCATTAAAATATTTTAAACGTTTGTGTTCCGAATCTAAATTCTCAAACGCATCGCTGAACGCGCTAAATATTTTTTTTAAAGCATTTTTAACATGAACATTATCTTGGTCTGGTGGTACCATATCATTAAACTGTCGCTCTATAATGCATTGTGATTTAGAATGAAATAATTGAAGATTTTCTACAAGAACTTGTACGGCTTTACGCGGTATTATTGGGTTAGCATATAGAGTGGAAACGAGACTTGCAGCATGGTGACCAAGAGAGTTTTCGTCTCTTTGAGTTGGTAGAGATTCCATCGTATTTGCCGTTTCGTAAGTTTCTTTGCTTGACGTTGAAGGTAAATTTGAGATATTGGCTTCTGTATCAATCGGTTTGTTACTATTTGGATGAGGCAAGACTGACAATGATGACTGGTGCTCTCTAACTAAGTGCTTTTTGAAAGATGCAGAGGAAATATAATGACGATAACACCCTTGTTCACCACACCGAAATCCGGAAAATTCTACCGTTAATTTACAGAAAGTTCGCACATGAGTTATAAGTAAATTCGGAGACACACTGGCTTTTTTGCAATAGTAACAGGTAAACATTTTTAAAGTATTAACTCTAGATCAGTTAAAAGACTATTCACAGCCTGTGTGGGCCTGTCAAATTTAGTTTTAATATCGTAGAAACCCAATTGAATAAAAAGCCATATGTCTCCAGCTTCCTCCGGGTAACAAGCTCCTATCGATTGAAATATTTTAAATGCACAGTCTACTGCTGTTACTAATTTGTTGAAACTATACAATGTGTCATTTATTACCACATATGCTACTTTTACCTCAGTAACGGTAAGGCCAACAAAAATAACGTAGGGTTGAACTGTGCGGCCTAGCCTCTGCAGGTTCTCCTTTTTTTGAATGATCTTGTTGGTAACGTCGGCTTCAGAAGCAGCTTGCGATATATAGCCGTCGCATACTTCTGCTCTGGATGGCTTCCACGCTGGCTTTCCTTTTATTTTCCGTGCAGGTGAAATGTTGATGACATAAGCCAGCAACATCAAAGCAACATTGCTAGATGTCTCTGGTTCATCTTCTGTATTCAAAGAAAAAAAAAAAGTTTCGGTTAATTTTTAAGACTTAATTTTACTAAAATTAAAAAAAAAACACTATGGACGTCATTTTTTCAATACACTAACTGAGCGGCTCGGTGCTGAGGGGAGGGGGAAGTCACAAATCTGTGCGATTTCTAGAATGGGCGGGGCCTCTGAGACTCCACGTCATAGTTAAAGATTAATAATAAGAACTAATATTTGAGCAAAACTTCTTACCGTCAATCAGTGCAATTATATTTGCTATTTTTGTTCTCGTATCTTGGTCTCTAATTTTTCGTAATTTTAATGAAGCATATTTTATAATTTCTTCATTTTTGAGGGTGATAGAGGAAAATAATTTGTTTTCCTTTCCCGGATACAGACGACTGAAATCGTTCATTAACTGAAAAAAAGAATACAATAAATGTGCGCCACGTTATTTCCACTGGTGAGAAAGGTCCGGATGGCTACCACATAGGTTATTGGGTTGTTGAGCGAGAACTAGAATAGCTTGTCTCTTTTAGTGCCTGCACAATATCTCGTTCTGCAATGTCGGCAGCGCGCGAGTGTTGCAAGTGACTAGAGTCTGTGCGAAAAGAGAAGAACCGTGGCAGATACGGGAACTAACATTACGAATTTTACATGGCAATCGAAATTCAGACACTTGTCTTATAACCCCTCGTTTTCACCAAAGTATAATACATGTATTTTACAAATTGAATGCAATGTTTTAGTTTTTCGCATGTATTAAATATGTTGTTCAAAACTTGTTATGAAACTATATTACATGATTGTATAAAACTTGTTGTAAGTATACAAAACTTGTATGAAACTTGTTAGTTGAAAACTTCTAGTCGCCTACATGTTTATGATCTCATATACAGAAATTGCAATAAAATAAACATTAATTGTCTAAACCACGTTTGTATTTTGTAGGTGAGAACGCTGTCAATGTATCAGAGGGCCTAGTGTGAGTTTCTTTTAACCATCTCGACTTTACGCATCGACCGCTTTTCTCCGATTGGCACTCGTTTGGTGAAGGGCCAATCAGAGAGCAAAACGCGATCGATGCGTAAAGTCGAGATAGTTAAAAGAAACTCACACTAGGGCCACAGACGAGTTAATACATGTCACAGACTTCATTGTAAACGCAAATGTGTTTTATACTTGTAAAAATACTTGCTGGCTACACAGTTGAACGAAATAATGTTTGAGACAGTTTTGACAAGTATTCTACAAGTTTTTTTTTTACATAATCCTTGTGGTTATTTATAGAAAAACCACAAGGATTATGTAAAAAATAAGCGGCTGCGGTTTATGCTTACCAAGGTATAGCCTTGTGATTGTTTTAAGGCTGGGAAATCCTTGAAGTAATCTGCTATATCACCTTTTCCACATTGGATGCGATTTAGGCGGTAATCTGCAGTTTCTGCCCACTTTTCTTCAACAGATTTCCATGGATCGACATTGTTTTTCAGCCATAGTAATGTTTCTTCATAGACAATACCTGTAATTTATATGTGTATGGTGGGATGAGTCAACAAGAGGAAGGGCATCATAGTACAGTCGCCCGTAGTACATTTAAATCACGAAAAAGGTGACTAGCGATTATTTGCTTACCACTTTCCAGAGATTCCAGGCTATAAATGTCATCATCTGTGATAGTTGGCGTGGATCTGAGCGATGATCTGGACGACTTCGAGGATGAACGGCTAGTTCCCGGCAACTGTCCACTTTCTCGCAACTTTCTCCTTCGAGCTATATAGCTCTCGTAGAGCTTTCCGCTAGCATTTTTTTTAGCTAATTTATTTGTAGCTGAAAAATATGCAGAATAATACACTACAACGCGTTCCTTGTGAAATATTTCCACAATTTCGGTAGCTAGTTTATAAAATTCTTCACTGGAAATTTTCTTCGCACAATTGTTTTCTAGTATGTGGTGTATTAGCAGCTGGCTCAATTTCCTTCGGGAACCCTCCGTCAGTAAGCCTCCTTTTCCCTCTTTGAGTATTGCTCTGCCGTCTAAACTTTCCTGTATGTAAAACACAAACACTATTGATACCAACTTTTTAAAGTTGTTGAACAAATTGATAAATTAATGAGTAAATGGTCCAGTTGGAGAACAGCCTTCGGAGCTCTATGAGTAGTAAATAAAACCAAAAAAAAAAAAAAATAGAATTGTAAAAAAAATTTTTTTCGGTGACCGATTGTCCCTCCTTTTTTTGCTCTTATTTAATTGAGGATACCCATAGAAACAATTTAGGCTTTATACACTTTTTCGTAAAATGCATATTTTTCGAGTAATTTAACTTTGAAGATTTTTTTACTTTTTTTTAATAATTAAATATCTCGTGATAATAATTAAATAACTGTGAGTCGGGGACACATCATGCCCATGACATAAATTGATGGGGACAATGATCGAAAATCGATATAAGTTCTCAGTAAATATGCATTTAACGAAAAAAAAATTATAAGTTTAAACATGTTACTATATGTGCCCTAAATAAAAAAAAAGCAAAAAAAAGTCATCGGTAAACGATTTTTTTTTCAAAAAAAAAAAATTAAAAAGATTCTGAGTCTTTTTTCCCATAGGCCCCAAAGGCAACACTCCAACTGATTCCGACGAATTGAGAACGTCCTCCTTTTTAAAGTCGGTTAAATGCCGCGCAGTTACCAAGTTAAGCTAGCTAATGATAAATACTATTGAATACTAAATAGGTATATACTACTTAGTAATGCAGACCATACACGTCCAATTCGATCGTTCAATTGGCATGATACTGCTGATTGGATCCAATCTGCAGTTCGTCCATATACCTACACCACACACGATCAATTCTAACTGTCCAATCGGACAAATAAAGAAAAAGAAAAAAAACATAAAAATCGGTCTATAAATATCGAAGATATGCGCAAACAATGATAAAACAAATATATACAATCTAATTAAGAACCTCCTTGTTTTTTGAAGTCGGTTAAGAAAAATCATACGATCGATCGCCCACTGCCATACACGGTCCAATCGGCATGATCCAGCCAAAATAATTGAATTTTGATTGTTCCGCCAATTCGATCTGTCCTGCCTGCCGATCCACGGCCACATACGGTCAATTCGATTGGATCCAATCGGCAGTGTCATGCCAATTGTACAATCGAATTGATGGTGTATGGCCTGCATAACTATACGAGTTGTAATAATACGGGTTTTAATAATGTACCAAATAAATACTATACATACGGATGTACTTACATTTTTGCTGGTTAAACAATATACCTAAACTATGAATATTCTACTAGCACACTAACTTTGACTAGTGCCTTCTAAATACTCATACAATCTACTAAAGAAAATAACATTACATTTAATAGTTTCAATACCTGAAACAAAACAAAACGTAATCTAAGAATTATTACAAACTTAAATAGGTACCCGGTCCTATCTTAATGATGGGCATTTTCAATTTTATCTTAAGCAAGGTTTACACGAGGCCATCGCAAGCCAAGCCAGCAACGCTGGCGAGAATAAAGTGCCCGTCTATTTTTCAAGCCAGTGAGACTGGCAGCCAGCGATGGCCTTATGTAAACAATGCTTTTGGTCCATAACACAAACATAAAGTACCTACCAAATTAAGCTACAAAATAAAAATTTAAGTGAGCACCAAAAAAGGGTGGGGCAGCCTGTCAGTATTGTATTACAATCACTGTAAACTATACAAAAATGGACTTAGCAGGTTAACGAATTAGGCCGACGAAATACGTTTTGTTATCAAACTGAGTAATTTTATTATTATAAGTAACTCACAGTGTTATTAGCTGCAGCAGTACAATCTGTAGAGATTTTTGCATTATCACTGACATCAGTGTCCCGTACAGCGTTTTGAGTTGAGTCGTTTAGCCCAGCATTCCTAATTTCAAGGTTCTAGAAAAATAATTTAAAAGTATACGGCATCGGTCCAAGAGAAAAAATCGAAAACATTTTTATTAGCTAAATACAAGATGTACAATAAACAAGTAGGTACGTACATTGACACTGGTCGCTTTTTGATGTTGTAGTAGCCAATTTTTAAATTTTATTCTGGGGCCAATCTTTGGAATCATTTCTTTCAAATCTTCATCGTTTAACAGAATGGCAGTTTCAAGTGATGTTATAAGATTGTCTGAAAAATACAAATACAAACATGTACAAAACTTGTTATGTAGGTAAGTACCTACCTACTTATAATTGCCTACATGTTCAGTCGGAGAGTCAGGTTTTTGGGCGGTCTCTTGGTTTTCAACAAAAAAAAAATAATCTTTTTAACAAAAAATTGAACCGACGAAAAAATAAAAAAAGGAAAAAATAAAAAATTAACGTTTTAGTCCAGCTAAGCTCCACATTAATTTCGAGTCGGCGCCAAAGTTTGTATGGCGCCACCTGTACACTGTTGAGGACCTCTTGGAACTGACTTCACTACAACATAACAGGGATCTGGAGTTGATCTAATAATGGAGACGCCATCATCAGATCCGTGTTATGTTGTGGTGTCATCACACATCATAAATGTTTGGTTAATTTCAACAGAATCGGTTCACAATTGAAAATTCAGTAGGAAAATTATCAATAAATTCCTTTTTTTCTACCCTTAGGGGCAGATATAATTTTTCATATTTAAATGGGACCGATTTTTAGATATACTCTTTCCAATAAAAAAAGAATTTTTGAAATCGGACCACTCAATAAAAAGTTATGAGTGGTCATACATAAAAAAAATATACGTGTCGAATTGAGAACCTCCTCCTTTTTTTTTCGTCGGTTAAAAAATGCTGTCCGTTACCGATTAGTAAAGTTTACAACTTTATCCAACAAGCAATAATAAGGTTTTAAACTTGTTTGTAAGTAGTATTATATGTAAAAGGCTATCAGACAAGTTCAAACATGCCACCAAAGATGAGAGTGAAAATAACTCAATGAGTGAAAACGAGGGGTTATGTTATGACGCAACATACTATTTCAAAGTGCGACAGATCTAAGAAAATTTATAATCTAAATAAAACAAAAAATCTTGACTAAATAAAACCGAGAAACTGGCTTACCTTGAAGGAATGGTATTATTTCAGATAAACCGGCGTTTAATATCTCTTCCATAAATTCCATGATGGCTACGCTACGACGCGTTTTAGCACAAAATCACTAATCATAATTCAGCCAGACTTCGTGTTGTTCGGTCTGTTTTTCTCAGGCGACTGCTGACTGCCGCGCCGTTGCCGCGAGGCGCCCCCGCCTCTGGCGCCGCCGGGGGCGGGGCGTCACGGGCTGATGCAACACATTACCTTATTTGGTAGCGTTTCGTGACCTTCGCGATGTTTCTTTATTTTTTTTTTCTTTACCCTTGCGGGAAGGCAAAGGAATCTAGCCCATGCAGCCTGATCTTATGTTATTGATTAACACATTTTGTAATCAAAGGCAAAATGCAAAGTCTTTTTTTTTATAATAGTTCTTCACTTTCTGGTAAATTCTAGTGTTCGATTCTATAATGTCCAATTTTTGGCTGATTCCCTGTTTTAGAGCCTCTGCGCAGTGCCTTGCGGGGGAGCGCGGTGCGTTTATTCTAACGTGCGGTCAGTGTAGCCAACCCTACAGTTTTAACTGTAGATCTACAGTTTTTTGTAAATTCTCTCAGTTTTTAGTTTAGGCCTCGAAATCTAAAGTTTTTTATTTAAGATGATGGTGTCTCTGTTTTGTTTGCTACGTAGTCCGTATACTAAGTCAGCTTCAGTAAAAAAGAACAATGCCCACCTTCCATACATTTAAAAACCTGATAATGAAAGTATATGTATAGTTATATGATATAGTAGAAATACTTCATATAAGTTTATAAAATAATGTCTTATAGTCATTTTGGCGATTTAAACGCCACGAAGTCCAAAAAATATTAATGTTTCTTTTTAGGTTAGGATTTGGCGTTAGGTACCAAAAATAATGAAACAAACGTGCATGAACTAATTAATTAGGTACGCTCGATGTTTTGTCTAAAATAGGAGTATTTACCTAACTATGGTATAAAACATCCTTTTTACTTTGTTAATTCCTTGAAACTAACTGCCCCTAAGTCAACAATGCTAAGACTGCGCCGACCAGTGTTGCCATATGGAGGAGGCGTGAAATCTATATTTTCATTTTAAAAATCCGTATTACCAGTAAAATCTCACCATTTTTCATTGTTTTTTGGCAAAAAAACCTGTAACAGATCTTTAGGACGTTATAGGTACTGAATTTCAATGTTTAGTCGTGTTCATGTACATACTTAAAAATATTCGTCTTACCTCCGCGTCCAATAGATAAGTCACTCAATTTCTTTTTACATAATGCAAACGTGCAAAATCCTTCTTGCTACGTTTCAGCAAAACCTTGAAAGTAGATTCAGCCAACCAATCTAAGTTGAAGCGCTAAATTATGCCTGATTTTTTGCATTTCCAGCCATTGTTTTCAAACTACACTTAATGTCCTTTTCAATCAAAGACAATAGCTCTAAAGGTTTTGTCTTTGATACACGGTTTCGAACGCGACCTATGGCACGGTATTCCCCACATCTCATGTTTGTGTTACGGCTCTATTATGTTATATTTCCATGAAATGAAAATAATAGTTGCGACAGAGGACTAAAATGTGATTTATAATGAATACTACGAAAAAAACTTCGGAATATGCTCTGTACAGCATCTGGCTGAGGTTGAGTCCATCTGTACGTAAATCCGTATAAAAGTCCGTAAGCATGATTCATCCGTACTGGAGTTCCAAAATCCGTACAAATATGGACAAATCCGTATATATGGCAACACTGGCGCCGACCGCCGATGCAAATCACAGAACTGTTAAATGTCAAAAAATCCATTTCACTTGCGCACACTCAATGAAACACTGAATGATTAATTTAATTCAATTATTGTGTTATTTTTATATAATTTAATTTATCCCATGACTAATAAAGAAATAGTTACTGATCAAATTAAACGTAAAATAAGTATTAAACTACGAAACGAAGTTAAATATGGTCAACCAGCAATGTTTAAAATGGAACGTTTAAAAAAAAAGAATGATTGGATGCGTTCAAAATATGTCAATACGATATGTCATGACGTAGAATTAGCTTAAATTAATGTTAAAAAATCTTTTTTTCCTGCTTTTCTTTTATCATTGTGATAAGCGTAATCAATATACAATTCAATAAGCTATATTTTAAGATTTATTTCATTTCTATACATAGTCAGGTCAAAAATAAGCATTCTTCTTTGCTACGTAGTCCGTACACTAAGTTAGCTTCAGTAAAACCTACTATTATCGGACTGGAATTAATTGTCAATCGATTTATTAGATGGCGTTAATGGTGGACATAGTGAGTAGATCGTTCGGTCGATGTCTGTTTTACCGACATTCCATTGTTTGCTTTTTTACTTAGGTACTCGGGAATCCCCGTGAATGCTTTGACTATCGAGTTATATGGTACCTTTATTGTCATGAGTTATTTTCAGGGCAAGCTTCCTCAAAAATCACTAGTCACTTTTTCTGAAGTGCTGTATTAGCTTAACAATACTAGTTTTTAGATAATACTAATGTTACTTGACGTAGAAAATAAATGTATCTTTGAGACTTTTAACATTTAATTTGATTAAAACTTTGATGATTACATGTTTTTTTTTTTTTTGTTTTTAATTCCTTCGCTATGATGTATTTTATTTACTACTATCACATTACTGTTGTTAGTTAAATTTTCGCACTTCTTTGTATTAAACTGTGACTGGAATGCACCCGCAACGGAAATTATGTAATTTTGCAACAAAACTCATTCATGACACGTCAGCATGGCAACCTAACATGTTTGTTTACTTTTTATTTTCATGAACTTCCCTAAAATACTATATTTTTCCCACTGTTTGAAAAAATACTATTATCCTTCAAATCAAATCAAATCTTTTTATTGTGGGCATAGGTTATACAGATGATCAAACAATAAAATTTATTGTTTGATCATCTCGGCAGGACATAGTGGAGCTTAATTTAATTAAGTTCCACTATGTCCTGCCGAGTAGACATACAATAATTATGTATTACAGCAGGTATTCTGGAATAACTTACAAAACTACATACCAAATCAAACTACCATACAAATTATACTACTATTTTGACAAGGAAATAACGCAATGTTGAAAATATTGAAAAATCCAATATGGCGGCCAACTTTTTTGTTTTTTGGTCGATTTCGATGAAACTCGGTTTTTGATACTATTTTGACAAGGTAATAACGCAATGTTGAAAATATTAAAAAATCCAATATGGCGGCCAACTTTTTTGTTTGTGGGCCGATTTCAATGAAACTCGGTTTTGGTACTATTTTGA
This sequence comes from Polymixis flavicincta, assembly GCA_949987655.1. NCBI lineage: Eukaryota > Metazoa > Arthropoda > Insecta > Lepidoptera > Noctuidae > Polymixis > Polymixis flavicincta. The sequence continues at coordinate 19,062,616 of OX465179.1, read as the reverse complement.
CAAGGAAATAACGCAGTGTTGAAAATATTAAAAAATCCAATGTGGCGGCCAACTTTTTTGTTTTTGGGCCACAGTAATTTCATGATGCGACTGACGTCATAAAGATTCTATGTACCGAACACAGTCAGCAAATAACGGAGTTCGTAAAATGAGCCAGGATACGTAATAACTGATGATGTAGGCGGAGACATTATTAATTATCCAGTGTGCGTAAAATGTATCGGCATATCCCCTACCCTGCTCGTACATTATGTACGTAACCGGGACCATTACTTAATGAGACGGATTCAGTACAATGATTTGGCAACCAGTTACTGTTATAAAGAGCCTGGATACTGAAATAAGGCGGCTGTATAACGTCGTACTTACGTATAGCGCATACATATTTTATGTTACGGGTTAAGTAAATTACGTATGCTGCTCTGTGCGGAATCAATAAACCGCATACGTAAATTTTAAGAGTGCGCTGCAGTAATTTCATGATGCGGCTGACGTCATAAAGATTCTATGCACCGAACACAGTCAGTAAGTAAACGGAGTTCGTAAAATGAGCCAGGATACGTAATAACTGATGATGTAGGCGGAGACATTATTAATTATCCAGTGTGCGTAAAATGTATCGGCATATCCCCTACCCTGCTCGTACATTATGTACGTAACCGGGACCATTACTTAATGAGACGGATTCAGTACAATGATTTGGCAACCAGTTACTGTTTTAAAGAGCCTGGATACTGAAATCAGGCGGCTGTATAACGTCGTACGTATAGCGCATACATATTTTATGTTACGGGTTAAGTAAATTACGTATGCTGCTCTGTGCGGAATCATTAAACCGCATACGTAAATAATAAGAGTGCGCCACAGTAATTTCATGATGCGGCGGACGTCATAAAGATTCTATGCACCGAACACAGTCAGTAAGTAAACGGAGTTCGTAAAATGAGCCAGGATACGTAAATGATTATGTAGGCGGAGACATTATTAATTATCTAGTGTGCGTAAAATGTATCGGCATATCCCCGACCCTGCTCGTACATTATGTACGTAACCGGGACCATTACTTAATGAGTCGGAGTCAGTACAATGATTTGGCAACCAGTTACTGTTGTAAAGAGCCTAGATACTGAAATAATGCGGCTGTATATCTTCGTTCGTATAGCGCATACATTTTTCCTGTTGCGGGTTAAGTAAATTACGTATGCTGCTCTGTTAATACATATGCGGCATCATTAAACCGCATACGTAAACGTTAATAATGCGGGCACAGTAATTTCATGATGCGGCTTACGTATTAAGGATGCGGCCTCATTACAAGTAACTTGTTTACATTGTCTTTACAGAGCATTATGCCGCATACTTACTTAACATGGTGTCGTTTCATTATAAGTATGGCTCTTATAATTTTCATGTCAAAAGCACATTATACGTATCTGGCTGCCAGTACATTACAAATTTGCCAATTTTAAGTAGCCCGTTTTTCTCAGTGTGGTGGTACTCTGGACGCTTTTAACGTTTACATCTTTTTTAAATCGTTCTCACATATACTTATCAATTTTAACGTTAATGATGTACTTAACTAATATTTTTCTAAAGTGTCCGTGGAGTTTCTTGCCTGTTCTTTTCCATAGGTCCCTACTACGCTTCGGAATTGGCAACTTGCTTCATATTTCTGACCACAACACCGACGACGATGACGATGCTCCAGAGGTGACCGAGGTAAGCTGATAGTGGCGGTACACAGGGTGAATGCCAAGAATACCGCCCGAAGACCTGGCTTGCCTGGAAAAGCCTGAGTTCCGGCCTTGAAGGCTCTGGGGCCTCGACTAGGGTTCCTAAGCGCATTTTTGGAGGAGGGCCAGTTCCCAGTTCACTGGAAGACGGGGAAACTGGTCCTCATTAAGAAGCCCGGCGGTAAGTCCCCTCTTTGAGGAGTGGATTCAGCGGCACCACTGCGTCCTCACCTTCAGCCTGACGCAGGTCGTCACTGGTTACAGTATTTTCGGGAGGTTCTTATTTCGGATAAGACGGGAGGAAACGCCCGGATGTTACCTTTCTGTAGATCGCCGGATCGTGGAGGCGATCAGCGGCGGTGACCTCTCGCATCCGGCTCTGGTGCAGGCCATGGTACGAAGGCACTCTCGTGCATGGGAAGTCGTCACCTCCTTCTGCGAAGCAGTAATGCTCGCGAAGGAAGAGGCGGCGCACGTGAGGGACAGGCAATCTATTGCGATCCTATTATAATTTACCATTCTCAAAAAAAAAAAAGTGCCTGTAGATAGTTTTATTAAAATAAATGCTTTGAGTTTGGAGTTTTTAAGATATAATAAGGTTTAGAAAACCACTAGTGACTTATGAAAAGATAGAATTAATAAAAACAAACTGAAATGTCTAAACATTTCACCACTGTACTAATACAGTGGGTAATAGATACCTACAGCGAAGCCAAAATGTTATGAATTTAAATATGTTCTTAACTAACTAAGTTTTAACCGTACCTGTGTAAGCTATGAGTACGTATGTAATTACCTTTTTCAGCTAATATTTTATAACTTACAAGAGAAAATAAGTTTATGCCTCTCGACTAACTCGACCTTTTTTATTATTCCCTAAGTTTTTCAAAACTCTCATTACGCTTAAGCAGAAAGTAGGTTACGAGTAGAAATTAAGTTTTACTCAAGATAATTAGTTATGTGGCGGCTTTTTTTCATTTTTCATACACTTACTAAAATATTTTTACTCTAAGAAGATATTTTTACGTCTGAGTACATATTATATTAAGTAAAAGTGAATCAGGCGGCGGTTTTTATTTATACCTCGCCAGTTATAGGTATATTCCATGAAGGTGATCTTGTTGGTACACATCTGTTTTCTTGGCTACAGCTGATTAATTTCTAAGGAAAAACTTAAAAAAAAAAAAACTGTTGTTTCAACCTGAGGTTTGAACCCAGGACCCCACTCTTAGCAAACGCGACTAGCGACCAGTAGATCAAAGACGCCGTTTTTGTTTAATTAATGTATGAATGACCCCCTACCTGACCCCCACAACTCTGTTACTGGGTATCACAATATCAAAATTAGAAAATATTTGCAATTAAATCAACGTAATATATTGGTCAAATAACCTGTAATTTTGTTGAAATGGGACATCTAAAGATGCTGACAAAGATTGCCTGAACATCTCAATTATGCTAGTATGGGAACTTTCCCCTAAGGAATTGCTTCACGAGTTTGCCAACCCTTATATACAAAGTTGGTCTAGGAACTGCGATTCATAAGTACGGCTTACTAAATAAAGCTTCATACATTGATATGTAGGGCTGCTTAAAATATAAACAAAGAAAGTTGTGTAAATCGGAATAATATTCAGTGAGGAATAAACTTAAATTTTTTTGAAAAACAAAATGTCTTCTAATAAATAACATTATTTTTGACGTGTTTCCTTAATGATTCTTTAGAGCCCAAGTATTTTGAGGAAAATAATTCTACATGTAACGGAAGAAAATGTAAGTAAGGTATTATGAAATTGGCTAGCCTTTAAAATAAATAGGAAGAATAATTATATTACTTTTAAATAACTGTTTTTCATCCGAAAGACGTTCACTGTTGGACATAGGCCTCCCCCAACTGTTTTTCATAGTGTGTCCTAACTGCCATGGCTTATTTTGAATATTGTTTTTTTTTTTTTTTTCACGTTGATCTCACATAAAGAAGCACCAAGAATAATGTTCCCAAGATTTTGTAATACCCATGATTTAAAAGAGTGTCCTTGGAGTTTCTTGCCCGTTCTTCTCCATAGAGATTTACGTTTTGGAATTGGCACCTAGCTTCAACTCCGATTTTTTTTTGACAATTCAAAAGTGCCTGTAAAAGGTTTAATTGGAATAAATGCTTTGAGTTTGAGTTTGAGTGTGTTATTTAAATGAAGTTTGAGTTTGAGTGTGTTATTTAAATGAAGTTTCTTACAACACAGAACGCCAGCAGGCTTAGCATGACTTTTTCTATTCCTACGAAGGATAGACAGTGGGAGAGCTTTTTCAATACAAAGTGACATTTCGTTTCTCCATTTTTGACATCGCTCCGTAGATTTCCTTCTACAATCTGTAATTTCATCTTTCGTTTCAAACGATTTTTGTCTAGGTCCTTATAATTGCAGACTATTTCAGAAGAATATTTCCTCCCATACTGTCAAAATCACACTGACTCGACAGACGGCCACAAAGTAAATACGATTATTTACAAAATCATGCTTCGTTGAGAACGCATAACTGTGATAATTAATAGAAAAACACAGCTATCTTCTCCTATTGTATTTACATCATTTAGTTAATAGTCATATCTATTCTTACGTCGACAAATCGGTGGTCGTGCTAAGCCTGCAGCGATGAGACACTTTTTTACATGTCGCTTCATCATGCTATGCAGGATGGGATAGGGGTATTTGGCGTCATACAGAACTGTCTGTTTTTTATTACTTTCTTAAAATATAATTTTGTTTTTCATAGGTTTTTCATTATTGTGTAGTTTAGTATAGTGATTTTCGTGTGCGAGTCAAAATAAATATTTTTTCTTTCTTTCTTTACCAGATAAAGTCTGCAGCACCGCTGTCACCGCCTTAACCGTACAACACTGCCACTTAACCAACTTATGATATAATCTTTAACCCAGCACTTACCGGGTTACGACCGTGGGGAATAAGTATATGTTGATTCAATTTCCAGCAGTCCCTGCAGTGGGACGAGTGTGTCAGCAATTTTCTGACTGCATTCTGTTGCAGACCTCTTTAATATACAAGATGTTACAGAATAAACGCAAGTCCTGAATGTAGTTTGTTCAAAATTTACTGCTGAATCGATTTCAGTAACATTTTTTCTTCTTTTTTTTCAGTAATTATGTATTTTGCCAGAATGCCATGTATTCTACCGCCGATTGAGCCAAAGAAAATGCAATCTAAAACCAAGACAATAAGACTCAATTTTAAATGCGTAAAGTAATGTTAGGGTCAAAACTAATCTATATAAATAAAAAGAAAAGTCCTGACTGTCTGACTCATCAGCGCCCAGCCCAAACTCTTGGACCTAGAAAGCTTAAATTTTGCACAGAGGTGCCCTTTGTAATGTAGACAAGGAATAAGGGAGGATTTTTTGAAATTCAAGCCCTAAAGGAGTTAAATAGGGTATGAAAGTTCCGCGCGGGCGAAGCCGCTGGCAAAAGCTAGTTCTTAATAAAAACGGTTAGCTTTAAAAAAAAAGTCTTCGTCATTGTATTATGCTTTTAACCCAATACTCGAATTGGGTTGTTTGAGGACTTACGCTAATTATCTTACATGTTGTATACTGCAAAGTGCAGTAACCTACCAAATCATGAGGGTTCCCAGATATTTGTAAGAATGTTAGCTCCGGGGCCCGTTGTATTAGCATTTTTATTACTTCGTCGAGCACCAGTACCAGCCCTAAAGCGAAGTTTCGTAATAACAGTTAACACTGAACAAAAGTAGAGCGGATGAAAGTTTTCTAGATGTGAACGTTCGCTACAATTGTCTCGTTCAAATCTTGACGATCTTTCCTTTATTATTTTCTGTATGGAGTTTTATGATTACGTTTTAGATGGAGATTCTGTTTCTAACTAACATGTCTATGGGACTGGCTTTTGTTTTTGGTAGCTTTGGTTGTTTTAGAAGAGATGGGGAGATTTTGTTGCTTAGATTATCTTTTTGTTTATTACTTAAACCCCTAACTTTTGTTTCAGCATTTTGACACCGGGTTGTGTGTTGTTTTGGAATTGTTGGTTTGTCAAAGTTTTCCTTGTTGTTCCATCAACTGAAAGAAGGAAAGAAAGAAATAAAAATTATTTATTGGACTTGCACAGGAATCTTACAAACTTGCTACTATATAATACAATAATTAAACACATAAAAGAGAAAAAACTAAAACACTACTATGCTACACTACTATTAAAATTAACATAAGATTTATACAAAAAAGTAAAAAATAATAAAAAATAAAGTCCTGTACGAAGCCAAAAGGCCACTATCTCAGCATGATGCTGCGACATTTAAAAGTGTCGCAGCGCTGGTATTCTGATAGGATAATATACAAGGTATAACAGAAACCCTATTGCTATCCTTAAGCACTAAAAATAACAGCTGGTATAGAATCACTATGCATAGTTTCAGCTCAAAATAAAATACCTACTCTAAGAATTGATACCAAATTTTCGGTTTCATAATTGTTTCTTAAATTCAAATCATAATAAACGTGTCACCGCACTACGTAGGTCAATAACTTTCCACGTTACTTGCCAATATCACGATAAATCTCTTCCGAGTGATGTATTTATTTCAATTTGAAAAGTTCAGTTTCTGGTATCAATGTATTAAAAATTCTTTTATCAACCGTTCATGTAGAGATGGGATTAAAAAAAAAAAAAAAAACCAATATAGTTTGATATCATCCAAAGAAGCCGTGCCCTTGGTATGTATATACCCTTTCCGTTTCACGTTGTATACACAAATGTATTTAAAAAAAAATTTCTAGAGGAGTACATCTAGCAAAAAAAAAAAAAAACACACTTGGGTTTAAAGATTCTTTATTTAATCTAGAAGAACATACATTGTTCACTTAGCGAATAAATACATACATTATTAAAGTAGGTGTAGTCCAGTAGCAAACAGTTTTGATTTGTTAATGTAGGTAGGTACGAATATGTCGAGATCTTATTTAAGGAGGTTAAGTAGCTCACATCTTGCCACTGCTAAAATATTATAGTTACTCAAGTACCCACTAGTGATCTGAAAAATCAGCGCCAATTTAAAAAAAAAAACCATACAATTGTATTTTTTTACATACACAAATAAATAATTGAAAACCAACAAAAAAAAGCTCCACACTTTGCACGTGCCAAAACAAAAGCATATGTACGAAAAACTACATTTCTGGCTTTACAAAACAAACAAGACAGTGCTCCGAACACTTTGATACTAGTCGTTTAGTGACGTCAGTAACGTTGATAAATCTTAAAAGAATCGGTTCAGTGAACATCGCTACTAATGATTATTGTCCGCTTGGAGCGTCCTACATTCTACAGCTTCCAATTAGACAAAGTATTGCAGTACCTTTTTTTTTTTTTTTTTTTTGATGACGGGGGGAAATCCTCATGGATGTCCTCCGCCCCGGGGAGGGCGGAGGGGTCTGTCAGACTCTTACTGACTAAAACCACCCCGGTGTTCCGTCTCTCACGTACACCGGGGATCACGGGAACTATTGAGTCTTCCGCGATCCCCGACTAGTGCCGGCCCGCCTATGCGGGCCACCTCGCGATAGGGGGGGAGTGAGGTGTTAAACTCCCCCCCACATCAAAGAGAGGCGCGCGTGGAACACTACGCGCCGCCATCTCGGGTCCTAAGAAGTAGGGGGCGACGGATTCCCCAGTCCGTCGCCCCTGGACCCATTTAGGGGGGCTGGAAGAGGGCGTTGTCCGCCCTCCGCCGACGCCCGGTGCGTCTGCTGCGGATCGGGTTAGCTGAAGCAATCTCCCGCTCCCTCTCCGCAGCCTCCTTCTGCGAGATGACTGTTTCGCAGAAGGACACCACCGCGTCCCAGGACTCCTCGCTGTCGACCATCGAGTCGACAACGGCCGGCAGCGACAGGTCACTGCCTACTCCTGAGATGAGGGCACGGCGTGGCTCCGTCCAAGCGGCACACTCTGCCAGCGTGTGCCACGCCGTGTCCTCCCGACAGTCGACGCAGTGGTGACACCGAGCGTCCGGCTCCCTGTTTATGCGACACAGGTACTTCCCGAAGCAACCATGCCCCGAGAGCACCTGTGTCACCCGAAACGACAGGGAGCCGTGCCTCCTCCCGAGCCAGCGCTCGAGTACTGGCCGGATCGCCCCGATGGTGGCGGAGCCGGCGGTAGGGCGTGAAAGCCTGTCCCGCCATTCCGCCACCAGGGCTGCGCGAAGCTGTGACCGACGCAACTCCAAATGTCGCGGCGTCAGCCACTCGCCCCGCGCCCTCGAGTCCTCGCGCCACCGATGCAGCGACGCGAGTACCTTCGCCTCGAGGTCCCACGGTGGGGATCCGGCCAGTACGCAAGCCGCCTCGTAGGAGATCGTGCGATATCCCCTTATGACTCTGACGGCCATAGCTCGCTGCGGTTTCCGCAGGACAGCGATGCTGCCGGCCGTCAGGTCAGCCGCCCAGATCGGGGCCCCATACAGGGCCATCGATCGCACGATCCCCACGTAGAGCCGCCTACAGGCGGCGCTCGGGCCCCCCAGATTGGGAAGCAGCGTTGACAGCGCCCCAGCCGCGCCCAACAACTTGGGTGCCAGCCGCTGGAAGTGGGGTCCGAAGTCCCACCGGCTGTCGAGCACCAATCCTAGATACTTCATGGTGGACTCGACAGCAATTCGGGACCCCCCGACCACGATGTGTGATCCCGGCGGCGGCGCCCGCCGGGGGCCATGAAAGACCATGGCCTCCGACTTGTTGAGGGCTACCTCCAGGCCAAGACGCCGTATGCGGGTCACCACCTGTGACACCGCAGCCGTCGCCAGCAACGCTGCCTCCCTGTACGAGCTCCCCCGGGCCGTGACCAGCGTGTCATCTGCATAACACGTCAGGTCCACGCCCGGCTGGAGCTCGCCCCTCAGCACCCAGTCGTACCCGATGTTCCACAGGAGCGGTCCCACGACCGAACCCTGTGGAACACCGCAGTACCTACAGCAACTTGTAAACATGAGTTGTATGAAAATAATTGTATGATAATTCGAAATAGAAATTTCTGAAAGTACTTTGATAAAAGGACTGAATTTTAAACGTAGGTATACCTATTTGTAGATAAGCTTACACTATGCTATTTTTTATCTCAATCTTCTGTATGGCTATTCACAACCATTCGACAGGCTATTGTTAAGTTCTTAAAATATATCGAATTGTCTTTGTCGATCATTGGGATATTTTTTTTATTATACTGGAAAAACTAATGAACGAGTGACTTTTTCGGACATGACGGTTGAGAACGCGGCCAATTTCCTCGGGGCCAGCATCGAATAAGAACGTGTTACGAGTGGTAATCAATATACCCATCAATAATTTATGAAAGTGCTGCAACAGATGATGATCAAAAGAAATATAAATGAACATCAAAATATCATAGTGTTACATATTATTTTCCTTATCCTAAAATATCATAAATAGACAGTTAGAAGTTTGTGATTTTCGATTAAAGATGATTTGATCCATTTGGAATTACGTAGTATCTATTTTGAGGTTAAATATATTCGGGATAAAATAAGTTGTTTTAGAGTAGTAGTTTATACTACACTATCGACAATTAAAAAATGACACTATTTCGAAAACCTGATTTGGCTTGGCTCCGACAGAAAACAGCTGTCGGCAGAATAGCAGTCGTCTATTAGAATTAAACTGAAAAAAAAACGGGTTTTGGATTTGTGATGAGCATTTAGAACACCGATGACCTTGCGAATGCCACAGGAATCCACTGTATGAGGGAAGTACAGAACCGGTTGAAGTGGAGGAGCTTGGTTGAGGCCTATGTCCAGCAGTGGACGTCTTTCGGCTGAAATGATGTTTAGAAGACTCCTAAACATTGATTGATGTTCGATTGTGTATGGAAGCGTATCGAATGGTTGTGAATAGCTATGGCGGTCGGTTGACCTATCAATGCTTTAGTTTTATGCATTGTCCAGCTTTATAGCGTAGTTTTCGGGCACGTTTTAATAAAATTACGAAGCCTGAATTTCAAATAATTCAATATTATCAATATAGTGATTTAAAGCCGGCCATTAACATTTAACTTATAAATGAAATAATAAAAAAAAGAAGAAAATGGACTTTGGATTTTTTCTTTATTCAGAAATGGAGCAGTTTACTATGTATTAAATAAATCTCTCATCTATAAAGTATATCATGCGTACATATCCAATCATGGGTGATCTTTACCTGACCTTTAAAAATAATAATATTTCCTTCCCTTCCCTTCAGGCGTATATTTTATTGAGCTAGGTATTTCTAGGTCAGGGTATTGCTATTCTGTTTTTTACCTAGTATGAACTTTTTACCCGTAGCCGTAACAAACAGACAGGCAATAAAAAAAAGTTTTTTGTTATAAGTGTCGTGTAAAGGTACTGCCAGTCATAAGCATTTGGTGGTAAAAATGGTTACATCCCCTGGCACACAGGCAACTGAAGGAACACCGGTGGGTTTTAGTCAGTAAGAGTCTCCTTTTCCACCCAGAGCGGGAGAAGTTATTTGATGATTGCCCTAAACAAAAAAAAAAAAAAACAGTGGCAATCCGGAAGTGCCAACAGAAGTGAAAACTTGACCAATTACGTGTGTATTATTTGTATGTATGTATAAATCAAGTTGCCATGAACTGAATTCTATATTTAGTTAGTTTTAATTTTTCCAAAACTGATATTCATTGCCTGTCAACGCAGCAACAACAGCTGCTTAAAACCTTTTTAATTAAAAACGTAGTCATACAGAATCACAACACCATCCGCAAGATGCAAAACAATCTCCATTGCTCTATTTCTGCAACACCGCTATTGAAAAGATTGATGGCAATGGAATGTTAAGCAAAATTAAAGACATCGTTTTTCATTGTCGTCCTAGTCATTCTTTTACGTCACTGAAGTTCCTGTAGCATGACTTTTAAGTATAAAATATGTAAGACTTAAGCAAAACGTAGACTGAACTTGGCTGAAAGAAGCCTTGTAATATCCAATACCCAAGTAATCCTACCCTAGGTTTAGGCCTAGAATTAATCGGTGCCATTTAGATTTTAGGTCAAGATTTCCGATAATCTTGGAAAAATAGATGGTGTATGATTCTTTGTGATTTCAGAAGATATAGGGGTATATTTTAGGCTTCAATAGTAAGGAGTTTATGTGGGACACAATTTAGTGTTTATGTGCTTATTTATTATACAAGGATATACAATCGTGTTCAATTCAATCAATTGATCAACTGTTTCAATTTTGTTCATGGTCTGGCAGTTTGAGTGGTTTATGTGGCCAAATGTCGTTTCTTTGGTATTGTTCGTCGAATCGTAGCTCCAGAAGTTCTGAGTTGAACTGTATGATTACTGATAAATACGTGCACTGTCTGACACACTCGAGCCGTGTGGTTCTTTCCTCAAAACTCCATTTCAGACTGCAAACTACATGTTCTTCACATGATCTGAGCAAGATTATATCTGGATTTTAAAAAAAGACTGCGACCTCTGCGTTTGTTTCGGCCTTTCTTCTGAGAGTAGTAAGATAGGAAACGCCGACCACATCTAGTAAAAGTGTGTGTACAAAGCTACTTACAGAAATTAATTCCTTTATCAATCTATTGTGATAGAATAAGAAGCAGAATAGGAGTCACTTTTACGCTGCCTTCAACTACACAATCAGTGACATGTTGATACAAAGTCCACTTTCCTAAATAAACAGTGACCAAATAAGCAACACACACCCGCGCTCACAATACACACACACACACTCCCACTCTAGCACGTACACAAACATCTACCCATAACTTACTCCAAATACTTTTGCTATTCCGTAGTTCCGCACAAAAACATCGTCCCACGTTACTCTACGACATCTTTGACTTTGGCAACACATGTGCCAAGACCCAAGTCCCGTGTGCCTTATTCGGGTCAAGGATCAAAGGATCAAGTTATTATCAATGTACGAAATCGTCTGTACTTGGCGGTAAAGTGAAATTGGGGCGAATTCGTCACAATTGAGCCTGGAATGCTACCCATTTCAGACGCACGAGAGAATTTTTAAGAACAAGAATTTCTAGCCGTATTCGGTCTGCAGACGGTAAATTTATTTGCAGGATAAAAAATAATGGCTGCTTTTACTTTTCGTAAAAGGAGCGAATTGTTGAGTTACTTTGTTGAATGCTGGGTAATAAGAAGGCGTTATTATGGAAATACGAAATTAGATTGAAATTTTCTATAAATAGGTTCAATTGCACGTTATTATTGGTGATATTTAAGGCGAAAAGTGTACCTACTGTACAACCTACGCAATGTTTTATGCTCATCACTTTTTCGATAAATGTCACGGCTTTAAGATGAGTTCGGTCTTTGATAACTTTGTTGAATAGAAAATTTGTATACGGGCCTAAATTAGTATTTTATAAGTTTTCTTTTTTGTTTCGGACTGGCCCTCACTGCCTTCTCAGATAATTTTTAGGTCACCTTTTTTATCGGAAAATTTTCAACTTGTGAGATATAATGCAAAATAGGCAATTGTATATTTTTTAACCCTTCGCGTACAAGTCTGACTCGCACTTGATCCGCACCCTTAGGGTACGAAATCCCAAATAAAATAAGGTATGTAGCACATTACAAATGGAGTTTAAATATTTAGTCTGAGTTTCTATTGTGAGTACTCACTTATATTTTACCCATTGTACAGTAAGTTATGCCTTATCTGTGTCGTTTTAGACATTTTGGTGGACGCGCCGCACCCCAGGGGGTGTTCGACGTAACTTTTAATAGACATTCTGCGAAAATATTACGAAAGTCTTGCAAAATATTTTTCATTTTTCTCTTTATTGTTTTTATCAAAGTAATTATTATGTGTAACAATTGCCGAGAGCTCCGTAAAAAACGACCGGTTTTGTGTTTTTTCTTGGAGCTATGAGTGAACAAGATCCCAAGCCGGATTCTTCAGTAGGTAGTCTTTGTTTTTGTAAAAAAGTTGTTTGGACTGCAGTTCCGGGCAAACAAACAAAAAACAAAGATTTACTTAGAGGAGGATAATTAAATTAATGGTGAATCTTATTATAATAATAATAATAAATTTTATTCAAAAATTAAAATAGGTAAAATACAGTATAGATCTTAGAAATAATATATGTAGTACAAAGTATGATGCCTGTACTAGGATAAACCTGTATCACAGGCGGCATGAGATCTTACTATCTTTATTAGGACAACTGATTTCTTCACAATATTTAACTGAAGTTTTATGAATAGTGAAATAGTTGGTTAATTTATTATGTTACAATTTACTTAATACTAATAAGGTCTTAAACATGCAGGTAATATTTAGCTAAGGAAAATAGTTTATAGCACTTAGTTACAATTATAATAATTATTATGAAGGTTTTAAGTCAACAAATTTTTTAAAGTTTAAAGTTTATATAAATTTTAAAACATTAAGATTAGTACTTAGTTTTAAACTCCCACATAACATTACGTTGTTTATTCAGAGAATTAATTATTTACAAAAATAGAAAATCACTCGCGCTACTCACTACCAACTATTGGGATTAAGTCGGTACCACAAATTATTTTTTGGCAGATCTATGCTTGCCGCGGTTGGTCCATGGATGGGTGACCAACTTTAAATACCAAGACCCCCGTACCTCGTAAATCACGTTAAGCTGTTGAGCTCTTTCATTCGTGGATCTTTGACAATCGTTATGAGTCGTCAAAAGCTAGAAAAATTTACAACCAATAGGTATCGTTTTATCCAGTAACTGGGGGTTGTGTGGGTGAGATAGACAGTCGCTCTATGTAGAATACTGATTCAGATGCATCTGGTTAGACTGGAAGCCGACCCCAACAAGGGAAGAGGCTAGGCAGATGATGATGCCAATTACGTAATACTTATAACATACATTTCTCATTCCGCAAAAAGAAAATTTTACGAATATTACATTTAAAATGGAACACACTGTATTCAGAAGAAAAATTAATACATTTTGTCTAACAATAACACGTACTAACAAGAAAATGTATACGTATGAATGTATGAAAGCTCATATATTATGTCATGAATAATAATCTTAATTTATGTAGGTTATAAAAGAAAATACGTTGAGTTTTTTTTTTTTTTTTGTTCTGGAGCCGGCTATAAATCAGAAAACGCTGTAAGTAGTGTAATAAAACCCACATTTATGTTGTTTTTTTTTTTATTAAGTTTATCTACATATAAGTTTATTAAAACCTTCCGAATGATGTGTGTTGTTAGTTGGGCCACGATTCAAAACCATTAACATAATCACTTAACTTTTCCGGCCCGTAATCTCCTACTTACCAAAGTTTCATCATAATCGGTGGAGCCATTTTCATGTTTTTTTTTTTAATATGTATAGGTACAGGATAAGTTTTAAAAAAACCAGTGCGCAAACTGTAACCATGAATTCAGCATATCATTCTAGACTGCCCAGTGCAGAAATTTTTCGTCGGTTATACAATTTAAAAAATGCATTAACTATGCGGTCAAAATGTGTGGAACAGCAGTTTTTTTTTTTTTGTATAACTGACGAAAAATTTATGTGCTGGGGGGTCTAGAATGTTATGCTGAATTCATGGTAACAGTTTGCGTACTGGTTAAAAACGTATCCTGTAGATGTTATAAAGTAAACTTTGAATTTAAAAATAAATATACGAGTACGTTCTTCTGTAAGATTGTCACGTAACACACCACCGAACGTATTTTGCTACATTTTATCCGTCTTTTCTTTTTACATATAACATTGGTCGTAAAGGTTCTATGACTATGTTCATCTGGCTTACGAACTATACTTTAAAGGTACAGGTATTATCATAATAATACCTGTACCTTGTACTTAGGGCCCCTGAGACCAAAATTAATTCATACTAACATTATACATTTTAAAGTAACCGTCTGTGTTGCCTTTCCACACCTAAACCATAATTCCTACATCCATGTGGGCGAACCCGCGGGTTCATGATCAAAAAAGGAACGTTTTCGCAATCATACCCTATTGCTATGTCTAACTGGTCCTTTGGTACGACCCTGTAGACATATTTTATTAAAAGATGTTTGTCTTCAAACAAATATTTTAAACTAATAAGGTATGATTTAATTTCTGTATGTTTGTTAACACCAAAAACCAGATGAGGTCGGCGTTTCCTTTTCTTGAGTATAAAGGCTGAATCAAACTCAAAATATTAACTAGAACTATTAACGACGGGCAGCAAGACAAGAATCTGACATTTACAAAACTTATTCTGCACTGGCTAGTTTCAAATGTCTGTCAGTTAAAACAAGTCCTTTTAAAACTAAAATGTTAAAGTCTGAATACTTCGTGCTTTCCCTACAAATTGTGGACTTAAATAGTGACTTAGGAGCAAGTTTAAGACGACAGGGACGCTTCAGGTAGACACCGCAAGCAAACTTAACCCTCCAACCACCGGTGGGGATAATAGACGATCTTTAGAGAGCTTGCGATCCCGCAAATTGCCTTTTGTTAATGTAACTGAGGGTTAACTGGCACAAGAAACGCTTAGGTGGAGTTTTCTTTTGTAAAGTGGGCATTAGAAGTAGTTTACAGTGGGCAGAGGATAAGGTTTAAGTTTTATGGCCTAGGCCAAAAATTCGAAGACTTAAATGACATTTACCAACCCGCACTGGGTCTAAGAAGCCGCTGTCAAAAGCTAGTAACGTAATATGCTTTAGATATGTAGAAGCTCATAATTTAGCAAACTTTCCTCCCTAAAAATGATTTTTAATTTGTTATTAGTCTGTACGCTTTCTGTAAGAATCGTTAGGTACTAATATTATGGGTATAAGTATGAAATTGTCGATTTGTACTGCAAAATTGAAACTCGTTTTTTTCTAAGTTCTAACGTATTTATTTAATCAAAATATTTACCCTCATTATCGATAAATTGCTGCCATCTAAACGGAAGTTCGTTTATGCCTTTACGATAAAACTCTGAGGATCTAGATTTGACAAACTGTGTGAAAGAATTTTGTATTGCCTCGTGGGAAGACATTTTTTTATCACTTAGAAAAATGTCGAAATAACGAAACAAATGGTAGTCCGTTGGAGCAAGGTCTGGCGAGTACGGAGGATGACGTATAGTTTCTAACTGCAGCTCCTATGGAGTTACAACGGTTTCTCGTGCAGTGTGAGGTCTTGCGTTATTATGGAGCAATAATGGTGAAGATCGATTCACGAGTCGGGGCTGTTTCACTACCAGTTTCACCATCATTGTTCGAAGTTCGGTACAGTAAACATCTGCTGTTATTACCTGACCAGACCTGAGAAAGCTATAGTAAATAACACCAGGAATAGACCACCAAACAGTTACCATTACCTTTTTATTGGTAAGCTTTGCTTTAACTGTTGCGGCGTTTGACCTGGAGTCAGCCATTGCATTTTTCGCGTACGGTTATCGTAAACAATCCACTTTTCGTCACATGTTACAATTCGATCCAATATTCCTTCATTTCTGTACCAATTCAACAAGGCAACACGAATTTCAACACCATTCAATTCGAATTTCAGCATTTCTTTCTGCAGATCAGTCAAATCATGAGGCACCTATTTTTCTTATTTTTTAACCGTCTTCAAAAAGAAGGAGGTTATCAATTCAACATGTTTATATATATTTTTTTATGTATGTTCGAGCATAACTCCGTCTTATATAGACGGATTTGCAAAATTATTTTTGTTCGAAAGGGGTTTATTCCGAAATGGTCCCATATAAATTTTATATAGATCAGAAGGCCAATTCTCGTAATTAAAAACGTTCGCAGTGTCATCTCGGCGACAGTCGAATTTCAAAAATTTGACACAAATGTATAGGAATTTGACACTGAGATCAGACTGTGAACGTTCTTAAAATTACCAGAATTGCCCCTCTGATGATGCATTTCGGAGACAGACAACGGAACTCTTCAAAACATTACAGCAAATCAACCGCGAATGCTGCTATCGCATAAATATGCATTTTTTTGACCCTAAGGATGATGAAATTTCGAATTGGTGTGGGGAAAAAAGTTTTTATTTTTCACTTTTGAGTTACCTACTCAAATTGATTTGATGCAAATGAGTCAATATTGTAGGTAGGGTAACGTTAAGCCATGCCGCTAATTACTGGATAGTTTGATTCGGATCGGCTTCTACCATCTCCTTCAATTCAGCGTTATTCACCTGTGTGGGCGGTCTACCACGTGGTTCATTCTTCAAGTCGAAGTTTCCATTACGAAAGCGTTAAAAACCAAAAGCGTACGGTGCGATCATTAGCAGTCCCCTCTCTAAACGCAACGTTGATATTGCGACCTGATTCTGCCGCGTTAGTTCCGGGTCTGAACTCGTATTAAAAATAACTGTAATAAAAAAAAAAACAATTGAAATTCGCAAATCGAATGTTGCACATTTTTAACAAGAAGAACCTCATAGGTATCACGTGAAAAAAGTTTCACACGAAAATCGCACACCATGAAGATTTTATGTCAATTCGAAGTGTCTATTACTATACAACGGCAATTTCACACTTTAAAATGATGGGGCCCGCAAGGGCCGATGCCTGCCAGGGGTGCGGGTTTGTTCGAAAGAGATACCACAGCCTCTGGCATACGGGCTAATGAAGGAACACGGGTGGGTTTTAGTCAGTAAAAGTCTGACACGCCCTCCTGCTCCACCCAGAGCGGGAGAAGTTATTTGATGATTTCCCTCCCAAAAAAAAAACCCCCTATTATTATAAACGCGAATGTTTGTACATATGGATGTTTGTTACTCTTTCACGCAAAAACTGCTGAATGGAGTTGGATGAAATTTTGCACACAGATAGATTATAACGTAGATTAACACATAGGATACTTTTTATTCTGGTAGTACTTTCCCGGGGGATAATTTCAGACATCCACGCGGGTGAAGCTGCGGGCGGATGCTAGTAAAATAAATAATTTTACTAGCCAGCGGCTTCGCTCGCTTGGAGATTGGAAATGATCTCACAGAAGCGTACAATCGGGATAAAAGTAACCTGAGTATTAATCTAGGTTATAATCAATGTGCCAAATCTCTTTATACCATCCCACTTTCTACATCTATATCTATTCTTCTATACATATAATAAATCTGTAAAGGAACTTTTTCTGTACATTTAAAATATTTCGAAAATAATTTCTTGGGGTGGTAAGGGATAATCAACAGATGACATTTTAACCCTTATCAAAATTTTTGTCTGTAGCTCGGTTTTTCAGTTTCTATGTTGAATAGATCAAGTATCACGTCAAAAGAACGAAACTAATATGGTTATCTTTCATACTCAAATATTGTTTATAACTCAGAGTTTATATTAGTCTTTGTTTCATCGCAATCGCTTCGGTCAACCTATCTAAATAATTTAAAGTGTTCAAGAATTTATTTACGTAATGTTGAAACACTTAGCGACATCTATTGGCATGAAACGGTACTAACGAATACTTAATATTAACACGTCATTCTCATTATGTTACTTACTGTGTCTGTGTTATTTCAAAAAGTAATGATACTGATTACTAAAATCGCTTTCCGTTGGTGGTTGATTCCCACGAATCAAAAAAGCTAAAAGAATTTCAAATAAAAAGTTGTGATAATATTAACTGACGTGGTGTTCTGAGTCATATACCTAGAATGCAATGTTAGATAAATATTTATTAGTTTTATCAATCAAATTAATACAAATAGAGGGGAAGAAATCTCATTTTTAATTGTGATAAAAGTCTTAGTAGCGCCATCTAGCATAATATAGCAAAATTAGAGCGGCTAGAGGAACATCTCCATAGAAATTGTTAATCTCTAGCGTCAGTAACGCCATCTAGGTTTGAATAGCAAACATGCAAAGACAACAACTTGATTTTGCCTGTACCTATTGATTTTCTATCGAAAATACGTATATCCGATGTCCAAAATCCGTAGATCTGGATAAACCCGTAAATCCGTAGGTCTGGCAATGCGGGGTAACGCTAGGTACAACTAGAAGCCTGTGGTAGGAATGTTACCATTTGGATTTATGGTAGGTAGATATCGTTAATATTGTTATCTTTCTACGCAGTCGTTTTTTTTTTTATTGTTCGACCAGTGTTTCCGAAGTATAAGTCTGCTTTTTTAAACTACATCGAACAATATTTTGACGAAGCAGATGGAAGATAATAGGGTAGGTATTTTACTACTTAGACATCTAAAAATGTATTATTATGATGGCTTAGGCAAAAATCAGTCGGAAAATGTTGGTTTTAGTTCATGAAATAACAAAATAAATTTAAAAAATTTAATTCAAAGATTTCAGTTATTTATGTAGGTACCTACCATATACTGTTCTTGAACACCATGAAATAATATCCGACATGTTATTACGTCATACCGCTGTTACTAATCAACTGAATAACTTTGTACTTTTATTATTTTCGTAGGTAACCAAAGTATTTTTTATTGAAATAATAGCTTACATTCAGGAACATCAAACCAACGATAAGTAGAATAATAACTCATTTTAAATTATAAATAATTATCATACAAAATATCAAAGCATTTGTTCACACAAAAAACCTACAGAGCAATTTATTGGCATCCACTGAGTCCAGCATTTTCGTCAAAATACGCGCGAAATATGATAATGTTAAATTTAAATGCGTGTTTACAGCATTACTCGATTCAAAAAATTGGAGTTTTGGGAGTAAAGAGTTGTAAATACTTATGTGCTAATTTTCGTGATGTTAGTTTTCGAGGTGGGGAGGGGTTCAAGCGAGGTCGGATGGTGAAAATCAGGAAAAAAAATCCAAAATTGCAACCATAACTACTGGTGGATTTGAGTAAATAGATAGGTTTGCACACAGGCAACTGTAGTTATGTCGGTGCTCTTCCGAGCAACATCGCTTACTGAGAAGCATTTTCTTAGTTAAAACAAGTTTAAAAATGTATTTATTTATCCATTTGGCATCTCCAACAAAGGATACATTACCTACATAGGAACAATAGAAATCACAATAGTAAAATATTGACAATTTTAAAGTCGCTTCATTAAATATAATTATTTATTGGTCTACAAATAAATGTATGGCTGAACAAAAGAAACACAGAAACATTTTTGATTACAATTTACAATAAAAAGGCATCGCAACTGAGAGTCGCGGAGGATCGCTCTGTTACGTCCATTATCCTCGGGATCGGGCTCTCTCTCTTCCTGCTGCCTGCGTCAGCAGCGGGGAGAGAGGTGGGGGCGCGCGCGGTATGGCACTACGTAGCAACAACATCGTACTTCCTATGTTCATAGAAAACCCGTGCTATACAATTAGTTTTTTTTGCCTGGTTTGGTTTTTTTTTCTACAGCGCTTTTAATGTGGATAATGACCGACGCGCGACGTTACGGGGCGTAGGTAATGTAACATTCGCAGCGAGCATGTCTTTACGCCGTGTGCTAAAATCAGTGTTGCTCGCTCGCATGTTTTGCCGTAGGTACTACTGACTGCACGAATACTTGCTTGGTAACATATTAGGTGCATTTTGACCCGTGACGCCGGTCAGTATCCACCTTGACAGCGTGATCTTTCTTCATCGTGATAACGCCACGGTCCCACGGGCCGTTAACTGACATGTGGCGTCAGGTGTTACTGCAATGCTACCTGTCGAGGCCTATCGCAGTCCGTGCAGAGCATTCCCACTGCTGTGGTTTTATTCAGTGGTCAACGTTTGATAAACAAAGCTAAAAGACACGCGCCTGTACGGGCCGAGATAGGCGCCCGCCCCCGCGTGGAATAATGCTTCAGCACACTCAACCAGACGCGCAGTCGATTTATTGAGTAAGTACAGTAAAAGCTCCTTATTCGTGCTTCCTTCATTCGCGTTTTCACTATTCGCGGATTAAAAAAATGCGACCCAATTCCTATATCCGCAGCTAAAGATTTATTTATTTGCGGGTCTAATTGGTACATCGGTACATACATATTAACAAATAACAAAAAGGATTCCAATAGGTATCCAACCCAATATCCTTTGTATACGCGTCGTCAGATGGACTATAAAAAGTGAAATAGACCTTATTACAACTTCGCCTAAAGTACATTGTCAAATGATAGCCTTTGACATCTACAATAGCCGCCTTCGCCGCGGTCGGTGTTTTTAACCGACTTCAAAAAGAAGGAGGTTATCAATTCGACATGTTTATATTTTTAATGTATGTTCAGGCATAACTCCGTCGTATAAAGACGGATTTGCAAAATTCTTTTTTTGTTCGAAAGGGGTTTACTCCGAAATGGTCCCATTGAAATTTCATATAGACAGGGCCCGATCTAGCTATTTAGCCGCTCCGGGCAAAAATAACATTCGCCGCCCTTTGCACTAACACCATATAAGTCACGAGCTTCTACCAAAGATGGTATGACCATAATTATGTGATATTCTTTTAACCATATAATATTCACATACGTTAGTCTACTACGGCTTCTGAACAAGTATACAAAAATTCATGAGAGTAGGTATGTTTGTAAGTATACATTTGGCCGCTGCTCATTTTTGCCGCTCTGAGCATTTGCCCGGCTTGCCCCCCTTAGATTGGGCCCTGCATATAGATCTGATGATGCGTTTCGGAAACAGACAACGGAACTCTTCAAAAAATTACAGCAAATCAACCGCGAATGTTGCTATCGCATGAATAAGTATGCATTGTTTTGACCCAAAGGATGATGAAATTTCGAATTGGTGTATGGTAGGTAACAAAAAAGTGAAAAATAAAAACTTTTTTGTTACCTACCATACACCAATTAAAATACACATCCAACGTCACCGACTTCCGAAATTAAAGTTATTTTGCACTTTGTAGTGTTTTTTGGAAGTCGGTTGGTATTTTTTTGAAAAAAGTTTTTTGAGAATGTAAACAAACATAATGAAACCAACCTCATCACCATAAAGTATATTTATATATCATCATCATCATCATTTCAGCTGAAAGACGTCCACTGCTGGACATAGGCCTCCCCCACATTTAGAAATGCTGCGACATAATAGACATTCCATCCTTTGGTACGAGCCGCTTTGCGTGTTTTACCTATTGTTTCATCTTTCCATTCATTGCAAAATGTTAAAAAAATTTTTTTAATTAAAAACGATTTTCGACGCGAAAAAATCTGTTTAACGCATAGAAATGCTTGATCGTTTACGCCTTGGAGAGTCGCTTGCATCCATATCACGCTCATACAATTAATCAATATGGTCAAAAACTTCAATTAAATTGTTTTTTTTTTGTCACCTAGGAACGTATCCCCTATAATCCCATATAAATTACAATTCCATAGTCACGGTTTCTGTATTCGCGGTAGGTATTTTACGGAACGTATACCTCGCGAATAAAGAGCTTTTACTGTACCTACGGCAGGTGCACATTTATTATAAAATGAGCCTCGACCAGGCGCTTTGATCTATATTTATTCTTAAAAATCTGAGTGAGACTTCGTCGCAATATCATTATAACCCCTAAAGACGCCTGCAGGCCTAGACAAAACACCTTTCTGTTAACGTTCACGCTAAACTCTACGCCAGAATATATGGGAATGACATTACCTGCGGACAGGACACGTCGTGTCCTTTCCGCAGGTAATGTCATTCCCATACATTTTGGCGTACCGTTTGGCGTGAACGCCAAGAGTAATGTGTTTTGTCTCTAGGCTCTGGACTGCATTCGAAAGCTGTGGTAGATTCCTACCAGGATAGATCGGAAGATCGGAGGAGTGGTACCTACACCGTCAAAGCGACACATTATTGTTTTCCGACATGCACGCGAACGAAGTCGCGGGCACAGCTAGTACCTAATATTAAAGTTTATATTTAGATGTTCGAATGTTTGTTACTCAATCACGCGGCTGAACGGATTTGGATGAAATTTGTTACGCAGATAGTTTGTAACATAACACATAAGAAACTTTTCATCCCAATTGTACGTTTCCGTGGGATAATTTTCGCTTCCACGCGGGCGAAGCCGCTGGATAAACCTAGTGTTTAGTAAAAAAATCCATGGCTCTTTCATCACATTACGGACTTTGCGTTATGTGATAATTTCTACAATTTTACTCTTACCGCAAGCTGTGTTGAAGAACTTCTTTCCAACAATTACATAAATTGATTTTAAGTTAATCATTTTCTAAACAGGCTTTGAATCGTTTTTCAAGTATTTCCCATGATCAATCACCCATTTCTGTCTATTACCTAAGTATCACCCACAGAATAGTAAAATCCAAGAAATAAGAACAACTTAGCCAGATAAGTAAATCGATTACTACGGAGAACGAACTCTTTCTAGTTACTCCAGTTTTATTCATAATGGAAGTACGTAGTAGATGGTTGCAAAATTGCGAAGGAAAACTCGTTTTAATAGAGTATTTAAAATAGCTGGGCTACTAACCCTCGTCTCTCTTGAAGTAGTACGTATTTAACTCCTTTCAAAGTATAACGCAATATTTTTATGCATTTAACTGGTATACCGTTCAACTGGAAATATTAGCAATTTGTTTAATGTTGAAGTAATTTCAGGCTTTTTGAATTAAGCACTCATAAAGACGATCGATGACCTCCAAACCAGACATTTATAACATCAGCAACAAGTGATCCGTGAAGTGTTTCCGGGTGCTGTTGGACGTAAAAGAATAGCACCATCCCATTTCTTCCCGTGGGTATCGTAGAAGGCGACTAAGGGACTTACTAGAGAATGGGTAGCAGCGTTCTCTATGCATTTTACCACCATACTGCGATCGCCAACCTGCCTGCCAAGCGTGGCGATTATGGCAAAACCCCCCTTGGGCCGGGTGCTTATGTCCAGCAGTGAACGTCTTTTGGCTGAAATTATCATGAAGAAGTGATCCGCGAACATCATGATAGATCCAGGCTTTTATGTACAGACGCCAGCACATCAAGCTACTCCAATCTGTCAAATTTATTTGATAGATTTTCAACTTTATACCGTAAGCATAAGGTTCATGTTCAATTGGGAAAATTTGACAGTTTGGGGTAGGTTGACCTGCTGGCGTCTGTACATCAGAAACGTCATAATCGAATGGTAACACGGCAATTTTAATTGTATTGTGCTATGCAGTCCGCAGAACTGTCCATAGGCGGTTGGTATTGTAGAGGTTGTTCGCTTCACGAGGAACCTCACGTACTTGCTGGCAGCCAATATTTAGGCTGTGTCTATGTTCGAATAATCGAGAAGTTTTTATCTTTAGAATGTCAAATAATTTTACTTAGGTTTTGTTGCGGAAGCTTGACTCGATTGTCAGGCGCGATACTGTAATGAGCTAATTCCTTATTAAAGGTGGAGTCCCACCGTTAAAAGATCACTAAGTATTTTATTTTATTCACACCATAACCCCCGGTACTTTGAGAGCTCAGTAGAGCTCTCACAGTATGCAGGCAAATTTTTTGCAGTACGTACCTGCCGATCTAACACTGGTCAACGTTCACCAGTTCAGCAAATGGCAGCAACCTACAAAGAAGCATTCGAACACATAGACAAATTTACATGCTCTTTGAAATGGTTTCGTCGCCATGAGACACTTGAATAATCGTTTGTTGTTTTGAAAATACTTGTTTTTTTATTAAACGGTTTTATTTAGCTTGCCCTGTTTGTTGTTTTGTTTGGGTCAAATTTAGTAGGTACTTGAAATTTTACTCTCGTCCTATTGGCAGATTGATCTGATATTTGGTATACATCGCGTCAAACTTAATGGCGGCTCTGAAGTGAGCTACACGCTGCGCAGTACCCCACCCCTCAACCCCGCTGACCCATGAATTTGTTACTGCGCAGCGACTCGCCTTGTGTTCCGAGCCGCCATAAAGTTTGAATCGAGCTGTACACACCTTTAGTTTTGATAACAATAAAAAATAAATAAAATAAGTGATCATCATCTGCCTAGCCTTTTCCCAACTATATTGGGGTCGGCTTCCAGTCTAACCGGATGCAGCTGAATACCAGTATTTTACATGGAGCGACTGCCTATCTGACCTCCACAACCCAGTTACTGGGTAATACGATACCCCTTGGTAAGACTAGTTATCAGACTTTCGGGCTTCTGACGACTCGTAACGACTGTCAAAGATCCACAAATGACAGCCAGGACCAACGGCTTAACGTGCTATATCGGATAAAGGGTCTTGGTATGTAAAGATGGTCACCCATTCACTGACCAACCGCAGCAAGCGTAGCTTAACCTGGTCGATCGACCCGTGCAGGTATTGTTATTTATCCACAAGCCCCTCAAATAAATAAAATAAGTGAGTTAAGTTTCTTTAAAAAAAAAAATAAGTAAAAATTTTATTTTTATTTTTTATTATTATTTTATAATATAAGTTTAACTCTAAACCGGGCGCAAATCCTGACTTTAGGCTGCTATTGAGAAATTTCAGATAGAACCAAATAACACTCGGCGCGACCTGGGAATCGAAACCAGGACCTCAAGCTCAGCAGTAGCCCTTGTGACCACTAAACCAACGAAACAGTTGAATAAGATAAGAAAAACAAAAGCACACAAAGCCCATTCCTGTGTTTCCATGGAAAATGGACATCAAACGGCAAATCCTATTACATGTCCATTAACAAGGACTAAGCACCATCCTCACGCCACGTAAGTGGGTTAACGATAATCTGCCGACTAGAACTGAGGTCTGTTCATATCCTTCTTTCCGATTGATGTTATTTCCTCCTAAATGAATATCAACTTTATGGAAGTGCAAATTAAATTGATTTCAGAATGACACTACTACCATAAAAATTGTCACAAAGTGTTTGAAATTGTAGCGTAAACTGAACTTTATGTGTAGGAATTAAAGTTGTTTTTCCAAAAAATTGTATTTGTTTACATATTCGGTAACTAAATCGCGAACGCAGTATACGTATCTACCCTACACCTAAATTGCTTAATTCACCATCCGAGGAGACTGGACATAATGACGCTTTCAAGTACTTAATGACGTTAGGCGTACTAAAATCAGTGGGTAGCCTGCGAAAAAAGTCATTGGGCTTACCTAATGCTCATATGTAATGTTTAGCAGCTGCGGTAGATCAATAGAGTATAACATTACATCAATTAAAGAGTTAGGCGTTTTGAATTCGTATTTTCTGTCAATGTGAATACACACTGATGTTAATTGGAAAGGTTTTTTACAAGACAAAATACATCTGGATTTGTCCACCGCATTCTGTATAGTCCCCTTAAACATACAGTTTACCCTTTTAATTATGGCAATCCCAGTGGATTTAGTGTCAGTTTCTTTTCACTATCTCCATCTAACGTATCGACCGCGTTCGGCACTGTGTTTGGTCCTTCAACTATCTGGGGCCAATCGAAGCGCCGCGCCGAAACTCACACTAGAGCCACTGGTATTGCCATAATTAAAGGGCTAACCTCAGATCAGTAGTAACATTAATCAGAGTTTCAAACAATCCAGTCCAATGCTATTCTTTAAAATCTCACTGCGAAAACTTAAGTGATGTGAGCGTGGAGTGAGCCATAAATATCATCCCAGCGATTCTAGGGAATAACCAAGAAAATTGCTCTGCCATACATTTTGACCGCATATTGTATGTACTTTTCTATGAAACAGCAGATTTAATTTTAATTACCGACGAAACTGTTGAACGCAGTGGGATCATTTGTACTGAATCAATGGCAACACGTTGTGTCGATATCCCTGCCAACCTGTCTAATTAAGGTAAGCCTTATGTATAAGTTTTGAAAACGCAATTTCAATTTAAGAACGTTCATTCCACGCAGGCGGGCAACAACGCATTTACAGTCGTTTTTAGTGAATAATTTAATTAAACACAAACAAAAGTACAATATTTTTTTCAGCCAAATAATAGATCGTTGGTATTTATAATTATTTTTTTCATTTTACTCTTTAATAAAAACATTTAATCGTACTTAGTAATGTAAATAGAAAATAATCGACGGTGTGTCAATTTATATAAGGAAATACTAAAACTACTCTAAAAAAAAAAAATTGCATACAAACTTGAAAATACTAACTATTTAATGCATGGCTGAAAAAAGTTTATTTTTGTTTGTATTTAATGAAATAATCACGAAAACCCGCCATAATGCGCCGTTGCCAGCTCGCGTGGGGAGAACGCTCTTTATGCTCTAAACGAGTTCAATAGGGGTGAAGTTTTTATTGAATTCGATCGATCTGTTTCAATATTTCTCTACCCAGCATCACAAAACTCACCTCAGCAATAACCTAGCGATACATCTAAATCACAAAGGCAACGCAAGCGAAGCTGTTCGTAGGAGCAAACGAAGTAATAACATATGATTTATGGTTCGTATGTAAATGCATCACCCTGTAGTGTGTTGTTCAATGGCCGACGCTAACTGACGCTGTTTGACGATGCTTAATGTGCATGAAATGTGTTTAGACCATATGTTAGTATCAAATAATTCATTTACTAGATATTCCCTCGGCTTTGCTCGCGTGAATGTCGGAAAATATCCCACGGGAACGTTCTACCGAAAAAAAAATTACCTATGTGTTAATCCGGGTGTTAACTATCTATGTGCCAAATTGCATCCAAATCCTTCAATCAATTTGCGTGATTGGGTAACAAACATCTGATCATACAAACTTTCACATTTATAATATTACTAGCTTTTGCCCGCGGCTCCGCCCGCGTGGACATCGGTTATCGCGTAAAACAGTAGCCTATGTCCTTCTTCATATCCCAAGCTATATCGCTGCCAAATTTTATGACGATCAGTTTAGCGGTTTAGGCGTGAAAGCGTAACAGACAGACAGAGATCCTTTCGCATTTGTAATGTCAGTAAGGAAATAGAGATCAGTAGGATAGAAGGATTGACAAAAGATGTGAACTACTCATATTGTACACATAAAATATGTAGGCATGTATTTGTTGAGATATCTACAGTTCAACTTTTTGATCCTATGATTCGAGAATTGGTCATGCAGTTTTTTATCAAAATCCACGACGTGTTGTTACTTTCAAGGTTTATGAGCGGGTGCCGTGCTTGGCCAACTTATTTTTGTCCAGATTTTCTACCTAAATATCGGAAAAAGTTATAAAATAACTGAACGTAGTATTTGGAGAAAAAGTGCCCGAAAATGAATTGGCGCACTCGTTTATCGAAAAAAACCAAGGCTGAAAGTTATAAAACCGAGGTTTAATGTTACAGTTCTACTATTACCGTGGACTGGGCAGAGTAAATACAGTTTTATTTTTTTATAACCTGCGTTTCTTTTATGAATTATTTATTACTTTGTGGAAAATAAACAAAGAGAGACCACAGTCCATAAGTAAGTGAAAACCGAATGTGCTTTTTGATAAAAGCATAACATCGAATACTTAAAAAAAAAACGTTATTTTTTCGATATTTTGCTTTGAAGAAAATGCCAAACACACAATATTATTAAAAGCTTCATAAACTTTTCTGTTAACTTATATCAAATAAGAACTTCAAAGAAATAATGTTGAATAAACAGAAATTTATTGCAACTAAATTAGTCGCACGCATACGACTTTATCGTACCTACACATCAAATTTAACGATTTATGCGAAAACGTGCCATATGTTAGTATTATAATTGGTATTTGTTATCACCAATTTAAGAACCTATATGGTGTTTTGGGTCTGGTGATACCCTATCCATTGCCCTTTGGGTCCTTTCTTATGAGGCCCATTGTGAGCGACAACGTTTCGGTTGGAAGGCCTCCCACAAGGTGGACCGATGACCTCGTAAGGGCTGCAGGAGTCCGCTGGACGCGGGAAGCACAGAGCCGGTCAAAGTGGCGGAGCTTGGGGGAGGCCTATGTTCAGCAGTGAACGTCTTTCGGCTGAAATGATGATGATGATGATGATGAATGGTGCCTTTGCCTACATGCAAATCAAAAATCGCACAAAGAAAAATCGCATTTCTGCGCGCCATCTCAGATTTGCTAACAGATATTTTCCATCACTCATTCTCAGGTGTCTGTAGATAATTGCATTGCTTTGAACCCGCCGACTTAACTTGGTAATTACTTGAGCGAATTGTGCACTGGATAATTAAGTAAGTGCTTAACTCACTTAACTGTAACTGTTGTTAACAGAGCTAAGCTCAGCTTATTTGCTTCGTGATAAACAAAGTTATTCATCCGTTAGATATCAGAGTTGTTTGTTTTATGAATTTTAATTTTATATTAAGGGATTTTAGCTTATATTTTTAAGACCTTTTGCAATTACTTTATTTGGTCCTTTGAATTTAAATCTTGATTGCTTTAGTTTATTTTCAATTGAATCAACTTAATCAGTTGATGATATAAGCAACTTTAATCAATCAACCAATCAACTCAACCTTTCGCAGTCTAACAACAACAACTACAACAGCAATAGCAACTTTAATAATAACTACTAACTTTTCGCAATACCAATTCTTGAAACTTCTTGAAACAAGTCTACTTATACTACAAAAATATGATAATTTCTTACTTATTGTGTCGAAAACTGGACCAATTGTTAGCGCAAGAGCCGAGAGCACACAAAGGAATTGACCTATCTTGAGACAATGTCCTTTAGTAAGTTCCAGTGACAATGTTCGACCTTTGTGAACAACTAGATAAGGGAACCTAACGTTTATTGGGGAACTGGTTCCATAATTACAATGTTGCCTCGTATATAGGACGCTAGCTGGAGTAAATTATATACGTTACAGAGAATAATGATATACATAACGCTGTCTTGTGTCGTAAGACGTATTGAAACTGTCGCGAGCATAAATTAATTACATTACACAAGATGTCTCCTCTATTATTGATCAGGTTAAGCTACGCTTGCTATGGTAGGTTAGTAGGTGGGTGACCATCTTTACATACCTGTCCGGTCCTGGCTGTCATCAGATAAAAATCGAAAAAACATAACAAATGCATTCTCAATTATAAAGGTTTCATATCCCCAGAAACAAAGGAATTTCGATGCAAAAGTGTTAAATGCAAAAGTTATTTTAATTATCGGCAGTAGAGGTTTCTCACATATCCAAGAACCACATATCCAGGTTACATTGTACCTATGTCTCTCTCTGTCTTATTTCACTGATCGGTGTTTCAGGAGAAACCCGCTTTTGAATTTCACGTTAGCGCAACTTATTTATGCCCGGACTATGTCTATGAAAGCGTGTTACTTTGTCAAGATACAACCTAACTTAGATGTTGTGTTGAATATTTTATTGCTGTTTGTATCTATGACAACCTTTAAAAAATCTTAAAAATATATTATTTACAACTAACAACGCATTGTACTTAGTTAAAACTTGTGCAATTAACTTTTATTCTGATAGTCAATAGACTATCAGAATAAAAGTTAATTGCAAGTTCTGCAAGATCATTGAAAAGTTGATATTTAGTAAAAGGAAGTCTGCTTAGGCATGCCTTAACTTTTTTAAGGCGGTTGATGGAATAAGCACTGTAAATGTACAAAAACAGTCCGGAATACCGCATGCCGCATACCGCATCTATATAAATAAAAAGAAAAGTCCTGACTGACTGACTCATCAACGCCCAGCCCCAACCCTTGGACCTAGAAAGCTGAAATTTTGCACAGAAGTTCCCTTTATAATGTAGGCAAGGAATAAGGAAGTATTTTTCGAAATTCAACCCCTAAGGGAGTTAAATAGGGGATGAAAGTTCCGCGCAGGCGAAGCCACTGACAAAAGCTAGTATACAATATATTACCAAAAAATATACGGTCCACGAGGATACTAAGTATGTATATTTAATGTTAGGTTAAAGGCTCTTAGAAAAATGTTATTGCAGTATCCCAGAATTTATGGAAGATAAAATGTTAAAATACTAGAGTTCGAATATTATAGCTGTGTGTAAATTTTTATATAAAATATTTTTTTATGTATAAAGCTATAAGTTTAATTAATATTATATTTTAATTGTGGAAGTCACTAATCTACGTCATATTAGATAACAGATACTAGGAAAACTGTTTGTACAACCTACTTCCAGAAATAAAATCATTTATCATTCATGACTGCAACATCATTAGATTTAAGTCATCTTGCTGTGCCCCAACAGGGTCATGTACTCATTAGTGTTAAGCCTAACGTGTATCTATGGTTGTGTACATTGTGCTTCAAACAAATACTTAATATAATATCACTAACCTTGTTTCAAATTAAACACCTGTACTCAACGTAGTATTTGGTATTGACCATAATACTTTCCACCTTAACACATTATCCACAGATAAAATAGAGCACTAAGGTATCAGAATTAGGTCACGCCGGGATTCCTAGGTCATTCGAATCACGCCCGTATAGACTCAACAAACACACATGCATATTCACATGTATGTGTTTAATCAGAACTGTACCTAATAGTTCCAACGTAGTGCATGTTGTATACATTGCGTTCTATTGACAGAGTAACTAGTTACTGCCTCTTGTGTAAGGAGCGATGGTACCTAGCTGAATTATTGCTTGCTTCGGCCTTTGTTTCATAGTTCCAGTAAACAAAGGCATTTCTCTATCGAATTTCATTGGAAATTTAAACTAAGCTTGATGTTGTAAAGGATAGTCAGTAGGTTTCAGCCAAAAGTATATGTATTAAGGTCAGTAATCTGTTCGTTCGGTCTCTTTGTTGTATATACATATTCGGAGGATTGTTCAGTAAAATGTATCTTGCGGCTGCTAGGTATAAACAAGGAAACAATTCCTTATTTCTAGGATGGTTCGCATTCTAGTCTCAATCTGTCAAACATTCGTATATTTTGTATACATTTTCGACAAGGTTTTGAAATTGATATTGCGACTCGATTTTGTTTTTAATCGTATTTAATTGCGAGACTATGTCACCACAGTCTATACGCATTGAGCTTTAAAAATGATACAGGTGGAACAATAAGTAGGTATAAATGCAGATTCACAGATTGTTATTGGTTAAAATTAAGACTTGTATCTTTACCAATAAAGAAGGAGGATATCAATTTATATATTTTTATGTGTGTTATATAACTCCGTCATATATAGACGGATTTGCAAATAATATATATATTTTTGTTTGGAAGGGATTTTTTTCCGAAATGGTCCCATTTAAATTCCACATAGACCTGCACCCTAATTGCGTAACTCACGATTCATCATAATCTGTATCATTTTGAAACGGATTGTTAAACCATTGCTTCAGATGTTCGAAAAATGTGTTCGACAACATAAATAACGCAATGAATATTGTTTAACTGTGAAGACGAAACCAATTATGATCAATCGTGAGTTACGCAATTAGGGTGCTGGTGATGCGTTTTGGAGACAGACCAGCACCCTAATTGCATAACTCACGATTAATCATAATCGATTTCAATTTGACAGTTCAACAATATTCATTGCGTTATTTACGCTGTTGAGCAGACGCATTTTTCGAACATATGAAGCAATGGTTTAACACTCCTTTTCAAAACGAAACAGATTGTGATTAATCGTGGGTTACGCAATTAGGGTGCTGGTCTGGTTTCGGAGACAGACAACGGAACTCTTAAAAAAATGACAGCAAATCAACCGCGATTGCTGCTATCGCATTATATGCATTGTTTTGACCCCAATGATGATGAAATTTCGAATTGGTGGGGAGTAGGTACCTACTTTAAGTAAAAAGTGAAAAATAAAAACCTTTACCAAAGAAAAAACCACCGACTTCCGGAAAAACACTAGGTACGTTTTTCTGAAAGTCGATTGTTTTTTTTTTTTTATAAAGTTTTTTGGTTGTAGGGACCGAGCATAGGTAGCTGATTGTGACGTAGCCATAACGCCAACACCAGTGCAGGATCGTTAGTTATTCAGTCACATTGCCAAACTTGTTAAGCTCTAAAAAGGCACCAAAACAGCCTACTTTAAGATTGATATTGTCCGGCACACTCTGAGTAGCGGCTTCACTACCATTCCTGTTTATATTTCAAACTACGATACTAGTTTCTACATAGTCTACCGCCGCCCAACAGAAGAAAAAACGATAAATTGGCTTCTTATAATGGAAATTTCTCTTTTCGGCATACCCTGAGTATGTGACCTTAGACACTGAAGCCATTTAACGCTTACTAGGTATTTAATATTCCCTACAACGCTATATTTTCGGCTAACATAAAGTTCCTTTATTCCTTACATTTTCCTTGATCATTTATTTTCTTTTACTCAGAATAAACGGCTTTTTTGCTCTTAAGGCTCCGCTATGTATCTTGTACGTAGAACTGGCTACGAAAATATAAATTATCATCCATAGTAATCTTTATCTATACTACTAACAATGAAGCTTTAGAGTTTGTTTGAACGCACCTATCTCTGGAATTACCAATCAGATTTGGAAAATACTTTTTACATTTGATAGCACAATTATTAATGAAGGCTATAGAGTGTTTAACATCACGCTAGAACTCTTAGGAGCTGAGCAAAATTAAACAAAGTCAGAAGGAACGCTAAGCGAAAACAAAATATAGCGCGGGCATGCAATGCGACGGGGGAACAAGAAACTCACAGACAAATTCGAGGCCAGAAGTAGTAATATTACTATTTCGAAAGTAACTCTCTCTGAATGTTACCCTTCACGCCTAAACCACTGTACGGATTTTGATACAATTCCTGGGAAAGGATATAGGTTACTCTTTGTTCCAGTAGCAAGTCCCCGAGAAAAAAATAATTTCCAACATCCACATAAGCGAAGCAGCGGGCACAAGCTAGTATAACATAATAATACAAAATTAATTAGTTCTTTGTGCCTTTACTTAACGTTATTACGTTATATTTCGTCCTTATGAGCTGACCAAATACATTATATGGTAGCGGGAACATAACTACTGAATTGTTAAACTTGGAACACATGTCATTATGTCAGGCCGCATCAAACTCGCCGCATGGTTCCACCTAACACCTATTGCATGTGAGACATCAAAGCGCTTTGAGTATAATACATTTCAGTTAAACGCAACAGTACTGGCGGTAATACAATCACCGAAAGAGATAAGGGTATCAGGACACTTGCGCGAAAGACATTTGCGCGAAAGACACTTGCGCGAACCGATCCATGATAGAAAATTCGAAAATTTTCTCGGCCGCCATCTTGGATTTTCATTTTGACCCCACCATCGGCTTTAGATGCCCCAAATACCCTGAAAACGACACCCATGATGGAAAATTCGAAAATGTTCTCGGCCGCCATCTCGGATTTTCATATTGACCCCACCATCGGCTTTAGATGCCCCAAATACCCTGAAAACGACACCCATGATAGAAAATTCGAAAATTTTCTCGGCCGCCATCTTGCATTTTCATTTTGACCCCACCATCTTCTTTAGATGCCCCAAATACCCTGGAAACGACACCCATGATGGAAAATTTGAAAATTTTCTCGGCCGCCATCTTGGATTTTCATTTTGACCCCACCATTGGCTTTAGATGCCCTAAATACCCTGAAAACGACACCCATGATGAAAATTTCGAAAATATAGGTACCTTAGGTAGGTACCTACAAGTATGAAGAAGGATTTTAAAAAAATGTGCCGTAAAAGGCTACGAGGCTACTTCTAATTGGACTGTTTATTTCTAGTTTGCCACACATCTGCCCAACCCTTTGATAGAATACAGGCGAGATCTATAGCAGATAGCACCTAGCTTCTGACGTTTCATAAGTGCCCATGCAGGTTTATATGAAATAAAAAATATTTTGATTTGATTGATTGATTTGAGATGTCATGAAGAAATTTCATTTCCGCAACTTTTTCGTGCAACCGTCCGTTCGCGCAAGTGGATTCGCGCAAGTGTCTTTCGCGCAAGCGGCTTCGCGCATGTATCCTTCGCGCAACTGTCGTTCGCGCAAGTGTCTTTCGCGCATATGTCCGTTCGCGCAAAGATACAGTCGCGCAAAAGTGCAGTCGCGCAAATGTCCGTTCGTGGAAATGTCTTGTCGCGCAAGTGTCCCTTCGCGCAAAAGTCCATGCGCGGAAATGTATTTTCGCGCATGTGGGTTCGCGCAAGTGTCTTTCGCGCAAATGTCTTTCGCACAAGTGTCCCAGATCCAGAGATAAGTAATATTTAAAGTCGTCAGCTCGCATAAAATTAAATTCAATTAATAGGAAACATAAATTCCATTCGAAACTTAATTTGATCAATGGTTTCATATCTCATTCGGTGGCTGTACCTACACAAACCATACCTACGTTTCTTTGTCAGTACAGCGAAAATATAAGGGAAGATACTATCCCAATCTAATTCCTGCTACTTTGTCGGAAATAGGAAAAAATGTTTGACCTGATGTTTGGGGTACGGGATGCGGCCCGGATTAATGTAGCCTTACCTTACATAGGTACATATGTATAGAGGATAGCTACCAAAAGGTAAACTTTAATATAAAAAGCAATTACGATCCTATTTTACTGAGTACGTATACCTATCAATTACATTAAAGTATTGTGGTACCCACATGTTATTTGATACAGAAAACCGCTTACCCAAATTCGAAATATCTTATTCAAGAGAAATTACCTTTCCGAATTCAATTTAGAAAACGTATTAATATCAAAGCGGTAACATATCTATTCCGTTTCAGCTTCAGTAGAAATATTATTTACAAATACGTCGAAGGAAAGAATGAAAGCCTTTGTTCGAAAAAAGGCCGTGAAATAAAACATCCTTATTGCCTAAGTTTATGTTCCGCCGCCATTACTGTGATGTATTTGGGCATTTAAGATAGAACAGGGGTATTGGGTACATATTTCAAGGTTTAATACGGCCAGTGTGAAAAGGTTCTTGAATAGAGGTGCGTATTTTTAGCTGGGTGACCTATTTTCAGTTGGCGGATGCTTCCCGGGCCGAGCTGCCGTTCTATTGACCCACATGTACGCAAGCTCTGACGTCAGAGGCTGTTATGACGTCACAAGCCAGCTCGTTGTGCCCGGCCGATGTTTGCCGATGATTTGCCGCGGGTTATGTTGAATGTGCAACTATTTACTTTATGATGTAGGTTAAGATGTTATTGTTACTGAGTTGTTTCGTGCGATATTCTAATTTGGACCTTATTTTGAACTGTTTAAATGACATATTTAGAGTGGGATGTTGAAAATGCAACAACAAAGTTAACAATTATTTTAGCAAATTGTTTTTAAAAGAGTAACCGTGGAGTTTCTTGCCAGATCTTCTCCATAGGAAGCGACAAATTGGAACCGTGCACCTAGCTCCTGACGTTTCATAAGTGCCCATGCAGGTTTACTTATGTGAAATAAATTTTTTGATTTTGAGCAGAAACGTTTTTCAACAAAACCCCGACAAAAAAATCATGATTATATACATAGACCATAATTTAAAAATAAGTTAAACAATTGGTTATTAAGTAGAGAAAACAGACAAAGTAAACTAATTTAAAAAGAAAATATATCCAGTACGAGAGGACAGATAAATCAATACATAAAGTTTATTAAAGTTGAAACATTATAAAAGGCGTATCTTCTTCAGTTCTATCTAAATAAAAAGCTGTCAAGTCAAACACAATTCTCGCCGAAAATAATATCTTGTAATGGATAGGAAGCCACTATTAACAATGAAGAGACATTTGAGATGAATTTATATTTACTTTTCATTAACATTTCATATTATCACGCCTGTGTGCCCCGATTTGGTAAGCAGAGGTTTATACTGAAGCCACAATTCGACATCTTTGTTATGACTTGAATTAGCAACTGAGAAAAACGCAAACCCCTTGCAAAGTGTGTTTTTTTTTTTTCATAAAATAGTAGGTTACCTACTGTGGGAACCGGAGAAATTCTCTGGCACCAGGTTCTAATAATAAAACACTTTAGATAAGCTCAGTAATTATTCCTATAAATCTTTCTACGTATTATATGAATCACTTCTTTCTTCGACTTGTCAGCCCGATCTCTCCTATACTGTTCTCCTATACTTTTTTTTTTGAGGCTGTTAAATTATCAAATAGCTTCTCCCGCTCTGAGTGGAGCAGGAGGGCGTGTCGGGTTTTTACTGACTAAAACTCACCCGTGTTCCCTCAGTTGCCTGTTTGCCAGGTATCTCTTTCGAACAACCCGCATCCCTGGCAGGCATCGGCCCTTGCGGACCCCACCAATTGGTGCTGACATCTCTTTGCGGCGCACGTGGAACACAACGCGCCATCAATCCAGGCTTGGTCCTTACCGGACAGCGAGCTAACCATTACTCGCCGTCAGCAAGCCCGCGCCTGAAGGTATTTAAGTATGTAATTATAGCCAGCCTATACAATCGTAAGGTTGCCTCAAGCAAACAACATCTACCAGTACCTACATATCCTAGCCTAGCCCGCCGCCGCCGTCGCCCGCACCGCAATACCGGCTGCGGTAACGTCACTCGTAGGTACGTCGACCCCTCGTGTCTACGTTGCAATTGTCACCACCGGTAAATCTGATGCGTCGCAGCATAAGCGGCAAATCGGAAAAGGGGATAAACTGAAAAAGGGTACTCAACCTGCCCAGACTGCGGTCCGTAGCTCCATGCCAAGAACGGGCCTAGTTGATGAGGAGGGTTTCATTAAGGTAGAAAAGAAGAAGAAAAAGAAGCCCTGCTCTCGTAACTTGTGTGGTACCGCACCGAGTGGACCCAACATGCTGCTGCGCCCTGCTGTGCCTACGACACAGCTGTACATTTCGCGTCTGCATCATTCCACGAAGATTGAGGAAGTGGTGCAGTACTTGAAAGTGAAGACCAACTGGACTCTGAGGGTCGAAAGGTTGGAGTCGCGCCACGACATCAACTTCAAGTCATTCGTGGTACGAGTTCCAACCCACCATCTACAGCACTGTATGAAGGAAGACTTTTGGCCGAAAGGTGTCGTATATCGACGTTTCCGAGGACGATTACGCGACACCTCGCAGCGAAACACGACGCCGTCAACTTTACGTGTATAGTTATAGTTTAAATAAGGTTTCTTAATATGTATTAGTTTGTCATTATTATTTAAGATTATTTGTGTATTTTATCTATGGGCCTTAGTAGCCTGACAATAAAATGATTATTATTATTTTGTGTTTAAAATTTATTTTCTCAGGTTCCTAGAACCTGGTATTTTTTAAAATCTCACGGGTGTAAACCAACGTGAGATTTTAAGTTTGAATACATTAGTTGTTTTGTACTGCACTGAAATTATTGTCCAAATCTAATTGTAGGAATTTCCGAACTATGCGACATGTGTTTAATATAGCTGCTTTCTGCAGTGTGAGATAAGTATATTTTGAAAGATGAATTACATTTAAACTGATAAATAGTTGTTTCGGGATGATACCTGTCGTTGACACCACTATTGGCACTATGGTTACTCTGTTCATTTTCCAAACTCTGGTAATTTCTTCTTGTAGTTCTGTATATTTCCTGATTTTTTCGGTGATCGTTTTCTGTATATTATTGGTGTTTGGGACAGCTATATCTATTATGTATGTGTGTTTGTTTTCTTTATCAACAAGTGTTATATCGGGCCTATTATTATATATTGTATGATCTGTGATTATGGTACGGTCATAATACAATTTGTAAGATTGGTTTTCTAACACAGCCCTAGGTGAGTATTTGTAGTATGGTGTGTATGGATCCTGCATGAGATTGTGTTTCATTGCGAGTTTTTGATGTATAATATTAACTAGTTGATTGTGTCTATGAGTGTAATCGTTTTGGGTGAGTGTGCTACAAGCTCCTGTGATGTGTTGTATAGTTTCAGGTTTGCTGTGGCACTTTCTGCATAAATCGCTTCGTACTGTGGGATCTTTAATTATATATTTTCTATAATTTTTGGTATTTATGATTTGGTCTTGAATGGCCAGCATGAATCCTTCTGTTTCTGGAAATAATCCACTTAATTCCAGCCATTTGTTTGAAGCTTCTTTATCAATATGTGTTTGGTATAAATCATTTGGATGTCTGCCATGAAGTTCTTTCTGTCTCCACTTTTTATGTATCTCTTCTATATGTCTCGCTTAATCTATTGTTTCAATATTGTCTTCATTAAGGTTCAGTGGTGTATATTTTTTATCTAAATCTACTATAGTTTTGTACAATTGGCTGGTATTCTTTTTCCTATTGAAAAATTGTTTTAGATTTATTATTTGTCTTTTGTGTAGATGTGATATTTCAATTATTATTATTATATTTTTTTAAAGAACATAACGCATATTTCACAAGTCATTTTAATCATTTTTTTTCTAACCGAAATTACTAAATTAACCAGTTCTATTTCTGTTTCTCTAGACAAGGCAGTTGGCATACAAGCGTTGTTTACATAATAATGTAGTCTGCAAGCTAAAATCGATGCCAATACATAAGTGGATTACCATTAAAAGAAACACCAGAAACCAGTCCGTAGCTCGAATAGCTAGCTCGTATATCATCATCATCATTAAGGACATAACCCTCCCCCAAAACGGGGGTTTTGCCATAATCGCCATGCTTGGCAGGCGGGTTGGCGATCGCAGTATGGTGGTAAAATGCATAGAGAACGCTGCTGCGCATTCTCTAGTAAGTCCCTTAGTCGCCTTCTACTACATCCACGGGAAGAAATGGGATGGTACTATTCTTTTACGTCCGGCACCACACGGCACGGCACAGCTGGAATTGTGCAAAGGACTATTTAATTATTTGGAATCGAGCCACTGTTGTCGCTCCCACCTCCCTTCCTGTGGGGTTCGGGTTGGAAGCATCTAAAGCTTTATGCCCACAGAATGGCGAGCAGCTTAAGGCGCTGGTAGCATAAATAATCAATAACTAATTCCTATTCTCTTGCGTATTATTCGGATCAGTATTGCGTTTACCAACTGCAGTACATTTGGGTGCACTGGAAGCATGAATATAATTGGGAAGAGGCTAGGAAGATTGATCTTCTTCTTAGCATGTCCATGGCAATCTAATTAGGGCTCTGCCCAGATTTCGGCTACGTGTTTGGTGCCATCACTAGCGTCCGTCAGTTCCTATAACGTGTAGATACCTGATAGGACATGCAAGACATGATGTTAAGTGTCCCATTGCTTGTGGATCAGCACCACATATCCACTCCAAGGCAGAATTGTCTATGAATTTGCACCTGAACAGGTTTTCCTTGCTTCGGCCAAGCTGGATCCGCAGAGGGATTTATAATGATGATGAATATTTACTTTGAGAAGTATAATATTATTTTTGCTTATTATTTTTTTAATTATTGTGAATGTGAGGACTATGTGGTATTTTTGTTTTTGTGTTTCTTCTCTTTCTCAGTTAATTTTTAAAGTTAATCTGGCAGTTTGAGTACTTTATGCGGCCTACCCAAATGTCTTTTCTTTGGTATTGTTCGTCAAATCGTTGAGCTCCTCAACTTCTGAGTTGAGCCGTATGATTACTGATACATGCGTGCACTGAATGGACAGGTCCACTCAATCTGTGTGGTTCTTTCCTCAAAAGACCATTTCAGACACCAATCCACATGGTCTTCACATGATCTGACCAAGATTATGTCTGAACTTTAAAAGAGACTGCGACCTCTGAGTTTGTTTCGGCCTTTCTTCTCAGAGTAGTCAGATAGGAAACGCCGACCTCATCTAGTTTAAAAAAAAATATGATTGACGTGTAAAAGTGTTTGTACAAACCTACTTACAGAAATAAATCATTTATCAAAGCATTTACCAAACATGGTGAATTAGGTTCCGTATGTCTATTTCAGCAGCAGGCATTGACAAGCGAAGAATGATTTTTGCAATATCAAAAGTCGAACATCAAAAACGAATCGCTTGCTATAGAGAAACGATGCCTACTAAACTAAAACGATATGGATCGAACCAAAGTATTGCCAAAAATGCCTAATAGTTAAACGCTTTCTTGAAATTTAGCGATCGCTTTGCCCATTACAGCATGAATATAACGTACCCTAGGTTTGTGTAATAGTTCAGTTTCCCCTAAGGATACTATTTGTACCCCCGCCGAGATATCAACTAAACTAAACAACCCCTCGAAAAGGACATCAATAGTTCAAAATGCAATA
This sequence comes from Polymixis flavicincta, assembly GCA_949987655.1. Taxonomy (NCBI): domain Eukaryota; kingdom Metazoa; phylum Arthropoda; class Insecta; order Lepidoptera; family Noctuidae; genus Polymixis; species Polymixis flavicincta. The sequence continues at coordinate 19,021,837 of OX465179.1, read as the reverse complement.
ACATAGAGCAAATAAGATTTTACAAAGGCAGACTGGGGATCCTCCAATCAGAACACAGCATTCACAAGGGAGATTTAAATCGTGTTCATTTACATCCAATGCTTGTTGATTTTAGAGCCAATAAATTGTGTTTACATATTTAGGCGATCGAATTCGTTTGTATTTTTTATTTAGAAAGGTCTCGATGGAGCGTTAGAATATTAAAGTAATCACGAAAACATTTGCGTGGGAAGTATATCAACATGTTTGTTATGGTATAGAGCACAGAAATCTTGATAATACGGCAATATTATTAAGATTTTTGTGGGATAGAACAATTATAGCCCAGTGGTAACGGCCGCGATTCACAAGTTGTAAGCCGTAGGTTCTCAACTATAACTTTACTTTTTTGAAAATTTCATCACCACTACTCTTAAAACGGTGAAGGAAAACATCGTGAGGAAATCGGCTTGTGCTAAAACCAAAAATTTGAAGACAAGTGACATCTTACAACCCGCACTGAGCCCGCGTGGTGGATTACGCCCCACTCCCTCTCACAGAGAGGAGGCCTATGTCCCAGCAGTGGGAACATTATATGCTAATAATGGTGATATTTAATGGGCCATAGTTATTATTATGTTTTTTTTTTTAAATGTCATGTAAGGTAAGGTAAACCTGGAAAGTTAAATCTGAAAGTAATTTAAAACAAGCTTATATTTTTAATCCAATCACACTGTTTATAATTCGAATTTTTCACACTTCAACATTACTTCACATTTTTCTCAACAGAATATTCCACCAATAAATAAATTCTAATTCAATCACGGATTTCCTTTGAATACACAAGTACACAGAGAAAATAATAGAGGAAATTAAAAATTCCCAGCGAATGCCAGCTTTCTATTCCAAAACAAATCATTTGAGACATCGGTTCTGCACTCTGTTTTATATTTTCTTGTTTTCTCCATTTGCTCGGAATCTCTTGCTGAATCCATTAGTTGGTCGGGGAAAAAACGAATGATTCCAGTTCGTATGTAGTTTTCAACTCATCTAAGATTTTTCTACCAGGTCACCCTTTACGGCGACACAGACTAATGAATTTTGTATGTGTTCTTTTTTATTCAGTCCTCAAAAATAATTAGTATAAATTATAATGTAAAAATAAAAAATCATAGGGCAAAAATTTGTCCGAATCGTTGTCAACAGGACAAGTGCCCAAAAGGCTGGTAGCATTGCCACGCTGAGAGCAATGCTGATTATTTTGCCATAGGCCAGCCCTCTGGTCACGTTTATTTGTTTTGGTTTTATCTGGGAGTATTGGCGGTGGTAAAACCAGGTCAGACGTGCTCCAAGAAAAAAAAAATCGGATAATGGTATATTTTTCAAAACAGAGCTATATTTTCTTCATTATCTTAACATTGACTTTGTATCAAATTAAATTTAGGTACCTCAAAACTGGAACATCTTACTATGTGACATTTAATTTTCAAAACGATATTTTCGTCAATTTTCACAAGTTACCACAACGTGTTGGAATTATCTCGTAAAAGTATCATTGCGTTTATCGAATAATAATGAAATCTAATATCGAAAAATAATGAATTGCCTTTCGAAACGCGCTGTATCAAAAAGGTCTAAAAGAAAATCACGTGTGACATGTAATTATTTCTAAGTATTTTTACATTTAATATCTTGAACAGACTTTTTTAATCAAAATAAAATGAATCTCATTTGCAACCCCAATTTTGATTCTCCTTCATCAATGAAAATAAATTGTCCACTTGAAAGCTTTGAAGATACAGACAAGTACTATAAAATTCTAAATCTTACCGAATGGTTATGAAAAAGGAAATTGCATATAGTCTACGTACTTTGTGGTTGAAGTAAAAATGAGACGCTAACTCGGACTTTTTAAATGGGTCACACAATATTAGAAGTTTATGCAGACAACATATAGGGGGCTTGTGGCTAAGTAATAACAGCCACACGGGTCGATCAATCAGGTTAAGCTACGCTTGACGTGGTTGGTCCGTGGATGGGTGACCATCTTTACATACCAATACCCCTCCATGCCTCGGAAAGCACGTTAAACCGTTGGTCCCTGGGCACGCCACGATTGCGGCGGTAAGTCCCTCTTTGAGGAGTGGCTTGAGAGGCGGCATGGCGTCCTCACCTTCCGCCTGACGCAGGTCCTCACCGGACACGGTTATTTCGGGAGGTTCCTGTTTTGGATAAGGTGGGAGGAAACGCCCGGGTGTTTCCACTGTAATGATCGCCCTGAGGACACGGTGGAACATACGGTGGAGGTCTGCCCGGCTTGGGCGGAGCATCACCGAGTCCTTGTGGAGGCGATCGGCGGCGGTGATCTCTCGCGTCCAGCCCTGGTCCAGGCCATGGTACGGAGCGAGAGTGAATGGGTAGCCGTCACCTCCTTCTGCGCAGCAGTAATGCTCGCGAAGAGGGAGGCAGCGCACGTGAGGGAGAGGCAGTCTATGCGCCCTTGCGACCCTAGCCACCGCAGAATACGGAGACGCCCTGGGCGTCGGGAATCCCAGGCTGATTTCCGGCCACCGTAGGCATGAGCTTGCGGACGGCGAGTAATGGGTAGCTCGCTGTCCGGTAAGGACCAAGCCCAAGTCGAGGGCGTGTTGCGTTCCACGCGCGCCTCAAAGAGATGTCAGCACAAAAAATGATGGGGCGGGAACACGGGTGGGTTTTAGTCAGTAAAAGTCTGGCACGCCCTCCTGCTCCACCCAGAGCGAGAGAAGTTATTTGATGATTACCCACCCAAAAAGAAAAAAAAAACTATTGGGACCTATGGGAATAAAAAATAAAATATTCCCATTCGTCCCACTAACAATAACAATGGGACAAGCGGGAATACATTTTATGTTATGCATTAAGTTCTAGAGTTATAATAAGTACAGGTATTTAAAAAGAAAATAATCAAAAAGCATCAAAAAATACGTCCGCATCGTTGTCAATGGGAAAAGTGCCCAAAAGGCTGGCAGCATTGCCACGTTGTATGGCAATGCTGATTCTTTGGCCGAAAAATAGGCCAGCCCTTTGGTCACGTGAAGAGTCGACCAACCGCTTGGAAATGCCTCGGAAAACTAAGTGGGCACTCGAACCCCATGGCCCTAGAGTTTCAACCCCAAACGGCTAGTTCCAGAAATTTAATAAATAACATAAAATTTAAACGAAGGAATACACGAATTTGTTCATATTTTTTTATCAAAATAAATATTTATGAATTCTCTGTGTTCATACACTACTCTATGTTATGATCGTCCAGCCGATATGGCTTTACTTGTATTAAAGATAAGTGCTGCGAAGACATCTCGACCCGTACCATAAAACTACTACAGATTACTTCCAAGCTTATACGAGTATACTTCTTTATTTACTTTCATACTTTTATAATAGGTCTTTACCTATGAAATTGCCGTTTTGTATGAAAAAATTTAAACGAATTTTTTTCATGAATTTTTTATTTGTATTAATCGAAGTAATCACCCATGCAATCAATGCATCTTTGCCATCGCAGTGGCAGTTTATTGATGCCCTTCTTAAAGAAATCAGCTGGACGGGAGGCAACAAATTCTTCAAAGGCATTTTGTACTGCCTCTCGGGTATTAAATTTTTTTCCCGCCAAGAAGTTATCCAAATTCTGGAAAAAGTAGTAGTCTGTAGGCGCAAGGTCTGGTGAGTAGGGCGGATGACGGAGAGCTTCCAACCCCAGTTCTTGCAACTTGGAGACCGTCTGCTGTGCAGTATGAGGTCGCGCGTTGTCGTGCAGGAGCAGCGGAGACGAGCGATTGACCAATGCTGGTTGGAGATGCGCCAGCTTCTCCATCATTGTGTTCAGTTCTTCACAGTACACATCTGCAGTAATGCTCACCCCGTTTGGTAAGAAGCTGTGATGAATCACACCGGCGCTAGACCACCAAACAGTGACCATCACTTTTCTAGGGGTAAGTTTTCGTTTAGGGCATTGTTTAGGTGCTGAACCAGGATCCAACCAACTTGCTGAGCGCTTACGGTTATCAAACAGAATCCATTTTTCATCGCAGGTAACAATGCGGTTCAAAATTCCTTCATTTGTGTGTCTGTTGAGCAGTGCAAGGCACGTCTCGACGCGTACTTCGCGCTGGCGATCATTGAGTTCGTGGGGCACCCATTTGTCAAGCTTTTTTACCTTGCCAATTTGACGCAAATGGACCAATATTGTTTTGACGCTAACGTCGAAAGCTGCTGCTAATTCAGCCGTAGATTGTGTATCATCAGCTTCCACAATCGCCTTTAATTCGTCATTGTCGACCAAAGTCTTCGGACGACCGCGAGGTTCATTTTTCAGGTCGAAATTTCCAGAACGGAAGCGAGCAAACCAATAACAGGTGGTGCGTTGGTTTGTAGTGTTAGCTCCGTAAACGTCGTTGATGTTGCGTGCCGCTTGTGCCGCGTTGCTGCCACGACGGTACTCATATTCCATAATTACTCGAATTTTTAACGTATCCATGATGACGAAAAAGATTGAAATGCGATGAAAATGTAACACTAATCAATAAAGAAATGACTACTTTTAGAAAAAAAAATCCATGTTTTTAAAATAAAATTAATTTGAAATTAGAATTCTTAGCCAAACAAAAATTATTTTGATTTGAAATGGCCAGTACTGCAGAACGGCAATTTCATAGGTAAAGACCTAATATTATCAGCACATACGATATTCTAGGGTGTCATATCGTGATGTATCTTAGTAGCTTTAGTCAATCTGTCTAGCCTGCTCCCAGCTATGTAGGGATCGGCTTTCAGTCCAACCGGATGCATCTGAATACCAGAATTTTACATGGAGCCACTGCCTATCTGACCTCCACAACCCAGTTACTGGGCAACTCGATACACCTCAAACACTCACGCTCAGCGACACCACTTTTCACTTTTCACTACATCATCATCATCCTCATTTCAGCCGAAAGACGTCCACTGCTGGATATAGGCCTCCCCCAAAAGAGGGGGTTTTGCCATAATCGCCACGCTTGGCAGGCGGGTTGGCGATCGCAGTATGGTGGTAAAATGCATAGAGAACGCTGCTGCCCATTCTCTAGTAAGTCCCTTAGTCGCCTTCTACGACACCCACGGGAAGAAATGGGATGGTGCTTGTGCACGATGCCCTGAGGTCACTTCGTACGTAGGTGCAAGTAGCGCCCAGAGCGCCAACGAACGCAGGGACATTTCGTAATAAGATTCGCTTGTGTTTTACTTATAATTTGTGTTTATAGTGATAATTTAGGTTTTATGTTAATGTAAATAACTAATAGAGCCATAGTCTAATGCATAGAATACGAAACCATAGCGATTTGTGGTATAAGTTAGCGTTAAATTGTAAATGATGTCCGATCCGTAGGAAAATAGTATGTAAAGACTTGATATGTGACTATTTTTCTTTATTAGAGTAATCAGAGTAGCATAAATATGTTTATTTGATATAATAAAGCATCGTAACATCGTGTGTTTCATTATCCTACCTCTGCGACGCCCAGAATTAGAATGACGCAGGGCCGCGCGCTAGCGTTCACTTTTATACTAGTGAGGCGGGGGGCAGGGAAAAATTAAACATATCCTCACGCTGTGGCCAAACGGGGCGTCGCAGAGAGTAGGAACATACGTCATTAGATGGGTACGATCTTTAGCTTTAAGAATACAATAGTTTTAAGTCTGTAAATATATTTTGTGCCACTTTATCAATAAATATGTGGTAGCGGGGGTGAGGAAGGGGCGGAGCCGGCAGGGGGGAAATTCTGTGTATATAAGGCGGGCCATTTTTCGCATTCGACACACTCCAGTTCGAGCGCTCAAGAAGAAAACTACTAAGAAAAAGAAGTCTGCCAGCTCCCCATTAGTTCCTCGTCGCCGTTTGCCTCCAGAATAAACTGCTTGCTCGTGTTTTAATTCATCGAGGTCCAGCCATCCCGTACATTTTGGTCCTTCGCAAGCCGGATTGCAGACCTGCGACTAGAAGATGGTTTTAACGCGAAGTCAAGACGGAGAACAAGTGAAACGTCGACAGGAAGAGCTCAACGCGCTTAAGGCCGTACAAGAGGCCCCGTCAGAGAACTCGCCTGCGCAGGGCACGTCGGGCACCGCTACCGAGACAACGGGTACTAGCAGCGGAGCCAGTACATCGACTGCTACAGAAGCAAGCACCTCTACGGGAACTGAAGATGTCAACTCCGCGTCAGAAAAACAGCGGACCTCTCAGCGCACATTGAGACCCGCCGACGCACGGTCACGCCGCTCCGTAGCCTCCCGCAAGAAACTCCTCGCGGAGTTGGAGGCGAAAGAGCGACTAGCCGACTTGAAGCTTAAGCAAGCACAGCTAGAAGCTGAAACAGAAAAACAGCGACTACGGATACAACGTCTTCAAGCAGAAGCAGACACCTCAGAAGATGAAGAAGAAATAGAAGATGACCTGGCTTCGGTTCGCATCAGCAACTGGTTAAAAGGCACCGAGTCGAACCAAACACAGCCAATACATCAAGAAGAGGTCAAGAAGACACAAGAAAATCACGTAGAAGCAGAGAAGAAGCAAGAAGATAGCACGAAAATATGTCAACCATTGATAGACGTGGCAACCTTGGCCGCCGCCCTCTCTCAAGCGGTAAGAAGCACAAGGGAACCACCGAAGTACATTCAAGAGCTTCCACCCTTCAACGGGAGCAGCGCAGATTGGCTCAGCTTCAAGACAGCATACGAAGAAACACTCAAGTACTTCACGCAAACGGAGAACATAGCACGCATACGACGAAGCCTACGCGGGACTGCAAAAGAAGCCGTCAACTGTCTCTTGGTGAGCCAACCAGATCCAAGAGTCATCATAGAAGCACTTGAAAGGAGATTTGGAAGACCAGAAGCACTCATTCACGTCGAGATGGAGAAGCTGAAGTCACTGAACCGGGTCAACGATAACCCCCGCGATTTATGCATCTTCGCCGGGCGAATAGCAAACATAGTGGGCACCATTGAAGCATTGAAGAAGCCGCAATACCTGCACAGTCCTGAGATGGCGCGAACAATTATAGAGAAACTTACTCCTATACTGAAGAGCAAGTGGTATGACTATGCAGCAACGAAGAAAGAAGGTACTCCAGAATTAAAGAAGATATCTATTTTCTTGAACGAAGAAGCGGACAAGTGTGGCGCCTATGCCTTGCCAGAAGCTACAATCGATGAAGTCGGGGGAAGAGATCGGAAGAACAGAAGAGCAGAGCGCACGTTCGCTACGGAGAGAAGAACATCAACAGAAGATCAGTGCCCTCAATGCAAACAAGATCACAAGCTACCAGACTGCAAGCAGTTCTCCGCCCTCGACATTAACGCAAGATGGGAAGTAGCAAAGAAGAACTACATCTGCTACCGCTGTCTTCGAAGCAAGCATCGACGACTTCAATGCAAAGCACCACCGTGTGGGAGACATGGGTGCGTCATGAGACATCACAAGCTGCTACATCACGACAAAGAACAGAGTAGCACTACTGACTCAGAGAAGAAAGAAATGACAGCATCCACGGTAGAAGTCACCTCGATAGCTAAACCAGGCAACAACCGACGTGCATACTTGAAGATAGCGCCCGTAATTATTAAGGGGTCGCATTCCACCATTGAAACATATGCGCTATTGGATGAAGGAAGTACCATCACCTTATTAGACGCATCGATAGCCGACGTCATCGGAGCAGATGGACCTGCGAACACCATGTGGATCCAAGGAATCGGCAGCGAGATGAAGCACGACAACAGCAAAGTCGTCAGCCTCAGCATCAGAGGAAAATATGCAGAGGAAGAATACCAAATAGAAGCTGCACGCACTATCGACAGACTGAGCTTCACACCAGAAACGGTACGCGATCAGCAGCTAGAAGACTGTGAACATCTGATCGACATCAAAGACCAGATCACCTATCAGCACGCTTCACCCAAGTTGTTAATTGGACAAGACAACTGGCATCTTATCGTGTCAAGAAAGCTGCGCACCGGTCGTCGTAATCAACCGGTCGCTTCCCTCACGCAACTCGGCTGGGTGCTACATGGCTGTCACAGTTCGCTCACAGCCAAAGTAGCGTTCTGTGGCCGGCTACAACAAAAAGAAGAAGAATCGACATTGGAAGAGCTGATCAAGAACCACTTCAGACTCGAATCCTTGTGCATCGAGCCAAGAAGACCGAAGGAAGATCCCGAACAGAAAGCTATCCAGATTCTAGAGGAAACCAGCAAGCGACTACCGGAGGGAAGGTTTGAAACCGGCCTGTTATGGAAAGAAAAAGACCGCCAGATACCAAACAACTATAAAGAAGCGGAACGACGTCTACGTTCTCTAGAAAAGAGACTGGATAAAGAAGAAGATCTCAAGCAGAAATATGAGGAGAGGATGAATAACCTATTCCAGTCAGGTTATGCAGAACCAGCTCCGACTCCAGCACCAGAAGGGAAGACGTGGTACCTACCGCATTTTCCAGTCATCAACCCAGCGAAGCCTCACAAACCACCGAGACTGGTCCATGACGCATCAGCCAAAGCAGCCGGTATATGCCTCAACGACCTGCTGTACTCGGGACCAGACCTGCTTCAGTCACTCCCCGGAGTTATCATGAGGTTCCGGCAATACGCATACGCGGTCAGCGGGGACATAAAAGAGATGTTCATGCAGGTGAAAATAAGAAAAGAAGATAGAGACGCACTACGGTTTCTATGGAGAGGCAAACGGCGGGAGGACAAACCGGAGGAATACAGAATGACCTCTGTCATTTTCGGAGCTACTTCATCTCCATGTACAGCACTATTCATCAAGAATAAGAATGCCAGTGAATTCGCGAGCAACTACCCAGAAGCTGCAGCAGCGATACAGAAGAATCACTACATGGATGATTACGTGCAGAGCTTCTCTACCATACAAGAAGCACGCGAGATAACGAAAGCAGTCGATTTTATTCACAAGAAAGCAGGCTTCGTACTGAACGGGTGGACATCAAACGACACCCGGACGATAGAAGAGTTTGGACTTTCCGAAGAAGACAACTCCACAACAGTAAGCCTGGGAGGCAAGGATACGGAGAAAACGCTGGGTTTACTCTGGCACGTGAAAGAAGACTGCATAGGTTTCAACACCAACTCCATGAAAATACCATCAGAAGTGGAAGAAAACAGGCGCTCTCCAACCAAAAGAGAAGCCTTGAGTATCATAATGGCTCTCTTCGATCCACTAGGAATGATTTCACCAATCACCACACCAGCGAAAAGGATATTCCAAGACACCTGGCGCTATAAGACTGACTGGGATGATCCGCTACCAGCGGAACTAGGAGAAAAATGGAAGAAATGGATCACATCACTCAGCATTATCCAACAGCTGAGAGTACCGCGGTGCTACGACTACGAGCAGAGTGTTTCAAGTCAGTTACACACCTTTGTCGACGCGAGTGAAGAAGCATACGCCGCTGCGGTATACTGGAGGACGGAACGCTGGGATGGCAGCGTGCACGTGTCACTAGCAGCTGCCAAAAGTCGCGTCACACCCCTCAAGCCAATCTCCATGCCCAGGTTGGAGCTACAAGCAGCCCTACTAGGAGCACGCCTCGCGCAGACGGTGATTGAGGAGCACGACTACCAGATAGAGAGCAGAACCTACTGGAGTGATTCACGCACAGCATTAGTGTGGATCAGGTCAGAACCGCGCGTCTACAAGTCCTTCGTAGCCCATCGACTGGCTGAGATCGAAGAAACCACCAAGAAGAATGAGTGGAGGTGGCTCCCTTCAAAGGACAATGTGGCCGACGATGCGACCCGCGATATTCCGGACAGCTTCAGCGCGACGCACAGGTGGTTCCGGGGGCCGTCATTCCTGAAACTACCAGAGTCACAATGGCCAAAAGAAGAGAGCGTGGTGAAATACGACACGGGAGAAGAAAGGCAGAAGTGTCATTCGTGTCAACAAGAAGACAATCACGAACAAGATTACCTGCCGAAGATCGAGAGGTTCTCGAAGTGGCTTCGACTCATAAGGGCGACAGCACGAGTTCTACAATTTATAGACCTGTGCAGAATAGACAAAGATACAGTCGCAGCCACCCGAAAAAGAACAAAGGCAATCGAAACAAAGGAAGTGGATTGGCGCACCCACACAAGCACGCCGCCTAACCGAATAAAAAAGGCCGTACCTCACGACGCCCGCAGCTACCTAAATATATCTGCAGCATACTTAATAAGAGCGGAACAATTATGGGTTCGGGCCAGCCAGCAAGAGAGCTTCAGAACTGAGATAGAACGCATCAGAAGAGAAGGCGCACCCAGCAACAGCGACCGCCTAAGTCATCTCAGTACCTACATCGACGCAGAAGGCACCGTACGTCTACGAGGACGAGTGACCGCAGCACAAGAAATAGCAGAAGACACGTCCAACCCTCCGATACTGGACGGCAAACAGACATACACACGACTATACATAGCTCATGTCCACGAGAAACTCCATCACGGTGGCGTGGAAACGGTCGTGAACGAATTAAGACAGCGGCTATGGATTTCAAAAATACGCCCAGCTGTAAGGAATATAATAAAGAGTTGCCTGCCATGCCGCATAAGAAAAATGAAACCAGCGAGCCCTCTCACCGGAAACCTACCACCGGAACGCCTCGCACACCACACGCGCCCATTTACGTTCTCCGGCCTCGACTACTTCGGTCCTATAGAAGTGACGGTCGGCCGCCATCACGAAAAAAGATATGGCGCCCTCTTTACGTGCATGACGTCACGAGCGATACACATCGAAGTTGTATATTCATTGAGTGCCGACTCGGCTGTATCGGCCCTAAGAAGATTTATAGCGAGAAGAGGCTGCCCGAAGGAACTGTGGAGCGACAACGCTACGTGTTTTAAAGCAGCGGATAAGGAGCTCGGCACAGCGGCACTCGAAGCGCTAGAACACGAGACCACGTGTCGTCACATCACCTGGAGGTATATCCCTCCCGCAGCCCCATTTATGGGAGGGACATGGGAACGAATGGTACGTTCAGTAAAAGAAGCGCTGAAAATTACGTTGAACGAGCGATACCCAAGCGACGAAACATTAGTGACGCTGCTGACAGAGGTCGAAAATACAGTAAACTCACGACCACTTACCCATGTTTCGGTCAACCCTCAAGACCCTGAGGCGTTGACACCGAATCACATACTCATCGGTCCTAACTCACACGTACCGATACCAGGTCATTTCGAAGAAAAAGACGTGACAGCCCGCCAGCAATGGAAACGAGCACAAGTCCTGGCGGACATTTTTTGGAGAAGATGGGTTAAGGAGTACATGCCTCTACTGCAACAACGGCGGGAGCCTATCAGTGCAGGCACCCAACCCAAGATTGGTGACCTCGTCATCATATGCGACGGTAATCTACCTCGCAACACCTGGCCAAGAGGTCGCGTCAGCAAACTGTATCCAGGCACCGACGGGGAAGTTCGAGTGGTAGACGTCATCAGCAGCAGCGGCCATGTCCTACGGCGCCCTACCAAGAAGATCATCGTGCTACCAACAGAGTCGCAGAGTAGCGACGGCGGGAGAATGTGCACGATGCCCTGAGGTCACTTCGTACGTAGGTGCAAGTAGCGCCCAGAGCGCCAACGAACGCAGGGACATTTCGTAATAAGATTCGCTTGTGTTTTACTTATAATTTGTGTTTATAGTGATAATTTAGGTTTTATGTTAATGTAAATAACTAATAGAGCCATAGTCTAATGCATAGAATACGAAACCATAGCGATTTGTGGTATAAGTTAGCGTTAAATTGTAAATGATGTCCGATCCGTAGGAAAATAGTATGTAAAGACTTGATATGTGACTATTTTTCTTTATTAGAGTAATCAGAGTAGCATAAATATGTTTATTTGATATAATAAAGCATCGTAACATCGTGTGTTTCATTATCCTACCTCTGCGACGCCCAGAATTAGAATGACGCAGGGCCGCGCGCTAGCGTTCACTTTTATACTAGTGAGGCGGGGGGCAGGGAAAAATTAAACATATCCTCACGCTGTGGCCAAACGGGGCGTCGCAGAGAGTAGGAACATACGTCATTAGATGGGTACGATCTTTAGCTTTAAGAATACAATAGTTTTAAGTCTGTAAATATATTTTGTGCCACTTTATCAATAAATATGTGGTAGCGGGGGTGAGGAAGGGGCGGAGCCGGCAGGGGGGAAATTCTGTGTATATAAGGCGGGCCATTTTTCGCATTCGACACACTCCAGTTCGAGCGCTCAAGAAGAAAACTACTAAGAAAAAGAAGTCTGCCAGCTCCCCATTAGTTCCTCGTCGCCGTTTGCCTCCAGAATAAACTGCTTGCTCGTGTTTTAATTCATCGAGGTCCAGCCATCCCGTACAGTGCTATTATTTTACGTCCGGCACCACACGGTACACTACGTCACTCTCAATAAATGACCTAGAGTCAATACTTATGTCTTAATCATCTGCCTAGCCTTTTCCCAACTATGTCGGGGTCGGCTTCCTGTCTAACCGGATGTACCTGAATACGAATATTTTACATGGAGTGACTACCTATTCGACCTCCACAACACATTTACTGGGTAATACGATACTCCTTGGTAAGACTGGTTGTCAGACATTCGGGTTTCTGACGACCCGTAACGACTTTCAAAGATCCACAAATGACAGCTGGGAACAACGGCTTAACGTACTTCTCAGTCACGGAGGGGTCTTGGTATGTTAAGATCGTCACCCATCCACGGACCAACCGCGGCAAAGGTAGCTTAACCTGATCGATCGACTGTGCGGCTGCTTACTTAGCCACAAGCCGCTTAATAGTTATATAGAGGCATGAGGAACCGGGTGTAAAGTTCATTCATCCTCTATTGGCAAAGGAGGATCCTCCGAGCAGACGGGTGTTGTGTCCGGTGGGCAACTGCCCGACGGTTGAAGTCGGGATGTTGTATATATGTGAGTCTCGTGGTAAACTCTGACAGCGCGATGTAGGATTTTTGTGACGTCCAGACTTGCGTAGTTCGCATGTGGCATTGTAGATGGTGCCACATCACTTTTTGTGTTTCAAGATATTCGTTGCGAAGTATTTTTTTGTAGTTCCGCTACATTACTCCCCCCCGGAGACCGGAGGTCGATAGTGGGCTGAGTCAGTGTTGTTTGCCAGGGCCAGCTGTTGTTTCAGTGGGTCGGAACCGCGTGTCGCATAGTTCGCGGTGAGTCGGAACTGACTGCGGTGGTGCGAACTCCAGTGATTTGGGGCCGGTTCTGCTCTGGTGCGGCGCGATGTGGCTGACTGCTGTTATCGACCGGGAGATCGAGCTCTCGACCGGCCGAAGAGCAGTAGTGCCGTGGTCGCTTGTTGAGGCTGAGGGTGGTGACCAGGAATGTACTTCCGCTGCATGGTGGTGGTCAGGAATACCCATTTGAAGCTGACTGGCTATCTGCCTCGCAGCCTGAAAGCTTGAGAAAGTGGTCTTGATGATATGATGATGACGCCACGCTGAAGTGTTGCACGAAGGCTGCGCTGACGTTGTTTCTCAGGGTCACCAGTATAGAGGCATAATTGGTAAAGGGAGACCCTCCAACTAAACGAGTATTGTGTCTGGTGGGCAACTGCCCTCTGGTTGAAGTCGGGATGTTGTATACAAGATGTTGATTTGCATCCTAGTCAAATTCAAGGACGTTATTATGCTAATGATTCTCGACCCAAATCAACAATAAAATGGGTAGGTATTTTTTTTAATATTTTTTCGTTTACTAAAATCCGTAAGTGTGAACCAGCCGTATTTAAACGCGGCCCGTCTGATACTAGCCTAACCGCGCTTTCACACACAAACGCAAACAATACTCGTACATCCATTCACAACGCTTGCGCGATCGTTCGTTCGGGCGCCGCGTGCGCGGCCCCCCGCCCGCCCCCGAACCAACAGTGTGTTTGATGTCGCCGAAATGTGCGTGCGCGCTTCTCAGTTCTCGGTAAATTGTTGAGACGTCATTCGATACAAAGTGCAAGATGACGGACAATTACACTAATGTCGAGTTGGTGGAGATGGTCCGCCTGTATGCCATCAGTGGAGACAGCCTACGTGGAGCCATCCGGATGTTCACGGAAATGTTTCCCGATCGGGAACCCCCATCACAGAGCGTCATGCTGGCTGCTACGCAAAGACTGCGGGATCATCGGCTGTTCCCCGGCATGCTCAAGCTCGCGGCAGCGTAGATAGGCCTGCCTGTCGCCTTGCAGGAAGACATCCTGGAATACTTCCAGCGAGAACCACGGGCAAGCACGCGGGAGGCTGGTCGACGCTATGGAGTGCACCACACCACAGTGTACGTGCAAGGATCATTAGTGCTTTCGACACTTTAAAACGAATGTGTAAGTGTTACGTAAACTAAAGGAAAACCAGCTACGTCGTGCTCGATTGTGCCAAGTGTGATGGTGGCTACTTTGAACAACTCCTCCGGGTAACTTAAGTAGGTAATTTATTTATTTGTACATTTTGTAAATACGTTGTTAGCTTAATCAATTTTATTAGTGTTAATTAGTTGATTTTAAATTTTTAACTACGCCAATAATACCTAAGAGTCGAAAGTATCACCACCTACTTACACTTAACTAGCAAATCTTTCCATTTCCATCAAACCTAAAAAACATTTTTAAACTTAGTAGATCGGTACATCAACTAAGGTAGGTAGGTAGGTATTATTACCGGTCCTAAGCCTTAAGTAGTAAAGAAAATTTCAAATCAACCAATTTAATCCACAAATAAAAACAAAATCATTACGAAAAGCTTAGGCTGAACGATAGCATTAGAGCAAAACGAACATTTTATTAATCATCTGATACCAGGTCAGTGAACTTTTCTTTGGCGCACTAGTATTAGGTACTGTCATTAGTAAGATTTCCGTATTCTAATGATGCTTAAAAAGAGGTAATTATCAAACTAAATTTATGACAATAATGTAGGTGATTTTCCAAATAAAATTAGGTAAAAGTATTGCTACCGGTCGCTCAGCTCATTCATTGCTCGCCGCTCGGTCGCGCACGCTTGAATTTGGTTCGTAGGTAAGACGTCGACACTCACGCACACAGCTGCGTTGTCGCTGTTGCGTAGTCGGGTGATTCTCTTTTATTTGTATTGAATTAAGGGTTTAATTCTGAAATACTGTTAAATTTCAACAACAAAAAAAAGCAGCGCTTATTAGTTATTGCCCGGTACTGTACTTTCAATTGATTATTTATGTCTTTTATGACAACTACCTGGAATTTGACGAGGATGCAAAACAACATCTTGTATATGTGAGTCTCGTGGTAAACTCTAACTGCGCGATGTAGGATTTCTGTGACGTCCACACTTGCGTAGTTCGCATTTGGCATTGTAGATGGTGTCACATCACTTTTTGTGTTTCAAGATATTTGTTGCGAAGTATTTTTCTGTAGTGCCGCTACAGTTATGTCTTAGTACAGAGCAATTTCAAAATCAACAATAGTTCAATTTGACTTACATCATTCAATAGAACGTAGCCAATTTGCTCCCTGAACTTGCCAGTTGTAGGTATAGGTACAAGTTTCCTTACAATTCTGACTTCAATAGAATGCAGAAGCAGGCAATACCAACAGGTGCAACCATATTGCAAATGTTATTGAAGACAGTGAAGTAATATTAGTTTCTGAATGGCATTGCTTTCTAAGTAGTATGTTTTAGAATAAGATACCAATTTGACACGTTCTCCTTTTATTAAGTTTTACTCTATCTATCTTTCATGTATACGAAGGTAAATTGTTTTTGTTAACAGTTTGTGGAAGTTCCGTTGATAAAGATAGCTATTTACTCGTAATAATGTCTTGTTACTATCGGGACAGAAAAAAAAAACATTCTGTGTTATGGTACAAACTATGTGCCAGATTTCATCCAAATCCGTTAAGCCGTTTTTGCGGGAATGAGTAACAAACATACAAATATCCAAAATAACAAACTTTCACATAAATAATAATAGCTTTTGCCCGCGGCTCTGACCGCGTGGATGTCGGCTATCTAATAAAAGGTTGCGTCGCGTAATAGGCTATGTTCTTTTCCACATCCCAGGCTATATATATACCTCTACCAAATTTCATGAACATCGGTGCAACGGTTTAGGCGTGACAGCGTAACAAACAGACAGACAGAGCTACTTTCGCATTTATAATATTAATAACAATAATATTTATAACATTAAATTAATATAATATTATATTATAGTGAGGAGTAGTAGGATTATTACACAAACATATTCGTTTAGGAAAATGAAAACGTGAATTATGCTATGTTAAATGTGAATCTAGGTCGTAGTCCCTTAAAGATTGAAGTGAGTGATACAATGATCAAAATGGCATGACGGATCCTGTTTTATAAACGTTGATTAAAGTTAAGTAATTATTAGCGAATGTTTAACCATACATTTTTTGACATTTAACCATATCTTAATTTTAATCATCGTTTATAAATAAAATGCCCCTAAATGTCCCAATATTTCGGGTTATTCGATTTACGAATGACCTAAATTCAATCCACATTTTTCTTTTATTAAAATGAAAAGATTAGAAACAGGCGGCATCTTAATTACTGGATACGTTATAACAAAGTCCTTTATTTAGCCGATTTCTTAAGCTTCAGTTTAAAATTCTATAAACGCTTTCTTTTGTTCGTTTACGAAGAAAAAACCGACTTCGGCTTTAATAGAAAATACACTTTATTTTAATAAAGGTAACGTCCATTTTCAATTCCGTATTTCTTAAGAGTACTGTAAACATTCCTTCAGTGATTATTTTTAAATGGCGGCTCTTTAATAGGCCCCATTTTGACTCAACTCCCAATAAATTATTTTAGATTGGCGACCTTTAGACCCAAAAGGCTATTGTTATACGTAGCTCCACGTAGTTCTAATTTACTGAGCCTAAGGTACTACTTGTTTTGCCGACACTTAAATAGGTACTAAAAAAGTAAATAGCACTTAAGTGTACTAATGTTTTGTTGGAAGAAATCTTTATTTAAAAAACTTCAGGCAATTTAAAACTTCAATCTTATTCATCAAGACTCCTGTTTTATTCAATAACACAAACTTCATTACAATATTTATTTAGGTCGAACGCAGCGGTAGTTTGTAATTTGAATCAGAGTACCAATTTTGTTTGATTGGAGTGCTTCTGTTCCAGGAACATTCTGTTAATCAAAGTTTGTTATCATTGGTCTCTTAAGTGCTAATTAAACCAATTCAAATGACACCTAAACTGCGTTCAAGAGCTGTCTGATTGACAGGTTTAGATGTGGTGATCGCGTTCAGTTTCTTTGGTGAAATCCGCCCTTAGATTGACGACCCCTGACCTTTCACATCGATCTACTCATCAAGTTGTTCCATACCGTAGGGCCTAGCACGAACGGGCGGAGTAAACGTATCGTAAATTCTTACGATTTTGGTATTGAAAATACTTACTCGCTTCGCACATAATTTTAGCACGGGAACGTACTACCGCAGTTTTAAGATCCTAATACAGATTATAAACAATTTCTCAAATCTGTGAACCAAATTTCATCCAATGCTTTCGCGCGTATGTCAGTAAAGCTAAGTCGGCATGATTTTTTCCCACATCTACAACAATTATCAATTTACAGAAAACCATAATGAAATTTTTTTAATTTATAAAATCAAAAAAACCCGACTGCCTAAAAAGTGAACTTTAATTAAAAAAGATAGAAACAAGAAACTTGTTTTAAAAGGATGACTATCAGGCTGAATACTATAAGCAATGTCATGCAGTCGGAGGCACCTTTTAAATTTAACAATAAAGACCTTTATTGTCTATACAACATGTCGTTTTGCATCCTCGTAAAAGTCAAGAAGGTAACTATGCTAATGATTCTCGACACGAATCAATAATAAAATAAGTAGGTTTTTTTTTTCTTCATATTTTCGGAAATCGGCATGTGTGGGACACGCATGTTAAAACGCGGCCCGTGTGATATCGCACTGTAACACACAGCGACGTAGTCGTGCGACACAGCCTACCGCATACGGAACGGGGCGATTCTGTTCTTTGAAAGAGGTGTATTCTGAAATACTGCTAAACTTAAATAACTAAAAAAACAAGTATGTATTCATTCCTAATGAGCAGGTATCGTAATTTTATTTGATTATTTATGTCTTTCATAACAGCCTCCTGAAATTTGACGAGGATGTAAAACGACATGTTGTATACACTTAAACCTTTTTCAAGAATCACTCCGTCTAATGGGGAAAACCGTATGAAAATCTGTCACGACTTTATATTAAATATACAGAGTACTGATTTCGTTTCTGGACTTTATTTATAGGTGGATACTATTGTGCGGGTCGCATGAACTGAAACCAAAATACTATAACATATTTGTATTTTCGATTAAAAAATCGTTCGAATTAATGTTAGGTACATTTACTTCGCGCGTTCGTACCAGGGCCTCAGATTGTTTCAGGAATCCAATAGTCATTAATAAATTTTCACCGCGAAACCACTTTGTGAATTGATTAATTTGAAATTGTTCGGGCTTCGAGATTTATTAAGTGTCTGGAATTATTGATAGTGAATTTCTGTACCCTGATTTAGAATAACGGTATTGTTACTGGTTACTTGGTAAACGTATTACAAATTGGATTGGGTTTTGACCGATAAAAGGTCTTGAAATATTATTGGCGAAGCCTTTCTTCCTTTGGAGGGCGAGATTTTATTTCTAAATAGGTTTATAGGATTTTAAAATAGAAAATGTTAATCTGAGAATAGGCGCTAAACTCTTCAAAGAAGATGTTTTTTTATAGGTAGCTAATGAACCAGTGTTGCCAAACGGTATCGGGTTACCCCGTAACTGTGATAAGGAGATCCGAGTCACTTCATGTAAAACACTGGTGTTATTATCTATTAGGACCGGAAGCCGTCCCCAACATAATTGGGACACGGCTAAGCAAAAAATATCTATCATAATGTGAATGCAACCGCGTACCACAAGACGTAGCGTTAGAAGGCCTCCAACTAGGTGGACCGTTGAACTGGTGAAGACTGCAGGAATCCGCTGGATGCTAGAAACATTTGGGATTACGTCCAGCAGTGGCCGTTTTTCGTCTGAAATGATGGTGATGATGATCTTCTTCTTAGCGTATCCATGGCAAAAGAAACAAACGTCTTTGACCCAAAACCCAACTGCGTGAACTCCGCTCACTGACATAGCCAGAACATCATCAAAAGCACAGGTCACAGGACACGGCGCAGGATCGAAGGTGGACCATTGTCTGCGTCTATCATTATCATGATGATGATGAAAACAATAGTTTCAATCTGCACCCTAATTGCGTAACTCACGATTAATGATAATCGGTTTCAATTTGACAGTTCAACAGTTTTCATTGCGTTATTTACGTTGTTGTACAGACACATTTTTCGACCATATGAAGCAATGTCAAGTTTAACAATCTGTTTCAAAACGAAACAGATTATGATGAATCGTGAGTTACGCAATTAGGGTGTTGTTTATCGCATCAATGAAAGCAATCTCACTACTATACTACACTTATAGTTTATAGCAGAAACCATATTCAATTTCCACTCAATCAAATCCGAATCCCAAATGGCAACGTACATACATAACACATCTAGGATTCTGGGTACTTTCACTAAAGCAAAACTCTTATTTATTTTTATCGTATGTTTGGAAACAACCTTATCAGCTACAGACTTGTAACACGTATCTCCATGTATACCTACTAGCTATCAGCTACGTTTCGTATTCCAATTTTGTGAACGAATAAAACTGGCTCATCCATACGATGGTACATGTGAAATGTGTCTGGGCACACACGACTACATATAAAGCTGTACATATCCAGTATATGCTGACCTCTCATTGTACGGAAAAAGTGTATCAGAAACATTGGTATACAAAAAAACCGAAGATACACAATCAGCGTCTCATAAACGTCTGCATAAATGGGCGCAATGTGCGCTGGTGTCACTAGTATCGTTTGTCATCTTTCAGTCAGTCTTTTTGGTCATTGCTTTGTAAAAATCACTTTATGTCATGCGTGTAAGTTTGAATTTGCAAAAAATATTTATTTGCTATGCAAGGCTGCAAAGCTGTTTTTTGGCGCAAGTACTTGCATTGAAAGCTGAGCAAACGAAGGATTCTAGAATTTAAACATGAGCGAAGAGAGTGGTTCAAATATAGAATCCTGAGCGTAGCAAATCTTTTAAAGGTAGGTACGAGACGCAGAATACCTTTAATGCCGAGAGAAACACAAAAATTTTCACCACACTACAGCGAGGAAAATGCTAGGTGGAAGAAAAACAGCCTAAATAATATTTTAAATTAGTGTAGTTCAAAGAAGTATGGATAGCATTGCATTTTAGTCTTCGAAAACGTTTTCACACCTATGGAATGTCTCCAGGCATTGGACAAATTGCACACTTGTATGTACTTTCCGCGCGATCCTTACGGAAGAAAATCAATTCGGCATAATAATAGGTCTTTACCTATGAAATTGCCGTTTTGTATGAAAAAATTTAAACGAATTTTTTTCATGAATTTTTTATTTGTATTAATCGAAGTAATCACCCATGCAATCAATGCATCTTTGCCATCGCAGTGGCAGTTTATTGATGCCCTTCTTAAAGAAATCAGCTGGACGGGAGGCAACAAATTCTTCAAAGGCATTTTGTACTGCCTCTCGGGTATTAAATTTTTTTCCCGCCAAGAAGTTATCCAAATTCTGGAAAAAGTAGTAGTCTGTAGGCGCAAGGTCTGGTGAGTAGGGCGGATGACGGAGAGCTTCCAACCCCAGTTCTTGCAACTTGGAGACCGTCTGCTGTGCAGTATGAGGTCGCGCGTTGTCGTGCAGGAGCAGCGGAGACGAGCGATTGACCAATGCTGGTTGGAGATGCGCCAGCTTCTCCATCATTGTGTTCAGTTCTTCACAGTACACATCTGCAGTAATGCTCACCCCGTTTGGTAAGAAGCTGTGATGAATCACACCGGCGCTAGACCACCAAACAGTGACCATCACTTTTCTAGGGGTAAGTTTTCGTTTAGGGCATTGTTTAGGTGCTGAACCAGGATCCAACCAACTTGCTGAGCGCTTACGGTTATCAAACAGAATCCATTTTTCATCGCAGGTAACAATGCGGTTCAAAATTCCTTCATTTGTGTGTCTGTTGATAAGTGCAAGGCACGTCTCGACGCGTACTTCGCGCTGGCGATCATTGAGTTCGTGGGGCACCCATTTGTCAAGCTTTTTTACCTTGCCAATTTGACGCAAATGGACCAATATTGTTTTGACGCTAACGTCGAAAGCTGCTGCTAATTCAGCCGTAGATTGTGTATCATCAGCTTCCACAATCGCCTTTAATTCGTCATTGTCGACCAAAGTCTTCGGACGACCGCGAGGTTCATTTTTCAGGTCGAAATTTCCAGAACGGAAGCGAGCAAACCAATAACAGGTGGTGCGTTGGTTTGTAGTGTTAGCTCCGTAAACGTCGTTGATGTTGCGTGCCGCTTGTGCCGCGTTGCTGCCACGACGGTACTCATATTCCATAATTACTCGAATTTTTAACGTATCCATGATGACGAAAAAGATTGAAATGCGATGAAAATGTAACACTAATCAATAAAGAAATGACTACTTTTAGAAAAAAAAATCCATGTTTTTAAAATAAAATTAATTTGAAATTAGAATTCTTAGCCAAACAAAAATTATTTTGATTTGAAATGGCCAGTACTGCAGAACGGCAATTTCATAGGTAAAGACTAATATATCGCTTGCACTAGCGCAGAGTTTAAAAAGGGTTTTTCTTCATCGATGCTGGCCTCGCTCATATTTTATGATTTCTTACGATTTTAACAAAAAACAAACCAACAATATGGAAAATGAATTGGACTGGCTGTATTGTGAAAATGATTGAATATAAAGGTTCAAATTTCAAAATCGCTTTCCACTCTAGCGGATAAAATGCACTTTTACACGCAGATTTCGAATGAAAAACAGAATCTTTCCGAGGTTGTGAGGTGAAAATGTCTTTCTTCATGGGAGCAACGTCATCATAGCCAAAAAGTTATTAGCTGTCCCATTGCATAATCAACCTATCGTTTTCCCACTGTTGGGACACATGCCTCCTCTATGTGACAGGGAGTGAGCCGTAATCTACCACGCGGGCCTAATGCGTGTTGGTAGATGTCACATGCCATCTCCATTCAAATTTTTGGTTCTAGGATATGCCGATTTCCTCACAGTGTTTTCTTTCACCGTTTTGAGAGCAATGGTGATGAAGTAAAATTCACTTGATATAAAGCGCCTATCTGGGTTCGAACGTACGACCTCCAACACGTAAGTTGCGGTCGTTACCACAGCTGTCACATCATCATCATCATTTCAGGCGACAGACGTCCACTGCTGGACATAGGCCGCCCCCAACATACCTTTTCGACCCTAATGTATTGGACACCTGACTTTGTTTTCAATGTATACAATGTGAGGTCAGTTTATACTGGAATTTGTGTCGCTATGTCTCGTCTTACGTACCTCTGATGTATCCAGACTGGGTTGTCTAATTTTTACACATCTTTTATACAGTTCTATTGAGGTTTCTCTAGGAATAGTTTGGGAGGAAATAAAAGTGGCATGAAGTGTTGACTGTAATTGACATTGTCTTAGGGACGGAATTAATCAGGAGTTCAGAACTTGGCTGATATTTGTAGCTTTCTGAGAAGGGAATGATGTACCTTATAATCCGTTTTTTTATTAGGTAGCTAATCTTAGGAACTAGGCTTTATTTTATAGAACTCCTCCCTTTTGTGCAATGCTTCCCTGGTATGTGTGAGTCTCGTCCAGGTCATACCCGTGATCTTCTGTAGGTGGCCCAACCTGCCTATTGATCTACCAACGCTCCTTCTACCGTCTCTTGGCAAGCATTCCGTTAGGGCTCTGCTCCACCTACTATAACGTTACGATAATTCATAGAAATAGCAGAAAAAGCTATCGTGGGACTGGTTAGTCATGGACCCGTGTAATATGTGATCAGTTTTTGAGTGTCGCATTGTATGAATACTTTTATTACCTTGGATTCTGCCTGTAAAAATAATTATTGTACGTGTAAATGAAAAACTAAATGGTAAACTCCAAAATAACATCCACTACAAATAATTTAAACCCTTTCTCAATCAGTATCGAACTGGCCGCAAGAAGCGATCGCGACACATAACAATAGACGTTGAAACTGCTACAGAGGATAATACCTTTTCCAATTTACCTGCGGTCACCCCGAATAATGATGTCAGCTATCAATAAATTAAATCTTGTGACCTGTATTAAGCCTGACAATAGGCAACATAGTAATTTAAAGTAGAATAGACACAATAACTAAGCTGGTATCTATAATAAGGTTCAATAAATAATAACGTTGTATCTATACTTAACGAAGATAACGGAGAGCTGTGGTGACCCAGTGGAAACGGCCTCGACTTACGAGTTGTTGTAGGTCGTAAGTTCGAACTCAGGGAGACGCTGTTCTTAGTACAAATAATTTCATCACCACTGCTCTCAAAACGACGAAGGAAAACATCGTAAGGAAACTAGCATGTCCTAGAACGCACTGGGCCGGCGTGGAGGATACGCTGTTCTTAGTGTAAATAATTTCATCACCACTGCTCTCAAAACGGTGAAGGAAAACATCGTGAGGATACCGAAAATTCGAAGACATGTGACATCAGCCAACCCGGACCGCGCCCGCTTCGTGGATAACGGCCGACTCCCTCTTGCCGACAGGAGGCCTATGTATATCCCAGCAGTGGGAGCGTTATAGGCTGATCAAGATGATCTATATTATTAACGCCATCGAAACGTATGCCTGGTTTCACCGAAGGGTTTTTTTTTTTTTTTTGGGTGGGAAATCATCAAATAACTTCTCCCGCTCTGGGTGGAGCAGGAGGGCGTGTCAGACTTTTACTGACTAAAACCCACCCGTGTTCCTTCAGTAGCCCGTATGCCAGGGGCTGTGGTGTTTCTTTCGAACAAACCCGCACCCCTGGCAGGCATCGACCCTTGCGGGTCCCATCATTTTTTGTGCTGACATCTCTTTGAGGCGCGCGTGGAACACAACGCGCCGTCGACTTGGGCTTGGTCCTTACCGGACAGCGAGCTACCCATTACTCGCCGTCCGCAAGCCCATGCCTACGGTGGCCGGAAATCGGCCTGGGATTCCCGACGCCCAGGGCGTCTCCGTATCCTGCGGCGGCTAGGGTCGCGAGGGCGCATATGCTGCCTCTCCCTCACGTGCGCCGCCTCCCTCTTCGCGAGCATCACTGCTTCGCTGAAGGAGGTGACGGCTCCCCATGCCCTCTCGCTCCGTACCATGGCCTGGACCAGAGCCGGACGCGAGAGATCGCCGCCGCCGATCGCCTCCACGCGGTGCTCCGCCCAAGCAGGGCAGACAGCCACCGTGTGCTCCACCGTGTCCTCAGGGCGATCTTCGCAGTGGAAACACCCGGGCGTTTCCTCCCACCCTATCCGAAACAGGAACCTCCCGAAACAACCGTGTCCGGTGAGGACCTGCGTCAGGCGGAAGGTGAGGACGCCATGCCGCCTCTCAAACCACTCCTCAAAGAGGGGACTTACCGCCGCAATCGTGGCGTGCCCATTCACCGAAGGGTTAGGTAGAAGTGTATATCCACCCACATTTCGCCAGTTAAATCTCACGTTATAGGGGCGAGCCTATTGCCATAAACAGGGCACAAATACGGACTCCGGGCTGATACTGAAAAATACCTAATATAAGAACCCAACAACACTGTCCAACCAGAAAATCGAACTCAAGACGTCATGCTCAGCAGCGGTAGCAACCATTAGAGCAACGTGGCTGTTTATACTACACAAATCTAAACTTTTAACGCCATCTAATTGTTCCTTTGTTATTATTTATGGTTAGTAATTATTTCTTAGTCAGTAATTTATGGTTCCGTGTGGTATAGGACGTAAAAGAATAGCACCATCCCATTTCTTCCCGTGTCGTAAAAGGCGACTAAGGGACTTACTAAAGAATGGGCAGCAGCGTTCTCTATGCATTTTACCACAGTACTGTGATCGCCAACCCGCCAGCCAAGCGTGGCGATTGTGGCAAAACCCCCCTTTTAAGGGAGGTCTATGTCCGGTAGTGGACGTCTTTCGGCTGAAATGATGATGATGAATTTATGATTACCTATTTATAGAATTCAGACAAGGCGTGGGCTTTCCTCAAAGATCCTTTTCAATCGGGTTTCATCTTTAGGTTTGAACAAAACAAACAAACTGTTTTTTTTTTACATTTTGTAGTTTACTTATATCATTCACTTTTGTCAACTACTTACTATAGAATCATCTTTGACCTAAATTCCCCGTAATCAAGTATTCGTGACTAACAATTTACTTTTAATTTAGGTCGGCTGCTAACATTGAACTTGTAATGTCTGCTTGGGTAACCTTTTTGGTATTATAAGTAGATAAGACGTAACGCTGACCTTTTGCTCAAACGCATGATTTTCCGTCATGACAGGACTTTGTCTGCATCTGCCTAGCCTTTATCCAACTATGTTGGGGTATTTTTACTTTTTTGAGGGTGGGAAATCATCAAATAACTTCTCCTGCTCTGGGTGGATCAAGAGGGCGTTTCAAACTTTTACTGACTAAAACCCACCCGTGTTCCCTCAGTTGCCTGTGTGCCAGGGGCCACGGTATCTATTTCGAACAACCCGCACCCCTGGCAGGCATCGGCCCTTGCGGACCCCACCAATTGGTGCTGACATCTCTTTGAGGCGCGCATGGAACACAACGCGCCATCGACCCGGGCTTGGTCCTTACCGGACAGCGAGCTACCCATTACTCGCCGTCCGCAAGTCCGCGCCTACGGTGGCCGGGAATCAGCCTGCGATTCCCGACGCCCAGGGCGTCTCCTGCAGCGGCAAGGGCCGTGAGGGCGTATATACTGCCTCTCCCTCACGTGCGCTGACTCCCTTTTCGCGACCATCACTGCTTCGCAGAAGGAGGTGAAAGGTATCCATGCACTCTCGCTCAACTATGTTAGGATTGGTTTCAGTCTAAGCAACTAGCAACAAGCGACTGGCACCCATAACAACACATAATGTCATAATAAGAAGTAGCTGTAGTGTGTCCTCGCACTCACTGGCGAACGGTCTATTGAAAGGCTAAAGCTGGAGCAAGACAGCGCTTCCGTACCAAACCCAATCGTTCCACCTGCTGAAAATCTCTCACTTAAACATGAGTTGTCTTGGCTTACCTGGAAGTCTTTAAATAGACTACGGACTCAGGTAGGCCGAAGTAAAAACATCCTGCTCAGGTAGACATTGACAAAACCTGGTGCTGGCCCCCAAACAATTACTGTCTAGGGCATCTTGTTGTCTGCATGCTTCAGGAATTGATGGATGCTATATAAATTGCTAAGCTGGTAGCCAAATTCTGGGCTAACCGTGTACAGGATAACTTTTTATCCAGTGCGCAAACTGTAACCATGAATTCATCATATTATTTTAGACCCCCTACCGCAGAAATTTTTCGCCGGTTATAAAAAATATATCAGCTGTTTCATAGAAGAGTGCAATACCTACGCGGTCAAAATGTATGGAACAGCTGTTTTTTTTTTCTGTAACCGATCAAATTCTGCGCTAGGGGGTTTAGAATGATATGCTGAATTCATGGTAACAGTTTGCGTACTGGATAAAAACTTTTCCTGTATAGAATGCTATCGACACGCTAAGAAGAAAATGTCATAAAAAAGTTTAGGAGCTCTTGGCGATGGTGTTAGTGAAAATGACTATAATAGTAATATAATACAGGAAAAGTTTTTATCCAGTGCGCAAATTTTAACCATGAATTCAGCATATCATTCTAGACCCCATAGCGCAGAAATTTTTCGCCGGTTATACAAAAAAAAACAGCTCATACATTTTGAGCGCGTAGGTATTGCACTTTTCTATGAAACAGCTGTTTTTTTTTTTGTACAACTGGCTAAAAATTTCTGCGGTAGGGGGTCTAGAATGATATGCTGAATTCATGGTTAAAATTTGCGCACTGGATAAAAACTTATCCTGTAAATCTTTATTTCCCAAAAATTAAATTTAAAATTTAAAAAACCCCCGACCCTAACAAAAACTCTAAAAAGTAAAAATAAAAATATTTATAGGTCTTTTAAGATGAAGGTAATATTTTGATCAAGGCATTGTCAAGTCGGGGGACGGTCAATGAAAACGCCAAACAGAGGCCTAGCATTTTCATTAGGGTCGGGGGTTTTTTAAATTTTAAATTTAATTTTTATTTCCTGCTTTTTAAACATAATGTCTCGCTCGCTTAAATCTGCGCATCGTTGCGTATTTTTCCCACAGTGAAGTTTGTTACTAATTTATTGTCATTCCTCGTCCTGATCACTATTTATATAATCTATGCATTGAGAGCTTTTCAATGAGCCCAAACACGATACTTTTGCTGTTTGTTGGTGAGTAACTTGGGCATCCTGGAAATTTCAGGTGTTACTCCAGCATCATTTCAATGTTACCTTGTTAGTCTAATATAATTGAAGTAATAGAATACAAAATTTCGTGTTGATCAGCCCCGTGGAAGATGCTCAAATCACTTCATCAACCAGAAAAGAGCTGATAATCTTCAAACGGCTGAACCGATTTTGATGAAACATGTCTAAGAACACTCCCGAATAATACACCTTTCAAACAAAAAAAAAACAAAATGAAAATCGGTTCATCCGTTCGGGAGCTACGTTGCCTCAGACAGACACACACACAGAGACACGTCAAACTTATAACACCCGGTCGTTTTTGCGTCGGGGGTTAAAAATAACAGATAATTGAACGTTAAGTTTATTTTTTATTAAATTTATGGTAGAGATTAATTACACAAAACATTTGGATCCTCCAGAAATCTGTACATAATAGATTAGACTCTGTCTCTTAAACTAGGGTATATATACTATATCTTAAGAGACAGTGTTTCGAAATCACTAATTAAATCCTAAGGATATCCTATTCCTAATATTCTTCCTAGTAATATTATAAATGTGAAAGTTGGTATGTTTAGATGTTTGGTCACGCAAATACGGGTGAACAGCACCCTAATTGCGTAACTCACTATTCATCATAATCTGTATCGTTTTGAAACGGATTGTTAAAACATTGCTTCATATGTTCGAAAAATGTGTCTGTTCGACAACATAAATAACGCAATGAATATTGTTTAACTGTGAAGACGAAACCAATTATGATCAATCGTGAGTTACGCAATTAGGGTGCTGATTTCGATGAAATTTTGCAAACAGATAGTTTTTAGCCTGAATTAACACAGGATACTTTTTATTCCGATAGTACGCTCTCGTGGGATAATTTTCAATCTCCAAGCAGGCGAAGCCATTGGCGAAAGCTAGTCTAAAATAAACTTTAAAAAAGTGAAACGACTATAAAGTTAATGGTATCTGTATAGCAGAAAACGCTACACAGGCGTGTCTCATATTCCAATACACCTCAATAGACAGACCGGAGATTTAACAAAACATCATAATTGTTTCTTTCGCGTTGTTTCTTTCGCAACAATTGATCCCGAATAAGTACCTCATAAGACATAATTGTAATTATTTTGGATTGCCAATTACCTACAGTAAGAGTACGTCCTCCAGACTGGCAAGACTATTATTATTTTTAATGATTATGTCATTTTAACGAGACATTTTTCTAGAGTTAGTAGCAACATTCTCGTTACTTTGTTGATTAAATTTTCTTCTCAGTTATAATATGATGGTATTTTCTGCTTTTGCATCATGAATTCATATCGTACGTTTCTTTTTTAATACTATTAGAAGAATAATTGTTTCCTAAGTGATAAGTGTTAAACACTACAAAGCGAGGCAGCACCAACAGTTTCCTGATTGCCCTGTTGTGAGCCATTGGGATACCATCCACGGATTTAGAGGTGCCCTTTTTAATAACAAAAAGCTCAATTATAAAAAAATAATCTAAACTAACTCTCTCTTCTCTCCTATCGTAGGTAATCTCTTAAATGAATAATAAGCATAGAAATAAGCATAACCTCTATACCTATTTTTATGTTCTAATAATCTTCTTGTCTGTTTACGTATGTGTGTACATAAATGGTTAAATAAATAAAGAGAAAACATTTGATTTTTTGTACATTTGTATGATTGTTTGTTACGCTTTCATGCTACACCGTCTAATAGATTTGGATGAAATTTGGCCCATGGGTAGTCCATGATCTGGATTAGTTTATACTATACTTTTTATCCTGATTTTTCTATGAGATCTAGAATTATCCGGATGAAACCGCGGGTTGCAGATAGTAATAAAAAAGTAATAATATCTACAGACAGAAAAAAAACTGTATTCTAGAATATGAAGAATAATAAATAAATAGCTGAATCAAATTTTATTTTTCAACTTCTAAATAAATTAAACTCCAATAAACAATAAAGTTTTTAATCAAATCGTATTTGTTATTAGGGTTTGATTATTTATTCAGTTTATTCAGTCTAGTCAGTGTTGTTTCAGTTTCAATATTTCGTATGCAAACGGTCCGTAGGTAGCGATATCCGACATACTGCAGCCAAACCGTTTTATTAGTTTTACTTTAGTTATTGACGCGAGTTTACAAAGGAAAATATTGAAGTTTTTGATGAAACTGAATTGTCTTGATTTTTATGTAATTTAAGATGGGAATATTTAGACAGTGTTATGATAAAATGAGAATTTTTGTTCAGGCTGAAAATACAAATACCTATGTGGGATTGGTTTGCGATGGCTTCCATTTTGACAATTCGACAGCATTCATTGCGTTATTGTGTCGTCAAGTAGAGAAATCTTTCGAACATGTGAAGCAATGGATTAGGAATTTAATTGGAAATCCTTCTGATTGTGGAAGAAAAGTGTTAAGCAATAGAAACCTGGAAATGATTTCTGCCATAGGTAGCCTTTGCTGTTGTGTTTTATGTCGAAGAGTAAAGTCAAAGTCAAAGCATTTATTTCAAATAGACACTTAAGGCTTGTATCCACGCTAAAGACCTTCAGCATTTGGGCGCACTAAATTTGTGGGCGAGTGCGGGGTGATGTAGCCGTGCAGTCTATAATCGGTTGCATTTTAAATTTATTATAACAAAAATAATGCATATTTGAAAAAAGTAACAAAATCAAATCATTTTCCTCTGTATTATAAAGCAGTAGACATTTTCTTTTTACTCTTTTATTAAAAAAAGAGTAAAATAGTTTCATCTCTACAATTTGGAGGTGATTTTTTTTTTCTTATTATTTGATACCCATAGAAAAGTTATGCCTAAACCAAATGACGTATCATATTATGTAGATTACTATTTTTTTTAAATGTAATTTCTTAAAACAAATGCTGACGAAAAATGGTTTCATCTACATGCTGTTTTCAACCAATTTTTGAGAGGGCAGCCTTACTTTGAAACGTCAATATCAACATTAAAATAGAATTGATTCTAGTCGCCCAAGATACAACATGATATTTAGGAGGAGCTTGTGGCTAAGTAATGACAGCCGCACAAATCGATCGATCAGGTTAACCTACGCTTGCCACGATTAATCCATGGATGGATGACCATCCTTAATAAATACAAAGACCCCTCCATGCCTCGGAAAAAAGGTATATTAAGCTGTTGGTCCCGGCGTCAGAAGTTTTACCAAAAGGTATCGTAATACCCAGTAATTGGGATGTGAAGGTCAGATAGGCAGTCGCTCCATGTAAAATACTGATATTGAACTACATCCGGTTAGACTGGAAGCCGACCCCGACGTAGTTGGGAAAAAAGCTAGGCAGATGATGACAAGGTAAGTATAAAGGTGCGGTTACACGAGCAACTAAAGTTGCTCCATCCTGGTCTATTCTCGTTAGCTATGACGTCACGACTACATCCAGCAATTAAGGGCAATAGCAACATGTAGCAACCTTTTGCCAGACATACGGCCACACAATATGGAGCAACTTAAAAAGACCCTAGCTTTTTAAGTTGCTCCGTAATATGCCTACAATATGCCGCCCCCCGCCGTCTCCACCGCCTGCTGGCCGGTTCCTCTCGCAAAAACAAGACGTAGTTATTACGTACAAACGAGATAGGAAGAAAATTGACTAAAAATTTCCAAATCGATTGGATATTAGGCAACTCATGAAATATATGGAGCAATCAGAAGCAATATTTCCGAAAGATATCCGCAATTTATTGTTTTTGCTCCAGATTGCTCCACTTAATTGATCCAGATTGCTCCATTAGTGTTACCGAGCAATAATTGCTCAAAGAATTGCCCGTGTAAGAGCAACTTTAGCACCGTAAGAACCCGTGTGGTGCCGGGCGTAAAAGAATAGCACCATCCCATTTCTTCCCGTAGGTGTCGTAGAAGGCGACTTAGGGACTTACTAGAGAATGGGCAGCAGCGTTCTCTATGAATTTTA
This sequence comes from Polymixis flavicincta, assembly GCA_949987655.1. Classification (NCBI taxonomy): domain Eukaryota; kingdom Metazoa; phylum Arthropoda; class Insecta; order Lepidoptera; family Noctuidae; genus Polymixis; species Polymixis flavicincta. The sequence goes on along the minus strand of OX465179.1, from coordinate 18,990,294 downwards.
CCACCACTCTACGATCGCCAAACCGCCTGCCAAGCGTGGCGATTATGGCAAATCCCCCCCATTTTGGGGGAGGCTTAAGTCCAGCAGTGGACGTCTTTCGGCTGATATGATGATGATGATGTCAATAACGCAAGAATTAACCTCATTATCGTCATCAAAATTTCAGCCAAAAGACGTCCACTGTTGGACATAGGCCTCCCTAAGCCCTTCTGATTCAAAATCAAAATCAAAATATTTTTATTTCATATAAACCTGCATGGGCACTTATGAAACGTCAGAAGCTAGGTGCACGGTTCCAAAATGTTGTTTCCTATGGAGAAGAGCCGGCAAGAAACTCCACGGTTACTCTTTTAAAAATGATTGGCTTTAACAATGTTTTCAGAGATAAAATGTATGGGAGGACAGTGCAGGCCTGTCAATAAGTACCAGGTACTTAGACGAATACAGAATAGAAAATCGTCTACAAATCTACAGTCTGTAAGGCCTACAACGTTCCCCCATTCACAATATGTAAAATAATCTACATAAATAAAATGAACCTAATTAAACATAGTAACATGATTAACATGACAATCACTAAAAAATAAGTTGATATTAAAATTGATATAAAATGTCAAATAATGACGAGAATATGTCAGCATTGTAAAAATAAAAAGAATAAAAAAGAACATTGAGAGCAGTTAATAGACTTTCACATAGTTATGCTGTTAATGAGGTACCAGGGAAGCCACATGTGCAGAAGGAATTAATGCCATACTTCCCTGTCTTCAACGTAGTCTTTTATCTTATAATATGCTTTTTTGATAAGGACACGTTTGATGTGCGTTTTAAACTTTCCATCGCTAAGTTCTGTAACTGACTTTGGCAACTTGTTATAGAAGCGAATACTGTTTATTAGAAATGATTTGCTAGTTTTAGTCAATCTAAATTTTGGAATCACAATTTCATCTTTACTACGTGTATTCAGATTATGGAAATCGCATCGTTTTTTGAAAAGGCCTAAGTTTTTGCGAACATACAAGATATTTTCTAGGATATAAAGAGACGGCAGAGTTAGAATATCAATTTGGCTGAATTTGTTTCTGAGAGACTCGCGAGGCCCCATTTTATAGATTGCGCGGATTGCCCTCTTTTGTAAAATGAAAATTGAATCTACGTCAGCTGCCGATCCCCACAACAGAACGCCATAAGACATAATACTGTGAAAATAAGCAAAGTAAACTAACCTAGCTGTGGCTACATCCGTCAACTGCCTTATCTTTCTTACTGCGTAAGCAGCTGAGCTTAATCTACTTGAAAGAGCTCTAATGTGAGCACCCCATTGCAATTTTGAATCTAAAGTAATTCCCAAAAATACAGTTTCCGAGATAGCATCTAGTTTCTTCCCATCAAGTTTTAAGTTTAGACCTACTTGGGGTACATTTGGTAACGAGAACTTAAGACATTTAGTTTTGTTCGCATTGAGTAAAAGATTATTAGCGGCAAACCATTTCGAAAGAACAGCTAGACTATCATTGACATGTAAGACATCTGTATCTTTTCTGTCTATTCTAAAAATAAGAGAAGTGTCATCAGCGAATAAAATTATATCCGAGAAGTTAGCCATCAGGTAAGGAAGGTCATTAATATAAACTAGAAATAAAAAAGGGCCAAGAATTGAACCTTGAGGCACGCCCATCTTAACTAGAGACCCAGAGGACGTCGCCCCATTAACGTTTACTTTTTGCTGCCTGTTTGATAAATAGGAAAGTACAAGATCAGCAGCCTGTCCACGAATTCCATAGTGGTATAATTTACAGATCAGTGTATTGTGGTCAACGCAGTCAAACGCTTTTGAGAGGTCACAGAAAATGCCAATCGCGTCCTGGGAATTCTCCCAGGATTCCAAAATGTGACTGATGAGTTTTACTCCTGCGTCAGTCGTCGACCTACCTTTCGTGAAACCAAACTGTCGACTATGTAAAATCCCATTTGAGTTAAAATGTGACAACATCTGGTCTAGCATGATTTTTTCATAAATTTTGCTCAATGCTGGAAGCACAGATATAGGTCTATAATTAGAGGGATCACTCTTACTACCTGATTTGAAAATTGGTACTACTTTACTATGTTTCATTAAGTCAGGAAACGTACCGCTGTCTAAACATTGATTAAATATGCCTGTTAGGACAGGGGCAATTGTGTCAATGATATTTTCAAGAACCTTAACGGAAATCCCCCATAAGTCTTCAGTGTTTTTTATGTTAAGACTTTTAAATGCTGTTTTAATTGTGGCAATAGAAATGGGTTTGAATTCAAAACTTGGAATGTCCTTGCTGAAGTTTTCTTTAAGAAGAGATTCAGCTAATACAGATGATGAGGGGAGAGATTTCGTAACTTCTATTGGGATGTTGGTAAAGAAATTTTCTAGAGTCTCAGCAACTTGTAACTTATCTGAAATGATTTCACTATCAATTTTTAGAGCTAACTCATTCTGATCTCGCTGTTTTGTGTTTCCAGTTTCTTTGTTAATTACCTGCCACACAGCTTTTATTTTATTTTTAGAGATACTAATTTTGTTACTTATTAATTTAGATTTAGCGTGAGCGCAGACTCTTTTGAATATCTTAGAATAGTTTCTTACATAATTATGAAGGGCCTGATCAGAAGTCAATGATTTTTCGTGATACAAATTATATAAGATATCTCTACTTTTTCTAATGCCAGTAGTGGCCCATTCGCTAAATTTTGGTTTAGTAGTTATCGTAACTTTTTTTACAGGACATGCTTTATTGAATTCTTTGCATACTGTAGAAAAAAATGTGCCATAGTTTATATTGGGGTCTTGTGAATCAAAACTCGCTGTTGATAGATTGCTAAGAACATTATTATTAAAAGATTTCAGTTTATTTTTAGTCAGAGATCTCAATTCTATGGTTTTATCTAGATGTAACTTTTTATCTAAGTCAAACGATACAAGCTGACCAGTATGGTCTGACCTGACGCCACTAATTAAGGATGAGTCCTTTATTTTGCAATTGGTAAATACATTGTCTATGCATGAAGCTGTGGTTGCTGTTATTCTAGTCGCTTCATTAAATATACATTTTAAATTGAATGATTTAAACAAAGCGATAAGCTTACTTTTTTCTGGTGAATTAACTAATAAATCAATATTTAGATCACCACACACAAAAACTAACTGAAAAATAACTGATTGCCCAGGATGCGCCGCACGTATAGTAGCTCTGTAGATACGTTGCTCTGGGACGCTTTTTTCGAACCATCACCTCGCGACTATCTCAAAATTTAAGGCAAACCGGCGTGACACGACTCTAGTGGATCAATTTCTATGAAGTTTTCATAGAAATTGTTGCACGCTATCGCTTCGCGCTGTCGCGTCGCGTTTTTCTTCGAGAGCCTTTATTCGAAACGGAAAATTCAAAGCCTGTTCTTTCCAGAAAATCTAGTATAATCTGGTCTTTACAAAAAACTATACCTGAGGAAATAAGCAGCATCACTGACGTCAGTTATAATGTGCTTTTCTTTGAAATCGGCTACTTTTAAATATTCTATTACGTTTTACGTATTTTCGATTACTTTAATGTCCCATTAAATAGATTACGCTTTTATTTTTACTACGGATTGTATTTTATGAGTACTTAAATGGGTATTTTAGTATCGAATTATGTAAGTACCTAAGTCTATACACATTACACAAGCCCATTATGAGTATTGTGTAGTATTGTAGCTAATGTTATACATACGAAAGTGAGTTTGTTTGTTACGCTTTCACGCTAAAACGGCCGAATGAATTTGGATGCATTTGGACCATGACCTGGGTTAGGTTTAGTTAGGTTATCAGCTACTTTTCGTCCTAGGTCGCACACGAAGCCACGGACAACAGTTAATTATAAGATATTGTAATAATTTATAATAATTACTTTTTTATTTTTCACTTCAAGTTACAAACATCAGTGTAGCCCTGGCTTTTGTACTAGGAGTTCTTGTATCGCAGGAGCCAGAATTATAAATAAATATTAACCTATGTGAATAATTTAATAATTCCTAGTAGAATAAATAGTATGAGAATACCCTACAATCTAATTGGATTGTAGGGTAATTTCATAACATTAATCCTACTATAGTGACTTGAAGTTGTGCTGCACACAACTACAAGTAGTAGTACCGTCTGAACCGATAAATTAATATCGTTAAGGCGACCTCAAATATCAGAGCTTACTAAGTGGTTCCCTAAGCGTCATCAACGAACAATAGCTTCTGTTGATATCTAATATCGTAAATTTAAGGGGATGATACATTCTAAACATGATCGACGTCGCATCGATGTCATTCGGTCAGTTTTGTTTGTTTGGGGTAATAACGTTGGGCGATCCTTGAGGGCGGCTCGAAAAACATATGGAGCAGGTTCATCTTCTATCGATTAATTGGTGAATGAGAATGGCAACTGCCAAAATGACCTTGTCGTAGCAATTTTTGCGGAATAAACCTGTTGTTGTGTTCTTAAATACTTGGAAATTGGAGCCCCCCAGTCTCCGAAAGACTAAATAAGTTTTTTTATTATTAAACAGAATTCGAGTTGCAAGTCGAAAAAATTCTGGAGAAATTGATTACGACGAAATTGAAGGTTTAAATTCCAACACATTTTCCATGTCAAATACATCAATTGATTTCAAATATTATAACCTGCTCCTTTTTGGAGTCGGTTAAAAAACACTACAAATAATGAAATAGTGACATAATTATATCCAAAGTCATGAACGAACACAAAATGGAATGAATGAATGAATGAATGAAATGTAAAATTAATGTAGGCCGTAGGGACCGAGCTATGGTCACGCCATCTACAATTAGCTTTGACCAACCTTCCCAATTGGTTGAAAATGAACCACGGCTGACTGATTTAATTGAGTAGTTAATGTCTCAGTAGTTTTCGGGTCAATCGATGATTGATCGAGTCCACAAAAACATCGATCAATCCTTGATGATGATGACCGATCGACTTGGTGTAATATCACAAATCCTTTGACATATTATAACGATGCGATTGATCGACGTCAAATCCGCTGGTGTAGTCTATACCCTAAGTGTAATGTAATAAACATTGTAAGGAGGAATTATCTGGAGATTTATCGATTTTCCATGAGTAGGTACCTACGACGTACTTCTAATCTACGAACGTTTCCGTAAACGAAAGTTCTTCGAACCATGTTCAATTTACCGTCGGTTATTGGAACGTGAGATTGTAATAAAATATTTACTTTCATAAGAGTTTCTGGGAATAAGTAGAGAGAAATGTTCTTTATTTATCTTTAATAAAGAAATAAGTTGTGTGGAAAGGTAACTACGGGTACGATCTTTTAAAATTGGGGTAGGCATAAACTAAGGACGTGCTGCGATCTTTACCCCTTTACAAAGTTAAGTCCCTTGAACTTTTGTACATCCCCAATTCAATGCAAAAAATCACCAAACTCCTAAATGAAAATTTCTGTCTGTAAATTGGTTTATAAAAAAATAATTAAAAAAAAATTTTTACGTCAGAAATAACGATGTTTTAAAACTTAGTGATTTCGGTGTTTCCTATCTGACTACTCTGAGAAAAAAGACCGAAACAAACTCAAAGGTCACAGTCTCTTTTGTCACAGTCTGTGAAAAAAAAAAAACCAGCTATTCCTTACATCTATGTTCGTATACCTCATCAAAATGTAGGGAACAGCTGATTCTTTTTTTGCAATTTCTGGTTTGGTCCCATAGTAAAAGTTGTTCATAATGATGAGTACAAAGACCTCATAAGATGCTATTGTTTTTTTTTTTCCAAAACCCTGTACAAGAATTGCTCGTTTAAAGGTATTAGATTAAATAGCACTTATCAAGTAAGTGTCAGTTTCGTTTTAAACATTTGGATTGGAACGTTTTTATAATTACTGGTATTTGTTATATTGTGGACCTATGCCGAAAACACTTTTCTTTAGCAAAGCTACACAACTATCAAACCAGTAAACATGTTTGTTTTTAATCAAAAATTTCTCCGATACAATCGTCCTAACTCCTAGCTCAGTCAGCAAACTTTAAAAAGTTGAAAAGCCGTACGTGCCATTGCATATCCATAAGTCTTAACGATATTTTCATGCGACCAATCACCTGAGAGGTGTAATATAAATTTTATAACAACCACAATGACGCTCGTTGGTGTAAAATATTGCTGATATAAAAATGTGGCGTCAAGTGAAAACGTATTACTAAGCAGTTTCAAATAAGACGCATAGTGTGCATGTATCTATTTTTGTTTTAAACTCGTAAAGTTGGAGTTGAAACAGAGGCTGTAAAGTTACGGAACACTAGTACTTGCCCGCGTCATCGCTCGAGTGGCAGTCGAAAATATTATTCCACGGGAACGTACTACTGGGATAAACAGTATACTTTGTGTTAATCCAGGTTATAAAATATCTGTGTGGCAAATATCATCCAAATCCGTTCAGCCGTTTTTGCGTGATTGTGTAACAAACATCTAACATACAAACTATATAGAGAAAAAATTAAACGTCTCATGTTCTGGGTTCACGTAGGACCTACATGAGCACAGAACATGAAACGTTGTTGTCTGGTTGATATTTTTTCTCGATCTTCAAATGGCTGAACAGCTGAATAGTTGGTAATGACGATGGCTATATACCAATTTTACTATCGTTATTTCAGCCGCTTCAAGTTAACAGCAGGAACTAGATTCTCGCACATATATTTCAACAATGATCTATTCTGGGCCACTTGCAATCATTAATGTTTTTGTATACGGCATGTATCTCGATTACGATGAAAAAATTTGTTCAGATTGATGGTCAGTACATCATCATCTGCTCATCATGTGCCTAGCCTTTTCCCAACTTTGTTAGAGTCGGCTTCATGTCTAACATGCAGCTGAATTCCAGTATTTTATATGGAATCAACAACCCAGTTAATGGGTAACACGATACCCATAAGACTGGCTGTAAGACTTCCGGGCTTCTGACGAACTGTAACGACTGAGAAAGATCCTCGAATGACAGCCGGTACCAACGCTAATGTGTTTGTCGAGGCACGGAGGGGTCTTCGTATGTAAAGATGGTCACCCATCCACGAACCAAATGCAGCAAGCGTACTTGATCGATTAACCACTGTTATAACTTTGCCTTTGATGGTCATGATTTACTTGTAAGCAAGTGCTACTACTCACTGAAAGACTTCCTATCAGACAGAACACTGCTCCAATATAGTCCCCCTCAGTCATGATGCGTTCGGTGGCCCAATGATATGTACCTACCTTAATTCGTTCCATTTTAATTTTTTGTTTTTATATTTTATGTGAAATATTAATGTGATTGTATAATTCTGTAATGTAAATCTATTTTTAACCGACTTCAAAAAGAAGGAGGTTATCAATTCGACATGTTTATATTATTATTTTTTAATGTATCTTCGGGCATAACTCCGTCGTATATAAACGGATTTGAAAATTCTTTTTTTGTTCGAAAGGGGTTTACTCCGAAATGGTCCCATTGAAATTTCATGTAGATCTGATGATGCGTTTCGGAGACAGACAACGGAACTCTTCAAAAAATTACAGCAAATCAACCGCGAAATGTTGCTATCGCATAAATATGCATTGTTTTGACCCCAAGGATGATGAAATTTCGAATTAGTGTGGGGTAGATAACTAAAAAGTGAAAAATAAAAACTTTTTTCAAAAAAATAACAACCGACTTCCAAAGAAACACTACAAAGTGCAAAATAACTTTAATTTCAAAAGGCGGTGACAAATAATTAAAATACACATCCAAAGTCACCGACTTCCCAAATTAAAGTTATTTTGCACTTTGTAGTGTTTCTTTGGAAGTCGGTTGTTATTTTTTTGAAAAAAGTTTTATGTAACAGTTTTATGCCCTAAGGGCGGGACGTAGCTGGTCACAACTAACTATTTAAGACTTGTATTATGTACCTGCCTATGATCTACAATAAAAAAATTGAGATTGAGATTGGTCTCTACCATACTCTTAAATTTGACCACACCTTTGCTGATTCATTGTATCATCATCATCATTTCAGCCGAAAAACGTCCACTGCTGGACATAGGCCTCCCCCAAAAGGGGGGTTTTGCCGAAATCACTACGCTTGGCAGGCGGGTTGGCGATCGCAGTATGTTGGTAAATTGCACAGAGAACGATGCAAAAAAAAAAGTATAGGTATGGTAAAATGCATTTTATAGTCGATAGAGACTAGTTGCACAGCAGCAATGCAAATAAATCCCATTCCATGAAACGTAAGCAAATTGGACAGATATTCAGCATTTCATTGGAAAGGGAAGCAATTAATGCCACAGGCAACTTGCGTTCCCAATGATAGTTCTAGGAAAACATCATTCGAATTGACGTACCTACGTACATAGAACGCGGTACGCTTGACCGCACACTATCCCTGTGAGCTCGGATATTGCGTTCATATATTTTAGTTTCCGAGCTGAAAATCTAGAATCTAGGCTACGTAACTACGTCTACTGAAGTGTTAGGGAATTTAGATTACTAACAAAAATTACTGCGTCGTTTATAGTGAAGTCAGTATTTTTGAGTAGGCAATTATCATTTTTCCATACTTAGTAAAAAACTTAATCGAAGCTTGAAACGAAAAAAACACGAAGATTTACTTAACTACTACTTAGTAGTGTATAATTGGGGATTCTGGATCCAGATCCAGAACTCCCCAATCATACACTATCTACGATACAATTTGCATTGCAGATATTGTATTTCATTCTATGGCGCGACATCGAACTGGAACTGGCTGTGGAACAACATTTTATAAACAACCGTTGATTAATACAATGTGTATAGTAATCTGATTGCATCGACTCAGATGCGCGTTGATGTTTTGATTATTTTATTGTTAGCAGTTATGGTTCGAAGCGTGTCTGCTTATAACGATTGTTCATATTAAACGTTGCGTCGAGACAATTGTTGACAACATCTATTTTTAACACCTAATAGTATTATAGGTCATCAAGCGTATATCGCATTCAATCACATAGGCGTACAAGTATCAATCGATTCGAATCGAGCAGGTTGCAGGTTGGTGATGAATTAAATTACACGAAGTAAAATGTCTTACCGGGTTCGAACCCACGACCTGCAACTCATAAGTTGCAGCCCCTACCACTGAGCTACTACTGCTCTAACTTATGTAATTGACTTAATGTACCTATGCATGTAAGTAAGTTTTAAATGGGATAGATTGGAATGTTGACTTTTCAATATAAGAAACCACGTTTTTCACTATAATGTTTTACTTAATAATTATATTAATGAAAGTATCACATAATTTTTCCTTTTCATTTTAAGATCCGGTGATAACCATTTCGGTGAGATGATTGAGTTATTACACATCTTGTACTGATGAATGCTCAGGATTACTGGAAATTATAATTTAATGTGTAGCGGTGTGTAAAAATAACCGTAATATGGAGATATGGTAATTGATTATAATGTAAAAAATTGTAAAAAATCATAAAAACCAACTCGAAATCCGAAGAAATAGGTACTAATTTTTGTTCCACGTGGGAATCGATCCCGCAAAAACACGTTTGAACCATTAGTTACAACATTAATTAAACCTACTATTTACATTGTGATGTATCGAATAGCCAATGTGCCAAACGTGTTCTTTAAGATGTGACAAAATATTGAACCTCTTTGTCCTATTGTTAATATGCATTTTATTAAGTTTTTAGAACTACAAACATAATATTACAATAACAAATTTCTAATTCCAGTGCAACCAAAAAATACAGATAAGACCTTTTTCTTTGCACGTCTTGTAGTTCCAGTTGTTCTAAAATCGATCTAATTCTACATTATTAAAGTTGATATTTCTTTCAGTAGAAATAACACGATTTACCAATTTATTGCAACGTATTCGTAGTACTTAGATGATATCGACATGTTTCGACTTGACTCTACCACCAAGCATGATGATGAAACATTGAATTATAATATTATTAAGAAAATTAAACCTTAAAGACATGAATTCATGCATCATATATAAGTGAATCTGTTTTTTAGATCGTAGAGAGACTTTGACTGCAACACAGTAAACAAGTTTTTTTTTTTGGTTGGTTTGATTCAATTGCAATGTCGGTAAGTAATAGTTATAACAAATTAAATGATTACTATTAATTTCAATATTTTTTAGTTATTATAATGTAGGTATTATATGTATTCATATTAAAAAACACCATTTTTTTTCTGTTTTCAGGACAGCGAGGATCTTTTTAATTTTGTCCCAAACCAGCAACCCAAAGAATCAACAACATCACGACTCAATTTAAAGAGAAGAAATGTTACAACAGGTCCTTTACAGAAACGTGAACGACAGCAAAATTACTCGTATATCAAAACCAGGGCGCCAAATGTGTCTTCAAGGACATGTGCAATCAAAATTGAGATATACGAGAGTGATAATTTACCAGAAAAATCTTGCGAGTGCAGTGCAAATAAGTGTGTACAATTTATAACTGAAAATGTTGTCACTAGTGATATATACATAGATTTAGAAAACATTATAAGTAAAATTCGTGAGAATTTATAATTATAATTTTTATATAGGTAAACATGTATTTTTATGTTATGATATTCAAGATAATCAATAAGTTGGTACAAATGTTTTTTTTTTTATATATATAAGTAGCATAATAAAAGTAGGTTAACTTAAAAAATAAAAGAAAAAACAAAAACAACTAAAAAAAAGAAAAAATGTAGTATAGACTTGCTTTAAATTGTTAGATTAACGCTTTTTAAAAATTATTTTTTATCAATCATAATTCTCAATTAATTGCAGTAATAAAAAAATGTTAAACCTAAATATATAGTGCATTTAGTGTTAGCCTTTAAGTCATTGTGTTGCACTTACAAATGTAAATCCTATGCTTCCTAATGAAATGAAAAACGATTAAACAGTTTGTAGGCTAACCTTTTCATAAATAAATAAAGTATGCATAAACATAATAGTAGGTACAATTAAGATCCTTGATGATTGTATCTCTTAGTCTTACAATAAATAGTACTTATTTTTAATATTCATTGATGTTAGATTAGGTAAAGAATCTGTTATTCCTTAGAAGATTAATTACTCTTTTAATAAATATATTTAATTTACAAATTAAAATTCTGTGTGTTTCATTCCCCAACATTCAATATTCACGCAGCCTAATTCTGTAATATCTTAATACGAGTTCTAAAACAAAAAATCACTTTGAAATCTATTGCCATCTCTTTCTATTATCATTAAAATGAGCAGGATAACTATATCTAACACAACCTTTACGACTTGAGAGTTTAAAGAATAAGGCAGCATTTCTGTATACATGGCAAATAACTACCAGAGATCTCATTTTATTGGTTTCTTACATGTTTGTATGTATTTCGCCAGAGCGAATTGACACCTCATTCCTTTTACGATTGTCGTCTCAGGTCGCCTCCAAAAATTCTAATAAGGATAAAGTGCTGTGAAAACACTTTCCTTACCCGGAGTATTCGGAAGCATTCATATTGCGATTTCAGTACGAGAAATGAATAAAATAAAAATCTACTTTAAGTGCTCAGGTGATAGAGATGAAATTCGAATAACAAATATTGTTTTGTTTAAACTTTCGAAGTAATTTATTGTTAGAAACTAATATATGAATGCGGCTTTAGGATTTAGGTCTATAAAATAAGCATTTGAGATATCATTCCTTACATCTTGCCATTGTTGTGTCGAAGTGCATTTCACTGAACAGTGAGTTTACATTTTGTTGTTTTCACAAGTGTTGCAGTTGAAACAAAGTATGTGAGTATTACATTTTACTTAATTTTTTCTTGGATACGATCGTAATATTTAATTGTTTTACGACTTAAATTATTTAATTAAGTTTAGATAATTATATTCGTTTAATAATTCAAAACTATTGTACTTGGATACCTGTGCTGTATTTGTAGTTTCATAGTTATATTTTTTAGAAACGTTTAATAACTCTTAATAATCGTTGCTCTATCATGCAATAAACATAAGAATTGGGTTCGATTCCTAAGTCATTTAAAGTTTTTTTTTTCTGATTATCATCATCATCAACCTATAATGTTCCCACTGTTGGGACACAGACCTCCTCTCGGTGAGAGGAAGTGGGCCGTAATTCACCACGCGGACCCAGTGCGGGTTAGTAAAGCGCCTGGCTGGGCTCGAACTCGCGACCTACAACTCGTAAGTCGTGGCCGGTGCCACGTGGCCACCACAGCTCAATGAGATTTCAAAACGTTCCCGTGAAAAGTAAAAGGACTAACAGTACACCTCTACCTAGTCTAGTAAAAAATATGGTTCTGTTGTTTCATGTTACTAGGAATGTAAATATTTTTTGTTATCACAAAAATATTTATTGCATTTTAATAATGTTTTCAGGGCTCAATCGATGAACAATCCTTTTTGGGTTGAAGAAGAGGATTTCGAGCCTTCAACGTCCCAAACAACGAAAGAAAAAACCACCGGCAGCTCAAAAAAAAAAGCTGTGAAGAGAGACAAAAAAGTGTTTCAGAAGAAGAAGGTCGTGCTTTCTAAAAATCCTTTCGCTTCAGAATCAGAGTCTGACAGCGAGGGGCTGCCAGCTGTTACAACACCAGATCCAAAAAGAAAGCGGAATACCATTGTTCCAAACTCTGAGGTAAGATTTTTTTAAACATGTTAATTTCCATTCAATTAGAAAGCATTCATAAACTATCCGTGTTTTACAGTGGGTGTTTTTCTCCATCAAAAACTATGCTTATTTTTGCAGACATTCGAGTTTAAATAGACTTTTTTAATAGATTATCTTTAATAATTATGGTAGCGGCGCAATAAACAATGTGGAAGTCTCCAAATTTATCTATTTTTTAATTACTTTTTTAAATAGTTGCACCGCACTAGGAATTTCTTCCTGTATCGTGGATGCGTTTACAAACATAGAAACTCACAAACACCCAGACCCGCAACAATTACTTGCAGATCATACAAATATTTGTTCCGTGTGGGGATCGAACCTGCGACACGCTGCACTGCTCTAGCGCTTTATTATTTTTAACTAAATCTAGTTATCTTATGTATTTCAGGATGAATCGTCTCGACCGCTGATCCGAGCTGCCAATCTGAAGAGCAGCTTCACTCAACGAGTGGCTGGTGGTCAAACTTTCCAATCAGACCTGGGCAGGGTTGGAAAGTATTATTTTGAATTAAGAGTTTATAATACAAACGAGGTGGAAAAACTTGTCCCAAACGAGCGTTGGAAACAATCTCTTGTAACATTGAAATTATCAACCGATAAAGATAATGTTGTGTGGAAGGCTTTAACACACCTAGTGAATACTGGAAAGGCTGAATTTACAGAAATTCAGCCTGTTCTATACAGTAAACCTTCTTAAATTAAATTTTGTTTAATTCAGTTTTTATAACTTATCTATACTCACTCTTTATGTACAAGTTTTTGTAATTTGTAAATAATTTGCATTATTTATTATATGCACTTTTTTTCAGAGTTTCGATGTAAAATCGAAACTAAAAACTTGAGAAATAAGAAATTCCGAAATTAGCACTTTTTCAGAGTTTTCAATGTAAAATCGAAATAAGAAACAAGAAATAAGAAATTCTGAAATTAGTGCTTTTTCAGAGTTTTCGATGTAAAATCGAAATTAAACTTGAGAAATAAGAAATAAGACAATCTGAAATTAAAAACTGATTAATATTAAAACTTGAGAAATAAGAAATTCTGAAATTAGTACTTTTTCAGAGTTTTCAATGTAAAATCGAAATAAGAAACAAGAAATAAGACATTCTGAAATTAGTGCTTTTTCAGAGTTTTCGATGTAAAATCGAAATTAAACTTGAGAAATAAGACAATCTGAAATTAAAAACTGATTAATATTAAAACTTGTGAAATTTAAAAACCAGAAATTCTGAAATTAAAAACTGTTACATAAAAATTGAATTATACAAATTTAAGAGAAGTTTAATGAACATGTTTTTTTGTAAAGACTGTAATATTTATGTTTCAAAATTATCAGCCCATAGTAGAACAAATATTCATAAATCGAATCGATTGCTCTCCTCAGAATTCGAAAATATTCAAATTATTGCTACTGCGTTTAAAAATAGAATTGTAACTTATAAAGTGAATGCGCTTAAATCTAATGCAGTAACAATAACTCCAGAAAAGTTTTTAAATCAAATTTCAAAATCTGTATGTGACATTATCAATCTTATGATTCAAAAACATAAAGCAATTAAAGTCAATTTTGAATTATTTGTGTCATATATTTTGCCAAAAAATTGTGAAAGCTCTTTGAAATCTTTCAACACCAAATACATGATAGCAGTTCTGAATACAGATATTTATAACATGTATTTTAAATGCTGTGAAAAATTAATATCTAAATGTTTAGAGTTTGAACTTGGTGAATCTGGTTGGACTGTTAATTGTATAAGCCATTTGGAAATAAACATAAACAAGTACAACCCTTTAAGAGCTGGAACATACTTAGAATTGCCTGCAGTTATAAAAAACACTAAGTCATGTTTGAACATATGCAACAATGACAATAATTGTTTTTTGTGGTGTATCATTGCACACATGTTTCCAAAAAGATTGAATGCTAACAGAATGCAATCGTACCCACACTATACGTTGCTTTTAAATATAAATGATATGTCTTTTCCACCAAGTTTCGACGATATTAAAATCTTTGAGAAAAATAATCCTTCTATAAGTGTGAATGTTTATGGTCTTGAAGCTAATAATCATGTAACAGGCCCTCTATATTTGACACGTGAACGAAAGCTTACACACGTCAATTTACTGTACATAACGAAAAATGATAAAGCCCATTTTTGTTTAATAAAAAACTTTAGTCGCCTTGTGCACAGACAATTAACCAAACATAAATCTAAAGTGTTTTTATGTGATGAATGTTTTTTGTATTATGACAATGAAGATAAATTATTAAATCACAATTGTAGTAGAATAAAAACAGTTTTGCCTGATGAACATAGCAAATTACAATTTTCAAACTTTGAGAGAACCCAAAGAATCCCAATTGTAATATACGGAGATTTTGAAAGTTTGCTTTGTAAATACTCAGACAAAAATAAATCGCTTTTTACTGAATCTGTACAATCACATCAAGCATCATCGTATGCTTATTATATTTGTTGCAAATCTAAACCTGAATTAAATGATTTCGTTAGTTATAGAGGTCCGAACTGTGCACAAACATTTGTTGAAACCATTACAAATGACCTAGAAAGGTTGTATAACATTTTACAAAATAAACAGCCAATGTTACCTCTTACTTCTGATGAGTTAAAATCATTTAAAACAGCTCAAGTATGTCACATATGTAAAACCAAGTTTTCGCAAAATGATAAAAAAGTTAAAGATCATGATCATTTCACAGGTAAATATAGAGGTACTGCACACAATGCTTGTAATTTAAATTTGAAACAATGTCATTACATCCCTATAATTTTTCACAATCTATCTGGATATGATTGTCATTTATTTATAAAAGAGCTATCGGATATAATTGGCAAAATAACTTTAATTCCTAAATCAAAAGAAAAGTATATATCGTTTACAAAATTCATACCAATTGATAATAAAAATATAGTTCAGTTGAAATTTATTGATTCGTTTAACTTTTTAAGTACTAGTTTAGATAGATTGGTAAAAACGTTACACTCGGATGATTTTCAACACATGCGCTTGTTTTTCAATCATGATCGTTTATTTAATTTAGCGTGTAGAAAAGGTGTATATTGTTATGACTATGTAGACAAATGGCAAAAATATGATGAAACCAAACTGCCAGAACATTCAAATTTTTTCAGTAAACTAACGGGAGAAAATATTTCAACTGAAGATTATCAGCATGCTTTAACCGTATGGCAAACTTTTAAAATAAAAAATTTGGGAGAGTATACAGATCTTTATTTAAAATGTGACGTACTGTTATTATGCGATATTTTCGAAAAGTTTCGAGAAATGAGTTTACTTTATTATAATTTAGACCCATGCTATTATGTTTCATCACCATCGTTAAGTTGGGATGCTATGCTATTGTATACTAAAGTAGAGCTTGATTTAATATCTGATGTAGAAATGTACCAAATGTTAGAAAACGGGATTCGAGGAGGTCTTGCCCAATGCTCATTAAGATATGCCAAAGCCAATAACAAATATCAACCATCGTATAATAAGGACAAGGCAAGCACATACCTTATTTATCTTGACTGTGTGAATTTATACGGCTTTGCAATGATGCAGAAACTTCCAATGCGTAACTTCCGATTCCTTAATGATAATGAAATAAATCATTTTAATTTAAATGATGTTGACAAAAACGAAGGATACATTTTGGAGGTAGATTTATATTACCCCCCTAACATTCATAATGCTCATTCGGATCTGCCTTTTGCTGCCGAAAAATATTCTCCTATGCAAAGCAAGTGTAAAAAGTTAATTGCAAATTTATACAGCAAACATCGTTTTGTTATCCATTATATGCATTTAAAAGAGTGTTTAAAAAACGGTTTAATATTGTTAAAAATATATAGAATATTATAATTTTATCAAGATAACTTTTTAAAACCATACATTTTATTAAATACTTCTCTCAGACAAAAAGCTAAATCAGATTTTGAAAAAGATTTTTTTAAGAAACAAAACAATTCTATTTTTGGAAAAACAATTGAAAACAAGCGGAAACAAGTTGATGTTAGACTCGTGAAATTATGGAAAGATAAATTAAATACAACGAACAAATTGTTTGGCGCTGAAAGGTATATTAGCGCACCGCATTTTAAAGACTTGTCAATTTTATCCGAAAACTTAGTAGCTATACAATTAAATAAAACAAAAGTTATATTAGATCGTCCTATTTATATCGGATTTTCTATCCTTGAAATTTCTAAAACCCATTTATATAATTTTCATTATTCTGTAATTAAAAAAATGTATGGAAATAATGTAATTTTATGTTATACTGATACTGACAGTTTACTTTATTTTGTAAAAACTGATAATTTTTATGAGGATATGAAAAACAATATTCATTATTTTGACACAAGCAATTTTGAGGAAAACAATATATATGGGTTACCTAAAGCCAACATGAAAATGCCCGGCTATTTTAAAGACGAATTGGGTGGAGAGATTATTTCAGAATTTGTAGGTTTGCGAGCTAAATTGTATTGCGTGCGCACTGAAAATAAAACTATAAAGAAAGCAAAGGGCGTAACGAAGCCGATAACGAAAAAATTGGATATTGAAAAATATAAAAGGTCATTAATGTTTAATGATAACCTGCGAGATGATATGTATGTTATAAGATCTAAAAATCATAAAGTTTATACACAAAAACTAAATAAACTCATACTTAATAGTGATGACGATAAAAGACAGAGAATTGAAGGTTGTTTCAACACTTTACCTTGGGGACATTATAGTTCAATACTTTAGTACTTTTAAGATATAAAAGCTATTTACAATTGAATTAATTGTAGGATTACCTACTCTATTTGTTCTACTGAAATAAAAGCTAATTATAATTAAATTAATTCTGTAACAAGTATATAATCGAATAAAAAATGTAATAAATGAATGTAACCACTTATAATCAATAAATGTGAAATAAATATTTATTTGTTGTTTTTTTTTTCCATTCCGAATGTTGCTCCCTCTTATAGTTACTGTGTATAGATTATGTTATGAATAACATTAGTATTTCTATATTTTTTATGTCTGTAAGCTTGACATAACTAAATGCAGTGTTTATTAATGAGAGGTATCATCTATACCTACTATTTTATTAGGTGATTAAAAACACAGTATATAGAATCAATTTCAATTTTATTGTTTTACATTTAATTAATCAATATATTATAAATTTAATTTAAGGACTGTATGTAGGTGAACTTAATTTTTTAACTATTTTACTGACAAGATATTCTGTTTCATTCATAATTTCATCGTAATTGTCCTTGACTAGATACTGAACATTCACACAAGCATAATCACTATCGCTGCGATCAATACGACTTTTTAAATGATTATCATTTAAATCACAAATAGATATTTTTATTAAATGGTGTGCTTTTCCTGGCTCCTTACGAATTACGTACGATGTAGAAGGCGTATTCAATAGTTTGGATAAGGTAATTTTAGAAGTTAATTTAGGCTTTTTATTTTTTCCTTTTATTGGTATTTCCTGAGTATCCTTGACTTTATCCTGCTGATTTTCCTGGAACTCGGTTTGTTCAATATTATTCCCAGTGACTTCTTGAGTAAAATAGAATGACTTAATAACATCATCCACAATGTCAATGTCACCCATTTTCTGAAATAAAAAATATATATAATTAATTTCCATTTTCTAAAATACTAAATAAACATTATTTTATTATTAGATTTCACAAATTGATTAGTTACTTACAATCATAAATAGATAAATTAGCGATTAAAATAATAATCGTGAACAATAAGGTCCTACTTCAATCAGCTACTGCAATGAAGTGTGATGCTTATTTACTTTGAAACACCTAGAATATGTTCTCCTTTCAGTTATTAGCCACATATTCATATATAAAGGATAGTAAATAATGAAAATAAATAATAGGCAAGATGAAGTTGATCAAACAACCCATAACTCTGAACGTGAATAATATCAATTTCAATGACTCTGTTTGTCAGATTAGACACAGTGCTCTATTGCCTAATACAATTCGCTGCATAATATGTGGACCTTCGAACTGCGGCAAGACAAATGTTATGATTAGTTTATTGTTTGATGAAAATGGTCTTAAATTTCAAAATCTTTATCTTTACTCGAAAACTACTTTCCAACCAAAATATCGTTTCTTAAGTGAAGTATTAAAAAGAGTGCCTCAGATTAACTTCAATGTGTTCAATAACAATGAAGAAGTCATATCTCCCTGCGAAGCTTTACCAAATTCTATATTTATATTTGATGATGTTGCGTGTGAAAAACAAATAAATATCCGTAATTATTTCTCTATGGGTAGACATAAACAAATTGATTGCTTTTACTTGTCGCAAACCTACTCAAAAATACCGAAACAGATGTTACGTGACAACGTCAATTTTCTTATAATATTTAAACAAGATGACGTAAACTTAAAGCATATCTATGAAGAACATGTCAACTCGGATCTACCATGGAATCAGTTCAAAGATATTTGTAAAACTGTTTGGAGTAATCCATATCAATTTCTTCTTATTAGCAAAGAGTCACCATTAAATAATGGAAGGTACAGACAGAATTTTGATATTTTTTTGAAATTTGACTGAAGGTATAAAAGTAAATAACACGCAAAAACTAAATTAGTATTATTTGTTCTTCAACTGTGTTCAACAGTTTTTAAAACATGGAGAAAAATATTAAAATAGAATTAATGAAGTCTGTAGACTCCATAAAGAATAAAATAAAGCAAATGAAGAACCAGGAACACACAATGAACTTGTCACTCGATAAAATACTAAAACCTGTTACAGATCCCCTTAAAACCCTAGTTGATTCGAATATATCTATGGAAAAAATAAAGCATTTAGAAAACACAACACTCGCTAATTCTGAAGACATAGACTTTGATGAAATCAATACTAGCTCATCTACAAAGTTTGAAGACTGTTACGATCCAAAACTGAATTCTGCCAAAACACCTACAAAGTCTACTAAATTGGAATTACCAGTTGATTTAGAAATTTCATTAGAGGGTTATGATATCCATGATATTTATGACGGCGTTAATATACCATTTGGAATAAGGAGTGTAAACAAAACTTTGTTGTTGGGAAATTCAGTAGTATCGTTTTCTAAAATTGATAGTTTAAATGACTGTAATACTATTTTAGTTAAAGTCGATGACAAAGCCTATAATTTAACCCCTGGCTTGAAAGAACTTTTACTTCGAAGAAAACCTGATTTAAAATTAATTTCGAGTAAAGATAAACTTGTCTATAAGGATATGCTGCATTTTACAAATGCTCATAAGAGAGATTTTAATCCTAATGGACAAATAAGAGGTGATAAAGGAATAAAATATCGTGAAATAATCAAACCACTATTTTCCGAATCGTCAAACGATGATAAACTCGCTTGCACTAAACTTGGGGGAAACTTACCAACACTAAAAAAATACAAAAACAATACTGATTTTATATATTGGGATGACCCTAATGAATTAGTTGATAGATTAAAACTATTAGTTGCTTCAAGAGATGCTGGCAATACAAATCATGACAATGAAATTTTATCGATAGTTGAAGAATTAAAAGAAGCTGACATAATTAAAGAATAAATAGTTGTAATAATATACTTTTTATTCAGTGTTATAGATGGATTTCAAGACAAATGTACTGAATTCTGAACATGAGTAAAGCTAATGTGGTGAACGAAATTCATAAAAATGCGAGGGTGAACTTTCCGCGAAGACATGTTATTATGAAAGATATAGATGACCTGTGGCAAGCAGACTTAATTGATATGCAATCCACTTCAAAAGAAAATAAAAATTACAGATTTATTCTTGCCGTTATTGATACATTTTCGAAATATGCTTGGGCCTTTCCTCTAAAAAGTAAAACTAAAGATGATGTATGTAACTCATTCAAAGTGTTGTTGGCTACAGGACGTGTTTCCAAAAATCTCCAAACGGATAATGGAACAGAATTTTATAACAATAAATTTCAAAAGCTTATGAAGTCTAATCATATTAACCACTATTCAACCTTTTCAACAAAAAAGGCCTCAATAGTTGAACGATTTATCAGAACATTGAAATCTAAACTGTATAAGGAATTTAGTTTAAAAGGCAACTATAATTGGGTGGATAGCACCCTTTATGATG
The DNA here is from genome assembly GCA_949987655.1 of Polymixis flavicincta. NCBI lineage: Eukaryota > Metazoa > Arthropoda > Insecta > Lepidoptera > Noctuidae > Polymixis > Polymixis flavicincta. The sequence goes on along the minus strand of OX465179.1, from coordinate 18,969,348 downwards.
TTATTTATAAATACAATCACACTTACCATCGAACAATTCATGAAATTCCTGCTAATGTGAATAACATTAATAAAAAACGTATATTAGAAATGTATTTAAGGTTGGTAAAAAAATGAAAGAATAAAAAGCAAGTATAAATTGGGTGATTATGTACGCATAAGTAAGTACAAAGGAACATTTGAAAAAGGATATACCCCCAATTGGTCGACGGAAATATTTAAAATTCGAAAAATACAAAATACAACTCCTATTACCTACTTAATTGAAGATACAATCAGAGGTCAACCTATTTTAGGGGCATTTTACTTACAAGAGCTCCAAAAGACAAAACATCCCAATGTATATCTAGTCGAGAAAGTTCTTAGAAAAAAAGGAAGCAGGGTTTTAGTAAAATGGCTGGGTTTGTCTTCTGCTGAAAACAGCTGGATTGATAAATCGAATGTATTATTATAAACAAAAATAATTAATAAAACAAAAAAGTCATTGGTGAATCGTATAAGTATTTATAAAAGTGTTCAATCCAGATTCATTAGTCTTATGATGTGTATAAGAGAGAGTAGTCTTCTCAATTGGTTTATAAACAATTTACCATTTGAATTACACTTACCAGGATACAATTATTGTGGTCCTGGTACAAAATTAATTAAAAGGCTTACACGCGGCGACCAAGGTATTAATAAATTAGACGAATATTGCAAAGAACACGACATTGTCTATCTCAAATCATCAAACTTAAAGGATCGTCACAGAGCTGATTTAATTTTGATGAAAATGGCAAAAGAGCGAGCAGTTGCCTCGGATGCAAGTGTAAGCGAAAAAATCGCAGCACGCTTAGTAAGCAAGACAATGTCTGCAAAACTTAAAAGTGGTTCCGGCCTAAAAAATAAATTTAAAAAGATTTCTCAAAAACTTAAACCTGGAAAAGGGTTAAAAAATAAATTTAAAAATGTTATCACTAAAACGAAAAGACATATGAAAAAAGTGAAACCAAAATGCAAAAAAGCTGCAATAGAATTAGCTATGGCCGCATCCAGAGAATTAGCTGATGATTTATCTGTTAAACTTCCGCGTGTTATTCCTATACCAAAAACAGGTGGTGTATTACCTTTGATCCCTATTTTTGCTGGATTATCAGCGGTGGGAGCATTATCAGGCGGTGCAGCTGGTATTGCCAAAACCATAAATGAATTCAAGATGGCTAGAAAGTTGTTGGCTGAATCGAAGAGACACAATGAAAAAATGGAAGCTCTCTGCATTGGGAAAGGACTACATCTTAAACAACATAAAAATGGGCTTGGAATTTTTGTATCGCATAAAAAAAACTAAGATATCGGCTACCCAAACGAGCCTTAACTAACTTTGACATTTTGAAGTATGGAAATAGTATTCCTTATTTTAGAGGAGTCTTTATGAGAGATGAGCTTCCTAAATTCCCTTTTGAAAAAGAATGTGGAGTTATTAATTTAGATAGTTCTAAAGATCCTGGGTCTCATTGGGTAGCCTATGCAAAATACAATGATTATATCGAGTATTTTGACAGTTACGGAAATCTTAAGCCTCCAAAAGAATTTATAAAATATGGAGGTACTAAAGTCCGCTATAATTATGATAATATACAACGCGATCATCCTTTCAATTGCGGACATCTGTGTTTAAATTTTTTAAGGAATTTTTGGTGTAATCTAGGAATAAAATAAACAGGATCTTCTGAATGAGTCCAGTATGCAAGCATGTCTACCACGGTTACCATCTCTGGAAATAAATCTGAATTGGTGTCATACTTTCAACCACCACTGCATTTCTCCGATCAATACGAGTGCGGTTTATTATACTTTTCAGTGTTAAATTCAAGACCGAATGTGTCCGTCAATAGCAGCAGTCTATCTGTAATCAGAATCGAATGTGATCTTGTACACAGTTCGTACTGCAACGGATTACCAACTCATTTTATTCATGAATTTTTATTTGATACTGCTCCGGATCATCAGTACATAGAAATACCGCGAAACGTTATTTACTTTCCAGTGAACAAAAATATAATTTCATCTATATCTGTTAGGACTGTTGATCAGTTTGGTTATTGCGTTAACTTTGGTGCCGAATTTAATATTCAACTACGTCTTCATTTAAGAAAAACAAAATGATACTATATTATAAAAACACTCCTGTGAAAATGAAACATCTTATTCCTTCTACGATCACTAAGGTGCATAGACGTAAGAAAAAAGCTAAGAAAGTAACTGAAGCAAATAAAGAGAAAAAAGTTAAGAAATTGACTGAAGCAAATAAAGGTTTTCTTAGAACCCTAGGTTTTAAATTATGAATATACTACAGATAACTGAATTACCGCACTTCGATAGTTCGATCGAAAGTTATGAAATCCATTCATATAATCCTTACAATAATAGCTTCAGAGAAAACGATGAAATCAGAATCCCCATACATCAGCAAGACATATATGTCCTACCATCAGCCAGTTCAATTTACATCGAAGGTGAAGCAAAGCTGTTCGGCAAAGATGGGAAACAGATCAAGAAAACTGTTGCGTTCACTAATAACCCTGTTATGTCTTTGTTTCAAGACATCAGGTACGAAATGAATGGTATTGAAATAGATCGTATAAAAAATTCTGGAATAACGTCAACAATAAAATCATACGTGTCAATGAATGAAGGAGAAAATAAAGTTGCAGCCTTATGGGGTTGGAATATGGATGGATTTAAAAGTGCCGGTCATTTTAGTGCTATCATACCTCTAAATAAGATTTTAGGGTTTGCGGAGGATTTTTTTTTTTTTTTTTTTTTGGGTGGGAAATCATCAAATAACTTCTCCCGCTCTGGGTGGAGCAGGAGGGCGTGTCAGACTTTTACTGACTAAAACCCACCCGTGTTCCTTCAGTAGCCCTTAAGCCAGGGGCTGTGGTGTCTCTTTCGAACGAACCCGCACCCCTGACAGGCATCGGCCCTTGCGGGCCCCATAATTTTTGTGCTGACATCTCTTTGAGGCGCGCGTGGAACACAACGCGCCGTCGACTTGGGCTTGGTCCTTACCGGACAGCGAGCTACCCATTACTCGCCGTCCGCAAGCCCATGCCTACGGTGGCCGGAAATCGGCCTGGGATTCCCGACGCCCAGGGCGTCTCCGTATCCTGCGGCGGCTGGGGTCGCGAGGGCGCATATGCTGCCTCTCCCTCACGTGCGCCGCCTCCCTCTTCGCGAGCATCACTGCTTCGCTGAAGGAGGTGACGGCTCCCCATGCCCTCTCGCTCCGTACCATGGCCTGGACCAGGGCCGGACGCGAGAGATCGCCGCCGCCGATCGCCTCCACGAGGACACGGCGGTGCTCCGCCCAAGCAGGGCAGACCGCCACCGTGTGCTCCACCGTGTCCTCAGGGCGATCTTCGCAGTGGAAACACCCGGGCGTTTCCTCCCGCCCTATCCGAAACAGGAACCTCCCGAAACAACCGTGTCCGGTGAGGACCTGCGTCAGGCGGAAGGTGAGGACGCCATGCCGCCTCTCAAACCACTCCTCAAAGAGGGGACTTACCGCCGCAATCGTGGCGTGCCCAGCACTGGGTTGCGACAATCGCTCTCTCCATGTCACCATGAGATCCCGCCGGAGCTCTGTCCGCTGTGCCGCGATTTGCTGCGGCAGCGGAGTTACGCCCCGGCGTTTGGCCTCCTCGCGCCACTCCCATATCTGCGCGAGGACCTTTGCCTCCAGATCCCATGGCGGTAATCCGGCAAGGAGGCCCGCCGCCTCGCCGGAGATCGTGCGATATCCTCGGATCATCCTGATCGCCATGACCCTATGGGACGCCCTCAGCTTGCGAGCTGGTTGGCGCCTCAATGTAGGCGCCCACACCGGCGCCCCGTATAGGGCCATGGACCGCACGATCCCCGCGTAGAGCCTCCGGCAGGAGGCGTTTGGCCCCCCTAGATTGGGCAAGAGCCGCTTCAACGCAGCCCCGGCCCGCTCCAGTCTGGGAGCCAAACGGCGGAAATGCTCCGCGAAGTTCCACCGGCTGTCGAGGACGAGTCCCAGGTACTTCATCGTCGACTCGACGCCGATGTGAACCCCTCCCACCGTTATCTGGGAACCCGTCGGTGGCGCATTCCGAGGACCATGAAACCACATGGCCTCGGACTTGTGCAATGCCACCTCGAGTCCCAGTTGCCGGATCCTATCCACGATTGTCGCAACCCCTTGTGTCGCTAAGTCGGCCGCCGCCTGGTACGACCTCCCTTGCGCCAGGACCAGCGTGTCGTCAGCGTAGCAGACTACACTGACGCCGCTAGGGAGGTCGGCGCGCAGCACCCAGTCGTACCCGATGTCCCACAGATACGGCCCCAGGACCGATCCCTGTGGGACACCGCACGACATCTCTCGCCGGTTCCACTCTCCGAGGTGACCGGGGTAGATGACGGCCCTGTCCGTCAAATAGGCCTCGACCACACGACAAAGGTAGGTCGGTATCCGGTGATACCGGAGTGCCTCCCTTATGCAACTCCAGGGCAGGGTGTTGAAGGCATTGGCGATGTCTAATGACACCGCCAAGACGACCCCACCCCGGGCCACAGCATCCCCCGTCGTGAGGGCTCGCACGCGCATGATGGCGTCCACCGTGGAGCGCCCCCTGCGGAAACCAAACTGGCTCTCCGCCAAATCCGGCCCCACCCGCACCAGCCGCCCGACGAGGCGGTCTGCAATTACTCTCTCAAAGAGCTTGCCCACCTCGTCGAGCAGCACAATGGGCCGGTAAGCGGACGGAGAGTCCGCTGGGCGCCCCGGCTTCTTGATGAGGACCAGTTTCCCCGTCTTCCAGCGAAGTGGGAACTGGCCCTCCTCTAAGCATGCGCTTAGGAGCCCTCTTAGTCGAGGCCCGAGAGCCTGCAAGGCCAGGACCCAGGCTTTGCCGGGCAAGCCGTCGGGTCCTGGGGCGGTATTCTTGGCATTCAGCCTACGTACCGCCACTCTCAGGTCTACCTCGGTCACCTCTGGAGAGTCGTCGTCGTCGTCGGTGTGGTCCGCATTGGGCACCGCAGGAGGCGGAGCCATAGGCGGGGGAGCGTGCTCCCCTCGTGAGGGGAACAGAGCGCTCACCACGTCCTGCACGAGATGAGGCCGGAGACTCTGCGTCAGCGGGGGAGCCCACGGGCGGATTTTATCACGCACCGTTTTGTAGGGGCGTCCCCACGGGTCTCTGTTCAGAGTCTCCAGCGACTCCTCGCGGGCCACAACTCTGGCCCGCAGGATCTCATCCCGGAGGGCGGTCTTCGCCACTCTGTACCCCTCGTACAGCTCCGCCTCAATGGCTTCCGTATCCGGAGGGCGGATACGGAGCCTGCGGTGCCTGGAGTAAAGGTGTCGCGCAGCAACACACGCCTCGCGCAGTGTTGTCAACTGCGGCGACCACCAGTACACCTGGCGTGAAGCACGACCTGGCTGGACCCGGGGCATTGCCACGTCACATACCTCGGACATGGTCTCCCGGAACCACTCGGCCTCGTCGTTGATGTCGGCAGGCCTGTCCGGTGATGACACCCAGGCCTGCACGATCGAGGCTTCCAGGAGAAGCTCCCGGTCCAGCTGCTTCAACGCCCACCGCGGACCACACGGGGCCTGTCGGACCGGCGCGCTCGAGGTCTGGGCGGAGACGTCAAACCGGATGTACCGGTGGTCGGAATACGTCTCCACCCCCTCCATGACGCGCCAGTCGATGACACGCGGCGACAGAGCGGGGCTGGCGAACGAAATGTCCACCACCGACTCACCCCGCATCCGCACACACGTGGCGACAGAACCCCGGTTTAGGACGACCAGGTCTGCTTCCAGAGCCCAGTCCTCCACCATCCTGCCCCGCACATTCGTCAAACGGGAACCCCAAGCCAAGCTCTTGGCATTGAAGTCCCCGAGGACGAGCACGGGGAGGGAACGAAACCCGACGACGACGTCTCTCAACTCCGCAAGGGAGTTGTGGAACTCGGCGAGAGTTCGGCTCGGGGAGAAGTACACCCCTACCACGACAATCTCCCCGAACCGTGCTGCAACGCAACCCCGTCCCCTCTTGACACTCTCGAGGGTCGGGGTACCGGCGGCGGCCGACGAAATGAGGGTCACTGAGCCGCTCAGGTCCTCCACCCAGTCATCCCTGGGCGGGACAAAGTACGGCTCAGCGACCACGGCGATGTTAATCGACCACTGCGCCATGCTCTGGATCAACAGATCCTGAGCGGCGGCGCAGTGGTTGATATTCGCCTGGAGGAGGCGTAATGGAGCCGTTACGTACACTCCATATTACCCTCCTCCGGGGCCCCCTGGGCAGGCCCAGCCGCAACGGCGGCGGCAACAACGGCGGTGGAGGCGGCAGCGGCGGCGGCAGTGGCGGCGGTTGCGGCGGTGACGGCGGTGGCGGAGGGCTTGGCCCTGCCTCGGCCCCTGGCTTCAGCGGGTGGAGCGCAGGCTTTGCTCCCAGCCCGGTGTTCGGCCGGCTTGCCAGCTGCCGCACATAGGTAACAGTGCGGCTTGGCAATGCACGAGCCGGCCTTGTGACCGGGCTGACCGCAGCGGAAGCAGTGGCTGCTGCGGTCCACCTCCGAGGTGCATTGCACTCCCACGTGGTGGCCCACCTGGCAGCGGAAGCACCTCAGAGGTCTGGGTTCCAGCAGCTTCACCTGCGCTGAAACCCAGCCCACCAGGAGCCTTCGACCCTCCTCCGTTATCTTTCTGGCCGCCGACACGGGGCAGCTCACCGTTACGGTTCGCATCCCCGTGTTGTCAGGACGGATGGTGCCTGCCTTCACCTGCTCGGCAGAGCATTCCCCAGTCCTGACTACGGCGGCCACAACCTCGCCCTCCGTCACGGAGTCGTCCAGGCCCAAGATGCGCATGTCAGCGCACTTGGTGGGCCTGGACACTCGAACCTCGTCCGCATCTAGGGACGCCCTGAGCCTTTCGGCCAAGGCGTCAGCGGTCGGGCCACTGGCCGCACCAGGGATCTCCAACATGCGGGCTCCGGTCGCAGTCACCCTCATCCGCATGCCGTTGGAGACACCCAGCTCCGCGAGGTTCACCGCCGCCCGTGCCTTTGAAAGCACGTCGCGGTAGGACACGCCCTTCTTCTCCGCTTCCGGCTGTAGTGTTATCACTACAGCGGCGGACTTCGGGGCGCGTAACCTAGCCGCGGCGCTACGCTTTTTGCGCCGCTGCCGCCTCTCCTTCCTTTTGGCAGACCTCGCTGCCTTGCCCGCCTTCTTTTTCTCCCCGGCTACTTCCCATTCGGCGTCAGCCGCGGGAGATGGGGGAGGCGGGGCCGACCGTCCTGGCACCACGGCTGGGGGCGTAGCCACCTGAGCAGCCACCCCGCCCTTCTTGGGCTTGGGCGGCACCGGTTTCGCCGGGGTCCGACTCGACTGTGATGCCGACTTGGCTGTGGCAGTCGTGGCGACGGCATAAGTGGTCCTCTGCTGGCCCGAGACCAGCCGATTCGCCGCTAGCGGGGGGCGCAAGACGATGGCCTCCAGGGTGGAAAACCGGCTCTGGAAGGCTGCCAACTCCTTCCGCACCAGACTCAGCACCCGGTCTTCCTCCTCTGGCTTGGTTCCACCTTGCCCATGCCGCGCCCCCTTCTGAGGCACAACCGTGGGGCCAGCTCCTCGGAGCACGGCCAGGTCCGCTCGGAGCTCCTCGTTCTCCTTTCGGAGAAGCTCCATGGCGGCCGTCAAACGGGCGACCTCCGCCCGCATCTCCGACATACCGTCCGACGGAGGTCGGGAGTATAAGTCCTCCGCTGCCGCCATAATGGAGGCTATGGCTGCGGGTATGGCCTTGCCTTTCGAGGACTGTAGCCTCTTCATGGACACACCCTTGACTGCAGCAGCCACAACCTCCGCGAGCCTGGCCGTCCGCTCCGAATTGGAGCCGCCAGCGTTGTCCGGCTCACCGCCAGACGACTCCGAGAGGGCCCTGCTGCTGGTCCCTCCAGAAAGTTGCCCCTCGGTTTCCTGAGCCTCAGCCGCCTGGGCCGCCCCGGCGCTCGGCTCGGCGGGTTCTTTTGGGGTTAGGCTTCGGCCTAACCGAACCCCACCCTGCCGACAGATCTTGCCCAGCTTTAGAGCCGAGGCCGTCCCGCCATCCGAGGACGACCCCTGGCCGTCCTTTGGTTTGGGGCGCTTCTTGAGGAACTCCGTCCTCCTCGAAGCGCCCACCGCCACATGCTCCGGACCCTTTTCAGAGCCCTTCGCACTGGATGCGGAGTCGGACCCCGACCCCGCATCACTCTCCTCCTCTACTTGGTTTTGTTTTGTTTTAATAAGTTTTTCCATATTAGATCCCACGAGTATAAACGATTAATTTACTCAAAAAATAGTGGTTCGCACTCGAGACTAATTAAGCTACCCATTAGTCAAGCTTACAACCTCCCTCACGGTGCGCCGCCGCTTGGAGGTTTGGGGTAATTTTTTATAGAGGATTTCTTCCTCGCGGCCCGGGCGGTTAAGCCAAGGCCCTCGACCCCCGTCAAAAGTCAGAGACATGACCGTGACAATCTTCGGGGCTACGAGATTAACGGTGGCAGAAGGAGAGCACTCCTTCTTGCCTGCCCGGTGGCAGGGTGAGTGCACACCGAGCCCGCTCTTACTCCGCCGCTGTGCGTCTCTGCATGAGCGCAGAGATACACGCGTTGGAGCGTCCCGCCGACAGGATATTGGCATACGGGCAACGACACCCCTTAGGCACAAGTACCCAATGGGGTGACATTGCCCGCATCCCAGGGTGCACCGTCCCGGAGACTGGCCTTTCCCCCAGACGTATCCAAGGGAAACTCCAGCCCACGGGCACACGGGGAGGTTTCCTGTCCAAGCACCCCGTTTGCGGAGGATTACAATAAAATTGTGATAAATTGTAAACATGAACTTATACTAAATAGAAGTAACTCTAACTTAAACAGCATCATATTAACTGATGACATTGCTAATTTTCAAATAGATGTGCAAAGAATACAATGGCGTATACCACACATAAAAGTGTCAGACCGGGAACGACTGGCTCTTCTAAAACATTTAGAAAGAGATAAACCTATTCAAATGGCGTTTAGAAATTGGGATTTATACGAGTATCCATTACTTCCTAAAACCACTAAGCATTCTTGGTCAGTTAAGACTGCATCTCAATTAGAGAAACCACGATATGTAATTTTTTGCTTACAAACTAATAGAAAAAATAGTAAAACCGAAGACAGTTCGTTGTTCGATCATTGTGGAGTAACAAATATAACACTATTTTTGAATTCACAGTATTATCCGTACGAACCTTTAGGCTTAAAATTTAGTGAAAACAATTATAATATATTATACGAGATGTATGTGAAATTTCGTCAGTCGTATTATAACTGTCCTGCGGACCCGTTACTTGATATAACCGATTTCAAGGAAAAGGCTCCTCTCTTTATCATAGATTGTTCAAGACAAAACGATACTTTGAAAACAGGTCCCGTAGATGTGCGATTGGAGATTGAATGTTCAGCTCCAATACCAGACAACACAGCTGGATATTGTGTAATTATTAACGATCGTCTTGTGGAATATAAACCTTTGAGTAACATAGTGCGTCGGTTATCATGACTGCCATTGTAGATGTTCAAGGATTTAAAACCGAAACAAATGAGTTTATCGTCAAGGAAATTGCTGTATTCTGTAATAACAAAATTCAGGTGTTTTTAGTTAGGCCGCCATTTCCATTTTACGATTTGACGAAACCAGAGAAACGGCAAGTCAGTTGGATAGAACGTAATAGAAAGATATACTGGAGTGAAGGATTTGTGTCTTACTCAAATCATCAGAATTTGATTGCAGATATTTTAAGAGATAAAAGTGTTCACACCAAAGGTTTAGAAAAAGTATTATGGTTAAAAAACATTTCAAATAATAATAATATATATAATTTAGAAGATGAAGGTTGTCCTAATTTATTAAGTTTGTACGATAAATATAAACATTCTCATGATGTGTATAGTTGTATTTATCATGATAAAATATGTGCTTTAAAAAATGTAATATGTTTAAATAAATGGTGTATGGAAAATAAATATTTGAAATAAATATTTTCTTATTTATTTATTTTTTCAAAATTGGGTAATATGTTTCCTATCCCTACCAAACCCGCCCAATGTTAATCGTTATAAGTTGTTGTAAACAGATGTGGGTGTCATTACACTTTATAATTATCTGTATCAAGAACTAGGAAGTGGGTTAACAGAAAATGTCACAAAATAATTACAATCCTCGATATGACATGTATAATGTGCACAAAATGCGTGAAATTTCGTTTCGTCATTATTGGGCAACGGTTGATTCAAAGAGAAGATTGGTGATGGAAATGGTTGACGCTGGATTTTTTTATTGTGGAAATAGTGTAAATGATAAAGCAGCATGTTTCTCATGTGGAGGTGTTATAGAAGATTGGGAAATTTACGACGATCCTTGGATGCAGCATGCTGTACAGTTTCCTGAATGCTTTTATTTAAACGCTGTGAAAGGACAATATTATATCAATAAGTGTCTGAAACAGTTACTTTATTGAATTCAGAACGCAAGTAGATTTATTCTATCATAACATGCTCAGTTTCAAAGATAGTTCAAATAATAAGTTTAATTTCAGTGTGAAGGTTTGATCAGAAATTTACACTAGTAGGGTATAATTGGGGGCTTCTGCGGCGCGCAGCTCGAGCGGAAGCGAGAGCAAGTGATGCAGAACCCCCAAAATGAGTTTATCGTCAAGGAAATTGCTGTATTCTGTAATAACAAAATTCAGGTGTTTTTAGTTAGGCCGCCATTTCCATTTTACGATTTGACGAAACCAGAGAAACGGCAAGTCAGTTGGATAGAACGTAATAGAAAGATATACTGGAGTGAAGGATTTGTGTCTTACTCAAATCATCAGAATTTGATTGCAGATATTTTAAGAGATAAAAGTGTTCACACCAAAGGTTTAGGCAACGGTTGATTCAAAGAGAAGATTGGTGATGGAAATGGTTGACGCTGGATTTTTTTATTGTGGAAATAGTGTAAATGATAAAGCAGCATGTTTCTCATGTGGAGGTGTTATAGAAGATTGGGAAATTTACGACGATCCTTGGATGCAGCATGCTGTACAGTTTCCTGAATGCTTTTATTTAAACGCTGTGAAAGGACAATATTATATCAATAAGTGTCTGAAACAGTTACTTTATTGAATTCAGAACGCAAGTAGATTTATTCTATCATAACATGCTCAGTTTCAAAGATAGTTCAAATAATAAGTTTAATTTCAGTGTGAAGGTTTGATCAGAAATTTACACTAGTAGGGTATAATTGGGGGCTTCTGCGGCGCGCAGCTCGAGCGGAAGCGAGAGCAAGTGATGCAGAACCCCCAATTATACACTACTTACTTGCAACCAATACTGAAAAAATAATGTCGATTTTCGTGTGTGTTTGTGTGACAGTGGAGTTTTCCTAATTTATATAGACACTAAGATATGTATAGTATAACCATCGAATTATTCAGGTCCTTGGGAACTTTGGGAATTGCACAGAAATCTCGATGTTTTGAAATGTTGCTATATTGGTAGATTGCACCCGTGCGAAGCATAGTCCAATTGAGCTGGACGCTCGTCAAATAGCTAGATTCCATTCCATTCACAGTTCACCCCTGGCACCTCTACCAGCAGCAACCCAACGGCAACCATATGATAACGAGAACAAAGATCACTGTGATATTGACAGACTTGTTAGTGGAAGCAACACAAACACAACCTTGTTGTAACGAGAACAAAGATCACTTTGATTTTAACAGTGACGCGAAGTCAGACGTAAATAAAATACTGTGAATTGTGTGTGAAAAAACAAAAACCATTGATAGAAATGGAACGTCACGCTACCAAATACCACTCAGACACTTATTCCTGGCATTCAAACCCCTCCCCAGTAACATAATTTTTAATATATTACCAAAAATAAAAAATTCTACAAAAATCCTATAAAAGCTATTGTAAAGGAAAGCTTTTTACTAAGTCCAGCAAAAACTCCTGTTACATTTAAAAAGAAATAGCGGGTTCTCGAGAACGAAGGTATGAATTTTAAAAGGAACCAAATTGAAATAGAGTTTCTGCCATGTTGAATTGAATCGGTCTTAGGGCCCGTTCACACGCACGACAACCACACTACGTTGCAGCGAAAAAATGTGAGCAAGCAGTGGTTACGTATGTCGCTGCAACATCCTGAAGTTGCGTTGTGGTTGCGTTGTCGCTACTATTTGTGACGTGATCAGATCGTGACTGTGACTGTAACAGTGTCGCCGCCAAGGCGCACCGTTGTGGTTGCGTTGTGGCTGCGACTTCGCCTTAATGTGGTCGGTATCGCCTACACAATTGATTTTAGCAGCCAATCGTGGCCCGTGTGAATAGACTATTCATTTTCATACAAATTAGACCCTATTGAGGGGCTTGTGGCTAAATAATAATAGCCACACGGGTCGATAATTAGATTAACCTACGCTTGCCGCGGTTGATCCGTGGATGGGTGACCCTCTTTATATACCAAGAACCAACGGCTATCTTTTGTGGATCTTTGACAGTCGTGACGGGTCATCAGAAGCCCAAATATCTGAAAACCAGTCAATTAATATCCAGTAACTGGGTTGTGGAGGTAAGATAGGCGATCGCTCCATGTAAAATACTGGTATTCAGTTGCAACCAGTTAGGCTGGAAGCCGACTTCAACGTAATGCCGTTGTGTTGTGGTTGTGGCACATGTGTTCGGGCCCTTACACTTAAGTCTTTCATTTGCTGTGTGCTGTTGAGTTACAATCTGTAGGGATGTTTATTCCAATCGTAATTCTATGGAAATCTTGGGATTTTTTTGCAAACATGTGTGGTGGGTGGGAGGAGATCGATAGTGGATGCTTTGTTTGGATTGGTCCTGTTTTTTTATATAGCAATGGAGTTTCGCTCAATTTTCCAAATCTAGGAATTAGTGGCCCGTAAGTCTGGCAGTTTTATTTAATTATTTTTTCTAATAAAAAGTATGTATGACTTTGACATAACATCTTTTTTTACTTGTCCAGAAATTTTGCTTTTTGCCGGACACGATACTAAAATTGGAAACACAAATTTCTAGGCCTTTGGTTCGATCAGCACATGCCATGGAAAACACATATTGATTATATAGTAAAACTAAATCAATATTGCTATGCCTTACACAATTTAAGTAAGGTCGCAACACTGTTCTTACCGCATACCACGCATACGTCTCCACCACACTGTGATACGGCGTTATATTCTGGGGTAATTCTACGGATAGGGAATTAGCCTTTAAAGCCCAAAAAACGTCTCTTCGCGCAGTATGCAAACCATTTTTTATTCACTTAAAATTATTAACATTTCCGTCCCTATATGCTTATTTATGAAGTTGCCATGTTTGTCAAAAATAACCATAACCAATTCGAAACCCTTTTCACTAAACGCCATCAAGGTGCGCTTAAACACTACAAAATTGAAAAATAATTATAAATTATTAATTAAAAATAATTAAATAAATAATTGTTTTAATTTGTGTTTTTCCGGAAGTCGGTTGTTTTTTTTTTTTTGGAAAACGTTTTTTGATTTAACCGCACCTTATTGGCGTTTAGTGGAAAGGGTTTCGAATTGGTAAAGGGTTTCGAATTGGTTATGGTTATTTTTGATAAACATGACAAATATTTTTTTGGAAAAAGTTTTTATTTTTGACTTTTTTGTGGTTCACATGTGCTTACAGCTTCACAAGGTACCGGTGTGATGTAATGTTATGAACTGGTGTAAACAATAGACAAACATGAGATTTTAGCAATCCCAGTCCATTTGCTAACTAAATGTTAGCAAATGGACTGGGATTGCGTTGCCTGTCTCCGAAGTTCTTCATCAGATCTTCACCAAATTGAAATAGGACCACTCCGAGAAAGTACTCTTCCAAAAACTACCCAAATGGCTTCAAGTGTGCCTATAAAATTTGAAGAGTTCTCTCTATTTCTCCAGGATCACATCATCAGATCCTGACTTGATGATCATGGGACCATCTGGGAAGTATGACCTTTCAAACCAAATAAAAATAAATTCAAATCAGTCCAGCCATCTTCGAGTAATCGGGGAATATACATAAAAAAAATTAAAAAAAAAGGTTCCGACGAATTGAGAACCCTTTTGAAGTCGGTTAAAAATCAACCAAACAGCCAAAAATATTTAACAAACTACCAAAACTTATAAAAAATCTTCAAAAGATCTAAATACTTTAAAAAACACCCAATATTCTTTTTTTCGATTGTGGGATTTCGTCAAATAATTTCTCCCGCTCTGAGCGGAGCAGGAGGACGTGTCAGACTTTTACGGACTAAAACCAACCCGAATTTCCTCAGTTGCCTCTGTGCCAGGAACCACGGTATCTTTTTCGAGCAACCCACACTCCTGGCAGGCATCGGCCCTTGCGGAGTCTACCAGTTGGTGCTGACATCTCTTTGAGACGCGCGTGGAACACAACGTGCTGTCGACCCAGGCTTGGTCCTTACCAGACAGCGAGCTACCCATTACTCGCCATCCGCAAGCCCGCGCTTACGTTGTTGGCCGAGAATAAACCTGGAATTCCCGACGCCCACGCCGTCTCCTGCGGTGACTAGGGCCGTGAGGGCGCATATACCGCATAATATGTAACACCCCTCAGGCTTCATTCTGTAAGTGGGAGTGGGTGGGACGTCACGTACCTTTTTTCATAGGAAATGTCTTATTTCCTTTCGGGTTTTTCTTTGTTGCTTAAAAAAATTGCACGACAACGTTGGGTTCGAACCCACGACTTGAGAATCGGTTGCAGCTAATAAATGGGCGGTCGGCCGGCATGCCCCGTTGTTGGCCACGCCGCAGGTGACTATCATTATTCTTCTAGTAAAATAAGTATATCGTAACAGTTAAGTCGGAATCTTTACTACTGGGACCTACCTATTCGGAATATATGCGAACGGATGTATATTTAGATGACTTATTATACAGAACGATCCTTATAGAAAACCCACGTTCCAATGCCGTCTAATTTAATATAATATTAAAGGCGTGTACCCACGAGCAGTTGAATGGCGTCCTCGATACCACGGAGTACAAAAGATCCGCGATAACTCCGCCACTGACAGACGACGCCCACTTACTTTCAACCTACTTCTGGTAACTTGAAAATAGAGGGAATTGTATTAGAGAGAAAATAAGATACTACTATTGATACAATTTGTAAGAAAATAACCTGTTACGTCCTTCTGAAAAGTTTGGCTAATCTAACGGATAATTTTTATTAAAAAAAAATATGCGATTCATTTTTAGTTAATCTGGTGGACATTACCTATCATGGAGTAATAAAATTATGTTATTGTTGTTCTAATTCTTAAATATCAAACGATAGGTACTTATATTTTCTCGTAACGCTGGTGGTGATGGCCACGACTTACGAGAGGTCGTAGGTTCGAAATCCAAGAAGGCACTTTACTTTGTGTAAATTATTTCATCACCACTGCTCTCAAAACGGTGAAGGTTGCTCTCAAACGATGTCTTATCGTGAAGAAATCGGCATGTCTTAGAACCGAAAATTCGAACAGAAAGGAGTTCTGTATCCCAGCAGTGGGAACATATAGGGTGCTAATCACAATGACGACTTATATTTTCCCGTACCTACAGCTCAAGTGGGAATTTAATTTAGCGGTCGGTTAACTTATAAAATTTTAACTTTACAACAATAACATGGCTGAAAACTCGGATATCTTTACAGACACAAAGATTAAAGTGGATGCGCTAAGGTAGCAGCCTGCAAATTTAAATTATCTTACGTTTTTTGCCATTTGCAGGGCAGTGTTTTTTTTTTTGTTTGGGATATCATAACTGCTCCCACTCTGGGTGGAGCGAGAGGGCGTGTCAGACTCTTACTGACTAAAACCCACCCGTGTTCCTTCAGTTGCCTGTGTGCCAGGGGCCATGGTATCTCTTACGAACGACCGGCACCCCTGGCAGGCATCAGCGCTTACGGACCCCACCAGTTGGTGTTGACATCTCTTTTGAGGCGCGCGTGGAACACAACGCGCCGTCGACCTGGCCCTGGTCCTTACCGGACAGCGAGCTCCCCATTACCATATTTCTTTAACGCTGCTGAAACGTAGACTTTGCGGGAAGTGGAAAAAAAAAAGATAGACGCTCACGAGATGTGGTGCTGGAGAAGAATGCTTCGAGTTTCATGGACTGAGTTTCGTAAAAATGTCTCCATACTCCAAGAACTCGGCATCAAGCAGCGCTTATTTTCTATAGCACAGTCTCGCATTCTAGTTTTCTTTGGCCACGTTTAAAGATGTAATAGCCTTTCCATAGAGCGCCTCGTTATCCAGGGAAAAGTGGAAAGTACTAGACCGCGCGTATTTAATCTGGTCGTTCCATCGAGTCGGTGACCTCACCGACTCGATGGAACGACCAGATTAAATATTTTGTAGGCAGCTCCATAAACGAATGCAGTAGAATGACCTTCAGCAGAGACAGATGGCGGCACATCGTAAGGCGTATTCATTCTGCCCCTTCATAACTACGACTACGTGATGACCACGACCGCTCTGCCAAGAGCGTGCCGACTAAGAAGAAGATGAATTCTGTAATAATTCGTGTTATGGTCCAGAAACATGTTTTAATCAGCATACAGCCCGTATGCCTGTAACAGAAAGTGAGAGAGATTTCATAACAATTGATACTCAGGCAGATTGAGAATATAAACTATCTAAAACAGCTGTTTTATGATCGTCGCCTACGCTTCAAGAAGGCACATTTTCATTTCTACACGCAGGCGTACCGTAATCTCCAGTTTATCTGGGCTGATTGTGTCAAAGCGATGTCTGGAACATTTGTTTGAAGGCTTATCATATCCACGCAATAAAAGTCTCAGCTGAGCAATCATTAGTGTAATTCCAGAAAAATTCTCAACAAAAAACTAAGTTCAAAACTAAAACTACTGAAAAATTATGCTCTAAGAAGCACGAAACAAGGAAATATTCTCACCTGAAAGCCACTATATCGTATGCCACTTTGCCCTAACGCTTATGATCGCTTATCACTGTGAGAATTTGTTGTTTGGTTAGCTTTGTAATTTTGGGGTTAATTATCAATATATACACGGCTCGCATTGTTAGGAGGTTCCTCTCTCTGGAACCCTGACCGCCAAGACAAGACCCTGATAACCAACCAAGCATCATAGAAAAAAAAATGTGTCAATGTTTTTTTTCTTACATGATGATTTTCTCCTTTAGACTTGTGGGCGCCATTTTCAATTTAATGTGACGTAACGACACATCATCATCATATGCTTTGCTTTTTCCTAGCTATGTTGGAGTCGGCTTCCAGTGACGTAACACAGCCAATAATACCTAGCGAACGATGAAGAGCAATGATACTTCATTTGTCAAATTACGTATAAGCAATTCAGAAGATATGAGGAAACAGATGAACTTACACACATACCGATCAAAATCATAACCCTCCTTTTTGCTTCGCCGTAATCGGGTAAAAATACACTGAAAATGAAATGCATTATTCTAATATTAAATATATTTATTTTATCATTATAATCCAGTATTGACGAAAAATAACACAATGGATATCTCTAAAATATACTAGAAGCTAAGAAAACTCGAAGAGATGCTATAAGATAACAATAGTAATGGAAAAAAACAATTGATGTATTAGGAAGCAAGGAACTCGAGGAGGTGTTATGCTTTCTGCAGTAAGAAAGACAACTATCTAGTCCAGGTAGACTCCAAAAACAGTGACCTGAATGAATGATGTAGTGCTTTCCCTATTAACATTCACAAGGTTATCAAACTCGTGGTCCCAGAGAAACGCGATGGCATTATTGTAGCACTGAGCTCTCTTCTGCGCCAAAGTAACAACCGCTATGATTCGGTATCGATCGAAGTTCATACCCCTAACCGATCTCATTACTTCATCAGCTATTTGCAATGTTTTTGCTGGAGAATCCTGGGAACAGCAGAAATAGGTACGTAGTTAAAATGAGTGTATAAAAACTTTTTAATAAAAAAATTAAACCGCCGAAAAACCGAAAAGTAAAAAATTATAAACTAGCTTTGTCCAACCCCAATAACTAAGTTCGGAAGGCGGTGACATATAACTAAAACATATCCAAAGTCACCGACTTCCGAACTTAGTTATTGGGGTTGGACAAAGCTAGTTTATTATTTTTTACTTTTCGGTGGTTTAATTTTTTTATTAAAAAGTTTTTATTTTATAATTTTTTGTGGCTATAATCTACTAATTACTACATGCTTAATTTTTGATTTAATACACAACTCAGTATTAAAATCTGTGAGTAAACAATCAATCATCCCCTGTTTTCTTACCCTTACGGTTGGAATTTTTCTGTATGGGACCAACTTCGAGGTATACCCTTTCCAATAAAAAAAGAATTATCAAAATCGGACTACTCTGGAAAAAGTTATGCGTGGTCAAACATAAAAAAAAAAAAAAAAAAAATATTCGCGTCGAATTGAGTAACCTCCTCCGTTTTTTCGTCGGTTCAAAAAAGCGTATTAATTATATAGATCCCAGGTAGCAAATGACATCGACGACGTAAAACAGACGTCAATAGTAAGTCAATTTAGGGTCGGTTCCATAGTGGTCAGCTTTTGTACGTCATATTGACGTTTTATTAAGGTAATTTTTTGAAGACGTCTTAAAACTATGACAAATGTACGTAATCAACTGGAACTACTGACGTCATTATTATGACGAAATTTACGTCGATAATGGCCCTTAAATTGACGTCGGCATGACGTAAAATTGCTAGCTGGGATACGACGTATTTTGTTGCTATCAATGCCTCGTCTTATTTTGAGTTATAAAAGACTCTGCCTTCGCCTGTTTTCGCGTTGCTATCAACAGGACCATATTACTAAGACTCCACTGTCCATCTGTCCGTGCATCCGTTTGTCACACGTCTGTATCTTTTGAACCGTAATAGGTGGATCCTTGAAATATTTACAGAATATGTAATGTATTATTACTACGACCACTACAGCAACAGACAGTTAAAAATAAAAGGGAACGCAGAGCTTATTAAAAATATACATGTAGATAGTGATGTTAAATATTGTACGTCAAAACTGAATGAAGGACGCGCGGGCTTCCGAAAGATGGAAGGAGTTGAGGGAGGTATTTGACCTCCTATCCCAACGTAGGCTAGTAAAAAAATAAAAATATTGTACGGTGGTACAGAACCTTTCTTGTCGTCCGACATCCGCCTCCCAATTGGCCGCTTTTATTTTTGAACTTACCACAACACTATACTTGGTATCGGTGTATTGCGCATCTAGAATAGTATCGATAGCCTTCGTTACGTCAGGCACGCGGAACTTGCGACGCGGTCCCAATTGGAATGTTGGCAGAAATAACAGTGGGGGGCGTTTAAATTCCAATCCGAGCTGGAAAAATACAGACATCAGGGTAACATCACCTGGAACAGTTTATTTTGTGAGCGACTGTATTAGACTATAATTAGTATTGGCCCCTTGCCTTCCACGCCCTTGACCAGGCTTCATTGGTACTGAACCAATCGACGTACTGTCGAGTACAACATAAAGTAGATGGCCGATGTAACTTAGTCAATTGACTAAAATTGTCCAAAATCATTTACACCTAAAGTTTTCTTTTGTAGTCACGTGATTGTTTCAACTCATATTATGTGCTTCCTAAATTAATGACATCAGTACTTTTTAAGTTTAAGGGAAATCTAAAAAGACATGATGCCTGGCTAAAAAGCACGCTGTCTCACCAGGCATCATATCCGACAGAGGTAGTATCAGTAATGAGAATGTAGACGCTAGTCTACACGCACAACGTTATTGTGTGAGATTCAGGATCATTTACAGTAAAACAGGCGTGTATAAAATTAAGAAAAGTCCTTCGGAAGATCGGATTTTATGAAAAAACCACTGCATAAATCAATGACCAATAAAGTTTATTGAAATTTTCGATATTTGAGCTTTGTCGGTACCGACTTAGTTTAGGAGATTTTTACACTTCTTTTATTACTTAAACACTTAGACTTAGGTTAAATTAGCAAGAAAACGAATCTTTGTTGGCTCCTAACTTTTTAATAGCTTTTTATTTTAGTATTCTGTTTCCGTACAGACAATATTAGTATTAAGTGAAAACCATACAATGTTTAATTTTTTATGTAAATTGTCGAACAGTGGGGTAATATACTCCCGAAGTGGTTTACTAAGTTTGAATGGAAAAAATTACGACATGATTCACCTTAAGACCTCATTGACATCGATAAAGGAATAGTTCGTGAGAAAATCTGCCTCCTCTTTATGAGAAAAATCTAAGGCTTTTTAGCCCTGCAGTGTAATAATAGTAAAGGAGGCTAAATAATAATAGCACCAGCACCCTAATTGCGTAACTCACGATTGATCATAATTGGTTTCGTCTTCACAGTTAAACAATATTCATTGCGTTATTTATGTTGTCGAACAGATACATTTTTCGAACATATGAAGCAATGGTTTAACAATCCGTTTCAAAACGATACAGATTATGATGAATCGTGAGTTACGCAATTAGGGTGCAGGTTCTATCTATCAGGTAGCGGTAAGGGCAAATGGGTGACCTTCTTTACATACCGAAACCTCTCCGCGTCTCGAAACGCACTTTGGTCCTGGCTGTCGTTCATGGATCTTTGACAGTTGGATAGTCAGAAGCCAGAAAGTCTGACAACCAGTCTTACCCGTTCGTATAGTTTTACCCAGTACCATAAACCGGGGTCACTTTAATTAATATTGAACTTTGAAGGTTGATATCTCTCAAATTTTTGGTTATGAAAAAATACAACAAATGTCCAATAATCGTTTTTTTAACTCGCGATTCCTGTAATAACACTTGAAAAAATAATTAGCTCTATAGTGAGAAAAAAAAAACTGACTGATCAAAGTTATGCGCAGGATGTAGGGTTACTTTGGTACCCCCTATTTCATTGCGTAGTTACAAAGTAACCCCAATTATAATGCCAATACAATAAAAAAATAAAAATAAAAAACTTTTTTATTTAAAATTGTTAGTGAATTCTCAGCATGTCTTCAGGAAAAGATTTGACAATTCTTCAGTTTTGCTAACCTAGAAAAAAACTAGCGTTTCATTTTACGCAATAACCGATTTTATATGAAACTAGGTTTTGCCAGCGGCTTCGCCAGTGAGGAACTTTCATCCCCTAACTTAACTCCCTAAGGGCTGATTTTACCAAAGTATCTTTTATCCATAGAGTAAAATTTACGTCTGACAATTCTACTATGGAAGATCTGTCAAAAGTTCAAAATTTATTCTCAGGATAAGACTTATTCTAAGTATAAAAGTTTGGTAAAATTCGCCCTTAGGGGTTGAATTTCGAAAAATCCTTCCTTATTCCTTGTCTACATTATAAAGGGAACCGCTGTGCAAAATTTCAGCTTTCTAGGTCTAAGGGTTTGGGCTGGGCGTTGATGAGTCAGTCAATCAGTCAGTCAGGACTTCTCTTTTTATTTATATAGATAGATAGATAGATGGAAGTTTTGATCAGGGTCATCCCGCAATGTAACCCCGGTTTACCGGTACTTAGCTGAGTTGTGGATGTCAGATACAGTCGCTCCATGTAAAACACTGGCATTCAGCTGCATCCGGTCAGACCGGAAGCCGTTCCTAATAGAGCCATAAAGTCATTGGGTACTTTTAGAATAAATTTTAAACAACACCTTTTAAAGCTTCAAAAAGATTACAAACTTTGAACTTACCCCTGGCAACGATTGTTCTCTAAACAGACATAGCAGTTACTTCGCATGTTAAGGTGACACTTGTCCACATTTTTTCCATACAAACTTCGGGAGGGTTTTACTCCACTGTCTGACTATGTACATCAAAAATTAAAAATGGTATGGTTTTGTCTCATTATTGTTATTGTCTGTACGGAAACAGAATACTAAAATAAAAATCTATTAAAAAGTTATGAGCCAACAAAGATTCGTTTTTCTTGCTAATTTAACCTAACTTTGAGCGTGTTTAAGTAATAAAAGGAGTGTAAAATCTCGAAAATCAAGACGGTACCGACAAAGTTCAATTTACAATTAGTTCAATAAACTTTATCGGTCATTGATTTATCCAGTGTTTTTTTTTCATAAAACCCGATCTTCTGAAGGACTTTTCTTAATTTTTTCGGGATTTTTTTGCCAAAAATGCTACTGCATCTCACTCAATAACATTGTGCGTGTAGACTAGCGTCTAACTGCTCACCACTGATACTATCTCTGTCGCTTACGAAGCCTGGTGAGACAGCGTGATTTTTAGCCAGGCCCACCAGTGAGTTCGAGCCCACGCAGTATCCCCTTAATCCCCGTAAATCCAGAATATTTTTTTGTAATTATTTTCGTGTATGTCGGCGCCTGCGACCCTTTGCTTGTCACAGGAATACCACAGATTGTCTCAGGCTCTTATGGCATCGACAAATAATGAGGTCAAGCATCGCGCTGACGGTATTTTGTTTTATTCGCTAACATAGTTACATATTATCTAACATTAGTACTGATTATTTATTTAGACTGTAACTAAACGTAACATCACATCGCTCGGGCCCTACCAGAATACCAGCGCTGCGACACTTTTTAAATGTCGCAGCATTATGCTGAGGTAGGAGCCTCTGGCCTCGTGCACGACTTTCAATTTTTTTTTTCTTTTTTGCTCTCAAGTTTTTTTTTTTAATAATTTTTGTAGTAGTTTATTTCATTATGTGATCTTCCTGTGCGAGTCACAATAAATACATTTTCTTTCTTTCTTTCTTTAGAGTTGGGAAAAGGGTAGGCAAATTAATTGAAGAAGAAGCTAACCTGTGAACTCCGTCGCCGTGCCTGTCCTACGCCGGGGATACCAGAAAAGCCATAAGATTGTTTCCGAATTCTGACTCGGCTAAGAGTCGAGCCAAGCCTGCTTCTTAGAGCAAACGAAGACTTTCCCCCGGCTTGATCTTGTGTAGGACCCACGGTTATGCCTACCCTACTCTTACTTTTCATTTTCTGTTCACTTGAATCCATTTTTGTTGCCAATAATATAATCCTTTAGAGAACTATAGATATATTGATAATTGTTTATTTTATCAGCTTGTTTATCTAATGTCGAAATTGACAGTAGTAAAACTCTTTCGCTGTCATAGAACGTCTTCTAGAATGTCAATAATATTCTTCGAATTTTATTTTAATTTGGCCGATAACTGTGATGGTGCCTCAGGATATACCGCCTAGTTGGTTTTGTTGGATCAAAGTTTCAAATAAGATGCAGAGTGATAGGGAGAGTCGGGCAATGCAGAATGTGTGTTTTTTGATTTTCTTTATATTTTTTTATTAAATCACTCTTTTCCTAATACCCACTAAAATGGAATGTATATTCAATAGCTTATATATTGTTACTAGTGGAAGAGTGGAACTTCCTAAACACAGATATATTATGATACTTATGGAAATTCCATAAAGACTAAAGACCTAATGTAAAAAATTTTTTATTAAAGAAAATAAAAAAAGAAATAAATATAAAAAGATAAAGATAATTTTATTTTGCAAATATGGGTATAGGAGATAACAAAAGGATTACAAGATCAGCCATATTTTACCATGTAGGCATGCAAAAGGTACACAAAAAAATATTATTAAAAAATACATACTAAATTACAAAATCTTTTCTCTTCTTGAATCTTGAAATAAACATTTTTATCTATACATAACATTACTTAACATCACTATGTTTCCAAAGGGGAGGGCAGAGGCGCACTTAACTAAAATTACACCTACATTTCGCCAGTTATGTTTAAGTCCTATGTAATAGGGGACGAGCCTATTGCCATCAATCGGGCACAAAAACAGACTGCAGGCTGCTACTGAGAAATCCAGATAGAAAAACCCAATAACACTTTGCCCGACCTGAGAATCGACCCCAGGACCTCATGCTCAGCAGTAGCGCTTGCGACCACTGGACTAACGAGGCAGTGAATATTTTATTGTTATTTATTTATAACTAGCTGACCTGTGCCCACTTCGTTGGGCGTAAACATTTTAAATTGTAATTAAATTATGAGTATTGTTCGGTTATTACTGAGTTTGTGACTTAAATATAAAAGTTAGTCATATTATTATTCTGTCGCTAATTTTTTTGTAGGCATTATCAAGCTCTACAACTTTTCCCTAGAACTCAATCATAAATCTCTCATCGTTAAGGCAGCGTTCGTTAGAAACGTTTTTTCTACGACTTACTTTGCAAATCCGACTACCACCAAAAAGTCTTTTCATTTTTGAATACATCGCTTATGACACTCACAAATAACGTGGCTTTCTATTGTTGAAATACTTTTCAAAAACGGTTCAGTAGATCCAGAGATTACCCCCCTACAACCTCGCAAACTCACAAACTGTACCTCTTTGTAATATTAATATAGATTGATATAAATTATTATAGATTATATTTAAAAAAAAAACGATTTGGGTTTTTTTTAATTGTAGATTTGAATCCTTTCACAGGGTTTCAAGGTTTCAAAATATTATCGAAAGTTTTGAAAACAAAGTTTTGAAGAGTTATTTTTTTTTTCAATGTAAAAATAACGTCATATCTTATCAAACGTTAATACATTTACAACTTATATAACTAGAAAGAATACATTTTATTCCCCTTTTTTTCTCGAATAGGTACTTGAATAATTTATTCATGAGTTTCTTCAATGTAAGTACAGTCACGCTATAAATATGAAACACTCTCGTATATCTACTTCTAGCATTGAGTACAGTAGGTAACAAAAATCGTATGAACAAAACGTAGCAGAAAGAAATGTCACTATAAAAAACTTGTAAAAATAAAACTGACAAATTCATGGGTTCCCGTTGCGTAGGAAAAAAATACGCTGTGAGAAATTTCTGTTCACACGTTAACAAAGAGGTTTTTCGGGTAAAAGCCGAAGGTACGTACCTACATAGAGAGGGCGACCTCTTTTTTGGAATGTGGGGCCTCTTTGTATTCCATCCTCGCTTTTTGTTGGGCCACATTCAAACACTGCTTGTTACCTGGAATGGTCGCGTCGAAAGATGCTTCACTTATATACGAGTATATTTTTTTGTATATTTTCCGTTTTAACAAGATATACGTGAGTACTTACTACTTCCATGTTTGAGGAGCAGGTATCTACATCAACTGTGGCATCTTTACATAATATCTCTCAAAATCTTCTATATCGATTTTTTTCTTTTGTTTTGCTTTGAAATGGCGGCAACATATTTTTTTTGTAATCGAGAGCTATACTTAAGTACCTACTTAAGCTGTACTTAAGTACCAACTTAGCTGTACTTAAGTACAACACTCATGGGTAAAGTTGCTCATGGAAACTAAAGATGTTGATGATTGCGTAACACACTATTACCCAATCGGAATCATATTTAAGGCGAGCAATGTGCCCTGTCCTCTTCCACTTAAATTTGGCAATTCTTCGGGTTATATCCGTAGCCTTGGTTCTCCTGCGGATCTCTTTATTTCTGATTCGATCACATAGGGAAACTCCGAGCATAGCCTTCTCTATTGCCCTTTGGGTGACTTTAAGCCTTCTGATAAGGCCCATTGTGAGCGACCACGTTTCTGTACCATAGGTTATCACTGGCAACACACACTGGTCAAAGACTTTCGTCTTGAGACACTGTGGTATTTGGGACGAGAAGATATTGCGAAGCCTCCCAAACGCTACCCAGCCGAGTCGGATTCGACGACTGGACATTTTGTCCTATGTAGGTAAACGTACTCGTCCACAACTTCGAGTGTGGCGCCTCCGATCATCAGGAGAGTGGGTGTTACATGGGCATATGAACATATGGCCGATGGGGCCGAAAGGTTCTGGAGTGGCGATCGCGTACCGGTAGACGTAGAGTGGGAAGGCCTCCCACAAGGTGGACCGATGACCTTGTGAAGGCCGCGGAAATCCGCTGGATGTGGGAAGCACAAGACCGGTCGAAGCGGAGGAGTATGGCGGAGGCCTATGTCCAGCAGTGAACGTCTTTCGGCTGAAATGATGATGATGAAGATGATACTTAAGGCTAAATCATTGCTTCATATGTTCGAAAAATTCGTCTGCTCATCAACGTAAATAACGCAATGAACGTTGTTGAACTGACGAAATTAAAGTCATTGCTATTGTTAGTATCTAGCTACCCAAAAGGCTAATCATGGTAGTAAGCTGGCTGAGTTGGCTTTTTAAGGCAATTAACAATATAGATAAAAAAATGCTTATCAAAAACATATATAAGGTTAGATAAATAAGGTTTGTAATTTAAGTTTATACGGTTCGAAATAAGAACGCTCTGTTCAAGCGGAATAATATCTCGAGCGTCGACCTTCCATCAGAAAAATACAGCATAAAGCATTGAAATGCGAGTTGCATTCGGTGTGTAGATGCAGCGATAGTGGGTCCTACGTCAACGGTACGGCTCCCTTATAGGTCAGTTAAACGTTTGTTCACCCCTAACTAAGTGGTACGGGGTGGGACCAAGATGTGTCCGATAGTGGGATTGAGGGACGTTACTCACAAATGTCTTTTTGTTCTTAAATTAGAGAGACGAGGGCAAGACAGATTGATATTTTAGATACGTCGTGAAAAAAATGTCTGTCGTTCAGAGAGAATTTGAACTAAGATTCTCTTTTTAAAAGATGATAATGTTTTATGAGGGTTTTAGATATAGACCCATCCGAGCTTCACAAATCCGTGGGTCCTGGCTGTGATTCGTAAATCTTTGAAACTTGTTATGGGTCGTCGGGACACCAAAAGTCTGACAACCATTCTTACCAAGGAGTGTCGTATCCTAGTAACTGGGTTGAGGAGGTTAGAAAGGCTGTCGCTGGATGTGAAATACTGGTATTCAACTGCATCTGGTCAGACTGGAAACCACCCCAGCATAATTCGAAAAAGGCGACGCAGATGATGGAGTGGGTGCGTTGAGTATTTTTATTTAAAAAAAAACGGTTTATTGGCCAAATTCCATCATAGAGCAGATCGTGGGTATAAAATCTGATATAACGATATCGATAGCTTTTAAAAATCTTCCATAAACACATTATACCTACCAAATTTTACTTTACGTAAACGCTTAAAATAGAATAGCGAGTCTTTAATATAAGCTTTTCCTGCAGCATATAGTTTCGAATATATAACAAGATATACTGGTCGTTGGAAACTAGAGCCAGATGAGTACCACCTACCCTGAGATTTTCGCGGAAAAATTGCTGTATTTTTAGCAGATCACTTTTAGTACCTAAAAAGTTTTGGTACAAGGTATTATTAATAGTTGTTATTAGGTACAAAAGAAACGTTTCATGAGAACCTTTTAATAATAGTCAAAATTGAATATTATTAGACGTTTTCTCGTGGATTTTTTCATTTGAAGATTTTAATTTTTCGGATAGTGTCAAATAAAATTGAAGAAAAATACATTACGATGACAACTCTTGAAAGTTTTAGTAAGAAGATATAATTAAAATAAACGGTAAATATTTAACTAACCATTTTACAAACGTTCAAATGAACATCCAATAGTTTTTAGGCTTCTAATGTGGCAAACTTTTTTAAATAAATGTGAGGCACATTTATTTGAAAAAGTTTACCACATTAAATTTCTTGCCTTTTCTCACAGTTGCTCGCAGTTATTAAGCCAGGATACCCCGACCAAATGGATTTGGTTAGGGTTAGAACTGTGACGCGAGTACTAAGAATGGCGAGGAATCGTAAGCGAAGAATCCAAATTGGTCGCTTTGTTACTTAGCTATTTAGTATTTTTAGGACCCCAAAAGTAGAATTATTAGAGGTTCCATTAAATACAAAAATAACAGCACTCCTTGTTTCCCCGAACGGTTTTTTTTTTTGTGAATGTCATCTCGCAGTTGACCTTGAGAGGCTGTGACTGCTCAACCGGACTTTCCTGTGAAGGTTTTTAGGATTCTAAAAGCCTCCAGCCAGGGCGTAAACCTACTTAAACCTGGGGTACGAACCTCGGCTCAGGGAGTCGCTGGCGGGGGGATGGGGGGGGGGGGCAGCTAGTACTACTGGGGACAGGCTGGATCAAGATATTATTTTCATGATAATTATACGGGGAATTTAAAGCTACTGGCTCAGCTACGGCGCGGGCTGGCGCATCAACGAGCAAGGGACGGTCGGGGGTCTGATCGCTACTCGGGAGTCTTCGCGGGGCGCGAGGACCTCGGCGGCGAGGTCGGTAGGACGGTCGTCGTTTGTATTTGTGTACTGTACTGGTGGCCCTATTCTTTTCTTGGAGAACAGTGATGGGGTCGTCTGGGCCGGAAAGGATATGTCTCGGCCGGCGGATTCTACTGATTCTACTGGGGACATAACTAGCGGCCTTCACAATCAAGGGATTGCGATGTAACTCGGCTTTATCGAAGCAACGCTTCGAGTTGCGTTTCATGAATTGAGCAATAGTGGGCATTTTCAGATCGAGATGGAGGATCTCGTTCCGAACGAACCATGGGGAGCCTGTGGCTTGGCGAAGGAAACGGTTTTGGAGGGTCTGCATCCTATGGATGTGTCGGGGGTATTCCCCGAACGGTTGTGCAGAGGTATAGCTATAGAAGGTCCTATAGCCTGACCGATACCGCTGTACCGCGCCTTAGATATGAGCGCAGCGCGACGGGGGAGCAGAGCAGGCCGCTGATTCGTCAGTGCAAGCCGCTCATTCGTCCCCACTCAAAGCGCCCCGTCCCCCGCCTCGCCGCGCATTCCTTAGGCGCGGTACAGCGGTATCGGT
This sequence comes from Polymixis flavicincta, assembly GCA_949987655.1. NCBI lineage: Eukaryota > Metazoa > Arthropoda > Insecta > Lepidoptera > Noctuidae > Polymixis > Polymixis flavicincta. The sequence continues at coordinate 18,940,462 of OX465179.1, read as the reverse complement.
CAGGCTTCAAATTAACTCTAAATGAACTTATTGCATTGCATAATGTAAGCGGGCATACCCTTTATGCCTGAAGGCTTATATTGAGTTCTGCTTACGTTTATTGTTTTGTTTTTATTATTTATTTCTGCTTGAGTTCAAGAACTATGTTTTGTTGGTATATTGACGTGTACAGTCACGAGCACTAAAATGTATACGCTTACCAACTTTTAATACTGATTATCTCCTCTTGTATATAATGCAATTTTATGTTATTATGAAGATGATATTTTGGATCCGACTCTAATGAAATACCTAGGTTATATCAAGGTTGCAATCGTTATTTAAGAGAAAATCACTTTTGAATTTAGCTATGTGTATACATATTAATGTTCGTAACTGTACTAGCTGACATGTGGCAAATAATTTAATTTTATGTTTTTTTGTTTAGTAATGTTAATTACTTACCTATTATTGCATACAATCGGGTTCTTCTAACTTAACAGACAGCTGTGCTGCTGGGGAGTTTGTTGCGCTACTTCTCCTTCCCAGCTAAATCACTAGGAAGTGGTGTAGAGCGGGCGTTTTGGGGGACTGTCTTATGTAATTTTGACGTTCAAAAAGTGCTGACTCTCAGCCTAGTTTGAATAAATGACTTTTGAGTAAGTACACCCAGATTTCATTCTATCCACGCACAAATCTGAACTCCGGGTTTCCAGGTAGAATACCACTTTGCCCGACCTGGGAATCGAACCCAGGATCTCATGCTCATCAGTAGCACTTGCGACCACTAGACCAACTAACTATTCAGTCCTACATAAATACATGCCTAAAATTATTTCACCTCACACAAACTAAACTCACACATACCTTTTACTTCTAAGTTACTCGTATATCTCACATTAATATACAAAAGTACACTTTTATAACAAAGCAAATCTCTATGCACTGACGTAAGAGTGCTTTGCCCGAGGGCCAGCGACCTACGAGTAAAGAAATGTTCACCTTGGTAGATTAAACACGTCGACGCGCAAGTTGTTACCATGAACACAGCACATGATTTTGAAACCATGCTGCTTATGGAAAAAAGGAATTGCTGTTCTATACATCATGACCGAAGAATTGCCGAACTTAAGTGGCAGTGGGCAGGGCACATTGCTCGCAGAATAGATGACCGATGGAAGCCGTCCCACAAGATGGACCGATAACCTTGTGACGGCCGCAGGGATCCGCTGGATGCGAAAAGCGCAGAACCGGTCAAAGTGAAGGAGCTTGGGGGAGGCCTATGTCCAGCATTGGACGTCTTTCGGCTGAAATTATGATGATGATATCACCGAGTAGGTATTGCACTTTTCTATGAAAGAGCAGCCTAATTGCGTAACGTATTAACTTTCTGATGACGATTCCGAAACTAAGCAAACTCCCTTCGTAATCGTGTTCTATAATCCGAATTGCGAAACTAAATTGAATCATAATCTGTAGAATTGTATAGGGATGTTAATAAAATCTTGCCCAATCTATTACGTTTGCGCGTTTTGTTTCATAACATATGAACTATTCGCTTCCGAATAATATTACTATAAATTAATATTGTTTTAATTACAACTGGTGGTCTACTATTGCTTCAAATGAAAATATACAATGATTCCCTAAAAAACGTAAAACCAATTTATAAAACACTTTCTACCAAAAACTGCCATAATTGAAAAAAGCAACGAAACGTTACAATGTTCACGTTTTATTTATCTGTAGTCGATGAAAAAATCGTAGAAAAGCAGTGTTGTCAACTTATTGGGATAACTCCTAAAACTGGGGGTTTGGACACCCCAACTAGCAGATTAAATTTTGCTTTAGCGGCTGTTCTGTTTTGATTAGTCTAATTTAGTTTGTGGAAATCTGTTATTATAATAACACGATGATGGCATGTTTTTTTACTGTTTGCATGAAACCTGTGATAGTAATTTTCCCATTATATCTTTATAATACCGAAATCATTTTGGATTCAAACGCTAATATGAAAAGACTCTTCAGCATGACGAATATAGTGAAGTCACACAGAGGCTGTGCCCGTGTCGAGATCGAAAACAGTGTCATTTCGACCAAATAAATCCCATGAAAACATGCTTCCAAAATATAAAGTCAAGCCATTATTGTGTATCTAACAATCATCCATACATCTCCACTTACTTTTTCAGTAACTATTTTGTGATCCCTACTCAATATTATAAATGCGAAAGTAACTCTTTCTGTCACGCTTTCACGCCTAAACCGCTGAACTGATCGTCATGAAATTCGGCAGAGATATATTCTGGAATATGGAGAAGGACATAGGCTACTTTTATACGCGATAACCGACATCCACGCTGGTGGAGCCGCGAGCAAAAGCTAGTAATCTATAAAGTACGTGACGATGATTTGAAAAACTATGACTGATTGTGACATAATAAGTTTTACTTTCAATTTCAAATCTTCAAATGGACCTCAAAAAGGACGACAGAACGTCAGCAATAGGAATTTAAATAAAATTAAAAATTGCGATTAAGTGGATTCGGGAAAAAGTTGGCAACACTGTAACAAATAAAAAAACTATGAAATGTTTTGTTTTTGTTTGTCTTGAATTTTGTTTTAAATTCGTTGTTTTATGTTTTTCAATAAACTAAATTATATTTACTATTCGCAAACAAAGACATGGGCCTATGATAAACAGTATCGGATTATTTTTGTGGTTTCTGCACAGAACACGTAATTGGCAAATGGCAAGGAATAGGGCTCTGTCTTCGTTTTGTACTGGCTGCACTACGTCATAAGCTGTGTTTCTCAATAGCGAAAAGGACGAACCAGTTACCCATAATTCAGTATCAGCTGTAGTGCTGTAAGTAAGCCAATATAAACAGGAATTTCGTGTGTCTAGTGATTGTAACTTTCTTAGGTTAACTATTTATTTTGGGTAATAATGATTGTCTGTCAACCTCACATTCTAACTACTGAGATGTTGTTATTTGATATTTTGGTCAGTGGGTCGTCTTAGGGGTTGTATGTATGTAATTCTATCAGCATCTACATAAGCAGCAGATACTAAATTACAAACTATAATAACCAATTACAACCAACAACATAACGTTAATTATTATAACATTTTCGCAGACGATGCCAGAGCTACTAACTTCAATCTAATATTGACCTATGAGGGTTTTACCTCAAAGAATTTGGTGGCAACGCAGGACATTGAAAACCAAGCTTTTGTATTTATCATTGAAGGTGAGCTTTTTAACACAGTTAAGTATCAAGCAGCAACTCATAATTATGAATGAATTTTTCTTTGGGCGAACTTTATACATAAATGTAATCACATCATAAATTTCATATGTCCCTATTTTTTACAGTTCTAGTTTCGTGCCATGTTAAATAAAGAAATAGCCATAGGTTGATGACGGCCTACTAAATATTGCCTAGTTTGGCCCATAATTAAGTACTTTAATTGAGCAGAAAATAATTTGATTTTGTTTTAAAATTGCAGGAGTCCCCGGAACACTTCCCCTGCATAGACATGAAAGCAGCATGAATGATGTTGGCTGTTGCCATTTGTTTCGGCTACTTATGATGTTGGCTGTTGCCATTTGTTTCGGCTACTTCTGACATCACTGTTACTGCTACTGCAACTACTTCAGTTATCAAGCTGCTCAAGTGCAAAAGTAGAAACTGAAGATTGTTATGAACATACTAATTTTACCTATTTAAGAAAACTGCTGACTAGTTTTGCTCAACAGCAATATACTTAATATGTACTTGTGTTAATTGATATTGGTGTAAACTTTAATACTTACAAAGTGTTTTAATTATGAACTAAAATAACTGTTAAATGTTGAAATACATACCTATAGCATTGATTAAGTTCAAAAAAAGACAAGTTATTGATCATTAAAGTGATACTATTTAGAAAATAGCAGTATTTATCTGAATTGTCATTTATTTGGTACATAAAGGTAAATTAAAAACAAATAAAATAGTGGTTAACATAACTGCTTTATTTATATCATTTCACCCTTCTGACTACAGCATTTGTTCACATTTGACATGAATTTGTTGGCTATGAGGCAAAAAGAAATTCAAACAAGTATATTGTATAGATTAGTGGAATTTGGCAAATTTGGGCTACTGTTTTCCTGTGGAAGTCATTTATAATTTAATACAGCTTGGTAATGTTGCTGAGAGAAAGTTTACATTTTTCCTGTTTATATAGTTGAGCCACCTGAAAGATACAAAAAATAATTTAAGTACATCCTCATTATTTTCCATCATCCATTACTCATCCAGTCTTTAATAGGCCTCTCCCTTAAACGCTTCAATGCACAATCTACTGATGTACTTTACAAAACTACAATATTCTGCTATTAGATAAACAGTAATTAGATGCCTACAATTCTATTGATGGATGGAACATAGATACTTGACTAAAAAGTATAAATTATCTTTATTTAGGTACCTCATAGGCAAGTCATTTTTTTAATAATAAATAAAAAAATTGATGGACGTATTATTTAACTATATACATTGTGTATTAATATCAAGCAAAACCAATTCAATGAGAAATATTTTTTGTAGGCCTCCACATAATAAACATAACAAATAAATAGGTATTATGGTTTTTCAATATTTAGAAAACAATGTTCAATACTACCATAGTCTGATGCATGTAGAGTACAATGCTTATTTTGTGGATTTCCACCGAATGTAAAGAATAATATTGTATGATTGAAAATCTTCACACACATTGCATAGTAATTTTACAATGCAATGTGTGTGATAAACTTGACAGGCACAGGCCTCTCTGTGAGAGGGAGTGGACTGTAATCCACAGACAGAATAATTGAATTGGATATTTTTACTAACTTATTATTCACAATAATTAGTTGAAAAATATTTAAGGTACCTAGTAGGCCATCATCATCATTTCAGCCGAAAGACGTCAACTGCTGGACATGGGCCTCCCCCAATTTGGGGGGTTTGCTATAATCGCCACACTTGGCAAGCGGGTTGGCAATCGCAGTATGGTGGTAAAATGCATGGAGAACACTGCTACCCATTCTTAGTAAGTCCCTGAGTCGCCTCCTACGACACTGACGGGAAAGTACCTACCTACCTACTTTGCTTAAAGTAATTATGCATTGCCTTATCTATATTTTGTATTGACAACAAACAATATGTGTATATACAATATTTAGGCATATTCAATAGGTTCTTTTATAGGAAATAATATTGATATTACCTTGAACAGACAATGATGTGGAAATAAGTCTGTATTTACGGTGTGTGTAGCTAGTTCATAGAAGTCTTTAGATAGATAATACATTGACATTAACTGCTTCTTCAATGTGTGCTTCTTTTGTTCTTCCTGTTTAAATTGATCGCTTTTTAGGTTTTCTAATTACAATTCGTAAATGCTCGACTGGCTTGCTAAGTTGGTGACATTATGATAAGTTTCGATACGAGGTACCTACGAATTTGTATTTCGTTAAAACGCCACCAAATTATCTCGTTTCTGAAATATCATCTAGGTAGGTTCTCTTAGTAGGAATCTTTATTTTAGGTTGTAAGCACACGTTACAGAAGAAAACGATTGCAATTAACTCTGTATAATCACCTCGTTGCTTCGCTATTCAAAATACCAAAATACCACAATACTGATATAACATTGAGGTTTTACACAAAATCACATTCACAGTTTATCAGGAAGACTACCACTTATATTTTTTCGTTATAATTTAAGAGATTTAATGATTAAATCCCATTAAAATGTAAGAAGAAAAATGATTGCGGCGAGTACGTTGCCTTCGGCTTGCGAAACAGACTACTCGTTGGTTTCAAACAAACTGATAGCTGTCAAACTAGTTACGCAATTCGCTTTAGTTAGAAAAATAGACCGTATACCCAATTTTTCCCGACATATCATTCACTCTAATAGAATAGTAATCGCTTTCACAGATATTGGAGTTTCGCAATTCGAAATTCGTAAATTTAAGCAAATTGCGATAGAAACGAAGCAAATTAATCTGAATCGTTTGTCAATAATGCATTACGCAATTAGGTAGCAGATTCCCACGATTTAATTTAGTGTGTCAAAAGTTCCAGATTATTTCTTATTCCGTTGACGCAACGCGGCACTTAGTGCACGTTGGCATCCGCACGAGAAGAGGGCACTGTTAGTATTATCATGTCTGATGTCAGAATCTCAAGACTGTCCTGAGGGATAATAAGTTATTACACCCATTTTTGAAAAGTATCTTAATTCGATTCTAGAGTGCTAATAAACCACAAAAAAAAAACATAATTTATTTACTAAATCGATTTGTTCCATAAAAATGTAATTTAATTGTGCGTTAAAATTTTACATTTTCATTAAAAAAAAAATACGAAAACGCTGGACGCAGTGGACGCCATATTGCTCTGTGGCCTGTGGGTATGACTGCTAAGCAGTTTGCTCCGTGAGTTTGCTGTATAAATAAATGTGCTGATATTTTATAAGATAATATATATAAGATAAGAAATATAATTTTAAAAATGAGTTATTTTTCTACTTATCGTTGGTTTGCTGTTCCTGAATACAAAATTATTTAAATAAAAATTACTTTGGTTACCAAAATAATAAAAGTAGAAATATGCTCAGTTGACATGCCAAATGACGTTATAATATGGCGGCTATTTCATGGTGTTTAATAGCGGATAAAAAAAAACTGAAATCTTTATATTGTTTTTATTAAAATTTATTTTGTTATTTCATGAACTAAAACTAACATTTCCCGACTGCATTTTGCCTAAGCTATCTCAATATATTTTTGTTTTTTTTTTCTCATTTAAAGAAAAATACCTTATTGCGTAATACATTATCCTTAAGGATCGATTTCATTTTGACATTTCCACAACATTCACAGCGTTGTTTACGTTGATGAGCAGATATTTTTTACAAACATTTTTGTCCTTCAAAATATTCAGGTTCAGAAAAATAGTGTTGTAGTGGACGCCGAGCTTTGTGTATTAAAAGTGATCTGAACTGTGGAAAACTATAAATCAAAGTGTTTTAGAATATGTAAGAGACTTTATTATAAGTGATTACGTGTAAATAATAGGGTATAAGCAGAGAAATAAGTGTAGATAATTAAATTTTAATAAAGGTCCTCATTACGGTATAGCTTCGTCGTACGTAAGATAAATGTACCAAAAATTTGCCGCCCTGTGATTGGCTGGCACATTTTAGGCGGGAAAATGTGCTATCTTGCGATCGATTAACACTTTTGGCGGGAAATGTATTGTCTTGTGATTGGCTAGATTACTTAGCGAGAATTGTATAAAAGACGGGCCATTTTTTGGATCGACACAGTCGGTCTCCTGCTCCTGAAGAATAAAGAACAATAAGAAGAAATAAGTTTTATTTCAAGAAACCCTCAAATACAGTCCACCTCAGTCTGGTCCTTCGAACAACGGATAATCAAGAACGAAGAACCTGCGGCCACCCAGTTGGGTCCACCCAGCGGCAGAAAATCGAGAAGAAACCTGCAAGAGGAGCAAGAAAAGGAGATCGGCTGCACCGGTGTGAATCCGACCGTTATCTTTCAACATGCTGTGTACGTACGTACGTATACCAACGCCGACCAGAGGTTAAGTAGTGCCGGCGAAGGAAGAAAGAACAACGTACCTGCACCGAAGCCGACCAGAGATCAAGTAGTGCCGGCGAGCGAAGAAAGAATAACGTAGGTGCACCAACCTCAAGCAGAATTATCATCACGCCGTGTTAAAGTTTTGGTATCATCACGCCGTGTCGAAGTGTCGTCAAGCAGAATTATCATCACGCCGTGTTAAAGTTTTGGTATCATCACGCCGTGTTAAAGTTTTGGTATCATCACGCCGTGTCGAAGTGTCGTCAAGCAGAAGTATCATCACGCCGTGTTAAAGTTTTGGTATCATCACGCCGTGTCGAAGTGTCGTCAAGCAGAAGTATCATCACGCCGTGTTAAAGTTTTGGTATCATCACGCCGTGTCGAAGTGTCGTCAAGCAGAGGTATCATCACGCCGTGTCGAAGTGTCGTCAAGCAGAATTATCATCACGCCGTGTTAAAGTTTTGGTATCATCACGCCGTGTTAAAGTTTTGGTATCATCACGCCGTGTCGAAGTGTCGTCAAGCAGAAGTATCATCACGCCGTGTTAAAGTTTTGGTATCATCACGCCGTGTCGAAGTGTCGTCAAGCAGAATTATCATCACGCCGTGTTAAAGTTTTGGTATCATCACGCCGTGTTAAAGTTTTGGTATCATCACGCCGTGTCGAAGTGTCGTCAAGCAGAAGTATCATCACGCCGTGTTAAAGTTTTGGTATCATCACGCCGTGTCGAAGTGTCGTCAAGCAGAAGTATCATCACGCCGTGTCGAAGTGTCGTCAAGCAGAAGTATCATCACGCCGTGTTAAAGTTTTGGTATCATCACGCCGTGTCGAAGTGTCGTCAAGCAGAGGTATCATCACGCCGTGTCGAAGATCATCGTATTGTGTCATCGTATTGGAACACCAATTATAAGGATAGAAAATGGTGGTCACACGAAGCCAAGGAGACGCAGCGGAGATCGAGGAACGGGAAGCGCGACGTAGGGAGGCAGAGCTAGTCGAGCGTGAAAGGGCAAGAAGATTTTCACAGGACCCTCCGGCATCACCATTTTCAAGAGTAGCGGACACTAGCACGGCAGGACCATCCGGGTTACAGACAACAGACGTTACAGTGCAACGAAGGATGGGATCACCGACCCGATCGATTAGATCACAACGATCTACGACAAGTGTAACAACGCGATTACGAATGGCGGAATTGGATGCAGCAGAGAAGCTGGCCGCCATCAGAAGAAAGGAACTAGAGTTGGAAGCGGACCTGGTAAAGAAAAGACTAGCGACGCAAGTGTCTGTGATCCAAGACGAAGAAAGCGTACAGGAAGAACCCGCTCCTCCACGTGAAGAACCCCATCAAAAGGTGGACGCATGGCTGAGGACGAACCCCGTCAGCTCACGAGAGGAAGAAGGAACCCGGGACATAAGAGAGGAGCCCAAGCAAATACGCTTCGAAGTACCACGAGCAAGATCACCGACGCCAACCAGAAAAAGTAGCATCGAGCACCTAGCCGCCACATTAGAAAAGATGGCCAGACCCAGGCCTCGGCACACAGACCTGCCGTCTTTCTCCGGAGCAGCCAACGAATGGTTGCCGTTCAAAGCAGCGCACTATGGGCCAGAACGGTGCGTACCGTCTCAAAAATCTGTAACTTTTTTGTTGATTGAAGTAAATAGCTGAAATTTGGCACGTAGTATCTCCAGAGTATATAGAATCCAATAGTGACACATTTATTGTCAAAACTTTAATTATTAATATTTAAAAAATAAACAAAAATAAAAATGTATTTTTTTAATATTAAACCATAGTTTGTTTAACTTATTGAATTATAATTTTACAGTTTTATGATATCAAACCTATTTTCTTTTATTTTATAGGTATTACATATAAATCTTACATTTAAATAAATGACAAATATGATATAAATCCACTCTAAAAATATATTTTACAATTAATGTAGGTACGTAATTACTTCTATTTAAATAGCTAAGAGGCTCTTAGCTTCGTCTAACAATTCCTTGGAAATAGTGACTGATGGTTTTCTGATACTTGATATATAAGGATCTGACGTAAATAGAAGACCATGAAATACGTCTTGATTCGTTGCGGACCTAGAGCATTTTCTAGCGTGATGCAATCTGAATTTTTTGTAATCTTTATTACGAGATTCTTGGGCATCCTCAGATAAATTACCAATGGGCAGAACAGCAAAATGTCTTATTATACTTTCCCCATGTATTAAGATTTTATGTACTGAAGAAGGCATATTATACCACATATATTTTGTTACGTATAGTTGTGCGGTTGTGCGAGTATATTCACCAAATTTTTCTGGATTTACAGCAATACCGGATGCCAAAGTTTGAAGAATAACATAGAACCTTTTAATAAGTTCCTCGTCAACTCCTGTAATTTCTGAAGCGCAATAGTAGTTCTCAAAAAAACGCCGAGCTGTATTACCGTCATTGCTGTTTCCACTTCCTTGTCGGGGCTTATCAACGTGCAATCCCATTCGGCTTCGAAATAAACTTTGTACAAGCTTTTTCTTGTCTTCTTTACTTTTTTTATCTTCTGGAGTTCTCGCAGCCCATTTTTTAAATGAAAGGTTATATGAAATATGTAAAATTAACTCCATGCACCTGATCCACGCGTGCAACGTAGACAAACCGTATTCGTAAGCATTTATATTATCTGGCTTTGATTCAATCTTCTCCAAATTATTCATTTCGCTTGGTTTAGCCCCACATACTGTACAAACAGCTCCAGAACTTGTGTCAGTTAGAACTTGTGTAACTTTTCCATCCACCATAGTTAGAAATAGGTCGTGACTTATTTCAATTACCTGCTCCTCCTTGTGTATCTTTGAAGTTTGCAAATTATTAATTTGACCCCGAATATCACCAACCACTGATCGGGTTTTCTCGGGGGTTTCTTTTGCAAATTCCATCAGGATTGGTCGGCAATAACGAATAGACGAACAAGCCGAATTTTGCCAAATTACCTCATTTGTTTCTGTGTCAGTCAGCTTTATTGGTACCAAAGACGCTATAAATAAGTTTGCATCTGAGACTAAATCATTCTCACCTGATAAAACTTGTTTATATTCACTTTGCCCCGATGACCCATCACATCCCCACTTGGTAAACAATTTAAGAGATTTTCTTGTTGAGTTGTAAACATTTTCAATCTTTAAGATGCGAGCAGAAGTGTGGTCCAGCAAATCTTGTAGATTTACTTTGGCACTTATATCGGTTATTTGAATGCTGGATGGTGGAGGATAACACAGTTTTTTGGCGTTTGTCAGTATATTATATGATGGCAGTATGTCGAAGTTTTTGTTAATCAGACTTGCTCGAAGTAATCCGTATTGTGATTTCGAAAGATCTAAATCTGCAAATATACTTAAAGCTTCATCCACCGTAAAATCTGTTGCATTGCGACTTTCATGCAATAATTTTTCCTTCATGATCCTTTTTTCATTTCTATCACAACTCCGCATCATTGTAACAACAGTTGCTTCTTCGAATTCTCCTTCAGACCGCAATCCTTGAACGTATGCATTATGTATATACTCGATTCCATATTCTTGTACCAACTCCATATTCTTCCTTTTTTTCGATTTCTCTGATAGATCTTCATAAGACTTTGGCGGACGTCCACGTTCTCCAGATGTTGTAGGTGTAATATCCAACGGTGCTTCTTCGAATTGTACCTTAAATTCACCGTCTAACCACGATGTATTTTTATTAAAGAAACGTTCTTTAGTTCGGTTAGATTTGGTCCACCGATCGTTAAACGCTGTTATAAGCCATTTTTGAATACGGTTCACAACTAATTCACTTTTTTCAGACGACAAATGGTGGTGTTCTTCTAAGTAATTTTGAATATCTTCTGATTTTGTTCCATGATCAATGAAAAATTCGCATAATACTCGCCGAGGCACAACAAATTCACTCATTTTATTTTTACTTCAAACTACTACTTTTTTACCGAGGTTGGTGAAGACTATAATATGTCAAAGCACACTAAAGTACTGGTAAATGACAACGTAAATAAATAACTTTTATACTGAAATTTCGTGTGAAAAAATATTATTGTCTAGTGCATTATCACGTTCCTAACCACTATCTACGAAGGTGGTTAGTAGTACTGATAAAATGTACAATAACAACTTTAACTACCATTTCCTCCCTTTTCCTTCACCGCGATAGAGAAATACATAAACTACATGATAAACATGTTATTCACACAGTGATAACAAAACATTAACCACATCTGACCGAACGATAAAAAAAAAATACATTACCCAATACTCCCACCTTACCTAAAGATTAAGTAAATAGATAATTTTAAGAAAAAAGTAATCTAAATATCCAAAAATCTCATCAATCACAACTAAAATCATTTTTGGTATATTTTGTATTTTCCCCCCATCAGGCATTTTTCGTTTCATTTCAAGGGGGGCAGATTCGGGCAATTTTTTTTTTTTGCCCTAACTTCTTTATTAGCTGCTCTATGTGATGCTATCAAAATTACGACATGGGCAGACATTGCTAACTGCCAAAAGTCTATGTAAAGTTTCTAATAAGGATAAAATATTAGGTTCTAAAAAAATATTTATATACCTCCCCAGTTTTCACATAATGGTCCACTTAAATATTTTTTAAATAGAATACTTCATAACCATTCTAACCATATATCACACTTAAAAATTTGCTGTGAAAATAATGAAAATGTGACCATGTAAACTGGTGAAATTGTGTTCTACATAATTGACATAACTTTGAGCGTCAACTTGCAAGCCTTAGTCTAATAGTAAAAATGAGAAATAGTATATTTTAACTGCTGTATAATATGCATTGGACATTCAGTTAGACATGTGCATTAACACAATATTTAATATAGAACATTACGAAAACCTATTTTTGAGACGGTACGCACGGTTCTGGCCCATAGTGCAGCGGTACGAGATACAACCAGCATGTACCAGATATCAGCAGCGGAGAACATCCAGAGATTAAGAAGCTGCCTCAAAGGGGAAGCAAGAGACTCTGTGGCCGCCCTTCTGCATACGGCCACCGATCCAGACGTCATCATGAAGACCCTAGAGCAGTGTTTTGGAAGACCAGAAGTTATTATAGATCGTGCCTTGGAAGACCTCAAGAGACTCCCGAAGCCTGGTGCGTCGGCAGCGGAACTGAACAACTTCGCCATCAAGCTACAGAATATTACCTGCGTGTTAAGCACAATCGATCGAAGAGGCTACCTGTTCAACCCTATGATGACGCGAGAAGTATTGGACAAGCTCAGCCCACACCTGCGGTCCCGCTGGTGCGACTTCGCCTACGAACACGAAGGGACAGCAGAACCAGAGATCGTCGTGATGTCACGCTTCTTGATGCGGGAAGCGGACAGGGCGTTACGATATACATACGCCCCGTCTGCAGGCGCCGCAAATCAGAAAAAGGAATCACGACCCACCGTGACACTGAAGAAGAAGGCGAACGTCTTCACCACGGTCGATGGAGCCGAAGAAGAAAGGGACAAATGCCCCAAGTGCGATCAATCTCACTCCCTGACGCAGTGTCCGAAATACAAGGCGCTTACTGTAGACGAGCGATGGCGTTTCGTAAAAGAAAAGAAGATATGCTTCAGGTGCATCCAGAAACAACACAGGCGCATGAACTGCAGAGTAAAGGCGTGCGGCGTAGGCCAGTGTCGTCGCCCACATCATGCAACCCTTCACCAGGAAAGAGAAACGAAGACTGAAGACCCGAAGACAACCGAACCAAAGGAGGAAGCGGTCCTATCCGTAGCAACCCGACCGGTGGCCGGACCGCGAGCTGTGCTACTGAAGATGTGCCCTGTCATTATCTCCGGACCACGGGGGGAGGTGAAGACCCATGCTCTCCTGGATGAGGGAGCCACTATCACCATCATAGACGAAGAGCTAGCAGCAAGCATAGGAGCGGAGGGGCCCACGCAGCCTCTGCATTTGAACGGGGTCAATATGTCGCAGCAAGAGATGGAAAGTCAAGTGGTGGATGTCCACGTCAGAGGTCTGAAGAACAACGATAAATACAAGGTTCGAGCAAGGACCATGAAGAATCTCCGACTGCACCAACAATCAATCCCTCACGCCCTGCTGGACTACGAGCACCTGAAGGACCTGACGCCGGAAGAGGTGTGCTACGAACTGGCGCGCCCCGGGCTCCTGGTGGGCACGGACCACTGGGAATGCATCGTGTCCCGTGAGCTACGAGTCGGCCGTCCCGATCAACCGGCCGCTTCAAGGACACAGTTAGGATGGGTGGTGCACGGAACCGCACCACGTAAGGCCATCCATCAGGAAGGGAACGTGCTGCACGTCTACGAGCCCGAACGGTCAACGGGAACAAACAGTCAAGAACTCCACGACTTAGTCGAAACCCACTTCAGGATCGACGCACTCGGCATACATGGAAAGCCGAGGATTAAAGAAGCGGATCAGCGGGCCATCGACATAGTCAAGCGAACCACGAAGAAGATCGACACCGGGTACGAAGTAGGACTGCCATGGCGACGAGACGACGTCATCATGCCCCCGAGCTACAATCAAGCATTCCGCCGATTGAAGAAGATCGAACAAAGGATGGACGCAGACCCTGAATTCGCAGCTGAATACTCCAGGCAGATCAATAACCTCTTAAGCAAGGGCTATGCAACACCGTGCGGCGGAACCGAAGGAGCAAGCGCCGTCTGCTGGTACCTGCCACACTTTGCCGTTCAGAACCCGAACAAACCCGGCAAGCACAGGCTGGTATTCGACGCAGCGGCCAGAAGCAACGGTGTGTGTCTGAACGACGAGCTGCTGGAGGGACCCGATCTGCTGCTGTCACTACCGGGGATCCTGTTCAGATTTAGAGAAAGAAAGGTAGCCATCACAGCGGATGTGCAAGAAATGTTCCTGAGGATCGGAATAAGGCCGGAAGATCAACCGGCACAGCAGTTCCTGTGGCGAGGCGACGAGCGAGAACAGCTCCCGAAGAAGTACAAGATGACCAGCATGATCTTTGGAGCTGCCAGCTCCCCGTACATGGCCCACTATGTCCGCAACCACAACGCGGACGTATACGGGCAGGACTACCCACGAGCGCTGGAGGCCATTAAGAGCAGTCATTACATGGATGATTTGGTAGCGAGCCACGAAGATGCGGAGGAAGCGCAAAGGGCGGTCGATGAAACAAGAGCCGTACACGCGCACGCGGGCTTCACGCTACGAGGGTGGAGCTCCAGCGACCAGACAGTGCTGCGCGACGTGCCCCCGGAGCTGCACGCTACCTCTCCCAATCAACTGGGGGGAGAACGGCCCGAGAGTAAAATACTGGGGCTATACTGGAACGCGGAACGAGATGAGCTGGGGTTCAACACATCAATGAACCGGGTCCCAGCCGAAGTGAGATCAAGGAGCCGCGCGCCGACCAAGCGAGAAGCACTCAGCGCAGTGATGTCCATATACGACCCACTGGGACTGCTGAGTCACTACACTATACGGTCAAAGATAATACTACAGAGCTTGTGGCGATTACAAACGACGTGGGACGAACAGATTCCGGACGAAGAAAACGAGCTCTTCGCATCCTGGCTAGCACGTCTCCCCGAGCTCGCCCAACTCCGACTACCAAGATGCTACGTGACACAAAAGCACGAGCGCATCGATCTACACATCCTGTGCGACGCCAGTGAACAGGCCTATGCGACCGTGGCCTACTGGAGGATAAAGAACGTCGACGGGAGCCTGAACATCAAGTTGGTAGCCGCTAAAGCCAAGGTGGCACCCCGTCGAGTCCAGACCATACCACGACTGGAGCTGCAGGCGGCTATCATCGGAGTAAGACTCGCTGACACCATACGAAGAGAACATCGAGTCGAGATCGGACAGACGACCTATTGGACCGACTCATCTACTGTAGTGCATTGGATCCACCACGACATGCGACGCTACACACCATTCGTCGCGCACCGGCTGGGAGAAATCGCGGAGCTAACCCAGAAGAACGAGTGGCGTTGGCTACCCACCGCCTACAATGTAGCCGACGATGCTACCCGGCTGGTCGACACGCCCATCAGCGCGACGGATCGATGGTTCCGGGGGCCAGACTTCCTGCTGCTGTCAGAAGAGCAGTGGCCCACGGCGTCGACGAACGAGCCAGACGAAGAGGAGGTCCTCCACGTCGACGAGAAGGTAGAACGAAACAGCTGGCTACCGAACCCAGCCCGCTTCTCGAAATACGAAATCCTAGTAAGGGCCACCGCGCGGGCGATCGCGTTCACCGACATCTGCCGACGAAAGGCGGCGGCATTGGAACATCGACACATCCAGCGCGCCGAGGCCGAGCTGATCCGGCAGGCACAGGAAGATAGTTTCAGCGAAGATATAAAGAGAATCCGGTCTGCCCGTCCTGTCACAAAGACGAGCCGACTATACCGCCTGGACCCAATCCTAGAGGACGGCATCCTGAAACTAAGGGGCCGAATCGAGGCCTCCTCCGCACCAACCGAGACAAAGCGACCGATCATACTAGATGGTCGCCACCAGCTGACTAAGCTCCTTGTACTACGGGAGCACTGCTCTGCGGGACACGCCAATCGAGAGCGTGTGACGAATGACCTACGACAGCGGTACTGGGTCATCCACTTACGACCCACAGTACGCGCTGTCGAGAAGAACTGCGCTTTCTGCAAGAGGCGGCGAGCAACGCCGCAGACGCCAGCTACGGGGGATCTGCCGCGCGCCCGCCTTGATCCCTTCCACCGCCCGTTCACCAATTGCGGGGTGGATTACTTCGGGCCGATGACAGTCAAGATAGGGCGCCGCCGAGAAAAGAGGTGGGGTGCACTATTTACGTGCCTCACTTCCCGCGCCGTGCACATCGAGCTCGTCCCATCACTTTCCACCGACTCACCTATCATGGCGCTGAGACGAATGGCGGCACGCCGAGGATGGCCGAGGGTGATGTATTCCGACAACGCGACAAACTTTCGAGGAGCTGATCAAGAGTTACGCCGCGCCTACGCCGAGTGGATGCCTACCCTACAAGACGAGGGGCTACAGCATCGAATGGAATGGCGCTTCATACCCCCTGGCGCGCCCAATCAAGGCGGCGCGTGGGAGAGGATGGTGCGCTCCGTGAAAGCAGCCCTCGACGTCACGCTACGAGAAAAGGCACCGACAGAGGAAATCTTGAGAACTCTACTCACCGAAGCCGAGTTCTCTATCAATGCAAGGCCGCTGACCCACGTCAGCGTGAACCCCAGCGATCCAGAAGCACTGACCCCCAACCACTTCCTACTGGGGTCGTCAGACGGACTGCCGGCGACGGGACCCTGCGACGAAGCCGACCGAAGAACTTGGCGAGTCAGCCAAGCACTCGCCGATCACTTCTGGCGACGATGGTTACGCGAGTACCTTCCTACTCTGGTACCTCGCGGCGAGCCACAGAACAAAGTACGTCCCATACAAGCCGGTGACGTAGTCCTCGTGGTCGACAGCACTCTTCCCCGGAACACCTGGCCGATGGGAGTCGTCGAGCGCACGCATCGCGGACCGGACGGCGGCATTAGGGTCGTCGAGGTGCGCACCAGGACCGGCACCTTCCGACGCCCCGTGAGCAAGCTCGTCGTCGTCGTGAAGAAAGAAGAGGCTACGCAAGCTGCGCCGGGGGGAGAGCTGTAGTGGACGCCGAGCTTTGTGTATTAAAAGTGATCTGAACTGTGGAAAACTATAAATCAAAGTGTTTTAGAATATGTAAGAGACTTTATTATAAGTGATTACGTGTAAATAATAGGGTATAAGCAGAGAAATAAGTGTAGATAATTAAATTTTAATAAAGGTCCTCATTACGGTATAGCTTCGTCGTACGTAAGATAAATGTACCAAAAATTTGCCGCCCTGTGATTGGCTGGCACATTTTAGGCGGGAAAATGTGCTATCTTGCGATCGATTAACACTTTTGGCGGGAAATGTATTGTCTTGTGATTGGCTAGATTACTTAGCGAGAATTGTATAAAAGACGGGCCATTTTTTGGATCGACACAGTCGGTCTCCTGCTCCTGAAGAATAAAGAACAATAAGAAGAAATAAGTTTTATTTCAAGAAACCCTCAAATACAGTCCACCTCAAGTGTGTTACGCAATGAGGGGGCAGATTAGTGTCTTAATTATTTATTCGTTTTTTTTTGGTATCTACCCATTAACTTAAAAGTTTTTTTACCAATTTTTTATGTTTTCATTTATTGTGTTGTCACGAGCCAAACAATATTGGTTCTGATTGTTGTAAAAAGCTTATTCTGCCCGCTACCATCATCATGATCATCATCTCAGCCGAAAGACGTCCACTGCTGGACTTAAGCCTCCCCCAAAAGTGGGGTTTTGCCATAAACGCCACACTTGGCAGGCGGGTTGCCGATCGCAGTATGTTGGTAAAATGCAGGAGAACGCTGCTGCCCATTCTCCAGTAAGTCCCTTAGTCGCCTTCTACGACATCCACGGGAAGAGATGGGATGGTGCTATTCTTTTACGTCTGGCACCACACAGAACCTGCCTGCTATACCTACCTTATTGAAATGGTTATAAAACTGGTTTTGCAGTACTCTAGCGCAACTATAAAACTTCATTCGTCCAACACTACACAATGTAAAGGGGCCCTAAGTGCATCGAGTCCGCATCGGTCATTGTTATACAGTGTTATGTAAACTATGCTTAGATACATACTAAGTTAGTTCTGCGACCATTCTTTACAGTTGATTTGATTTGGAAGTGAATGCTGTCCGTTTTCGTTGAGTATTTCAGGGAGAGATCTTTTACCACGAGACTTTTAAAGGAGAATCTTAAGTGAAATATCAGTGGAATGTTGCCAAAAGAACATACAAACATCGTCACCTCATTGTCATTGTAACTTGTTCTACTAAAAACCTTCAGTTTTTTATTCAATCAAGCCAAAAGTGTTTTTTTTGTAGTTTTTTTTTTTCGGATGTTCGACCATCATCGTTTTCGCTGTTGGTCCCCGCTGTCATTCATGGATCTTTGACTACCGTCAAAGTCTGACAACTAGTCTTACCAAGGGATATCGTATTACTCAATAACTGGGTTGTGGAGGTCAGATAGGCAGTCGCTCCATGTAAAATACTAGTATTCAGCTGCATCCAGTTACACTGGAAGCCGACCCTGGTGTAGTTGGGAAAAGGCTAGGCAGATGATGATTTTAGGGTAGGTATCTATAGAAGTCAGAATAACATAGTTTACTATGTTTGGAGAGGGCTATGCTCGGAGTTTCCCTACGCGATCGAATCAGAAATGAAGAGATCCGCAGGAGAACCAAGGCAACCGATATAGCCCAAAGAATTGCCAAACTTAAGTGGCATGGGCAGGGCACATTGCTCGCAGAACAGATGGCCCATATGGGGCCGAAAGGTTCCGGAGTGGCGACCGCGTACCGGAAGACGTAGTATGGGAAGGCCTTCCACAAGGTGGACCGTTGACCTTGTGAAGGCCGCGGTTATCCGCTGGATGTGAGAATCACAAGACCGGTCGAAGTGGAGGAGCCTGGGGGAGGCCTATGTCCAGCAGTGGACGTCTTTCGGCTGAAATGATGACTAAGATTTTAGATTATAGCCCTCTAGCTGCCTAATTTAAAATGCTGAAAAAGTCAAACATTTTTCAATAAAAACATTTAATATCACTCAGTAAAAATTACGAAAGCCACCGACCTATGATGACGTCAAAGGGGAAGTGATACCAACATAACACACCGACCAAAAGTGGTCGTTTCGCGTCATGATCACCCAAATCCCGAGTAATAACTGCTTATGTTTCCGCCCTTTATGAAAATATCTCCCCTCCCTCCTTTCGTCGCCGCAATAAAAATAATCATACACATTTATACACTCCCCATTTATGTGATTAAGAGCTCTGGTGGAACTATAACAATGGTTTCATAGAATAAACAATAGTAAAAGGTGCAAAAAGAATGGTTATACCCCTTCTCTTTGCCCTCAAAGTGTGGTTCTTTCCTCAAAACTCCATTACAGACACTAATCTACATGATCCTCACAAGATTTGAGCATGATTATGTCTGGACTTTAAAAGAGAATGTGACTTTTAAGTCGTATCTATGTTTGTTTCGGTCTTTCTTTTTAACCGACTTCAAAAAGTGGAGGTTATCAATTCAACATGTTTATATATGTTTTTTTTTTATGTATGTGCGGGGCATAACTCCGTCATATGTTGACTTGGATTTGCAAAATTCTTTTTTTGATCGAAAGGGGTTTATGCCGAAATGGTTCCATTTAAATTTCATATAAATCTGATGATGCGTTTCGGAGACAGACAACGGAACTCTTCAAAAAGTGACAGCTATTCAACCGCAAATTAACCGAGATTGCTGCTATCGCATAAATATGCATTGTTTTGATCCCAAGAATGATGAAATTTCGAATTGGTAGGTACTATAACTAATAAATGAAAAATTACTTTAATTTCGGAAGGCGATGACAAAAAATTAAAATACAAATCCAACACCTCCTTGACAAACACTGAATTAGTGCGAAGACTAAAAAGGGTAAAACCTTTTGAGTTAGTTTAGTGCACTGAAGTGAACTTAAACTGTAGTGCAAGTGCTGACTTTAATAAAGAACACGTGAATCAAGTGTCTTCCCCTTAACTTACAGTGAGTAAGAAAGACGTAATTGGACGATTTCTTAGTTTTATAGTTACTTAGCAGTTTAAGTTAAATTTAAATTACTTATTAGCTAATAGGGTAGATTGTAATGTAAATAAAGTATCATCTATTGTGATACTTTATAAAGGGAAAAAATATCCAAAGGCACCGACTTTTTTTTTTTCAGAGTATTCAGATAAGAAACACCGAACTCATCTAGTTTTAAAACACACTTTTTGTGTATGTGTACATACGTGTAAATACGTGTAAAAGTGCTTGTGCATACCTACTTACTGAAATAAAATCATTTAAGTATCAGTTTTATTAAAGCAAGTAAATAACAAGAACAACATGTTTCATATACTTAGGTACTTTGATCATAGGATTGAACTTAGTTTTATTTTTTATTTTTTTTATTAGTAAAGGAACAAGCAAAATATAAACAGAAACATCACAAAAACGGTTTGTCCGGATGTTGAAACACTTATCAGCAATCTTAAAAACAATACTAAGAGAATAATCATTATCTTATTAATTAATGGTTAACACATAGTTTATAAAAACAGTAAAATAAAACATTGTAAGGTAGTTTGTAAGTAATAACTAAAATAGTACAAAGAAAACGAAAACAGCGCGGGTAGTTATGTATCTACATAGCCACTATGATTACCTTATAAACAGGAGATGCCAATTTATTCAAGGTAGTGTTGGTACGACTTGCACCCTATATTTTCCTATATTTGGCAATATAAATTTCATGAATTTTTTTACTATTGATCTTTGCAACCAATGCAACCAATGCATCAACCAATCACAACCATATTCACTAAGGGCATAAAAGAAGGGTCTTATGTTGAGGGTGCTTTTTTGGATTCCGAACGTAACGAAGGTTTCTTAATGAGCGCTTATAATTGCACTAAAATATTATCTTAATGCAATTATTTTGTTCGTCAAAGGCAACTAAAACCTCTGAAGTGGGAACTCTTTGGTCGAGCTTCACTATAGTAGAAGTCATTATTACACTTCATCAGGCTTCCAGGAACCGGGCTTAAGTTGCTCGATACCTCGTTTCGCGTAGGTTTCTGTAAAAGTTTTCCAAAATGGTGGACGGTTACCTACTTGATGAAAGCTTCTCTCCATGTCAAATTGAGATATTTAAGTACTTTCTAAGTTCATCTAAATAATATATTAAAATACTTATATGAGCTCCGTTTGTGATCAGTGTACCTTTCAAACTTATATTAATATTTTACAAAAACTTATTTTCATTAGTCTTTACAATTTCCATTCGTCAAAGTTGGAATATTTTCACAAAGCGAACGCACATTCTTGTAAATTACGCTTGTAGATACAATTTCCATATATAATATAACAATAGACGAGTCTAATATGTGCTCCCTGATGGCCAATGTTTGAACGAACATTGGTGTGTTGTTATTTTGTTACCACCGATACGATTTCCAGTTGCTACTTTTAAGAAATCAGATAATGCTTGCTTATACCTTCCTAAATTGGTTTACGTAAAATTATAATACCTACTAAGGTCGTCATTATACAAGTTTCACCTTTCCAAAAAATATCCAATTAATTTGTGTAGTCTACCTATTAAAAATCAAAGCGTTTGATTGAATATTCGCGAGATGAAATCATAATGATGGGTTAGGACACGGCACCGCGGACCGCCGCGGCAGCATAGCACTCAAACGCGTGGTCTAGCGGTTTACGTGTTTTAGGCATCAACGGATTTATTGGAGACCAATGCGACATGAGATCCGCTTCACCGCCTACTTAACTGCGGCGGTGCGCGGTGCCGTATGTTAATCAACTTACTGTACGCAATCAGTACATAAATACATTTTTCTACAATGCATCATAATCATGAGTCTCATTCATAATCAATCTTTAATTAGGATCGTTGTCATCTGCTTTGGAGAGTTCGAACTAGCTAAGTTCGAGTTCTAGTTCTGTATATTCTGTGCTTAAACTGAGTCAAATAAATTACTTTCTTTCTTTCTCTTCATTATTTACATACAATATCCTCGCGTCTGTATTCCCTGAAGGATTAGGCAAAGATACGAGTACACCTCTAGTATACCACATTTTGTCAGTTTTATCTAAATCCCATGTCATAGAGAGCAATCCTATTGTCATCAACCCAAAACCCATCAGCACTAGTCCAAACTCCGGGCCTCCTGATACTGAGAAATACAGACGGAAAAACTCAATAACACATTTCCCGACCAGGGAATCGAACTTAGGACCGCATGCCCAGCAGTAGCACTTGCGCAGGGGCGGCTGTCCCTTAAGTGCACTCGTGCGCTGAACTACCAGATTTTAATAGGTATCGAAAGAATCACAAAATGTTTAGTAATTGCATTGTGGCCACTGACTGTGGTATATGCAATACTAACAAAACTGACGAAACAATATAAGCTCTTTGCTAAACTGTTAAGACTTATTTTCGCGGTACAGAAGATCCCTCATGCGCTATGCCGCAGCGCACGGCGAATGCTCATACATTTCTATGAGATCCGAGCTACAACGCCTAGCGCGTGAGACAGAAGATAGTTGACATAACTGTATGGAGCGATATGGAGTAATTTGTCCATTCTCGTGCGCCGCACGGGGGAACCGAAGTTTGTCGAACTGAACCGAATATAACCGAACGTCGATTACCGAGAGAGCCCGAGGTTTGGCGAAGTTTGCATGCCGGCCATAATTAATGACCGACTCATTATTGTCACCGCGAAGTTTAATTTACGTGAAAATGAATACTATTGTTTATTTTTTATTCGTTTAGATTTAAATTACTTATCTGAAATTCATAAATTTTATTTATTAACTTATTACCCCTAATACTATGAGCTAGTAAAGTGCACCACCAGTTCCATGACCTACCAGCCGCCACTGCTTGCAACCACTAGACTATGAGGTCCATCTTCCTATTTGAAATCTGTAATCTATTTTCAGCTACAAATTATCAAAAGTACGCGCGGCTACACATCAAGCTATACATTTCCAGTTTACGCTGATCTCGCACTGTACCGAAATCCTATACACTGCGAGATCAGCTTATACTGGAAATGTATAGCTTGATGTGTAGCCGTATGTACTTACCAATATCCATAATAGATTATTGAGATAAACCAGTCTATTAAAACTTCCATGTTTGTTAACCTCGCTCATTACACTCAGATGTAGGTTATAGTTCAGCTGTTAAGGGAGCTGGAAGCCCTCGTTCATTAGTGAACTGTTATTATCTGAGCTGCTAACTTAAATGCTATTTACTAAGAAATAAGTTACAATTTTCAGCTTAGGAGAAAACGCCAGCACCCTAATTGCATGACACACTTGAAGCATTTTGAAGGGCTAATCCATTCTTTCATATGTTCGAAGAAATTGTCTGCTTAGCAACGTACACAACGCCATGATATGAATGATAAAATAATAAATGATTTTATTTCTGTAAGTAGATTTGTACAAACACTTTTACACGTCAATCATATTTTTTTTAAACTAGATGGTAGTCGGCGTTTCTTATCTGACTACTCTGAAAAGAAAGGCAGAAACAAACTCAGAGGTCACAGTCTCTTTTAAAGTCCAGACATAACCTTGGTCAGATCATGTGAAGACCATGTGGATTGGTGTCTGAAAGGGTCTCTTGAGGAAAGAACCACAAAGATTGAGAGAAAGAGATGAAAAACAAAAACAAAACATGACCCACATAGTCCTCACATTCACAATAGTTAAAATAATAATAATGCGATTGTTTTGGAACCGCGAAAATGTAAGCGATTCCTACTGATAGTGTATTACGTGATTACCCCTGAGGGTAGCCGCCGATAGGTATCGTATTACCCAGTAACTGGGTTGTGGAGGTCAGACAGGCAGTCGCTCCATGTAAAATACTTGTATTCAGCTGCATCCGGTTAGACTGGAAGCCGACCCCAACATAGTTGGGAAAAGGCTAGGTAGATGATGAGGGTAGCCGGTATTCAAATTTATGGGATTATAATGAAAATGAAAAAAATGAAAATATTTATATTATTTTACACAGTAGTTATACAAGTCCATATTTTGTTAGTAGGTAGATACATAAAACTATGTTAGTAAAATTTAAAATTATTATTATTATGGACATGCGTGAGCGATCAATGAAATGAAATTATATGAAATAAGAGGGTTGTGATGATTTTAATTCCGTTTATAAGACATCCGACGTTCCGTGTGGTGCCGGCCGTAAAAGAATAGCACCACATCATTTCTTCCCGTGGGTGTCGTAGAAGGCGACTAAGGGGCAACCACCATACACGATCGCCAACCCTACGCCTGCCAAGCGTTGATATTATGGCAAAGCCCCCCTTTTGGAGAGGCCTATGTCCAGCAGTGGACGACTTTCAGCTGAAATGATGATGATGATGATGATATACGACAAACGTCATCATCATCATCATCATTTCAGCCGAAAGACGTCCACTGCTGGACATAGGCCTCCCCTAAGCTCCGTCACTTCACCTTGTGGGAGGCCTACCAACGTCTTCCGGTACGCGGTCGCCACTCCAGAACTTTTCGGCCCCATCAGCCATCTGTTCTGCGAGCAATGTGCCCTGCCCACTGCCACTTAAGTTTGGCAATTCTTCGTGCTATGTCGGTTGCCTTGGTTCTCCTTCGGATCTCTTCATTCCTGATTCGAAACATACGTATCGGTCGCGAATAATATTTTGTTCAACCGACAAGCATGAAACTGAACTGCAAATTGCAAGAAAACGTTCATTTGTCACAGTACATACGGTAAACAAGAAACTCATTTAAACAAATTAAAACGTAACCTAAATTTAAAATACATTAAAAAGCAGATCTATGTCGATTTTTTAACAGCTGCAATGTTCTTTTTTTATCTCTGAGTCTTTTTATCCTACTAAGAAGGTAGATATTATTTGGTGCACAATCGTATTATAGCATAAAAAATGTAAATAGGGAAGGCTTATAATAAAAAATAATAATAGGAGGGCTAGATCGTAAGATAGTTTATTTTGGCACAAATTCGGACTGTTTCTCGTCATGTCTTTTAAGGCAATATAATTGATCAATTTTAATATTATTTCAGATTTGTGTGATGAAAAAACCATCTTGATAATGACACCAAAAAGCTTGAAATAGTTGTTCTCCAACATTGGCACTAACTTTACCAACATTGGTTCAAAATTGGAGTCAACTAAACATACTCCTAACGTGCTCGCTCTCAGTACCAAGCTCCTTGCAATTTAGTTAAATTACTATACAAGTTAAAACAACTGTTCTGTGATCCATCCAAATAAGTACTCATGACTTAACTTATTGTCTACCTGTGACTGAACTAAAATGAACGAAGGAGCTTTGAAAATTACTTACTATAGTTTGTTACTCCCAGCAAATTGGACGAGTCAGTGTTGAAACAACTTGCAGGTGAAGTTAACATTTTTACATATTTAAGAAATTATAAGTTTTGTGAGATACTTAACATACTTTTTTGACATAATCTTCTCATTATTAATGACATTATAAACCTACAATAATAATTTCAACACTTTAGTGGTTGTCATGGCAATCATATAGGTTTATGTGGAATAGAATATTTTGATTATGGATCTTATTTTTTTTTTGGAAACCCTAGATCGATTAAAAAAAAACAATTATAGAACAAAAATGAGCCAGTACAAAGATTTTTCAACAACAGTTTTCTTGCACAAAGACTAGAAATACAGCATACGTGTTTATAACAGCAATTATTGTGCCTTGAATTACATAAAGTTTTACATCTATGTAAGTAATTAAGTTTGGGTCAAACTAAGTTACAGGACACATTCCAATTAAGCCTGTTAAGAGACAAAACAATTTATTTTAAGTACGTAGTTCACATTCAAGTGCCTTATCTGTGTGCCCTTTAAATTAAAACCAAGAAATTGTTGTGTTATAATTACAAAGAAGTTAGTGAACGTTTTAATGAATTTATTTATTAGGTGATTGAATCACCCTTTCCAAAAAGTGCGGTGTTAATATTAAGTCGTTATACTTGATGCTCTGACGATAGGTCTGTTTTTCTGTCTGAGGTATCAATTGCTGCGAAACGGATTGACCGACTTCATTGCAGTTCATTAATTGTTTGACAAAGAGTTTACATTTTTCTGCAGTCATTACGTAAAATCTTCTGACTGACTGACTTATTAATTTGTAATCTATAATATATTAATACGTGAAGTAAAATCTTTGTAACCCTTTTTACGAAAATTAAGCGGACGTAGGAGTATGATATATTTTGGCACTGTTAAAATTTATATAGGGAAAGAGTGCAGAAAGCTTTTTTTTTATTTAATAAATAATGCTTTAGAAATGTCTAGATATATTAGTACGTGAAGCAAAAACGTTGTGTACCCCTTTTTACGAAAATTACGCGCACGGAAGAGCATGACATTTTTCACTGTTAAAATTGACTTGGAGAACTATTACAAAAAGCTAATATTTTACATAATAACACTATAGATTAAACTAAGTGATTAATTAATTATGGTCGAATTTCGAATGCTAGGCGACTACTAGATTTAATAAATCTTATAAAACAAAGTCGACTAAGTTCTAAATCTGTTTGCATGTAAAGACGAAAACACGAAACATAAAAATTGGACACGTACCTTTGTAATCTAGCATGAACGATCCACCTCTCCATATTCATGCTGTATCAGAAACAAAATCAGTAAAAAGATATGCATAACCACTAGATCAAGTAAGTATCTACATTTGTCTAGCGTTGCATGGTTGGTAAAGCAACACAGAGAAAGATAAAGAAGGTCTGCTCAACATTTATGAAAGAAGCAAACAAGATATGTCGTATGGAACTATACCTACCCGCCTATCTATACTTACCTTTTTTTTTGGTGGGAAATCATCAAATAACTTCTCTGGCTCTGGGTGGAGCAGGTCAGACTTTTACTGACTTAAGCCCATCCGTGTTCCTTCAGTTGCCTGTGTGCCAGATGCCACGGTATCTTTTTCGAACAACTCGCACCCCTGGCAGGCATCGGCCCTTGCGGGCCTTACCAGTTGGTGCTGACATCTCTTTGAGGCAGACATAATCTTGGTCAGATCACTTCGACCGTTAAACATTAAGTAGGCACTTGGGATGTCGCAGGATTCCGATGCCGCAGGACCATGATGATCAATGAACTCAGACTTTGCCGGACGCAACTCTAAAGTCTAAAGTAACTGAACTTCAGTCTTTAGACTTAGCTACAGGCTTTAGACTTAAACACATATAAATAAAACGAAACCGAACCGAGCGTGACGTCCGGTGACAGCGTGTTATAAACGTTGTTTAAAGTTAAGATGCGTTTAAACGTCAAAAAAATTATGGTTAAGCAGACGCTAATCATTACTTGACGTTTATAAATAACCCCTGTATCTTGACTTCGGTGGCTTCATCTAGTTCTCGTTGATGTCCCGTAAACGTAGTGGTAGGCAAACGGCCTTACATTCTCAAATAAAAGCTCGAAGAGAACTAACTTAGAGACTGGGCGATACTCCAAACATCATTATTTCCATTACGTAATTTTACGGTAACTTTTTTTTCAATCCTTTATTAAAAGAACCCGGTGCTTAATAATTAATTACAATCTAGTCTACAAAACTAATAAGCAATTTTAATCTAACTTAATTTCATACATGATGATTATTTTAAAACTTAGAATAGTGTCCTTTGTTGTACTTTACATAAGTCCGTTCCACTTTCATAGAGTCTGATATGATGAAATTATAAACATTTTGTTCATGTGATAATATATTGTGTGTCATTGTCACTATTATTTCTACACTTTTTACACTACACTAACTCAAAAGGTTTTGTTTTACGATTATTGTCAAATAAGATACGTTTTAAACTTCATGACTGATACAAAAATCATTCGAGGAAAATTAATATACTTTTAATTTTATAATAAGTGTTTATAAACACTACAGGTCTTATTAATATATGGAAATCATGAAATTCGACCATCCGACACTGTGTTGCCTTACCTGGTACACACACAACAATTTTTTTTTTTAATAAATCATGACAGAAGTAAGTGGGTCTTCTACATCCTTTCTACGTCACGGTTCCATGAAAGTAAAGCCGTGACGTAGTCAAGTTCAGTGGCAACGTCGATGCAGTCCGCAACTGCAGTAGCGAGTGCATTCAACTGCACAACTTATGTTTTACTTCAAACTACGTCAACGCTCGCTTTTATGAATTTGTTTCTTTATTTATTACTGACATTTTGTTTTTGTTGCAGATAATAATGAAATAACTTATTGTACAAAGGAAAAGAAACATGTAAGTATCGTAATAGTAGAGAAGGCACCTTTTGTGTGTAGACTATTTTTTCCTACTATGTTAGGACCGGTCTAGTCTAACCGGATGCAGCTGAATACCCTAATTTCTCATGGAGTGACTGCCTATCTTCCTCCACAAACCAGTTACTGGGCAACATGATACGATTGCCAATCAAAATTATCCTTAATATTACTATTAAGCTGTATTGGTTATAAACTGCGCTTTAACCGAAAAGCATGATATGCAAACGCCGCAAATGGCCGCCATACCACAAAATAAAGAGAGTACAGAAGGCAATCAATCACATGCATGTACTTCGATTTTCATACCTACGCTCGGCGGTGCGCTAGGGTTGTCAACTTTGGCTTATGCACAAAAAACTATCGTGGTAGTGCCACTCGTATTTAGGTCTTTGCCATGATCACAATTAATCTCAACTCTAATAGTTATGATCGGCGGCGGGTAGCCCGGCCGGTTCGCCGAGCAGTTCTATTTTAACTATTTATAATGAGGAAGATGAGCGTATTTTTTAGCTTTTGTCAATAAATACCTAATATAATGTAAAAATACTACAAGGCCACAATGTCATTTTTGCCTACCCACAACTAACTAGGTATTCTGTGTTACGTTAAAACGAACCATCGAAACACGAGCAAATACCTAGGTACTCACCTCTCTGGTCAACTCAACAACTGGTAGCTTAAAAAAAGACAATTCACAGTTTAATGTTGAATTTAAACAACCGTCCACTGAACAGTTATAGTAACTTTTTTGTTGCTCCATTTTTGCATTTCACAGACGCGTGTCAAAGGGGATGGCACTCGCGCTCGCACTGGTCCCAACCGGTCCGAGATATCGTGTCCGTGAGCGGTGTCTATGTGTGCGTTGCTCGAGCGCACTTTGTATGTAGATTGCCTTCTGTACTCTCTGTATTTTGTGGCCATACCATCGCAACTCCCATGGTACACGAAATTAAAGTTATTATTTAGCATTTATATCTATTAAAACTGTATCAATGTCTTAGTTTATGTATTTTATTGATTAATTAAAGTAAATTCCGTTTATTACAGTTAAGTTTATATCTTTATGTGATAGGTTCAGCTATTACATCATTTTTATTCGAGGAAAATTGTACTTACCCGATAACGTAACTTATACGATCACGCGATGAGCGTCTTTACGTTACTCCAAAAGGTAGTACTGAAAAACAGCGCTGTTGACAATAGGTCCGTCCGAAGTCACAGCATTTTGCTGAGCAACGACCTGGGGCCTAAGTCTACTAATTTATAAACGTCACAATGGTATCTCAATGGTAAGTTTTTGACAGATTTGCCATACAAAAACTGTCAAAAACACACCATTGAGAGACCATTGTAACGTTTATAAATTAGTAGACTTAGGCCCCTGTTCTTGCGCAGATGCGACGCACGGCTTAGTTATTATTATATTTGTGGTGTGGTTAAAATAGAAGCACTCACTATGCACTCTGCTTTCGGCATTTTGTTTATGTTTTGATTGTTAATAATTATCTAATTGCCTGTGCCGTAACACTCGTAACGCAAATCTATTTGTCTATGGTCGGTCCCAACCCTTGACTGACAACAGTCAATGGAGAATAATGTGTAAAATTTCGACCTGAATACGGGGCTTTTGTCCACATTGTATATGTGCATTTTACTTTTGTTAGTTTATTTTAAATTTTATAATGTGCGTTTTGTTTGTACAGAATAAACATTTTTTCTTTCTTTCTTTCTTTCATTGGCTAGACTGGTGTTCAGTGACAAAAAACAAACAGTGACGCTCTGCCGACAGAAGTAAAAACTTGAACAATTACGTGTGTATTTTTTTTTATCGTCAATACAGGATTTCACAGTGGGTCCTTGGGTCCTGATTGCACTCGGTAAAAATTGATAAACGAGCGATCGACTTCAGCCATTAAAGGTAACAGCACAGATTTTTTGATAAAAATACGAAGGGAAAGAAAGGGATAAAAGAATTAGAATTTCCTAATGAAAGAAAGGGACTTTTCCAAAAGACATTAACGCGCAACTCATCCGTGTGCTCGTTCACCCATAAATACACAGTATACATCTATATGTACCGAACGCTTTCCATGAGCTATCTCATGGAAAGCGTTCGGTGACGCTGACGCGAGTTCCATGATTTTTGTTCACCTAAAGAGAGCTCAACGCGCCTAAAGAAGTTTTCACTTCAAAAACTAGAGTTTACAGTTTTCTGAGTAATTACACTACCACTAGAACTATCACTAGTATTAAAGAAATTGTAGGCTGCCGAATCATATGATAAGGTGGACCGATGACCTTGTGAAGGCCGCGGGAATCCGCTGGATGTGGGAAGCACAAGACCGGTCGAAGTGGAGGAGCCTGGGAGAGGCCTATGTGCAGTGGACGTCTTTCGGCTGAAATGATGATGATGATGAATCATATGATTCGGTAGCCTACAATTTATTTAATACTTACTTCGTCTCTGCCCGTGGCGGCGCCCGTGTGGCTGTCGGAAATTATACCACGGAGAAATACTACGGGAATAAAACATAGCCTATGTCCTTCCAAAGATGACTTCTATCTCCTTGCCAAATTTTATCGAAACCTGTTCAGTGGTTTAGGTGTGTAAACGTGACACAGACAGAGTTACTTTAGAATTTACAATAATATTTAGTATTGATTGGTTCCTCCAGTCTTTCTCTGTTTCTACTCGTAGGATTAATTACATTGTATGAAGAAAAAAAAGTTAGTTCCTTACGCTAGTTTATCAACAAAATTCACAGCATATTTCCGTTTTCTTGGTTAAAGATATTTTTAAGAATATCGATCACATTACAGCTACGTAGTTCGACACAATCTCGGAGAAAACAGATTGTCGTAAAAGCGTGCTATCTGTGTAGATACAGCTGATATCCATTCCCCTGACACGACCCCTTAATCCCCTCTTACGGACAACCCAAGGAGGTTAGGATATTTCTATGTGAAGTCTAGACGACGAACATTACGTGATATAGTTTCAAAAAGTATCTAGTATTTTTAGAATAGGGCACTGGCTTTTGCTGTCTTTACCTGGATGCTGAGAAAAGGCTGTAAAACTGGACCACAGATAGATAGAATACTCTTTATTATGTACACCATATACCACATGTAACATAATTAACATAAAATACAATGACCAAAACTTTTTTATTTTATTTGGTAGTTAATCATGAATGGCTTGTGGCTAAGTTACAATAGCTGCGCGGGTCGATCGATCAGGTTAAGCTACGCTTGCCGCGGTTGGTCCGTGGATGGGTGACCATCTTTACATACCAAAACCCCTCCGTGCCTCGGAAAGCACGTTAAGCCGTTGGTCCCGGCTGTCATTTGTGGATCTTTGACAGTCGTTACGGGTCGTCAGAAGCCCGAAAGTCTGACAACCAGTCTTACCACGGGGTATCGTATTACCCAGTAACTGGGTGTGGAGGTCATATAGGCAGTCGCTCCATGTAAAATACTGATAATCAGCTGCATCCGGTTAGACTGGAAGCCGACCCTAACATAGTTGGGAAAAGGCTAGGCAGATGATGAGTTAATCATGAACAAACTAGAAAGAAAGAAAATACGTTTATTTGCGGTAAACATGACGCAAAAAAAAAGGAATACAAAAATAGTAACTACTTTCGTTGCGTTTAAACTGTTATTGGACCTTTTATAAATGGTGACTCAATGGGGGGTCTTATTGCTTAAAATGATATTTTAAAGACATCGGGATGAGGGAAAAAGGCGGGACAATACAACCCAAATGCGATCACAAATCCAACCAAGTATGGGGAATGGTACAATATTGCACACATCATTGGAAGAACTCCATTCAATAATAAATATTTTCATTGACTATTAGATAAGTATATTCTATGTATTTCATCGTATTTATATGAGCGTTCTCTCCACGCGGGCTGGCAACGGCGCATTTTTGGCTGTTTTTCGTGATTATTTCATGAAAAGAAAACATTTTCTTCAAATTTGTATGCTACTTTTTTAGTTATTTTGGTATTTACTTATTATGGCATTATTAAGTACGATTAAATGTTTTTATTAAAGAGTAAATGTTAAAAATAAATACCAACGATATAGAACTTGGCTGAAAAAAAAATTGTACTTTTTTTCTTTTTTTTTTCTTACTTAATTGTAAATTGTATAAAAAATAAGGAACATCTGACTTTGTAACTATCTTGCGCTAGCAGAATTATTAACTTTGTATACTGTTTGGGTCACCAAGATACAGGCTGTACCTATTTTGGGACCCGTTGCTTAATCTGTGTAAGTCTTTTGTTACTGTAAATTTCATATCATGTAAAACCACTTTGTATATTTAAGAACCTTGTGTAAGCTAAATAAAAGAAAAAAATTATGAAATAATAATGAAAAACTACCATAAATGCGTTGTTGCCAGCCCGCGTGGAATGAAAGCTCTGAAGGGGCTTCCCCCTTAAGAGCTTTCATTCCACGCCAGGGTAACTCGCGAAATGAACTTGGAGGGTTGAATTGATTATATTAATGATCATATTTCTATGAAGCCATATTTGTAGGATACTTCCATCAACACATAACCTAACACTGACGTGCAAATTGCAAAAAAACGATAGAAAGATTGATTTTCGATGCCTACCTTAGCGCAACCAGTTAAATAAAAATCTTCAATTAGTTCACTGACAGACAATTGATCTGCTGGTCTGTTCTGTTAAAATCTGACCGTGAAAACTTAGGTGAAGTGCGCTCTCACTCCACCTGATGCTCGGGATTGTCACTATTGACAGCTTACAAGCAAGCAAGCTTACTGCTTGCGTGAGAAAATTACAGAATAACACTGCTGGTCTATTCTATTAAAATCTCATCGTGATAACTTAGGTAAAGTAACCTTGAAGTGAGCTGCCAATAGTGTCAATTTCTAGCATCAGATAGAATGACAGCTCACTTGAAGCTCACTTCACCTATTCTGTCACGGTGAATTTTTTACCGAATAGTCAAGCTGGTCTATTCTTTGCACAATCTCACCGTGAAGATTTAGGTGAAATGAGCATGTAGTGAGCTGTCAATAGTGTCAATCCCCGGCATCAACTGGAATGATAGGTCACGTCAAGCTCACTTCACCTTAGTTTTCACGGTGAGACCGGCAGAATTCATACTAATGACAGCTCACTTTAAGCTCACTTCACCCAACTTATCACGGTGAGATTTTTACAGAATCGACCGGCTGTTCTTGCACAAATGCGGCTCACGGCTTAATCGTTCTTATATTTCTGGTTTTCTGCAATTGGCATTTTGTTTTTGTTTGATTGTTATTCTATAATTGCCAGTGTCGTAACGCAGAGCCTTTTGTATTGTCTTTGGTCCGTAGCCTTGACATCAGCAAGCACGGCGCTTTTGGCTACTTTATACCTATTTTATGTATCTTTTTTTTTGAAATGCTCTTTTTTTTGTTCACAATAAAAAAAAAAACTTTCGTTAATTACGCACAGCATTCCTTTTGAAAACGATAGTAAGCACGAGGCATGGATTTTGTCATTCTTGCCGATGAAAAATCCCCTTCGGCACAAGGCCTGTTAAATGTAGTTTTGCTTTATTCACAAATAAGATCCAACTTTATTTTACTCACATAATAGCCTAATATTATGCAAGTTTAATCAAACAGAATGCTAGAATAACATTTGCTATGTTCAGCAAGTTTCATCAACACAGTTTAATAGTACCTGTGTTTAGCAACGGATGAACTAGTATTCACCTGATCCGTGCAAATACAACATTTATCTGGAGAAATGTGCTCAGTAATTATACTGGGATTTATATGCAAGAGTAACAATATGCAGCTTTTGTTTGTATAGATCATGTAGGTAGACCATTCATCTGTAATGCTAGAATTTGTTAGTGTTATAACTGAACTTTCTGAAGGATTCAAGGTAGACTCTAGTTCGTGAATGGTCAATTGGACAATTTATAAACACATCGATACCTCTCGGAAAGCCTAGGTCGTGGGATGTCAGAATTTCCCGATAATTGGGTTACAAGCGGACGATATTCCGTCAAATTGTTTGGTTAGGATACGAGCAATTTTGCAGGCAACAGTCACGACTATACATTGCTGCTGTAGATAGGTATATAATTTGAAGTAAGCACTGAATTTAAACAGAAAAAGAGTCATGGTGCTGAATATCATGAACATTAAAATAGTAAAATCACAAAAAATAATATTGATTTTTTCATAAATTGGTGTCATATAACTCAACAAGAGTATTTTCGTATTTTAAGAGACGGTTTTTGTTGACAGCACGGCAGGGCGGCAAACAAAAGATATTTACAAGGCTGATGTAAACGCTGGGAGGGGCCGTCCTAGGAGGACATTTAGTGACCTTATTGGTGAAATGTGCGTAGTTATTACACTTGAGATTAGCAGATGACATCGTCATACTGGCTGAATCGCTGCATGACTTGCAGCTGATCAACGACCTAGTTGATTCTTCGGTACGCATTGGTCTCCGGATAAACTTGGACAAAACTCAGGTTATGTTCAACGAACAAGTCACTCCGGGACCGATTGCTGTCAATGGCGGAGCTCTCCAGTTTATTCCAGAATACGCTTACCTCAAGCAAATTCTGAAGTTTGGTAAGAACAACTTTGAGAAGAGGCTAACAGAAGAATTCAGCTGGTTTGGGGAGCATTTGGGAAGCTTCGTTGAGTCTTCTCGTTGCGTATTCCGTAGAGCCTGAAGACTAAAGTCTTTAACCAATGTGTTCTACCTGTTATGACCTACGGAGCCAAAACGTGGACACTCACGGTACGGCTGGTCCATCAATTCAAAGTCGCTCGGCGAGCTATGGAACGAGCTATGCTCGGAGTATCTCTGAAAGATAGAATCCGGAATGAGGTCATCCGGCAGAGAACCAAAGTTGTCGACATAGCTCACAGAATTAGCAAGTTGAAGTGGCAATGGGCCGGCCACATTAGCCGTAGAACCGATGACCGTTGGAGTTGACGTGTTCTTGACCCTCTCAGGCGAGGTGGAGTGACGATCTTCGCAGGGTTACTGGTAGCAACTGGGTGAGAGTTGCTGAGAATCGAGCTGAATGGCGTACAATTGGAGAGGCCTATGTCCAGCAGTGGACTACTGTAGGCTGATAATGATGATGATGATGATGATGTGCGTAGTATTCGCAACCGGCGTGCATGTATGACCAGAAGGTCAATTCTCGTAATTAAAAACAACATCTCGGCGACAAGCAAATGTCAAAAATCAAATATTGATTGGAACTAAAAACAGGTTTACAAATTATTAGTGTTCGTTAACAGCTACGATAGTTTAAAAAAACTGTGTTGCAGCCATTAGCGCCCATCTCCGAGACAGGAGATGTCGGCGTTCCAACATCGATAATTTTAAAGCAACTAAATTAAATGTAAAAAGTTGTAAAAGAATCTAAAGTAAAAGTAAGTAAATACATAAACTATTTAACTTAAATATTAATAACTACATTTAATTCCTATTATTTCGAACTATAAAAAAAATTATATTGTGATTAACTATGAATAAATTAGGATAAGATGTTTCAATTCTCTAAAGTGATATGTGTGTATGTATGTATTTGAATATGTGTGTAGGGTGTTTCTTTAGTTGTCTAATGTGTAAAATGTATTGAAACTCGAGGTATTGTTGACAGATTGAGACTGAGATCAGACTGTGAACGTTCATAAAATTACGAGAATTACTCCTCTAATGTATGAACGTTAACGAGATAAAAGAAGTATGTAAGTAGGATCGAAGCAGCTGGTGTGTGGTTTCTGCCTACCACCATGATAAAAATCCGTGAGTATGTATTTCGCATGACAAAAGTTGTTAATAATGTCGAGATCAATGATCATTATTCTGGGTTTTAATTTTTTTTAAATAAACTTTTTTTTTTTTAATAATTATTTCAAAAAGTCAACTGTAGATATCATTATCTACAGTTGACTTTTTGAAATAATTCAAACGGAATATACCATTAGAATCTCAAAGCTATCGCTATATCCAGCGTCTAGCTCAAGTCTGGCGTCTCAGAGGCGGGCGCAACCGCAGGTACCAACTAGTATATAGTATAGTATCCGTACACTGGGATTATAAACTTAGTTCTCGTAACATGGCAGGGATATATAGAGATGTTAGAACATAGTAATTGCATGTGTTGCAATATATTATTTTGGTGCATCAAAATATTGTATTATTTACTACTTCCACCAACTTGTGAACCTTCAAAATGGTTGACCTGAATGGTGCTCATCCATACGTCATGTTTGTGAATGCGTGCTGTCAGTAGGGACCGATCAACTCTTAGCTGCCTCGGCTTATTTTATTTCTGAATAGTCTTTTTTTTCTGTTATATTGTTTACTAGCTGTGTCCGCGACTTCGTCCGCGTGGAATAGTTATTTTTTTTATTATTTATTTATCTATAAAAAAAAATATATATTAAATAAAAACTTTTTAACAAAAAAATTAAACCGCCGAAAAATACTGAAAAGCAAAAAATAATGAAACTTTTTGTTTAACCTCAATAACTAAGTTCGGAAGGCGGTGACATAAAATTAAAATACATATCCAAAGTCACTGACTTCCGAACTTAGCTATTGAGGTTAAACAAAAAGTTTTTATGTTGTAATTTTTTGAGGCTATAATCTACTAACTACTACATGAGTAATTTTTTATTACTTTTTGTAATACACCACTTAGCATTAAAATCTGCGAGTGAACAATAAATCACCCCTATTTTCCCAACCCTAGGGTAGGTTTTTTTTCCAAATTTATATGGGACCAATTTCGAGGTATACCCTATCTAATAAAATAAGAATGATCAAAATCGGACTATTCTGTAAGCGTGGATAAAAATTACAATCAGTGAGTGATAAATGATAAATGATTTTATTTCTGTAAGTAGGTTTGTACAAACACTTTTACACGTCAATCATATTTTTTAAACTAGATGAGGTCGGCGTTTTCTATCTGACTACTCTGGGAAGAAAGGCCGAAACAAACTCAGAGGTCACAGTCTCTTTTAAAGTCCAGACATAATCTTGGTCAGATCATGTGAAGACCATGTGGATTGGTGTCTGAAATGGTCTTTTGAGGAAAGAAACCACACAGATTGAGTGGACCTGTCCATTCAGTGCACGCATGTATCAGTAATCATACGGCTCAACTCAGAACTTGAGGAGCTCAACGATTTGACGAACAATACCAAAGAAAGGACATTAGGGTAGGCCACATAAAGTACTCAAACTGCCAGACTAACTTCAAAAATGAACTGAGAAAGAAATGAAACACAAAAACAAAATACCACATAGTCCTCACATTCACAATAATTAAAGCAAAAAGAATATTATACTTCTCAAAGTAAATATTCATGTCAAAATGTGTATAATAATACTCAAATGTCAAAGTGTATGTAACAATAATCGAATGTCAAAGAGCAAAACAAAAATATTAAAAAAAAAAAACATTCAGTATACAAAATTGGAGCAGGTCAATCCCAAGCTTTTTTGTCCTCAATATAATCTTTAACGGTATAAAAGGCTTTCAGGCACAACTTATGTTTAATGAATGATTTAAATTTATTGAGACTTAGATCTTGAACATGGCTTGGAAGTTTATTATAAAAGCGTATACATTGACATCTGAATGACCCACCTATTTTTTGAGCCTTGTTGATGGTACAACAAATTTGTGCTTGTTCCAAGTATTTATACTATGGATATCACTGTATTTTTAAAACAATTTAATATTTTTATGGGCATATAAAAGATTTTCATAAATATACTGTGAAGGCAGAGTCATTACATTAATCTCCTTAAATTTATCTCTGAGAGAGTGTCTCGGACTTAATTTATAAATTGATCGAACAGCACTTTTCTGCAAGACAAAATAGGCTGAATGTCGGCGGCATTTCCCCACAATAGAATACCATACGACATTATACTATGAAAATAGCTAAAGTACACTAAGCGGGCTGTCTCTATGTATATCAGTTAAATTACGAATTTTTCGAACAGCGTATGCTGCAGAGCTTAGCTTTTTCGATAATTTGGCTATATGTGGGCCCCACTGAAGTTTGGCAACCAAAGTTAAGCCCAAGAATACAGTGCTGTTTTCAGGATTCAATTCTTCACCCTTCATCAACACATTAGTTTTCACCTGCTTAACGTGAGGTAGCGTAATCTTAATGCATTTGGTCTTTTTTTCATTAAGAAGTAAATTATTAACATTGAACCAGTGAACTACTTTTGAAATTGCGCTATTTACATCGTCATTAACAAGTTGCTGACGTATAAGTTTAAAAAAAAGTGAAGTGTCATCCGCAAACAACACTATATCATGATTATCCTTTATGAGGTAAGGCAAGTAATTAATATAAATAAGAAACAAGAAAGAACTAAGAATCGAGCCCTGTGGGACTCCCATTGATACTACGGATCTGGGAGATCTTTTCCGTTTACATCAACACACTGAATCCTATTACACAAGTATGAAATAAGAAGATCCAGAGCGGGGTTCCGGATCCCGTAGTGGCGGAGTTTCCTGATTAAAGTTTCATGAAGCACGCAATCGAATGCTTTAGATAAATCACAAAAGATGCCCAAGGCATCGTATTTATTTTCCCATGCATTGTAAATATGCCTTAAGAGTTCAACACCGGCATCGGTAGTTGAACGACCCCTTGTAAAATCGAACTGTTTGCTATGTAATAAATTATGTTTACTAAAAAATCTTTGCAATTGATCTAAAATTAATTTCTCAAAAAATTACTAAAGATAGGTAGCACTGAAATAGGTCTATAATTAGTGGGGTCTGATGTACTACCTGATTTAAACAAAGGTATTATTGTGAACAATCAATCATCCCTGTTTTCCTACACTTAGGGTTAGAATTTTTCATCCAAATTTATATGGGACCAACTTCGGGGTTTACCCTTTCCAATAAAATAATTATCAAAATCGAACTACTCTATAAAAAGATGTGCGTGGTCATACATAAAAAAAAAATATGTACGCGTCGAATTGAGTAACCTCGTCCGTTTTTTCGTCGGCTAAAAACTAAGTTAGTCTTAGTTATTCCTTATTACATCAGCTATCTGCCAGTGAAAGTCCCGTCAAAATCGGTCGAGCCGTTTCAGAGATTAACCGGAACAAACAGACAAAATTTTAAAAAAAATTGGTATATGTACCGTGTATACATCCATATGCATTTAGGAAAAAGCGATTATTTTAATATTACAAACAGACACTCCAATTTTATGTATCTGCGTGTGCACCTCGTCGTCACTTAAATAATTTTAACATAAATGATAAGCAATTTTGATATAAAAGAGTGTCCTAGGAATTACTTACCCATTCTTCTCCATAGGTTAATACCTAATACGCTTTATAATGGTTTCATCTTTCTAACTGACCGACTCCTATGACCCGACAAAAAAATTGTTGAAAAACATGTTGAAATTATACATGTTAGAACGATAAAGAAAGTGCTTGTAATTGGTTTTGTGTTCAACTTTATTCGTGGTGTTAAAAGTAATGTTCTGGTAAGAAATGATTTCGGTAAACCTAATCGTCGAAGGGACATTCATTAATAAGCCTTTTCTAAGGGATCGCTCCCAAATTATTGCTAGCGTTTGTTTATCTTCTGAAACTAAACTTGACAACAAATAAAATTATTATCGACAAAATAGTCAGAGCAACTATCAATAAGGATAACCCACGACTCCACGACTACAAAGCTTCTCATTTGGCTGGTCACAAAACTTTTTTATGAATAATCTCTCAAACAAGCATGCTTTTATTAAGCCAGAAAGGTCGCTGAACATGAAAAGATCTCAACGAATTTATTTTAGCACTAATGAACATTCATACCTGAGGAAAGACTGAATAATATATAAGTTACGGAGTAGATCTCACCCCCTCTGGGGCTGTAACTCAGTGCTCAACGTAGGTAACGTCAGTATTAGGACGAAAGCTCACGAATAATATATCGGTATTAGATTCGTAGCTCGTTTTGTGGACATTTGTCATTGTTATTTATTTTTATTTTCACTGTTCATCGTTAAATCGTGTTGGATTTAGTGCAGTTGGAGGTTGTTTGTACTGCCGTGTTGTTGATTTACCTACTGTTTGTTAGGAAGAAATGCTGTTGAGTTTGTAACGTCTACAGTCTAGTTTATACCTTGGTCAGTTTTCAAATTCTTTCCTTTAACAAGTCAGAATAATATGAATACAC
Source organism: Polymixis flavicincta (assembly GCA_949987655.1). Lineage (NCBI taxonomy): Eukaryota > Metazoa > Arthropoda > Insecta > Lepidoptera > Noctuidae > Polymixis > Polymixis flavicincta. Next base: position 18,899,522 of record OX465179.1, on the reverse strand, counting down.
ACAATGCCTTTTGAAGCACTGAACAGATTATTACATCATCATCATCATTTTAGCCGAAAGACGTCCACTGCTGGGCATAGGCCTCCCCAAAGGGAGGGGTTTTCCATAATCGCCACGCTTGGCAGGCGGGTTGACGATCGCAGTATGGTGGTAAAATGCATAGAGAACGCTGTTGCCCATTCTCTAGTAAAAATTCACGCGGACGAAATCATGGGCAATCATCGAAAATGGTCGAATAAAATTCCTTTTTTTTTTGTACTTGGGTACAATGAATTTTGAAAACGAAACAATGAACAACTGAAAGAACATTTGCAAGCTAGATCATGTCATCATACATTTTGACCAGAAAGCAAAGAATTCAAAAGAGTCCACTGCTTTTACTATTAATTCCAATCAGGCAATACATTTGAGGTACGGACTAGTGCTGGAAAACTATCTCAGAGCTGCTGAGCGCATTATAGACAGGTTAACAGTGCACCAACCTTGCGATACTATAGCTAGCATTTATAAGATACGGTTGGTAGCATATTCCACTTGGTTCCAAATAGGTAAACACGCTGTCCAGAATAAAGTAAACAGCTTTCCGTATTTGCAAATTATTGAGTGAAAAATGTGGTCACTCACAGTGTGCCTTATTAGAAGGTTTAAATAGAGGGCTATGTTTGGATTTTTCCTACGTGATCGAATCAGGAATGAAAACATCCGTAGGAGAATCAAGGTAACCGACATAGCCCGAAGAATTGGCAAACTTAAGTGGCAGGGGTAAGGCACATTGCTCGCAGAATAGGTGGCCGATGGGGCCGAAAGGTAATGGAATGGCGACCGCATACCAGAAGACGGATTGGAAGGCCTATCACAAGTTGGACCGATGATCGGGTAAAGGCCGCAGGAATCCGCTGGATGCGGAAAGCATAGAACCGGTTGAAGTGGCAGAGCTTGGGGGAGGCGTATGTCTAGCTGAGGACGTATTTCAGCCGTAATTATGAATTGCCTACAAATTAATGCTTCCATCTGTGTGTGTTGTAAGAGGTGAGTCAGGGTTAATATCAAGAGAATGAAAAAAGTGGTCATTGAAGAACGGTCACTGTGATACCTACGTTTAGTAGTAGGCGTTTAGTGACGTGATATATAAAACTCGTGTTTTAAAGTGTATACGTGATTTATAGAACTATGCAGTCGTATTTCATAGTGTTTTAGATGTCCATATTAAATGTCTCTGCATCGATATATTAAAAACTGTAATACAGGTCTGAAGCTGTAATAGATTTTCTTCTCGGTCAGGTAAATATTTCTGATTTCCACAACAATCACATAAATAAATCAGTTTAATAATATACGTAGGAAGCGAAACCTCATACGTCATCTACACAGGGTTAAATAACAAGGTTTTAGCAAACAAGTCTTTGTAACTCAACATATTATGGTTTGGAATACATGAATTGTGCGAAACAGTTTGAATTGGAACAAAAGTCAACTGTGCTAATGAAGTGATTTATTTTAGCTGCGCAGTCGCACGTTTGACGTCATAGCATAATTTACATATCAATTGGTAACTATATTGTGTAAAGTAGGTAAGTCGTGCATATGTAAATTATACTGCGTTTGTTGTTACCCAAACGGGTAATAAAATGTATGTTGTGATAGTTACCCACAAACGTGAGGGGTTTGAAGCTAATTAATAAGACCTCTGGGATCTTTGACAGTCGTCAAAACCACGAAAGTTTGACAACCAGTCTTACCAAAGGGTATCGTGTTACCTGTTAACTGAGTTGTGGAGGTCAGATTGGCAGTCACTCCATGTAAAATACTCGTATTCAGCGGCATCGAGTTAGACTGGAAGCCAACCCCAATATAGTTTGGAAAATCTTAGGCAGATTATGATGATGAGTTACCAACACACGTCACCATTTTGTAAGGCTTTAATAACAACATATTTTTAAACATAACTTTCGAAACTAGGCTGTACTATATAGGTTTTCCACTACCTACCCTTCGGGGATTACAGCCGTGATGTAGTATTACGTAATATTGTAACTATTTCGGTGAATGGTTTAAAAGCGTTTGGAGTTCATTAAAATTGCCCTCAGAGTCAGTGTTTGCAATTCTCAGGTCTTATTAGAGGCTCGAATTTATAAGTAGAAAGGCAACAATCGTCTTTTTTTTAATAGCCTGAGTTTTCTTACTCCTGAGCAAAGGCCTCGGTTTACTCCTTCTATACATCGCGAGGCAGCGCGTCCTCTTTCCAATTTTGACAGAACCTATCTCCTACATGGTCTGCCGTGAACCCGCGTTACTGTCTCAGGGCACCAATTAATCCGTTACTATTATTTTATTTCTTACCCAATGGGAAAGTAATCATTTAAGTTTTTTTTTCCACCAACAAAGGTTGTACTATCAAGTACAAAGTGCAACAAATCAGCGCTACTAGAAGACTCGAGAACTCGCGCAGACAGCTCAAGATCCGTTAGTTTTTAGATTGGATGGCAACCCTGTGACCACTCGCTACGTAATTAGTTAGCACTACTATGTGTCTTTATGATCATTCTGATCTTGTTTGCATTTGCAAAGGTGGAAGCCGGAGTTGACAGATAAGATGGATGGTTCTAAAGGGTATGAAACGTGATGACTGTTTAAAATAAATTAAACTAAATAATCAGCAGCAGCGAGGTGTACATTTTTCTAAGAGAGAAGCCGAAGCGAAGTCGGCTTTAACTTACTGACTTATCAATAAAGAATACTTACTTATACTAAAATTAATATAAAAATGTAAAGAATTAAATATAAAAAAATTGAACCGCTGAAAACCAAATAAAATGTGTAATATTCTTACATTTCGTTCTTGCTGACACATTTTTCTATATTTGTCTCTGTTATAACCCGTCATACACGGCTTTCTCTCGTCTAAAGCCGTGCCTCGTGACCTAAAGTGACATCACTATGGGATCGCTGTTGTATAAATTGTTAGTTCCTGATAATGACATTTTGGCGCAGGGTTCACTTGGTTTTTTGTTTTGTTAGATATTATTCGAAGCTAAAAATAACCGTTTTTGTTGTTTGAATGTTATGGTGAATTAGATACCCGTAATGTAACTATATTTTTTGATAATAGTAGCCTAGTGACTACCATTGACGTGCCATTTTTAATAGCGAGAGAGTTGCCGATGCGTATTCTCAAAAGGAAGCCGATCGGAATCGTGTTACATGGTGCTTTCGCCACTGATAATCAGTCAAAGTGTGATTAGGTTTTTCGATCAAGAATTAATAAGTAGCAAACCGGTATCTGGAAATGTGATGGGTTGATGGCAATCAGCTGGCCCCCTCTTACATGTGACTTGAACATAACTGGCCAAATGAGGATGTACTATAGGTACCCCCTAATCCTTCGAGGTTTACAGGTGTGATGTTACATTACGTAGACTCAATCAACAATGCAAACGACATAAAGAATCGTAAACCTAACTAATAATCAACCTATTATATTCCCACTGCTGGGACACAGGCCTCCTCTCTGTGAGAGGGCTTGGGCCATAATCCACCACGCAGGCCCATTGTGGGTAGGTAGATGTCACATGTCTGAGAGTTTTTTGGTTCTAGGACATGCCGGTTTCCTTACGATGCTTTCTTTCACCGTTTTGAGAGCAGTGGTGATGAAATAATTTACGCAAAGTAAAGCGCCTGTCTGGGTTCGAACGTACGACCTACATCTCGTAAGTCTCGTTACCACTGGGCCAACACTGCTCTCCACTAACCTAACTGCCACACACAAAAACGGAATCAAGGTTAGTTTTTGCTCATAAAAGTTAATCTTACCCCGTCTTTGAAATTACTGAACGACTCATCTGAAGAATAAACACAAATAAAAACAGACTTGTATCAAGTTTTCATTAGGTAATTAAGGGCCAACTTACTCCAGATCTGACTGTTTACTCAGAGTTGACTGTTTTATTGCAGATGAAAACAGAGCAGAAAAAGTATCTAATCAAGGGTAAGATTAAGAATAGAATAGAAAACATTTATTCGACACAGACACAACACAACAGCAACAAACACATTTTTTTTTTAAGTAGAAAACAATGACCTAACAATAATATTGCAGTAACAATTGTGCTGCGCGTGCCCATACCGAAAGGGTTCCCATCTCAGCATTTGCTGGGTGTTAGACACCCAGCGCTGCAGTGACACACGGACGTAGGTAAATAAAATAGATACATACTTGAATATTAGTAATAAAAAATGTTTAAGAATACGTAAATAAATTACGTAAAAGATTTTTGTGTGCTACTCAGTTCAGAGATTTTTTTTTAAATTTCTACGAATTTAAAATATAAAATACCGTCTGTCGCTTGATGCACTTGCATGTGCTTTCCATAAAATATATGATAAGAAACGCTACATACATACACGTACACTATATTACTATACATACATCCAAAATTATGGCTTATACACACGAAACAATAACCCTGTAATCACCCAAAAGAACGGTTCCATACATCATCAAGATCTCCCATATTCGGGTCACAGTTTATCACGTCGCTTGCGCACCAAATTCGCCCAAATCACCCATATTGGTAACATATGACCACTATTAACGTGCTGAGGTAGCTAACAGGGTATTACGAGATCGGGAAAATACGGTAATTGGGGCTTATTCGGGCGGTGTGTCGGGTAGTTGCGGTTTCTTTTGTCTGTGTGGAGTGTGCTTAATCTTATGATATTGTTTGGGATGTTCATTTGTTTTGTGTTTTGATTATTTTTTGCTGTGAGAGTAATGCAAAAAAAAAAAATCCGAAGAACAGTACGGCAGGAGTAAAATTTTTGAAAGCTTCACGTAACGGAAAAAGCGTCTATTTTTAAAAGGTCACAGCCTTTTAAAAATAGACAAAGAGAGAGTGAGATATTTTTCATAGTTTTCGAGGGTGCTCAAGCCAAGAGAGTCCAAAATGTAAATCCAAGACAATGGCTGATGTTACCTATGACGGCGATGGCGTACCTATCCATAGTGTTCTAATAACACCCGTTGATGCATACGACGTCGCAAACACACAAGAGCTAGCATCCGGTGGTTCGTACGATGCACGGCTGTCTATAGGAGAGGTGCCCAAAAGGCTGGCATCATTGACACATTGTGTGGCAATGCTGATTCTGTGACCAAAAAATTGGTGTTTCTATTTCACGGGAAAAACGCTTATGTTCCAAGCGTACCTAACTGTAAATTACGCTTGACACTGTACCTAAACCAATCTAAATTCAATCTACCCTTACCTACCCTTAGTCTTCTAATAACACCCCAGTTGATGCATACGACGACGTTGCAAACACAAGAGCTATAATTATAATTACTTCATCCGGTAGTTCGTATAATGCTCGGCTATTTGCTTGCAATTTAATTAGTGGCTAAGCTCTGCCGTTCATTAATTACAGCTTGTAGCTTCCCCTACACTGTAGTGACGGAGTTAGGTATTGAACACATTGGTTTAGTGTATATGTATGGTGTATTGCCATATGGGTTTATTGTTTCAGCTAATGAATTATGTACATCATCGCGGAGGCACCTAGAATCCTGCTTACAAGCAAGTTCATTTGACATAACAGACAAATCTGTATAAACTAATTATAAATCTGAAAAGTTTGTTTGTTTGAACGCACTAATCTCTGAAACTACTCGTCAGATTTAACAAAATCTTATTACATTTGATAGTTCAATTCTTGAAGAAGATTATAAGCTATTTAATATCACACTATGACTTTCAGAAGCCGCGCAAATAGAAAAAAAGTCAGATAACGAAGTAATAGCGGGGTCCGAATATTTAATAACGCAGAAATTGTATGTAAATCTGTGGGATTGTCAGATTAACGCTTGTCATCTATTGCCTGTCGGTTCTATGAAGTAGGCCTCAGATGGTGTTATTTCACAAAAGTCCTCACCGGATTATCTACGGAGGCCGTCTCCAGCACGTGCCAAAAAGTTTTAGGAGCAAATGATTAGAATAGATTTTGTTGTTTCGTTTAATTAATCACAACAGCCAACAGCTGACGTGAAGTTTGACTGTAGATTAATTTGCAAATTAAAGTCTAAGGAACCTAAGTCTTTGAGACCCTGGCCGAACTCAGAACATTCATGACCCCCAAAATCCTGCAAAGATCTACTTAGAAGATAGAAACAGCGTAACACATTAGCCATCCATCAGAATCGGAATCGTTTTGAAAGATAAATTCGATTGCTTCATATGTTCGAAAAATTTGTTTGCTCAGTAACGTAATGAATTTTGTTGAACTATCAAAAAGTAAGCCATTCATACTGTAAGTAAGAAGGCAGGAAGCAGTAGCAAAACAATTACGCGGTTTACTTTCAGATAAAAATAAAAGACTATGATAAAAGCTACGGTCTCTATTGGAACAACCCTTATTTTGATGAAAGAATATGACTCTATCGCTTCACGTACTGGCGTGGGCAGTAAATATCGACCTCTCCTTAATTACAACCGAGTTATGGCTTTGATATATTGATATCGATTTCTGGGACCGTAATTACAAGGATCAAATACATTCTGTTCAGCTTCTATACAACCTTATTTTTAGTATATGCAAAACCCGAAATACGTGTCTAGTATTATTATGTAAAGAATCTATGTACAAAATTTCAAAGCTGTATCATGAAAAATCATAAAATTATAAGCTTGTTGTGTTACCTAGTTCTCTACACAAACATGGTCACCATAGGGCCCACGCACCGCCCGCGCGTCCAGCGTCGTATTGTGATCATTGATAATATTAGGTCTTTACCTATGAAATTGCCGTTCTGCAGTACTGGCCATTTCAAATCAAAATAATTTTTGTTTGGCTAAGAATTCTAATTTCAAATTAATTTTATTTTAAAAACATGGATTTTTTTTTCTAAAAGTAGTCATTTCTTTATTGATTAGTGTTACATTTTCATCGCATTTCAATCTTTTTCGTCATCATGGATACGTTAAAAATTCGAGTAATTATGGAATATGAGTACCGTCGTGGCAGCAACGCGGCACAAGCGGCACGCAACATCAACGACGTTTACGGAGCTAACACTACAAACCAACGCACCACCTGTTATTGGTTTGCTCGCTTCCGTTCTGGAAATTTCGACCTGAAAAATGAACCTCGCGGTCGTCCGAAGACTTTGGTCGACAATGACGAATTAAAGGCGATTGTGGAAGCTGATGATACACAATCTACGGCTGAATTAGCAGCAGCTTTCGACGTTAGCGTCAAAACAATATTGGTCCATTTGCGTCAAATTGGCAAGGTAAAAAAGCTTGACAAATGGGTGCCCCACGAACTCAATGATCGCCAGCGCGAAGTACGCGTCGAGACGTGCCTTGCACTGCTCAACAGACACACAAATGAAGGAATTTTGAACCGCATTGTTACCTGCGATGAAAAATGGATTCTGTTTGATAACCGTAAGCGCTCAGCAAGTTGGTTGGATCCTGGTTCAGCACCTAAACAATGCCCTAAACGAAAACTTACCCCTAGAAAAGTGATGGTCACTGTTTGGTGGTCTAGCGCCGGTGTGATTCATCACAGCTTCTTACCAAACGGGGTGAGCATTACTGCAGATGTGTACTGTGAAGAACTGAACACAATGATGGAGAAGCTGGCGCATTTCCAACCAGCATTGGTCAATCGCTCGTCTCCGCTGCTCCTGCACGACAACGCGCGACCTCATACTGCACAGCAGACGGTCTCCAAGTTGCAAGAACTGGGGTTGGAAGCTCTCCGTCATCCGCCCTACTCACCAGACCTTGCGCCTACAGACTACTACTTTTTCCAGAATTTGGATAACTTCTTGGCGGGAAAAAAATTTAATACCCGAGAGGCAGTACAAAATGCCTTTGAAGAATTTGTTGCCTCCCGTCCAGCTGATTTCTTTAAGAAGGGCATCAATAAACTGCCACTGCGATGGCAAAGATGCATTGATTGCATGGGTGATTACTTCGATTAATACAAATAAAAAATTCATGAAAAAAAATCGTTTAAATTTTTTCATACAAAACGGCAATTTCATAGGTAAAGACCTATTATTAGGCAGTAGGTAACTAACCGTATAGCAATCCCCCCCGAGTGGGTTCCCGCATTGTCGTTGCGGGGGGGCTTAGTAACCGTGGTCTCCCATCCACGGTGAAGCCAAGAGGAACCCAACGGTGGGGCCGCTCGTCAGGGCTTTTGCCTTCAAGCCATTGACGTAGCGGCCAAAAAGTAGGTTGCGGTGAGGTGCACCGCAACTGAGGTGGGCCGCGATGTCGAATGGGAGGCATCGCGGCTGAGGGTTACGGGCTGCGGTAGAGGAGGAGTGCCGGTGCTTCTGAGCAGCGCTCTTCCCTTCCGTGGCCTGGACGGGGCCGCCACCGTTTGATGGCGGACGCGGTGGGGCCGCAGGGGAAGAGGAGTGTCGGTATAGCGTTGGCCGCTCTCCCTATCCTCTGCGGCCGAAAAGTGGTAGACGGGACGGCGCGTTGTGTTCCACACGCGCGCCGTCAAAGATGTCAGCAACCACAGGTGGGGTCCGCAAGGGCCGATGCCTGCCAGGGGTGCGGGTTTGTTCGAAAGAGATACCACGGCCCCTGGCATACGGGCAACTGAGGGAACACGGGTGGGTTTTAGTCAGTAAAAGTCTGACACGCCCTCCTGCTCTACTCAGCAGGAGAAGTCATTTGATGATTTCCCACCCAAAAAAAAAAAAAAAAAAAAAAAAAAACCGTATAGCAATTGTTTTGTAATTTACAGGAGACATAACTAAAAAAAAAATGGGAAAAATATAACATGGTGTGAAAACGATTGTACTCCATTCAGTTCGTTATTCTGAGCAAACTATGTTCAGGTTTCGCATATACCAAAAATAATGTTGTATACGTATCTAGTGCTAACTATAGAGTAGGTTCTTATATCAGTAATTGTGATTTCGCGGTTGTTGAACCAAGTGTGCTTTGGCGTCGGTGGCATGAAAAATCCTGTCTGTTCTCTTTGTCTCTTTGTATACATATTACAGCATCGGAACATAAAATAATATGAGTACAATGATTTTCGTCTTCTATATATAATAAGTTTTTTATTTATATAGCTAAAGCCTAATGTTTTCACTGCTGAGACACTGAGCCCACTGAGCTAGGGAGTGGGCTTTAATTTACCACGCGAGCCCAGTGCGGGTTGGTAGACTTCACATATCTTTGAATTTTTGGTTCAAGGACATCCCGGACATCCCGGACGTCCCGAACCCACGCCTACAACTCGTAAGCCGGAGGCCGTTGCCACTGAGCCGCCGGTGCTACTGCTGATATCCAAATTTCGTGTCCGTCTGTGTGTCCGCATTATTATTCTAATCAGCACAATTTTCTTTTACATTCAATACAAGTTCGAGAGAATTAAAAGTTGCTTCTATATCTAGAGCAGAAAATGAAGTCACTTTAGACTAAGCAGTCACCAACATTCATTTTATACTAGAAACTAGAAGGTGTTTGCAAAACGCTGATTTGATAAGCTACCCAAAATTATATGAAATGACTTCTCCCGCTCTGGGTGGCGACTAAAACCCTCAGTTGCCTGTGTGCCAGGGGCAACGGTATCTCTTTCGAACAACCCGCACCCTGGCAGGCATCGGCCCTTGCGGATCACACCAGATGTTGCTGACATCTCTGACGGCGCGCGTGGAACACAACGCGCCGTCGACGCGGACATTTTTTTGAACGTGGAGAAATTCCTACTGCGCTACCACGAGGAGATAGCGCAGTTATGTGGACTGACTGTAACCCACTAAAACTCCACGGTGTCCTCTAGTGCCGCTTGAGGCGGGAACACGGAAACGCGCAAGCCATCCGCGAACCCGCCGCGGCTGTCTGTCACCGAACCCTCCTCGGATGATATTATCTTAGTAAGTATACCTATCATTTTCGGTCTATTTTAAGTACGAAATAAATATTGCAACAATAAATAGTTTCTTCTCAAGACAGCAAGATTATTCGTTAACACGCCTTATGTGGCTCGCATCGCAAACTATAAGCCTTGAAGGATTACTTGAAAGCCTAGCTGTGTACAATTATTTTTACGATGTAGACACGAATTTACTTTAAACAGATTGTCATCAAAATGTTACTTATGTGTGCATAAGCCTTTTAGTATATGTACCTATACACGTAGCTATTACATACGACTAGGAACGTATGTATTAAGGCTTTTAGAGGTCTATTTATAAAAGTTGCTTAAAGTTAAGAGACGTTGAAATGTAAAAAAAAATACGGTTAAAAAGTCGCTTATCATTTCTTAACTTTAAACTACGTTTACAAATAAACCCCTTAACGTCTAAGCAGGTTCTTTAACATTTTTCTTTCATTATTCTGTAATTCTAGACTGCCTTGTTGATCTAGTGGTCACAAACGCAATTGTAGAGCATGAGGTCCGTGGTTCGATAAGTTCCATTCCCGAGTCAGGCAAAGTGTCATTGACATTTTTAATTTGGAATTTCTCAATAGAGACCCGGGGCTTGGATTTTGTGTCAGGTTGATGGCCATAGGCACTATTACATGGGACTTTTACATTACTGGCGATATGTGGGTGCAACATATCGATCGATCGGCCAGGTTAAGCTACGCTTGCCGCGGTTGGTCTGTGGATGGGTGACCATCTTTACATACCAAGACTCCTCCGTGCCTCGGAAAGCACGTTAAGCCGTTGGTCCCGGCTGTCATTTGTAGATCTTTGACAGTCGATACGGGTCGTCAGAAGCCCGAGAGTCTGACAACCAGTCTTACTTAGTCTTAGTCTTACGTATCGTATTACCCAGTAACAGGGTTGTGGAGGTCAGATAGGCAGTCGCTCCATGTAAAATACTGGTATTCAGCTGCATCCGGTTAGACTGGAAGCCGACCCCAACATAGTTGGGAAAAGGGCTAGGCAGATGATGATGATGTGAATGTAACATAGATACACCCTGCCTAATCTTTTGGGGAACACATGGCAGACGTGATGTTTTATGGTAATCTGTATTGAACAAGGTATGTATTGCTGTGCACTAAGCAGGGGCGTACCAATAGAAAATGGCGCCTAGGTCTCGCATCACCTTTTTAAATTATATTCTCGGTCGAGACTAAGCAATGCTAGGTCGCATAGTCTTTCTTGACCAATTATAGCCCTTAATAACGAAGGTATTCGTTTCAACCTGCTAAAAAACCACTCACAACTTCCAGTGCTGCAATTTTAAGCAGAATTTGAATAGAAATGGGCAGCTTTGGAAATACGCTTTCATCCATAATTTCTTTCTGAAGAGCCACTTGATAAAAGTAGCTCTTCCGATTTCTTAGATATTATTATAATGGTATCATCATCATCATTTCCGCCGAAAGACGTCCACTGCTGGACATAGGCCTCCCCCAAGCTCCTCCACTTCGACCGGTCTTCTGATTCCCACATCCAGCGGATTCCAGGCCTTCACAAGGTCATCGGTCCACCTTGTGGGAGGCCTTCCCACTCTACGTATTCCGTTATGAAATGGTTTATTAAAGTATTTATTTTTATTTTTAAATTTAATAAATGGTGACGTTTCGCGCCCCCTTTCTATAGGTGCCCAGGGCTCGTGCCCTGCCTGCCCCACCCTAGTTACGCTTCTGGCACTAAGACCTAACTGACATTGTCTCAAGATTCTTGGAAATCAGAAGTAACAGCTGTTAACGAGAGTTTTCACTCGCAAAACGCTTGCATGAAGAAAGTGGCTGACGATTTCTTCCACTTTAGATTGGAAAGGTGATGGCTGAACGTGGTGTGTATGTGTTGTCTTTGGTTTTGATGTATGCTGACACAAAGTAATGGACCACATTGTCGAACTTTTAAGGCTTTTCGCTTTTTGTCCCAGTGTATTTTGACAATTTTTTTGTTATGCGCGTCTTGTTTGTGTAGAATAAACATTTTTTCTTTTCTTTCTATACAGGATAAGTTTTTATCCAGTGCGCAAATTGTAACCATGAATTCAGCATATCATTCTGGACCCCCTAGCGTCGAAATTTTTAGTTGGTTTTACAAAAAAAAAACAGCTGTTCCATACATTTTGACCGCGTAGGCGCACTTTTCTTTGAAACAGCGAATTTTTTTTTGTATAACCGACGAAAAATTTCTACGCTGGGGGGTCTAGAATGATATGCTGAATTCATGGTTACAATTTGCGCACTGGATAAAAACTTATCCTGTATAGAAAGAAAAGAAAAAATGTTTATTCTACACAAACAAGACGCGCATAACAAAAAAATTGTCAAAATACACTGGGACAAAAAGCGAAAAGCCTAAAGAAATTTGTGGTAAAAATTTGCGCACTGGATAAAAACTTATCCTGTATAAGTATCTACATACGTCATTCCAATGAACAGAGCCTAAAGACAGATTTCTGCATTTGTAATAAGCTTTTACTATAGTTTCTGTCTATACCATATCAGCATGGAAACACGTATAAATGTACCATATTCCTTGATGTTACATCCACGTCGTAACCGCAGGCAAGTCATTACAATTAACAAACAAAGCCAGTTATATTTATCATATCACGCAACAATTTCAATTTCACTGCCTGTTGTTATTTCATTTCGAAATATCACGAAACGTTCTATGTAAATACACGTACATTACATACCTATCAATTTATTTATAAATGTGTAAACAGTGACATTAAAATGAAAGACTGCCTTGTTTTTCTAGTGATCGCAAGCGCTACTGCTGAGCAAGTCCCGGGTTTTTTTAGGTTTGGAAATCGTCAAATAACTTCTCCCGCTCTGGGTGGAGCAGGAGGGCGTGTCAGACTTTTACTGACTAAAACCCACCCGTGTTCTTTCAGTTGCCTGTGTGCCAGGGGCCACGGTATCTCTTTCGAACAACCTGCACCCCTGGCAGTCATCAGACATGTGGACACCACCAGTTAATGCTGACATCTTTTGGAGACGCGCGTGAAACACAACGTGCCGTCGTCCCGGGCTTTGACCTAACTGGATAGCGAGCTACCCATTACTCACCGTCCGCAAGCCCGCGCCTACGGTGGCCGTGAATCAGCCTGGGTGGCCGGGAATCAGCAAATCCCATGGTTTTCTATTTGGCTTTTCTCAATCGTAGCCTGGACTCTCGATTTGAGCCTTGTTTATGGCAATAAGCTTGCATCCTTTATCATGTGATTTAAAACATAACTGGTGACATTTTGGTGTACTAGTGTGAGAGTCAGTTCTTTTTGAACGTCAAAATTATGATACAGAAGACAGTACCCCAAAACGCCCGCCCTTCACCACTTCCTAGTGCTTTAGCCGGGAAGAAGAAGTAGCGCAACAAACTCCCCAGCAACACAGCTGTCTGTTAAGTTAGAAGAATTTGATTCTATTACAATGGCAGGTAATTAACATTACGAAACACAAACCACATAAAATTTGCCATATGTTTTAATTATTTCATCACCGTTGTACTCAAAACCTTGATGGAAATTATCATCATCTATCGTGAGGAATCCGGTATGTCCTAGAACCAAAAAATCTAAGACATGTGACATCTACCAACCCGCACTAGGCCTGCGTGATGGAGAACAGCCCTCGAAGAGAAGAGGCCTCTGTTGCACCAGTGGGAATATTGTAGGCTGATTATGTACAAATTGCATGTTATGTATGCAATTGGGAACTCAATGGGAACTCAAAGAAAGAAATCTCTTTGTGTATATAATTTAGTATTCCTCCCTTCTACCAGCAAGCCTAGCACGACAACCGTAAACAAGCGCGATTTGTCGACGGAAGAGTAGATAAAAATGACAATTCCGTTTATACAGTTGACGCTTTTGTACCGAGAAATGTAGACAAGCGATTTCTATTCTACTTTAGAGTAGAAATAAAAAGCGTCATGCTAGTGAAATTTGTGATTAAACCTTAATTGACCTATTGAGATCCCAAATATTTTAAGCAGTCTCATCAAAATGTTAAAAAATACTGAACAAAATTAACATTTCCCAGAGGAAAAACACACACGTCCAATTATAACTGAAACACCGTCTTCCTTGATTTATGTATAGAAACTCAACCCTAAATCGCATCCTGCCAGGGGTGCGGGCTGTTCGAAAGAGATACCGCCGCCCCTGGCACACAGGCTACTGAGGGAACACGGGTGGGTTTTAGTCAGTAAAAGTCTGACACGCCTTCCTCTTAACCCAGAGCGGGAGAAGTTATTTGATGGTTTCCCAGAAAACCCTAAATCGCGTGTTTGTTCACACGAGCATAGAAACAGACGCGAACATAATTATAACAACACGAATTCACATTATAATTTAGAACAAACAATGTCGTTTAAAACTTTATAGGCTTTATTAATATCCGAAGCTATAAAGGCTGTCATCAAAAGTTTCGTGTCTTCAATATTCGACGCAAATTGCTGAAGCTCATGCTAAAAGGTTCAACAACCCTGATACCGGTTGCCAAATTGAAAATGACACATATCTAAACATCGCGTTTGCTGGCTCTAAATTATGTTTCAGAAGCGAAAATCAATACATTCTCGATAATAATCGTTTTAAACTTAGTTCCTGTCCGATTACTCTAACATACCACAACTTGGCCTTACTACAAACTGTAATATGGTTTCAACTTGGTTACTCATCATAATCATCATCATCATCATCATCACCAGACCATTTAAGATTCCACTGTAGGACACAGACTTCCCCTCCCTTAGGACGAATTACACCAATCAAACTTAATGTGATCAGCTCATCTAAATCGCGTTCAATAACTGTCAAATGTCATTGTTGTGGAATTTTGACAGGTTTTGAACGCGGTTTAAACGTACTGATCGCGTTCAATTTAATGGTAAAATTCTACCTTGGTCTATTCCAATGAGATTGGTAGACATTCAGGATCCAACTACAATCAATGCCATTTTACGCCTCGTGAAAAATAAAACGAATTTTACTAAGATATGCCACTTTAGTATCCGCTGGGCGTTATCCGAAGCTAAAGATATCTTTTATTTTTCTTCGCCTCTGACCCTATTTCCCTTAAATAATATAACATAGGCAATGAATACGGAATTTTCCTCGTCGAGGCGAAATATTCAATAATCTTTTACGTGTACAAGCGATAGGGCAGATTGTGTTATTATTTAATTTCCTTTGTTATTTTCGCGAAACAATGAATAAATGTTACAGACTAGAGATAACAATTTAATTAGTTTTGGAGCTCCAGTCTAATTACACCACACGGTAAACTCCTAATGACAATCGCTTTAATTTTGACAGTTTACCAACATTCAATTTGTACTTACATTCAGTTGCTTACCTTAGAGCAATGGGTAAAGTTTCGAGTGTACCCATTGCTGTATTCCTTGTCAAAATGATAGCTATTGTTATTAAGAGTATACGCAATTAAGCTTCTGGGACAAATTTAGTCGCTATAGAATATTATGCTGATAACTATTTAGTTTAAGACCTACAAAATGTCTTACGAGAAAGACGTTTCTAACTTCGCAAGGCAATTTAAACGGAGCGAGCAATCTAAGCAATGTTAATGGGGCCAAGAAAACACGTTTGCCATAAATATCTTGGCAGGATGCTAGCACAATGTCTATCTAGTAGACTATGGTTTCCGTTCCTCTATATTTACGACTTACGCAATGTGATGAACGAGACAATGGTATTTTGATTTTCAACAAAATCTGCCGCGAAAGCAGTGACGAAAAGACGTACAATTTGATTCAGTGGTTCCCAAAGTTGACTGGACCGCGACCCATCTAACAAAACTTGCAAATTCGGGACTCACCTCTTGGCTGTCATGGAGAAAGGATATAACTAAGTATGAATGAAGGACTGTTCAAATAAGAAAAAAAAAAGTAAAATCGAAAATAATTAATTATAAGGAGTGCTATTTCAAAGAGAAGGATGTTTTTGTTTCCAATTTTTTTGCTGTCGCTACTCATCGTTTTACTTCAACTTCAATTTTAGGCAACAAGCAAGGATAGTTGTCAACAACTGAGACCCATTATTTCGCGGCTTGCCATCAATTAAATTTTTCAATGACGATCTTCTAGTAAGTCAATGAGTTCTTCACATAGACGTATCTCCAAATTTTTCGCGTAATGGATTATAGCCCACTCCCTCTCGCGAAGAGGAAGCCTGTGTCCCAGCAGTGGGAAGGTCATATACTAATTATGTATGTTATGTTACACAGAATTTGAACGGCAAAAATAAAAGCGAAATAAGTTTTTAGGTAAGTCATCCCGCCCGTCAGAAATGGACACACAATCAGACAGCTGACATAATTTTAGTCACTACGTTTTTGGCATTCCAATTACAACATACATATACGAAACATCAAATATAGGAAGGAAATAATAACTTCCACACAACAATAACAAAAACTGACCACAACTGAAACTCAGCACACACGATCGCAGATATGGGTCAAACCGTAGTCAATACACAGAATTTATAGTGGCACCATAACTTTCGTTACAGCCGTGCGATCCGGCTGATTTACTGCGCGTATTAGGGCTGTATCCGGAACTGTGGGTTCAGATTACCACGCATTCAATGTGAACGCCCCCTAATAGTGCGGTATCGATATCTTATCAGTTTTTTCTCAGATGGTTTAAGCTGATAAAGGCTTACTGGTTTTTTGTAGCAAATGGGCGATGGTTTTGGGACGATTGTGGAGTGTCATAATGACAATGACAGCCACACTCAGAAAGGTACATTAAATTAGTCCTAACGATTACTTAACTAAGTAGCCTTAAATATATTAATCAACGGTATATCCCAGAGACACAATTTAAGGGTTCGTTAGCAAACGACAGGTTTAAGTAACCGTAGGGCGAAGCATCTCCAAATCGTCTTATCGATATCATATCGATAAAGCCTTGGTGTAGCCACATTAAAAAACAGTTGAAAATAAACCACAAAAAAGTTTATATAAACACGTTGAAAACTATTATTCGTAGTAATATAAATGATAATCAGTTCACTAAATGTATTTTTTCACTAAAATACAAAGCAAAACAATTATTTTCACTATATAAGTTAAAGCGATTGCGACTTTTTTGCTATGGCAACCAATTGTCAATGTCAAAACAGGGAATAATAATTAATGGTTTTGTTTGTGTTCCATTCGCCGGGCGAGAAAGTTTTGTGTAGTGAATTTTAAATCTCATCTGAATGTGCAAAACACATGGTTTTAGTTTTAGCGTGCCTAGAAGATAGTTCTAGCCACGTGTTATTTAAGATCTTCGGAAACAAATAGGTGCCATTTGTATAGTAAGCATTGTAGAAAGTAGCCAGATGTTAGGGACCTAACGGCAACTCGGGAAGTTTTGGTATTTGTTTATTGCCGAGCGTTGTAATAGAATTAATTATTTAATTATTTCCGTAATGTTTTGTTATTAGTATGAACGAAGATCTTTGTCGGAGCCTATTGATAAAAATATTTGCATTTCCCTTTTAGTTCTTTAATATTTTTGACAGTTTGTAATAACAGTTTGTGCAGGTATTCTTATCCGCACCAGATGTGTTTCTATAGATTTCAAATAAACAACAACCTAGCGAGTATGAAAAAAAAAACTGCATTATTAGAGGAAGAGAGAAACAAAACATTGTTAGCAAAAGCTAAAACAGAATTAGAAGAATTTAAAAAAATCTATTGGAAAACAGTCATCCTGATTTGACGCTTTTTGGTGAAACATAAAATAAAAGTATAATTATTTGATTAATTTGTGCATTTTTATTTATAAAGGTATAAATTTTAAGTAAAAAACCTTTCAACCAAGGTTTGTCGCACTGTAAAACCATTGCTGTTGGAGTTTTCATTCATTTGTGCTACATCAACAATGTATATCTAAATTTAAATTAATATGGTGCATGGAATTCTTGAATAGAGTAGGTATTTAGTAAAGGGATCAGAATAATCTCATAAATACCACTTTGATCCTACTTCTCTACATCTTCTGGCATAGTCCACAAACTCAATACAGTCTGCTAAATCACACATTATTGCTTTTAAATAAATGCAAAAGCTAATTCACTGGTAAAAATACAAAAATAACCACAATCTTAAATGTCAAAATCAATAATTAACAAGTTAAGTAAAGGTCTTGCTGTACTTAACTTTAATTGTCACTAAGGGCCACTAACGAACCGTTAACTGACTCTGAGAGTGAACTATTTTTAATTTTTACTAAGGAGCCTCTTAAGTAACCGTTAGGCGTCTCTGAGTGTGGCTGTGAGGTACATACAGTTTCCTCTTTTTTTATTAACCGACTTCAAAAAGAAGGAGGTTATCAATCTGACATGTTTTTTTTTTATGTATGTTCGGGCATAACTCCGTCGTATATAGACGGATTTACAAAATTATCATAATGGTCCCATTAAAATTTCATATAAATCTGATGATGCGTTTCGGAGACAGACAACGGTACTCTTCAAAAAATTACAGCAAATCTACCGCGAATGTTGCTATCGCATAAGTATGCACTGTTTTGATGATGTTTGAATGATGAAATTTCGAGTTGGTAGGTAACTAAAAAGTGAAAAATAAAAACTTTTTACAAAAAAATTACAACAGACTTCCAAAAAAACACTACAAAGTGTAAAATAACTTTAATTTCGGAAGGCGGTGACAAATAATTAAAATACATATCCAAAGTCACCAACTTATGAAATTAAAGTTATTTTACACTTTGTAGTGTTTTTTTTGTGAGCCGGTTGTTATTTTTTTGTAAAAAGTTTTTTTGTTATGTTTTATTTGTAAGGAACTGATGAAACACTCATTGGCACATGACTGAATTTTTTATGAAGTAGTTTATCTGGTTTTATCAATAGTAACTCCTTCAAGCCTAGTCTTAACTGGCCAAGTATCGGTGCATCCTGACGCAAATCTAATTTAACAGAGGCCACTGATAAAGCTGTTTACTGAAAGCAAAGCGAAAACGTTTCAGAAATTTCCCTTACATTTCATGTGGTTACTTTGAAAAGCATTGAACAAAAAGGAACAAGGGGCGTAAAATACAATTTATCACTGGTTTCAATGATGAAGGAAATGTCGTAAAGAAACGCTCACATTCACGTCATAAAATCTAACGAATTTAATGTTCTGGAAGCGTTGATAGATAGGGCTACTTATCATTGGGGGCATTTCGTTTTGGGATGCGTTGAGTGCCAAACATTTACAGTAACAGAAATCTGAGTTTTATCATTATTATTCAGTCGTGATGTTCATCATAATTTCTGTCAAAAGTCATCTTCTATTGGACATCAGTTTCTCTCAGAAATTAAACAATCGTGTTAAACGTAGTGAATCTTTTTTTTCTTATTGATTCAAAACTTGACAATTTAGAGTCCATCTAGTAATAACGGCCGCGACTTACGAGTTGTAAGTCGTGAGTTCGAACCCAGCCAGGCGCTTTACTTTGTGTGAATTATTTCATCACCACTGCTCTCAAAACGGTGAAGGAAAACATCGTGAGGAAACCGGCATGTTCTAGAACAAAAAAAAAAGTAATCGGAAGACATGTGACATCTTCCAACCCGCACTGGGCTCGCGTGGTGGATTACGGCCCAATCCCTCTCACAGAGAGGAGGCCTGTGTCCCAGCAGTGGGAACATTATAGGCTGATGATGATGATGATCTAGTAAATGGCCAGGGTACTGCTTTAATTTGCCCCGAATATATGAACGAAGGTCTGAATTTGAGTAAGCACAAGAAATCTTAAGCTTTTTAAAGCCAGGGCTTGAATATTTTTTCTATTAATAATACATACTTACACGCGCTATCTATAAGTCAACCATTTATGACGGGAATCGGAACTGTTTCTCCTAAACACAGGTTACTTCGTAACCTACCTAGGAGAACAGTACGGCACCCACTAACTATATTAAGAAACGTATGCCTCTACTTCATATTATGTTACCTTGCCATGTAATCTAGTCCTAATTGAACAATAAACTTAAATATATTATATTATATTTATTGCTCAATACTTAAACCTCTGTTTTTTTATTGCAGTTAAGGGTTTACGCTGACAATCAGCGCTCAGCAACACGCTAGGGGGACATAAACTTAATAATTTTGCTTCCGGTATTGTAGTGTTTATGTATATATGTCCCTACCACTACTACTAGATGTAATACTGGTGACAATAAACGTTATTCTATTCTATTCTTAGTACCTAAATTCCCATAAACGCTCCAGCAAGTTCCGACCTTAATACATCTAGTTTTTTTGCTTGTAAGCATAAACATCTAAATGGGAAGTAGGTCTGAAACTCTAAATAAACCACTCTCTTTGAGACCTTAACATAAAAATCAAACAAGTCACAAACACAGGACATTTTCGGTGTAATATCACCTACGTCCTACATACAAGTATTTACTCATGCAGCAAGGTAAAAAGAAAGGGAATTTCATTTCTGTGTCGTCTGAAGACAAATGTACACGCGGACGTAGCGGCAATAACGTTGGGGACTGTTTGTATGTATGTGTGTCGTGTAGGATTGTAGATATGTACATATTTCAGGCGTTGACATACTTAACACACGGTTTTTTATTCCCAGATCCCATAGGGATTTACGCGCTCGGCGTATAATATACCTACCAGATATATTTGATTGATTTTATGTTAAACTAGGTTTTGCCAGCGGTAATTATCCCACGAGAACGTATTTTCGCGATAAAAAGTATCCTATGTATTATTCCAGGTTACAAACTATCTGTGTGCCAAATTTCATCCAAATCCGTTCAGCTGTTGTTGCTTGATTGAGTAACAAACATCCAAACTTTCACATCTATGTAAATAAAAAGAGAAGTCCTGACTGATTGACTGACTCATCAACGCCCAGCACAAAACTCTTGGACCTAGTAAGCTGAAATTTTGCACAGAGGTTCCCTTTATAATGTAGACAAGGAATGAGGAAGGATTTCTCGAAATTCAACCCCTAAGGGAGTTAAATAGGGGATGAAATCTCCGTAATATTAAGTAGGATATAGTTAGTATATTTATTAATTAGGATTCTGATTTAGTGATCAGCTGTTTACGTAAGAAGTAGGTATACATCACTCCATCCACTGGAAACAATGCAACCGTAATCTGGCTCCTAGGTCTAGTGGTTGCAAGCGCTACTGTTAAAACGAACCATGAAGTCTTGGGTTTGATTCCGAGGCCGGAAAAAGAGTAATTGGGTTATTATAGCAGGAAGTCCTCAGTAGCAGCCTATACTCTGTAGGTCAGCCCAGTTAATGGCAATCGATTCGCCCCCCATTACATGGGACAACATAACTGGCGAAATGTGAGGTTACTATTAGTACACCTCTTCCAATTTCTTCGCGAAAACAAGGCGTAATTTATGTCACTAAAAACTGTATGAAAACTAATTATCTCTCAAATGAACCATGGTGTTTTGTGGGGTGGTTGTTTGTTAGGTGAGTAATTAAATTACAATTTATTCAAATTCAGTTAAAATCGATCATAATCAGCCTCTAGCGATGGGACAAAGGCTTCCTCTCTGTAAGAGGGAGCGGGCTCTAATCCACCACGCAGGCCCTTTGCGGGTTGGTAAATGTCATATATCTTCGAATTTTTGGTTCTAGGACATGCCGGTTTCCTCACAATATTTTCCTTCACCGTTTTGAGAGAACTGGTGATGAAATTATTTACACAAGGCAAATCGCCTGTCTGGGTTCGAACCTACGACCTACAACTCGCTTAACATAAATCGGAAATTTACATACTTAAATACCTACTTTAATTCATTTCCCTGTGAGCTGGCATATGTATGTACTTCGGGCTTTCAATCAGTCAGCTCACACTAAACGAACAAATTAAAATCTGATGATTAATAACTGTGGCGTGTGTGCGAGCCATTTCATTACGTATATGTTACGTCACTGTAGTCCATATTAATGTTAATTTTACTCAGTTGGTAAATTGTGTATGTTTTCTTCTATGGATTTTATTTTTTATCTGTTTAAATAATATAGAAGACGGCTAAGTCAAGGACTATGTCAAGAGGATCTGCAGCAGCATTTTCTTGAAATACTTACAGCTACTTTTACTAAAAAAAATTAAGTGTTGGTTGATGAACTCTCATAGACTCACCGTTCCTTGGTTGGCATTTGATTGCCAAGGCGTTTCTTAACTGTACTTTTGATAAATGGTTGGCTTTGTTGGTGGAAGAACTTTTTTTTATAAACTAGTTATATCGAAGCATTTCTTCTGGCTGTGTGTTCCGTTTTTTCATATGGACAAAGACCGGACCATTTCATGGTGTGGTGTCTAGGTTTAGGTTAGGTTAGATAATGTACCATGAAACACTGTTTCCAATATTACTGCTATGACGTGCTGTCGCTGCGACTTGTAGGAGAAGACTACGATTGCAGAGCATCGCTCCACACTCCCTCCACCGCGCAACCCTCACCACAGCATGTAAAACTTATTTATTAAACGACACACATGTCATATTATGTTAACTCCCGACCGTCCCTTGCTCGTTGATGCGCCAGCCTGCGCCGCAGCTGAGCCAGTAGAGTTAAATTCCCCGAATGTTAATAATCATGATCCAGCCTGTCCCCACTAGCTACCCCCCCCCGCCAGTGACGCCCTGAGTCGAGGTTCGTACCCCGCAGGGGGTGCCCTCGCAGTCGCTTTAGCTTAAGTAGGTTTTATGCCCTGGCTGGAGGCTTTTAGTCTAACTAAAAACCCTTCACAGAAAAGCCCGGTTAAGCAGTTACGGCCTCTCAAGGTCAACTTCGAGATGCCACTCACAAAAAAAAGACATATGTTGCCATTATTATTACCACGTGGGGAAGTTGTGGTTACCTTCCCCTCGTTCAGATTTCAACAGCTCCAATTTCCGCAAAACGACAAAATATATTCTGCAAAGCCTTTAAAATATAATCGGATACCTTTTGAGACCTCAGTTGAACATTTTTCCTCGTAACTATGCAAAATCTCTCGGATTTATAGACGCTTAATATTTGCGGGCCTTCCTCCCTTTGTAGGCGCCGTTTCAAACCAAGCTACGCATTTAAAATATTAATTTTCGTCCCGAAGCGTAGAAACATAATATTTGGAGAACCTATATAGGTAGTACGTACTGGGAATATGTAAGCCTTTTTCATGAAAGGTATTGTTTTTATTCAATTACAGTTTCAGCTGCCTGGTAGGTAATTCAATATAGTGAGGTTCAACCGAGGATGTTTAAAATATTGAAAGCTTTAAATAGTCACGGGTAGAGGTTCAAAGTGAGTTGTTTTATAGTAAAAGCAATACTGCATACAATCCCTTAATAACGTGTTCTTATACAGGAAAAGTTTTTATCCAGTGCGCAAATTTTAACCATGAATTTAGCATATCATTCTAGACCCCCTACCGCAGAAATTTTTCGCCGGTTGTACAAAAAAAAACAGCTGTTCCATACATTTTGACCGCGTAGGTATTGCACTTTTCTATGAAGCAGCTGTTTTTTTTTTGTATAACCGGCGCAAAATTTCTGCGCTAGGGGCTCTAGAATGATATGCTGAATTCATGGTTAAAATTTGCGCACTGGATAAAAACTTATCCTGTATATGTCATGGCCATATCGTAGATTTGCTCACTTCATGAAATTCTCGTCTCGTCTTCTTCTGGTTCTTATATTACAGAAGAAGACACTCGACGTCAGGTTGACGGAGCCCAACCGCGTGGTCCTCCTATTTCTGTCTGCAGAGTTTAAAGGAACCTAACCAAACCGCACCTCGGGGTGCCCTTGACGTCGACAGTATTCTCGAGAAATATTATCGAAAGTGAGCAAATCATATAAATCATCTCACATAATATACATCGGTACAAAAGCTTCTCCTAATTACGCTACATATAACTGGTATAGGTGCAGTGATAATACACTGCTTCGAGTTAGAAGTTAAACTTCATCATCTGCCTAGCATTTTTCCCAACTATGTTGCTTCAGGTCTAACCGGATGAAGCTGAATACCAGTATTTTACATGGAGCAACTGCTTTTCTGACCTCTACAAACCTGTTACTGGGTAAAACTGGCTGTCAAACTGTCGGGCTTCTGATGACCTGTAACAGCCGACACGAGGCACGGAGAGGTCTTGGTATGTTAAGATGGTCACCCATCCACGGACCAATTGCGGCAAGCGTAGCTTAACCCGATTGATCGACCCGTGTAGTTTTTAATACTTAGCCACAAACCCGTAGTATAAGAAGTTTTCTCCTTGCAATATACAAGCAGCAACGTGTCTCTGTCTGTTTATACGCTCATAACTTGAGAACCACTCGTCCAATTTACACGTTTTTTCTTTTATTTGTAGATAAGGTTTTTGGGCTCGTATTCAGAGTCTGAAGATATCGGAGAGCACTGGTGGCTCAGTGGAAATGGCCGCGACTTACGAGTCGGTCGTAGGTTGGAACTCAACAGACACTTCTCTTCAAATTCTTTTTTAAATTATATATTTTAATTGTCTGGAAGGGGTCTGTTTTAAAACTATAACTAACAAATTTCATCACCACTACTCTCAAATCGGTGAAAGAAAACATCGTGAGGAAACCGGCATGTCCTAGAACCAAAAATCGAAGACATTTGACACCTACTAACCCGCACTGTGCCCGCGTGGTATCAGGCCAGCACATCAAGCTACCTCAATCTGTCAAATTTCTTTGATAGTTTTTCAACTTTATCACAAAGGAATAAGGTTCATGTTCAATTGGGAAAATTTGACAGTTTGGGATAGCTTGACCTGCTGGCGTCAGTACATAATGGCCCACAACCTCTCACAGATCTGTGAGAGAGCTGTGTTCCAGCAGTGGGAACATTTTAGGCGGGAATATTATGTATATGAGGCTTCTTGTATTACGATAAGTTTTTAATGACAAAGCATCCTAAAACTGCCTTCGTACATCTCAGTGCTGACCCGGCCAGACAGGAGCTTCCGCAGTTCCGTCAGACAAAATAATGCGCGAGTGATGATTATTTAATTCAAGCATGTTTTTGTTACAAACCAGGTACAGGTAGGTATGTAGGTACTGAGGGACTGCGCAGGTCTTTTGAGTACCTAATACCAAGCAGTATATTAATGAAAAGAAATCAAGTGATTTCTTCCGGCATAAAACTTATGTTAAAATATTTGAAGGGTTGTTCTAGATATTCTTGACAGTTCGAATGTAATAAAGCCATTTCGTTGCCTGCCATTTCAACTTTAGAACGTTTTACATTGCAACATTCCCCGACTCCCGTCCCACCCCGGCCGTCTCCACTTCATCACCGACGCGGAAGACATCGTGAAGTACGTAAAGGCTGAATTACGCGCCGAGAGTGCAGCTGCTGGAGTCGTATCGCAACGTCAAAGGCGTTTGTGGTGCGCATACCAACATGCTACCTGCATCTGGTGATGGAAGAAAGCTTTTGGCCACAAGATGTGGTATACCGCCGCTTTCGCGGAATGCCACCGGAATGCACAAAGACTTAGTGCAAATAAGTGATACTAACATAGTTTTAAGTTGTATTTACTAACGCAAATTTTTGTTATAAAATATTTAGTTTAAAGCATTTATCTTTGGGTCTTTGTAACTTGAAAATAAACGGTTATTTATTATTATTATAACAGCCTTTGGTAATCAACTCCATCACCACCATCCAATCATTACAGTACCTTGAACTTGTCTAGGTACAGTCACGGCACTAATAATATAGCATCACGTTTTGAATCCCCGACGGGTTAACAGCGGTGTACCCACATAAGCCACCCACATCTCGCCACTTATGTATGGTTAAGTCTCATGTGTAGGAAGTAAGCCTATTGTCAGCAACCGGGACAAAATCAATTCACACTATCCGCTGCTATTTGAGTTTTAAAATAAAACAATCATATTTTGACTTAAAATGTTTTGAGCTTAATATTTGGAAAAAATACAGACTGTATTGAAAATAATAACCTGTTTTTGAAGTGAAAACTTTTTTAGGCGCGTTGAGCACTTTTTGGGTTAACAAAAATCATGGTACTCGCGTCATCGTCACCGAACGCTTTCCATGAGCTATATGTACACTGTGTATATGTGAGTGAACGAGCACACGGATGAGTCGCGCGTCGATGTCTTTTGGAAAAGTCCCTTTCTTTCATTAGAAAATTCTAATTATTTTATCCCTTTCTTTGCTTTTGTATTTTTATCGTAAAAATCTATGCTGTAACCTATAATGGTTGAAGTCGATCGCTCGTTTATCATTTTTTACCGAGAGCAATTAGGACCCAAGGACCCAATGTGAAATCCTGTATTGACGATTAAAAAATACACACGTAGTTGTTCAAGTTTTCACTTCTGTCAGCACTCTCGGAGTGCCACTGTTTTTTTTTTTTACTAATATAACACAGGGCTAAATTTAACCCTCGGCTGCTATTTCAGTTTGATAGTACAATAAATCATATTTTTGCCAAAAATATCTTGAACATTCGTTTATACCTAGACAGAAACTACTTTCACTTTCAAACAGAAATATCAGCCAGAGGGTTAGTTGTAGATTTTCGTTATAGTATTAAAAAATCAAGATTACTTAAGAAAACATTTTTTTTTTCACTTAGCTTAACACTTTATTTTTTCGGTATCTACGAAATGAATGATGTTAATTGTATACATATTAGTGCTCGTGACTGTATCTGTTTGTTTCACCAGTAGGAATACGTCATAGATAGAAATAAATCTCTCGTAAATAGTCGTAAATCATGTTTTTTGAGAAGAGTACAAAGTTGCGGTAGGGTTTTAGTCATAACAACTTTTGTGAGAAAAATATCTTATTATTTGACCTTTATCTGTGTGATACAAATGATGTTTTCTTTTTATTAACTCGTTGCAACGATTTTCGTATCGAACAACACCCATCCTAAAGTAAAACTGTCAGTGAGAAGCTAGCTCATAAAAATATCGATAAGAACTGATGTCATGTGACGAAATAACTGTTTTAAAGTAAGTCTTTTGTAAAGCAAGTAAATAATCAATCCATTTTTCAGTGAGAAGCACTTAAATCTTCCATTGACCAATCTACCGCGCCATCATTCCCTCCCAAATCCCATAAAAATAAATTACCACATACTTACCAATACCTACACCAGTTCCTCAAGTACTCAATTCCACATCCCCTCATTTCTGTATCCATCAACCCCCCCTTCCTTTCTTTCCCCACCCCCTTCAGAATCCGTTAATACCAAAGAGTTCTAATTCAGGATCACTGGCTTACTCTGATGGATTCGGTGTTGAAATGATTGCCTCAGCTTAATGCAACTGTAGAGGGTTGGAGATGGCATTCGGGATCTATCGGCGAGTTTTCCTTAAGTATTTGTTTAAATAGTAAAAAAATAAATTTAAAAAAATCTGATATTTTTGTATGTATTATAACATCGTGTTTGATACTCGTAAAGATACGGTGTCCTAGAAGAAAGGTGGCTGCCACATAGTGTCCGCAATTTACCGGCGAATGACGTCACTGAAACGTTATTTATGAAAATAAGTGGTTGTGTTTCCATAGAGAGAGATTTTTGAAACCGTAAAGTCAAACCCCGCTGCCGACATTTTCATCACAGTCACTGCTGTCATTATGTAGCGGCCGTCAGGCAGTTAAAAATCAGTAAACCAGTGTAAGTTATAATTATTTCGCAAAGATGAGATAAATCCGTTACTGGATGACTTAAAAAAACCTAAAGCGATGACCGAATCAAAATTTCTTCGAGCTTTTAGATGTCTTCAAAATGTGTAATTGGTAATGTGTCTTGTACGCCCTGGGACTTACAGCTTAGTACGGCTGTAATTCCAATTACGTACAGTGTGGCTACGTTTGGAACAATTGAGCCTAGTATCTAAGACCCAACTGATAATCAACATAGCCCTATAAACTTTACCTACCACCCGAGTTATCCCTACGCCCTAACCTACCATACAAACCATACCAAACGTACTCGTAAGTTACGTCGGTTGACGAGAGCGAAGCCTGTTACACGGAGACCTACGGTAACAGACGGAATTTGGGGAGGAATAGGGGTTTGTGTACGTTGTGCAATGTACACAGGAAATGGTTTTCTCACTGCCGATCCCACAGACTCATAGGCTCGATGATGGCTAAAGGTGTCTTGGCCACAGTAAGAGGTTATAGGAGATGAATCACACTCGACTCCAGCTTGATGACTAATTTATTACAATAATTAACTTAATTATATACAGGTTTTTTGGTCAATACACATTGACATCTATTTGTATGTGTGTTGTGTGTGTATTGAGCCGATGAAGCAAAGATCTCAGTAGGTCACTTCTTAGCGCTGACGGTGTGCCGGTATTGCCGGTGCGTGGAAAAGATGTATGTCGCTCTTAACGCTGACGCTGTGATGTTATTGATTGTTCACGGTTTGAACATGTCTTATAATTTTAGTTACATCTTCCGGCGAAAACAAAATCAGCGTTCCCACTGCTGGGACACAGGCCTCCTCTCTGTGAGAGTGGCCAGTAATCCACCACATGAGTGCAGTTCGGATTGGTGGATGTCTACCTACCGTTTTTGGTTCTAGGACATGCCGGTTTCCACACGATGTTGTTTTTTCCTTCACAATCATCGCTTAACTTATGATTATTAAATTTTCTTCACAGAATTGTATAGATATATATAAAGTGTACACTATTTAAGTGAAATAAAGTATTTTGAACTACAGGTAGGTACTTATGTCGATCTATTTTAACATAAATGAATCTGCATACACGTCTATATCTCCAGACCCAGATATTTTATATTCAAGAAAGAGTGCCGAATCTACTAACCCATTTATATTTTGGGAGATAAGGCATTACCATTAATATAAACATAACCACATAAATATTTACAGGAATCAGGAGCGTTTTATGACATCTGATGTAATAAGAACTGTCAATCTCAACATATTGACTGATATTGAATCCCTATCGAATATAGGCACCCACTCATATATTCACCATTAACTTCATATCAAAGGGAAAATGTACCAAAATGTCTTAGAAATACGTTTCAAAATTGGGTAGGAGTAGAACATATATTTTAGGCGTTGCTATTTTCTATGCATAGTACTATATCTATATTCTATAAAACATTATTTTTAGTGTATGCAAAACCTGAATATTTTGTTTAGAATAAGTAATCATGTTATGTTTTTCCCAAAAAGTTTTGCAAATGTGATGGAAAATGTTATCATAAGTTAATTTATATTCAAATCTCCGTACGGTTATGTACCTACTGCCTACTTATTATCAATGAGCACAATATACCGTTGGCCGAGTAGGCAGCGCAGGATGCCGCACCGTGGTGACCATGTTTGACAAATAAGTAACATAACAAGCTTTTACCTTTGTGATTTTTCATAATACAGTTTTGAAATTTTGTACACAGGTTCTTTACGTAATAATACTAGACACGTGTTTCGGGTTTCGCATATACTAAAACTAGGGTTGTATATTAATAAGTACGCGAATCACAAACTTCGTAACTACCCCTTTTTAAGAAAGTTTCACAGCCGGAGGAGTATGAAACTAGGCACAGTTAAATTTGATATGGAGAAGGAGTGTAAAAAGTTAAAATTTTTACATAACAATGCAGAAACACATTAATTTTTAAATTAATGATGGTCGAATTTCTACCACTGGTCGACCACTAGTGAGCATCAAATGTTTATCTACACTCATTTCGTAAAATTCGAATTATGAAGTTCAAAACGAGTTGACTGAAACAAAATATCGAAAAAATAATAGAATCATATTAAAATACCCTTTTTCAAACAAAATAATGTTACACAACATTTTTTTTTTTACCAATACGATACAGGGCAAATCCAAGAAGTTAACATCACCAAGTAATTTGTTTTTTCTAATGGAGCGCATTTGCTGGGTGCGCCATTCATGACATGAAAAGACTATTTCTTACTCTTTTTTAACTTTGATGTTTTATTTAGTAGGTTCAATCCCAATATATGAGGGTAGATAACGTAGTGTGTGAAACTTCACATAACTAGATATTAAAACAGTTTCATAAACTAAAATTACCTTTGTAAATATGTTATAAACATTCGTAATGCTTAATAAATAAGAACAAATTTTGGTTGAACAATAAACTTTATAAAGTGCTTAACGTCTTAGCACTTAAAACGCCACAGCGTTCCGCCATATTTCCTGGGAAAGGAAACTGCTTGACTCTGAGAACACTACACACGAGCCCCAAGTGATAGGTTGGCAAACAAGCGGACGATACTCCTGATAGAAAGTAGTTACCTCTTTCATGAGACACTTGTAACATTGAAGCCCTATTTAATGTAACTTGCTATGCGACATATTCCTCAAAACATGTCATACTTTGTATATTTATTTGACACATTTTCACAACGAAAGCAGAAAATTATGAAATAAAATCACAAAGCTGTTGGATTGTCAACTATCGCCTGTCAGTTTTCTAAACAAATTAATAATCATAGATATCTGTTTGCAATGTCTTGAACATTACCTACTTGTGAACTTATAAAGAACAAAAATAAAAAGGTTTTTTTAAAAAATTTAAGTACTGATGTTTTGTCTATTTGCCTATTTGTTCCGGCTAATCTCTGAATCAGCTGGACCGATTCTGATGAAATTTGGTATGGGAATACATTGAATCCTAAGCAAGGACATATTTATATAAGGTATACTTTTTATCGCGATATCACGTGGTCGAGCCCGTTGTCGGAAATTAGTATTAAACAAAAGGGTTACATTGTACTCGTATTACTGATCTACCCACATGGTGCAAACCTTTTTATTTACAAACTAGCTTTTGCCAGCGGCTTCGCTCGCGTGGAGGTGCGAATTATCCAACGGGAACGTACTATTGGGATAAAAAGTATCCTATGTGTTAATTAAATACAGGTCGCAAACTATGTCATCATCATCATTTCAGCCGAAAGATATCCACTGCTGGACATATGCCTCCCCCAATTTGGGGGGATTTGCCATAATCGCCACGCTTGGCAGGCGGGTTGGCGATCGCAGTATGGTGTTAAAATGCATAGAGAACGCTGCTGCCCATTCTCTAGTAAGTCCCTTAGTCGCCTTCTACGACACCCATGGGAAGAAATGGGATGGTGCTATTCTTTACGTCCGGCACCACACGGTACAAAAAACGCAAACTATGTGCCAAATTTAAAATCCGTTCAACTGTTGTTGCGCGATTGAGTAACAAACATCCAAACATCTCAACATACAAACTTTCTAGTCTTGTGTAGTTCGTGAACGATGAACGTATAGAAACCGTTGCTTTGCACTGTACTAAAAGAAACGTTTCCGAATGCTGTCTTGTAATCGGTCTATTCGTTCTAATAGCTCCTCGTACATTTACAAAGAGCCATACCGTTATGACTGAACAAGAACGAGAATGACAGCGACTGATTTGACGGATGCGGTTTCAATGAGACTTTTTTGCTCTGTGATCTATGGAAGTACTGACTGAGAGGGAAGACCGAAAAGAGCTAATAGAATGAACTAGTTCACTGGCAGAAAAGAACTAGTACGGAGCGATCTCAAAAATGACCGAGCAGGCACAAGACTAAAACTTTCACATTTATGATATTATGTAGGATATCAAGTAAGCACTATTGGGCTTTTCTCTCTGCTCAACCATTCGGGGAAACAAGGCGTGATGTAATGTAATGATATGTTAATTCCAAGTAAGTTCCGGTAACATACATGTTAGATTACTGTCAATTTAGAAAGTATTGTTTGTGTCCCCAGCCACTCAGTAACCGAATATTAGTCAGAACATTGGCATACCTTAATTGAAAAGTCGTGTAGCGTTATTGGACTAAATAAGAGTCGTAAAATAAAGTTGAGTCCTTCACGCAAAAACGTGACACTACAATATTAACTTCCTATATTTCGGTAGGTACTAAAACTCGCAAGCGACACATTACACATCTCGGGTCTGAACTAAATAATTTATATCAAAATTAAATTATGTTTCGCTCACTCTACCGCCACCAACACCACTAAATAAACTAAAAATCAATGCAGTATTTCTAAAGAAAATGTAGTAAATTTTACTTCTGACGCTATTTGAATTTAAGTTTAGAAGGTGAAGAGTTTCCTAATTTATGTAGATTGTTAGCACTTTCCAAGTTATAAGGTGAGCTGAAATAGAAAATAATTTTCTTTAATATCCTCTAAGGAAATGGAGCGAATATTTCTCAGAAAACATACCAATCAGTGGTATACTTTTCTCTCCGTATTTTGAAACACGGAGTCTGTCTATCGGAACTCGTTTATCTATGAAGACTAGATAACTAAAGTAAATATTATTTCAGTGAGTAATAATAACCTGGCTAGACGAGCGAAAATTCCAGCAGCAGTATGTAATAGTTGGCCAAAGGTATTGAAACTTATCACACACACACAACACACACACAACTGTCACAAAACACACACAACACTAGTCCACATTAAGATTCCTTTTACATAGCCAAAGTTCTGCAAATTGACAGGCAAACACGCTGTATGGCCAAGTGAGGAATGAAAACGACGCAGGGCTAAAACAGGTCCTACTTTTCCACTCAACATAAAAGCAAGCGAAGCCACAGGCTTAACTAGTGCAGTACCTATATAAGACGGTGTGTGCTCCTTTCAATCGTGAAGAAAATGATGAGAGGCGGATCCAAGGGAGTGGAAGTGATTGGCAAAATAAAATTCTGCTGTCTCATATAGAACTGTGCGAATTTTGTAAATTATATGTTTACTTGGTTGAATACGTGATTTGTTTTGTCTTATTATGTGTTATTTATTCCTTACTAGCTGACCCGACAGACGATGTCCTGTCTTAATGTTACGCGCAACTTTCTTTTTTTTTTTACAAAAAAAAAAAGAATTAGCAAAAGTGGACCAGCCGTTCCCGTGTGATGCCGTGACCATGAAAAATTCTCTGTCGACACGTATGCTTAGCTATAATAGACATATATGGAAACGCTTTGCAAAACGTTTGTTTGTACACTTTTAGTAGAAAATATCATCATTAGTAGAAACCCGCATGTCCTAGAACCAATAATTTGAAGACATGTGACATCTACCAACCCGCACTGGGCCCGCGTAGTGGATTATGACCTACTCCTTCCCACCGAGAGGTCTGTGTCCCAGCAGCGGGAACATTATGTACACAACAAATAAACTCCAAAAAAATAACAAAATTAGCAATATAAACTCCCTTAAGTACCTATAACTAAAACACCAATACCTAAGAGCTCTAATTTCTAGTTCAAAAATGAGATACAGAACCTTCAAAGTGTCTAAAGTTAGGATATTTACAGCCTCCTCCACGATATCTCTAAAATATTATTTATGTTTGAATTCGCAAATGTTTTGCTTCAGAACTGCGTCGGATTAGAATATCTATAGGTTCATTAGGTACAAGTAAAATATTACCAGTTGGTTGATTAGTCATAAAATAAAATAGTATTTATTTAGAATTTTTGTTTATTGAACTGATAAAAGTTTCAACCTGAAAATGTTATCCTAGCTGTGTATATTTTTATTTTTTTCTTATAAATAGTTTTTTAGATTCGGCGGTAATAAATATGAAAATAAAATATCTTATCACTAGATTCTGCTGAAATTTCTTATTCAAACTCAAACTCAAACTCGAAGCATTTATTTCAAATAAACCAATTACAGGCACTTTTGAATTGTCAAGGTCGGTGAGTTAGAAAGATGAAGCTAGTTGCCCATTCCAAAGCGTAGGTACCTATGGAGAAGAACGGGCAAGAAACTCCATGGACACTCTTTTAAAATCATGATTTTGTTACAAAAAGTTGGTTACATCATTATGTTGAAATTATCAATGTAAGAACGATGTAAAAAGAGCACATTAAAAGCGTCCGTATATTTTAACACTTTCTTTATACGACGTGTAACGGAAAGGGTATATACATACCAAGACCACGGCTTCTTTGGATGATATCAAACGATATTGGAAGGGTTTTTTAATCCTATCTCTACATGTTCGGAAGTTATGAGAATTGTTAATACATTGATACCAGAAACCGAACTTTTCAAATTGAAATAAAAACATCACGCGAAAGAGATTTATCGTGATATTGACAAATAACATAGAAAGTTATTGACCTACGTAGTGCGGTGATACGTTTGTTATGATTTGTATTAAAGAAAAAATGAAACCGAAAATCAATTCTTAGAGTATTTTATTTTGAGCTGTAATTATGTGTAGTGCTTCTATACCAGCTGTTATCTTTAGTGCTTAAAGATAGGTAGGTTTTCTGTTACATCCTGTAATATACATATAGGTAAATAAAAAGAACAGTCTTGACTGACTGACTGACTCATCAACGCCCAGCCCAAACCATTGGACCTAGAAAGCTGAATATTTGCACAGTGATTCCCTTTATAATTTAGACAAGGAATAAGGAAGGATTTTTTGAAATTTAACCCCAAAGGGATTTAAATAGGGGATGAAAGTTCCGCGCCCGCGATCCACTTACCTCGTTGCCACTTAGCGTTCTTTTTGATCGATATATTTTCATTGTATGTACATGGATCCTTGAGGTCGTAGCGTGATCTTATATACCTTCTTGGAGAACTTGGCTCTTCTTCAGGAGCTGGAATCAAATACAAAGAATTTCAGACCCAACTGGTAGTCACAGAGATTATCTCCTCCTATATACAAAATCAACTCAAGACAATGCTTGAATGTTCTTTCACCAGAATTAGCTTACCTACTTACAGGATATACAATGTCGCCCATGCGCATGTGACCGCCCGTAATTTTCTGAATATTCATGAAAAAATGTCGCAAATAAACTTCAAAAGGGGGGGTCTATCTATAACATTTTTTTATGTTATTCAATTATAATTTTTAAAATAAATACACTATTTTTTACCGAAAAAATGACTTCGATTCCTTTTTTTTTTTCGTAGTCGATAATTTTTAGTAAAATCTTAATTAACCTCTTAAAATAACTCATAAGCTTTTGGAAATAATAAACAGAATCCAAATCGACCCATAAACTTCGGAGATGTGTCAAAAAATAGAAAGCAAATCTACAAACTCTACTTAAAAAATTGAAAATTGAAGAACATGAAAAATGTTATATAGATAGACCCTCCCTTTTGAAGTTTATTTTAGAATTTTTTTCATGAATATTCAGAAAATTACGGGCGGTCACATGCGCATGGGCGACATTGTATAACTATGTTTGTTCAAATAAATGTTTATTTTATTTGACTGTATAATTCAGTTTACTTTCACTTATTGTTGAGTTGATCTACTCATTACAACGTTTGTTTGTTTGTTTTTTTTTTATTTATTTATTATTATTTATTTCTACTTGAGTACATTTAGTTTTCAATGTTTTGTTGGTATATTGGCGTGTGCTATCTGTCATATAGCAAATTTAATGTTTTTTGTGTTTCGTATTGTTAACTTCTATTGTATAGAATCAAGTTCTTCTAACTTAACAGCCAGCTGTGCTGCTGGGGAGATTGTTGCGCCACTTCTTCTTCCCAGCTAAAGCACTAAGAAGTGTCGAAGGGCGGGCGTTTTTGGGGGACTGTCTTATGTAATTTTGACGTTCAAAAAGAGCTGACTCTCTGCCTAGTTTTAATAAATGACTTTTGATTTGGAAACAAATTTTACTCCTTTATCTAGAGTTTGTTTGTTTGTTTGTTTGCTTGAATGCGCTAATCTCAGGAACTACTAGTTGGAATTGAAATATTCTTTTAGTTTTGGATAGCCCATTTATCGGGGAAGGCTATGTAATATCACGCTAGGGCTCTTATGACTCAGCAAAGAGAAAAATGTCACGAATACGAAGTACTCGCACGGCCAGGCGATTCGATACGACGGGGTGTGTCGGAGGAGCAAGAAATTTGACGCAGACGAAGTTGCGGGCAGAAGCTAGTTAGTTTATAAAAATCTTCTGCCACCAATCGTGTGCGACTTTTCCACAAATTTTCAACAGGTGCAATCATTTGCCTGTACGTCAATCAATACTGTATCTACGTACTACGTACTACTGTATCACCTAAATTACGTGCAGCAAAAAAAGAAAAAACTTCAGAAGAGGACATTCCAAAATAACTATAAATCAAATGATCACTTAAAATCTATTAAAAGAGTGAATGGTAGAATGAACGCATCAATCTCGAGACAATCTCGACACACTTTTCAAGATAAACGATAAAAAGTCTGAGCTCATCTCCGATCAATTTGTTTTTTTGTTGGACAGTCTCCGACAGTGGGCTTATTCTGGGAAACGATAATTCGTCGTGTATCGTGAAATTAACCTTGCTGCAGTATCAAGTAAAAAGTGGATGTACAAAAAATGATATTGGATCCATTCTTGGAATTTGTCTTGAGTGGCATAAAGTTAGTAATTGTTTAGGTATTTGAAAAATGAAAAAAATCAAATGTCCACGAAAAATTTATGGAGCAAGTCAAAGCATCCAAACTGGAATGTAAATGATTTAAACATTTTAAAACGTTTTAATAATGTGTTTTTTTTTTAATTCATGACACGTTTGTTTTCGCCCGTTCAATCGTCATAGCTGAAACGTACTATAAACCATTATCGTTTCGACATCGCATTCACTTCATTCCCCGAATACGTCGCCTGCAATTCATCAAGTGTGGACCATCTATCAGTGTCGCGGCGGTCTGCAATGGCCTTGTGAACCTCCCTGATAACGAACAAACCGAATAGGTTCAGAGATTAATCGATCGAAAGTGTATGTTATGTCAAACGAAAAGTCTTCATCTTTGCGTGGTTCTTTTTTTAAATCGTCGTATTTAGTTCTTTTTTTTTTCTTTTTTAATAGACTTCAAAAAGGAAGAGGCTTTCAATTCGACTCACCAATTTCTCTGGCAATCGTGGAATGTTTTTTTTTTTTTATAAATTTTTCGCGTAGGTATGCATCAGGGACGGTTTAGAATTTTTGTTATTTTGCCACCGACTTCCGAAATTTTTCTCTTACGTACTAATTGTTTGTACTTACTTATTTTTCAACTAGAAATTAGAGCTCTTAGGAATTGGTGCTTTTATTTCTGCTTGAGAGAGTTTATTTTGTTATTCATACAAACATAATCAGCATATAATATTCCCACTGCTGGGACACAGGCTTCCTCAATGATAGAGGTAGTGGGCGGTAATCCACCACGCGGACCCAGTGCGGGTTGGCAGATGTCACATGTCTTCAAATTTTTGGTTCTAGGACATGCCGGTTTCCTCACGATGTTTTCCTTCACCGTTTTGAGAGCAGTGGTGATGAAATTATTTACATAATGTAAAGCGTTTGCCTGGGACTATTATTCCCTTGATAATACTCTATTTATAACTTCACAAAACACTGTTCTGCGGTGTGCACAAAGGACATTTTCACTTACAACTCAACAACCCCACAATACCTTAAGTACCTACAAACTCTTAGCAACAACGGAATAATTTCCAAAGATTTCTCAAACTACAAACACTTGGACTCCTCCGCTAACTTAGGATATAATCCACTTAAATTCAAGAACATGCTTGGGAACTCCTGTTCCAACCACAAGTTAATACAATGAGCTTTGTGCTCTAGGTATGGAGAACAGGACTGATTTATAATTTCAATTACGAAGAGAAACTGGGCCCGATTCATGGATAAGTTTGCTGTTTAAATTCGGGAAATAAATTTATTGTTGTTTGGATATTGTGGAAACACGTAACTACTAGTTCGAATTTGTTGTTAAACTTCTGCTGTGTTAATTACTTATTAGTTAAGTACTTTTTACTCAGGCTTTTGTACTTAATCCTGATTTACTTGCCACCTTTTAGAGCCCTTAGATACAAAAGGCGGAGAGTTTATAGGTAGGTAAAAGTCATCGACCGCTAAAGGCCTCGGTCTATTTAGATATTGGGCGCTTTCCTTCGCAGCTTCCAGGTGAATTCTTGGCGAGATAATATAACGGTTAATATTTTGGGCAGAATACAAAGCACAATATCTGCTCTCAATTTGAAACAAAGCACAGAAACAAACGACTCTAATCAAACTAAATCTGCCTGTCTTTTCCCAACTGTGTTGGGGTTTTTTTTTTGGGTGGGAAATCATCAAATGACTTCTCCCGCTCTGGGTGGAGCAGGAGGGCGTGTCAGACTTTTACTAACTAAAACCCACCCGTGTTCCTTCAGTTGCCCGTGTGCCAGGGGCGACGGTATCTCTTTCAAGCAACCGGCACCCCTGGCAGGTATCGGCCCTACTTCCTTGGCCGCTACATCGTAGGCTTTGCGGCAAAAGCCCTGACGAGCGGCCCCACCTTAGGTTCCCCTTCGCTTCACCGTGGCTGGGAGACCACGGCTACTGAGCCCCCCCCCCCCCCACTCGGCAGGGAACTGTGTTGGGGTCAGCTTCTAGTCTAACCGGTTGCAGCTGAATACCCGTATTTAACATGAAACGACTGCATATCTGAAGTCCACAATTCAGACACTGGGTAACAAAATACCCGTTGGTAAAGCTGGTTGTCAAACTTTTTCCTCCTACTCTAATCAGCAAAACTGTGTCCAAAATGTTGCCTTTTGTCTTTTAGTTACGACATGCTTGAAAAGATAAGAAACAGATTTCGTCGTAAACGAAGCACAAAGAAAATGAGAATATTAACGACTCAGCAACGCGTTCTGAGAATACTAAGTAATATAGAAATTGACCATTTGTATTTGACTAGGGAGATTTGAACAACGAAAATATGAGGAAGATTGTCTATTTTCCACGATTACTTTTTCTACAAAAACGTGGATATTTTCGGGGATACATAATCCTCTTATTTCCGACAATTACCTACATGTACTTTTCACGCAATATTATTAATAACATGATCGTTAGCGAATAAAATAAATGTGCCACTATTTTCCGAACTTCCCTTTTTGTTACCACATTCATTAGCCGTGCGTGATTTTTCTTTTTCGTTTACAATACGGCAAATGAATGTTTCTTCTGAGAATTGGAATTCAACTTTGTTTCTTATTCTTCCCGTTATAGCAGAACACATCCGAGACGTTTTTCGGCGCACGATTGATCGACTGATTGCTTGCTTGAGGTTCGAGTTACCGGGTTTTATTAGACGTGTTCATGTTTTATAAAACTGTCCAAGTACGAGTCGGACTCACACACCTGTCCCTCCACCGGCGAAAAAGCGACGGCAAATTGTACAAAAGATTGTGAGTTCCGCTTAGGTAAAATACATACATTTATAAGTACTCGATCGCTGACTGTTCGCTCCACCTGGCCAGAACTCTGTCAAACAAACAGTTCGTTTTGAGTTGCTAGCTCAACTCGTTTTTATCTCTGACGGAAGGGCGATTGTCTTAGGGCTCCGTACCACCAAAACTATTATATTGTATCGGCCTTGACTTACAAATTGTAAGTCGTGAGGTCGAACCCAGGTAGGCAATTTACTTCTATTTAATTTCTTCACCATAGCTCTCAAAACGGTGAAGGAAAACATCGAGAGAAAACCGGCATCTCAAATGACAGCCACCAACTGAGTGGTGGATTAAGCCCACTCCCTCTCAAACAGAGGAGGCCTGTGTCAGCTTCTTCTTCTTCTCCGTCATCACACTCTTGGCAGAGACGTCGTGGAGACATCAGGGGCGGTGGCAAGCTCCACAATCCGTCGCCATTCCTCCCGTACTGTGGCTTTTCTTAAACATTCGTGGAGTGGACCATTGAGTGCAGTTTGACTTGGTCGGTCCAACGCATTGGAGACCTGCCACGTGCTCTTGTACCTTCAACCTTTCCCTTCATTTTTTTCTTTCTTTCCTTTTTTTCTTTCTGTGTCAGCAGTGATAACATTATAGGCTGATTATGAGGTACCTTGATTGATGCTGTTGTACCAAGTATTTTGTGAAAATTAACTGGATACCTATTTCGGTTCAAAAGTAAGAAACCTATGACAGTCTGACGGGCAGACGTCGACGTAGGCTTAGTAATAAAGTCCCGTTGGCATCGTTTTTGTAGAACATTTTTCGAGAACCCTAAAAACCCGTGGTTATCCGTCAATACGCGTTCGATCAGTACGTTCAAAGCTTCGTTTCCTGCCTTTTTAGGCTCGTCCTAATTGTGAGATTTTCTGTCCTTTGACCTTTGCCCTTTGAGAGGCTTTCCAATTTCGATGTTCCGTATGACTTGATGAGTAGGCATATGTGAACGGATAAATTGGTCATGATAACACTATGTGCCAATATCAGGGTCTCGGGGACCCACGTAATCCTTTGATAATTTATTAGAAGATGCTGAATACTATTGATTTAGGGTTTCGGAATAATGTGGACAGGGGTTAGCCGATGTAGGTCGGGACGAATTGGACATTAATAATATTTAAGCAAAGGTATTTTCGGTGTTTGGGTAGTAAAGTTTTCGGATTTGAAGTTGTTGTTCTTTGAATTGAAGTGGCGGATTTTCTAAAGACATCGTTGTGTTCCTTTTAGTTAAATAATTCTTTAACCAAGACCTGCCTTCTTCAATATTTATGTACCTACCGATTATCATTATTCTTTAGACAAAATCAGACTGGTTGCTTATTTAAGTTATATTTTTATGACATTTATTAACATTATATGATTAATTGAAGTCACACACTGCCTTGTATATATATATTTTTTTTTTTGATAATTGTATCCGTTTACAATGTTTGTAAATATGTGAGCTGTTGAACAACCATGTATCTATCACATATTAATTTGCCCTTGCTTCATTTTTAATTATTTTTAAACTTATTTTGGTATGATAATGTTATTATATAATGCGTCATCTTCACATATAATTAATGCACTAATACAAAATTATTATAAACATTTCAAAGAGTAACTGTGATGTTTCTAGCTCATTGATCTCCATACAAAACTACTTTTTGGAAGAATCAATTCTATTTTAATCTAAAGTTTGACGTTTCAATAAATTGCCTTATAAGTGCCTATTTGATATAAATACTTTGACTTGACTAAACGTCACCACAATTTTTTGAAAATGGGTTCTGCGTGAAACTAAATTGTTCCAAATTTCCTAAACCACAATGAAATGCGGTCGGTACCAAATTAGTGTCAATAAATTACGGTACCATTCAAGCTTAAACCAACCACAGGTAGAACTAACCAACCGTTTCAAACGAACACTAATTCCCAGTACTTAAAATGAACCTAACTAACTTAATGGGATAATCTAGATATTTTAGTTATCCAACGTGATAATGTTTTTCAAACAATACCTAACAATTAATCTATTCCTGACTTAAGTATTACCCTAACTATACCTGGGTCCTACTTCGTTAATTACACAGATAAAATCAACGAAAGTTCGTTAACAAGACATCGCGAATGATCTGACAGAAGTTTATCTAACCAAAGTTAGATGTACAGAACTTATCTCAGTTTTAGTTGACCTCGGTGGCGTCTTCAATTTGGTCGGTTTAATTATAAAGATTTTAATCTCCGGAGTTTGTAGGTGGGTACCGTGGTATCTTCGTGTTGTATTAATCCTACTCCTTGATTATTAATTACTTTTTCCTGTACGTTTCCGATGGCAGGAGTTTCATTAATTTTGGGAAGTAATTTCTGGGTGCGGGATGGTTCCATAATCTCGGAATTAATAAGCTCTTTCTGACGCCACCTTAAAATTTTATAAATGATTTTCAATTCCTTTCTTTCGAGAAATAAAGTATGAAAATAGCTTTTGATCTTAATTTCTTTAAAAGCCAATGAGAATAAATAGCTCATTGTTTTTTGAAGAATTATACATTTAAAGCGATAGGGGATTAGGTCAATGTCTCTATCATAAACAAAACGAAATAATGAAAAAGCTATAGTGGGTTTATTTTCTCTCAAAATAAAATTAATTGGCTCCTCTTCACAAAACAGCTCTTGCTCGCTTTTCTATAGATATACTTGCTTAACACACGCCTTCTTTCCATAGGAATAAGCAGAAACTACAGAACACCTGCTACCATCCTCACATGGTCATTTTGCCTCGTTTACGTCAATATGTTCATATTTATATTATTATAAATAATCTTTGGATTACTTAGGTACTAATTACTATTTTGGTTACGATTTTTATTACACTTCCGTGGACGTATATTATAATTAATAACATTATCTTGTTAATACATATTAATCTTAATAGGTACCAAATTAATTGATTTCGAGTGGTACCTACAGTATTATTACCAACATAATCATCTGCCTAGCCTTTTCCCAACTATGTTGGGGTCGGCTTCGGGTCTAACCAGATACAGCTGAATACCAGTATTTTACATGGAGCGACTGCCTGTCTGACCTCCACAACACACTAACTGGGTAACACGACACCCTTTGGTAAGACTAGCTGTCAGATTTTCGGGCTTCTAACAACCCGCAACGGCTGTCAAAGATCTACAATTGTTAGTAAAAAACTAACGGTTAAACGTACTTTACAAGGCATGGACCAGCGAGGTAAAGAGCCACTCCGGAAATTACTGAACCAAGAACTCCACTTCACTGATTAACTACTTGAAATAACATTTCACATAATGTTAAGCAAGACCAATATTAGGCTGATATCAACCTCGTCTTTCGGGTCGTGGAGCTTTTGGGACCGGGACCGCGGTTCCGAACGCCACCTTTAAAAATAATTATTATTTTTAGTAGTCTTTTGGAACCACAAATAAAATAAACAAATTTGTAATAAAAAAAAAAACAAAACAAATTTATACATTTATGTCTTGCACACTTTTACATACTTTTTAAAAACATTTACTTTGTACCGGTACTAATAATATTCATGCAATAGTTGATCAAAATATTAAATCAGCTTTTTTGTGAACAGTAAGTAAGTAATGCTTTATTTGTACTTTAACTTCTTTTTCTTGTGGTCCCAAAAGACTACTAAAAATAATTATTGTATTTAAAGGTGGCATTTGGGACCGCGGCCCCGGTCCCAAAGCCCCACGACCCATCTTTCGGACATATTCTTGTGGGCGGTACTTAATCTCTAAAAGGTCAGGATATCAACTTGAACAAACACGATTATTTTGTCGGTGATCCACAACGATAATAATTAAAAGATAATATCAAAGACGAAAATAGTTTCCAGTTGTTTAATGGTTGTAGGCGGACCCAAAGGAACATAGGAAATAAGATGAAGAGGAAAATTCCTCAGGGATATTTTTATCAGCTTAAAATGAGGTAAAATGTACACTGATTATGACGCAAATAAATGCTGAACTGAAAAACCCACTTACTACTTCAAGAGAAGGCGTTCCTGACACCTGTCAGTGCAAAAATTATATCTACTAATTATACTTAAAGATCAAATTCGCGAAACACTAATTCGATGAAACTGACGGGAGTCAAGAACGCTTTCTTACTGCACACAGACTATTGTATTAACTACTGAAAAAAAAACTTACATTGTACAGTCGCCAGCAGGTCAAGCTATCCCAAACTGTAAAATTTTCCCAATTGAACATAAACCTTATTTCTTTGTAATAAAGTTGAAATACCATCAAAGAAATTTGACAGATTGGGGTAGCTTGACGTGCTGGCCTCTGTACCTTACGAAAAACATATATGTATAACATGTTTTGTTCGGCAGTTGATGGACAAATGAAAAATAGATTATTTTGTCGTTTCGTATAGCCTTGACAGTGAATAATATGGTCATTGTCCAATGTTTTAGGAAATATTTAAGGTTACAATAATAACATTTATTTAAGCACGTGTAAAGTGTATGCATAGAGTATGAATAAATGGAGAACTCATGCTGATCAAGCTGGTCAAGCGCTACTGTTAAGCATGAGGTTCGATCCCCAAGTCCGTGCAAAGTGGTATTTGGTTTTCGATCTGGGATGTCTCAGTAACAGCTTGGAGTAATAGTACACCCACATATCTGACGAAATGTGGGTGAGCTATTAAGTACGCCTCTGCCTAACGCTTCAAGGA
Organism: Polymixis flavicincta; assembly: GCA_949987655.1. Taxonomy (NCBI): domain Eukaryota; kingdom Metazoa; phylum Arthropoda; class Insecta; order Lepidoptera; family Noctuidae; genus Polymixis; species Polymixis flavicincta. The sequence continues at coordinate 18,855,540 of OX465179.1, read as the reverse complement.
TTACTGTCGGTATGTTGTGTTTGGAGTGTTCACGCATTTTGCGTCACAGACAAACCAGCTTGGCTATTCTGTATAAATCTCACAGTGAAAGCATAAGTGAAAGGAGCTTAAAGTGACCTGACGATCTGATGCTACGAATTGACACTATTGACAGCTCAATTTAAGCTCACTTCACCTTAGTTTTCAAAAATAGCACTACAGGATTACTTGATGATCACGACCACTTCAAATCACAAGATAGAGTAACGACTTCTGCAGGTAATTACAGCAAACTACTCACCAATCTCGTGAAATAATGAAGTACTGATAAGTTTGCAATTAGTAAATATTTTTTTCTGTGACTGATTATGATACCCCAAAATGGCACAAATGTTGATTCAGCTCTTAGTTAGAACTTACCATCACGCTGGCTGGAATGAAAATGACTCTGATTGCATACGACCACTCAAGCCAATTTAGTATAATATGTTAAGTTAGAATAAGTTCCAAAGTTGAATACTTATGTGGCGATTGTTTTCAATATCGGTGTTTGTTTGTGATAGACGCGTAAAACTGAGCACAGTTTTCTCTCAAAATAAATAGCGAAAATTCTGGATTGCTTCTTATTTTCTTATGTAGCGTCCCTATAAAATATTTGAGCAGGACCGGACAACATGTTGTGTTGTCACGCAAACAACAGTCTTACGAACATTAGTACTCCATTTTCACCTAATCCATGTAAGTTTCACAGCTGAAGGAATCAATACAGCTCGTTTAGAACCAGGAAATTTATAATTCATGAACCTCACCTTTATATTTTATCGGATTCCATATGCTTATTTAATTCAGGATAAAATCAAATGAAAGAAGAGAAATATGAAACGTATTTTTGTTCTCAAAGCGAGTTTCGCACATATTTCATTTTTAGATATGGAATTTGGCTTCAAAAGGCTTCATATAAGTATGATTCTCTTGATGGGTTCCGTTGCTAAGGTAAAAATAAACTGAAGCAGGTATCTGTACCAAAACTCTTCAGTAAGTAAGTAGATCTTTTTAAGATACTCTTACTCGTATTGTTGTTTTTTTTTACTGGAATGTTGCCGGCTTTTCCTAGATTCCTGAAAAGAACTGCTGAAACAAACTCAGAGCCTTCAATAATATCATTAGACTAGCTTTTGCCAGCGGCTTCGCCCGCGCGGAACTTTCATCCCTTATTTCTCCTTAGGGATTGAATTTCGACAAATCCTTCCTCATTCCTTGTCTACATTTTAAAGAGAACCTCTGTGCAAAATTTCAGCTTTATAGGTCCAATGGATTGGGCTAGGCGTTGATGCGTCAGTCAGTCAGTCAGGACTTTTCTTTTTATTTATATAGATAGGTAGATAGATCAATAGTATCACTATTTTGTAGAACTGTTACCACATAAATTACTCTAAAATTCATAACTCGAGGTTTTCAGATACAGGTACGATTTTCAGTAGGTTAGTAAGTAGGTATAACAGAATATAACTTTTCATGCGAAACATACCCGAAATATTTAACGTATAAATAATAATAACTGCCTAACTTTTCGTTAAACATACGCATAAACCTACTTTTGTTACAAAATCCTACCAATATGATAAATGTGAAAGTTTGTATGTTTAGATAAATAAATAAAACTTTTATCCGACAAAGTCCATATTTTTGTTAATATTTTAGTGTTAGTAACAATAGTGCTTAGATAGATAAGTTCATATTGTTAGTTTTTACAAAATTATTTATTTATTTAATTCTAAAACTGTCGCCATCCCAGTGACCCTGAAAGGGACAGTCCGCTTTGCCAGCAGTAATTTTTTTGACTTTTGTTTGGATGTTTGTTACCTACTCAATCACGCAAAAACGGCTGAACGGATTTGGATGAAATTTGACACACAGATAGTTTATAACCTGGATTAACACATAAGATATCTTTTGTCCCGGTAATACGTTCTTGGCAACACCTAGCATTTCATAAATTTTGCCCTCGGCTTGACTATATAAACATATTCATGTACTAGTCTTGAACAAAAGGGATGACTTGAATACCTAATGCCTATGTTATATCTAAGCCTACGTTGCCAATCTAGGTCTGCAGCTTTAGGTAGTGTTAGCCTAAACTAATACAATATGCTGAAACAGGTAAGGTTTCTATAGAATTTATTGAACAAACACCTGTATGTGTTATTATTGCATGAGGGATATCTATGGCATAGTCAGTCGCAGTGCAATGCGCGCTCGAACACGGACGTGTATTCACTGTGCACGGCACGAATTTTATTCGCGTGTTGCGCGGCCTTATAGTCGCTGCCCGTAAATGCAATGAGTTCCAAACCACTCATAGTCAACGAATTGCTGGCATTCCTAGTCCATGCTATCGACTACATGGACGAGGTGAGCATCCTGCAGATATGCCGATCCAATTTCAAGGAGGACGAGATCAGCAGCGGAAAACAGTTACTGTTCCAGTCACTTGGAAAACTAGACCAGATGCCATCACGCCGCAGAGATGGTACCGAGAAAAGTATTCAAGATATCATCGATATGTTGAAGAAGACTGACCCGGACGACGTGCCTGATTTCGTGGCGAAGGAGCTGAGTAAACTGCCTCCCGTCACGTTCGATCACGTCGACGCTACACGACTGCTAAAGGACATCACTACCTTGAAAGCGGAGATGACCAAGATGCAGTCCAGAATGGAGGCTTCAGAAAAGAACAATATTGAGCTACGTTCAGAAATAGCATTATTGCGCAACGTTGGTTCGGTAATTGGGTCACCAGAGGCCTCAAAGGTGAACACGCGTCGAGGGGCGCAAAATGCATCTATCGGCAGTTTTGGATCGGCGAACACAAGTGCGTCACCAGCTGCCGATAACGCTGAGCAAGCGCCGCCCGCCGCCCGCACCACAACACCGGCTGCGGTAACGTCACACGTAGGTACGTCGACCCCTCGTGTCTACGCTGCTATTGTCGCCTCAGGAAAATCTGATGCGTCACAGCTTCAGCGAAAAACCGGAAAAGGGGATAGTCTGAAAAAGGGCACTCAACCTGCCCTGACTGCGGTCCGCAGCCCCTTGCCAAGAACGGGCCTAGTCGATGAGGAGGGTTTCACAAAGGTACAGAAGAAGAGGAAGAAGCCCTGTTCTCGTAACTTGTGCGGTACTGCTCCGAGTGGACCCAACATGCTGCTGCGCCCTGCTGTGCCTACAACGCAGCTGTACATTTCACGTCTGCATCATTCCACAAAGATTGAGGAAGTCGTGCAGTATGTGAAAGTGAAGACCAACTGGACTCTGAGGGTCGAAAAGTTGGAATCGCACCACGACATCAACTTTAAGTCATTCGTGGTACGAGTTCCAACCCAGCATCTACAGATCTGCTTGAAAGAGGACTTTTGGCCGAAAGGTGTCGTATATCGACGTTTCCGAGGACGGTTACGCGACACCTCGCAGCGATACACGACGCCGACCACTTTACGTGTTTAGTTATATTATAGTTATAATAAGTTTCTTAATATGTATTAGTTTATTAATATTTTTAAGATTATTTTGTGTATTTTAGCTATGGGCCATAGTTGCCTGATAATAAAATGATTATTATTATTATAGCCAATATTAAATATATATAAATAAAAAGAAAAGTCCTGACTGACTGACTGATGACTCATCAACGCCCAGCCCAAACCCTTGGCCCTAGAAATCTGAAATTTTGCACAGAGGTTCCCTTTATAATGTAGACAAGGAACAAGCAAGGATTTTTCGAAATTCAACCTCTAAGGGAGTTAAATAGGGGGTGAAAGTTCCGCGTGGGCGAAGCCGCGGGCAAAAGCTAGTCAGGTTATAAACTATCTGTGTCATCATCATCATCATCATTCCAGCCGAATGACGTCCACTGCTGGACATAGGCCTCTCCCAGTGACGCTGGTTTTGCCATAATCGCCACGCTTGACAGGCGGTTTGGCGATCGAAGTATGGTGGTAAATTGCATAGAAAACACTGCTGCCCATTCGCCAGTAATTTCCTTAGTTGCCTTCTACGACACCCACGGGAAGAAAAGGGCTGGTGCTATTCTTTTACGGCCGGCACCACACGGTACACAACTATCTGTGTGCCAAATGTTTATCCAAAATCCAGTTCAGCCATTTTTGCGTGATTGAATAACAATATAATGTAATAATATAAGTTTATTAGTACATAAAAACAAAAACACAGTACATAGCATATGGAAACAGTGAGTTGTACTACCAAGTTTAAAATTATAGTCTATTTTCCGGGCACCTAAACTAGGTACGCAGACTTATATCTTAGGATTCGGAGATCGGATTCAATTTATATAATAAAACCGTGACTTTTCAGTTGGCTTACATTTTTTGTTAACAGTAAATGGAGTGAAAGATTTTGGTTGTGTATGTATCTAGGGGTGTGTATATGAGTTTAGTTTGTGTAGTGAGGTGTGTATGTGCAGTGTGAGTGTTTGATAGGCTTTCTTTCAAACTAGATTTGATGAAGTTAAGATTCTATAGACAACATTTTTTCTGTTTCATCATAATTTAAGACAATATTCAAACTTTCACATTTCTATATAGATACTAATAATAAAGAAGAAACATTTGATTGTTTGTTTGTATGTTTGTTTGTTTGCATTGAATAGGCTCCGAAACTACTGAACCGATTTGAAAAATTATTTCACTGTTGGGAAGCTACACTATCCCCGGGAGACAAAGGCTATATTTTATCCACATATTCCCACGGGAACGGGAACTTCGCGGGTGAAACCGCGGAGCGCTGCTAGTGTAATATAAGTAGGAAAATAGCAATATGATACCAAAACATCCTCGCTCTCTATATTTTTTTATAAGTCTTGCTAACATAAATAAGTTACTAAGAACTAAGATCATATGTGATCGATTAAACACGTCGTTTAAAGTCGGTAAAACCTTCCTGAAAAACATTGATCTTGTGAAACATTTTACCTTGATTCTCAAACTGCAATTCTTTCCACCTGAGATTAAAGAAATCCCTCCCAAAACACTTTAAAACAAACATTACTGGCGGCTTAATTCCAATATGCGACCCCCATGGACACTGCCCAGCAAAGATTGATTTTACAACAACCAGTAAACAAGATATACCTACCAAACTATGTCACAGAACAAGTAAAACTTGTGGAAACTCGACGAATATCTTAAGTCCTAAACACACAAACTAGATTTGGAAATCATTGGTCCGAAAGCAAACTTGGAACAAACTCGAGCACAACTGTTTCAACAAGAACCAATTACTTTCAAGGAATTCTCGTCCGTATTCCCGAAAATTTAAGTTCTATAATTGGTTTAATGTGTTCGGAGTTAATGTCTTTTTCGGGTTTTTGTAGTCCTTTCTAGTTACGCTCATTAGGAATATTAATTAAACTAACTCTCACACGTTTGGTCCACTTTCTGTTTCTAAACGACTTTGAAGATTTTAGATAAACAATAGCTACGTTAATAGTTAATTTGTATGTGTGTTTTGTGTTTAACATCAATTATTTTAGTTCTGCTATCTTTCTATATTATATATACTGGCTAGGGAAAAAGGTAGGTTCCGTGTGGTGCTGGACGTAAAGCATATAGCACCATCCCATTTCTTCCCGTGGGTGTCGTAGAAGGCGACTAAGGGACGTACCTACTAGAGAATGGGCAGCAGCGTTTTCTATGCATTTTACCACCATACTGCGATCGCCAACCCACCTGCCAAGCATGGCGATTATGGTAAAACCTCCCAAATTGTCCAACAGTGGACGTCTTTCGGCTGAAATGATGAAATAGGTATGTGTAAGGTGATTTTAACACTTGATAATCAACTTTCAGCTATAAAATTGGATAGTTCCTTAATTCAAGTTGAGGCCGTGTCCTGAACAAAACCATCTTCTCGCGGCCACACGACCATCACGTTCATTGTGTTCGGCATACCCCAATTCGTCACGCCACCAGAAAGCACCCGAGTTTCCGAACCAATGAATGACTATATGAGTTACGAGTCGGTTGGTCGTAGGCCTGTTCGAACCAAGACAAGCACTTTGTGCAAATTATTGCACCACCACTTCTCTCAATACAGTGAAGGAAAACATTGTGAGGAAACCGGCATGTCCTAGAACAAGACATTTGAAGACATGTGACATCTACCAACTCGTGCGGCGGACGGCCCATTCCCTCTCCCGGAAAGAAGGCCTGTGTCGGAGCATTGGGAACATCGTAGACGTATTGGCGCGACCTGTCGCTTTAGTTAGACCACGGATGCGTTGCATCCAATATTGTAAACATATACACGGTGAAATTTAAATGGTTGTTTTCCCGCAGCGAAATGGTTTTGTCTTGGTAATACAATAGTTTTATAGACAAATAAAATATTAGAAACAAAAAATGGCAGATTAACCATTGTGAAAAACTAAACTCGAAAGCGACCACGATCCAATAGTTCCGATACCTACGCTCTGCGCAAGCCGGGCGCCGCCGCGCCGCCGCCGAGCGGCCGCGCGGCCGTTAACCCGCGTGCGTTTCGATCAGCTGATCGTATTCTTGATAATAAGCTGTACCCAACAAGCTATTCAAATTTTTCCTTCATACTTTTACGAGCTTAGGACCGTCATAAATACTTTTTAGCTGCAATTTACTGAACAAGAAATTAACATAAAAAATAATTAATAAAAACAAGTTTATCATAATTTTCGGACTTAGATACCTAAAAAAGTTTGAGGCGTCTTTCAAAATTTGAATCAACTTATTTACAATAATTTTAATTAATTTGACTACCTACTTTTAAATGTTCACAATTTACAAAGTACGAGTAGGTACTTACACTTCACGGTAACGGAGTAATTGTTCGTAGTGCAAGCAGTGCAACTGCAAGCCACTACGTTGAATACACAATGGAGCACGTTTTAATTGATTGCCTTTCAATTTTAATAAGGTGTCTCTGTCACTTCTTACGATATTGAAATGAGGTGGGCATTAATTAGCCGGGCCGCACATTATCACTAAAACGCTCTTAATGCGCACACTCGCGAATAACATGCGGGTTATTTAACGCCCAAAAATGTTCGAGTCTAACTCGCGTAAAAGTTCCTTCATCTGTCCACAAAATGTTCGCATTTTGACTGTCGATTAACCACTGACAAAAAGTTCTGTTCTGCGCGTCGTTTTCATGGAGGGCATGAACTCTGCGATAATCATAAGGATGAAGTCCTTCAGAGTTGAGTAGTTTCCAGACGTAGTATTGGCTTACGCAAAACCTAGCCGCAGCCTTACGTGTACTTCGCCGAGGATCCCGTTCGAAGTACTCAATGATCTATTCGTCGAGCTCTGGCGAAATAACGGCCGATCGACCTCTGCCCTGTGCAACTGCTGATGTCCGGAACTGCTCATGATCGTCAAGTAGCCGCTGTGTCGCTGGTACGATCGTCCGGGCCGATGGCGAAGACGAAGCGACTCCAAGTGTGGCAGCTCCGCGTAAAGTCGACGGGCATCAAGGGTGTCATAATCAGCCCTAGCGTACAGATGCACCATAGCGACGTACTCCAAATTGCAATAATTGTAATGGCGATCCATTCCACTGATAACGCGTGTTTCACGTACGAAATTCGCGGGAAAACTAAGTGCGCCGGCGCCGCGCGCCGTCCCGCTCAATGGGAAGCCGGCGCGCTGCTTGGTTTGTAATTGTTGTTAGTTTGTAGTTTATGCCGTATCATTACACGCGAGAGCTTATTTTACTTTGAAAATGTATAAATCGGTCTTTTCTTTGTCGGCGCCGCGGCTGTGTTTTGTGTTGTTGCGTGAAAACTAATTTATGACTTAGTACCACATGCGAGAGTTTATTTTGCTTTGAACATTTATGCATCATTGTTCCTTTGTCGGCGCGGCGGCGCGTGCTTTTCGAGTAATACCTACAAGTTACCTCCAGTGTTACTATTGATTCTCACGCTTTCGAGTTGATGAATATTTTTTTTAATTATTTCAAAACAAAAATCATTTTTTTTTTTTACTTTTCCTCTATCGTTCGAAGGGACTCCTTATGGCTAGTTGTTCTGCCGCGGGAAAACAACCATTAAAATTTCAGCGTGTATTTAGTAGTCCTATATGACTAAATAACAACATATTTTTAGTTCAATAAAAGCCATCTTACTAAGTAGCTGCTGCTGGCAATGTAATCTAACTTTTTCAGATTATATTTTTCATTGCATCTTAAATAGAAGGCAGCTTATATCTTAATGCCAAAAATTCACTTTGCACCAAGTTTTAGTTTATGTAAGTCTTTGAAAGGTTTAAAGATTATTTGTCTAGTCGGGATTAAAGTTTTTGATGCGAACTAATCTGTTATCAGACTGTTGGGATAAACTTAGCAACGTTAGAGACTAAAACAAAATTGCATGCAGTGTCTCCCTGATCAAAAATTTGAATTATGTGGAAGTGATTATTCAATACACAAAAAAAAAAAATCTATCTCTTCGTGTTTTGTCGATTCAACTGGACTTCGAATTAACTGGAAATTAAGTACCTAATTAGGTTGTGCATGGAGCGATATTACTTGATATGCCCATAAATTATACAGTATGGCATCTTAAGGGTACACTCGTCGCGGAACGGTGTCGAACTCACTGGTGGGCCTGGCTAAAAAGCACGCTGTCTCACCAGGCTTCGTGTCCGACAGAGGTAGTGTTGTAAAACCTACTTTTTGTTAAGTTTTATATGCCATTTGTAATGAAGATAAAAAGACGTTCCAATGTTAAAATACTGCTCTCGTCACTTGAAGTTTCAATAGCAACCGTCTAACAACGTTTACTGAGTTTTCTTTCTCCTATTTCCACATATTTATTTAGAAACCTGATTCTTTAGACCACACTCTCAACACGTTATCAGCACGAAGGCTCTGTATATTTTATCTACATTATTAGTGAAATAGTAAATACGTAGATAACATGTCGTCTGCAGTTTCTGGTATGTCACTAAATGGTATTCCGATACTTTATAATAAAGAAGGATACACTGTGTGGAAATTTAAAATGCAAATGTTATTAATGCATGAAGGATTGTGGGAAACCGTAAGCGGAGTAGTTCTCGAAGGGAATAAGACGCCCGACGATGTACGAAAGGATGAAAAGGCTCTATCTAAAATATGCCTTACTGTGGATGGCGCTGCTATTTCGATTGTTCGACCAGCTAAGACCGCAAAGGAAGCGTGGGATGCTCTTATGAAATCCTACGTGGATCGAAGTTTGGGTCGTAAACTGTCGTTGGAACGGAAGTTATACAGGTACTCCTTATCTGATTTTTCTGATTTAGAAGCTTACTTAACGGCAATAACCACAACAGCACTAGACCTGGCCGATATTGGCAAAACCATAGAAGATAGTTCTTTAGCAGCTATCATATTGGGAGGTCTAACCTCTCGCTATGAGCCCATGATAATGGCGCTTGAGAATGGGAGCGTTGAAGTCACAACAGATTTGGTGAGGACTAAGTTGTTGAGTGAAATGACGAAGGAGACTAAAGATGATGTGGCTGCATTGCATACTAACAAGCAGGTTATTTGCTTTCGATGTAGGAAGCCAGGGCACAAGAGTCCTAATTGTCCTCTCAAAAAGAAGGAGAAAAAGGCAAAGGCAAGGTGCTCAGCAGAAAGTTGTTGTGAAGATAAGGGACTGACTGTTTCTAGTTCAGGGAATATGGATGCGTGTATCACGGAATTGGTTTTGGATGGTGTCACAGGACTGGCTTTGTCTGCACCTAGTGTTCAGATGTCTGAGAAGTGGATTATCGACTCTGGTGCGTCTACCCACATGACTCCACATGCTGAATGGTTTAAGAGTTACCGACCCTGTGATGGGAAGATAACTGTAGCAAATGGTAAAAGTTTGCCGGCTGTGGGTTTAGGAGATGTCGCTATTGACACAAAAACCGATTTCAAGAAGATTTGTAATGTTGTACATGTTCCTGGACTAGATTGTAATTTACTCTCAGTCAAAAAGGCAGTAGAGAAAGGTTTCTCGATTGTTTTTGATACGAATGGCTGTAATTTTTATAATTCTAATGATGTTTCTTTGATAAATGATCCTGTTTTACATGGTTCTACTTATGGTGGATTGTACACTTTAGATTGTACAGTAAAACCAAAAGGTGTTTCAGCTTATAATGTTCACACTGATTTGTCCCAGTTTCAGCTTTGGCATAAGCGTCTAGGACATCTCTGCCGTATTGGTATGGATCTACTCAAAAAAGGTCTAGCTGTTGGTGTGGAGTATACTGAGATTGACAAAGAACCATGCGTACCTTGTGTAGAGGGTAAACAGTCCAGGAAGCCTTTCAAAAGGATAAAGTATAAGAAGGCTTCGTCACCATTAGAATTAGTCCATACGGACGTTTGTGGTCCCCTGACCACTGAATCTTTTAAAGGTAACAAATATTTTATTATTTTTGTAGATGACTATACACGTTTTATATCCCTTTATTGTATGTCATCTAAGACAGAAGTTCAGAAGTATTTTTGTGCTTTCCAAGCACTTGTTGAGAGGCAGACTGGCAATAAGATTCGAACCCTTCGGTCAGACAATGGTACTGAGTATGTCAACAAGGAGCTGACAGACTATTTGCAGGCTCAAGGGATTCGACATGAAACGTCTGTACCATACAGCCCCCAACAAAATGGGATAAGTGAACGTTGCATTCGTAGTATTGTGGAGAAGACCCGTTCTTTGCTGGCACAGAGCTCTTTGTCGAAAGTTTTTTGGCAAGATGCTGTTGAGACCAGTGTTTATTTAAAGAATAGGTCACCCCATCGTGCACTTGATGGTAAGACGCCATATGAAATGTGGTATGGTAGTAAACCTGACCTGTCTCATTTAAGGGTATTTGGTTGCCGAGCTTTAGTTCACGTGCCTTCATGCCAGAGAACTAAGCTAGACATAAAAACTTCTGAACATATCTTCGTTGGATATTCAGATGATCGAAGAAGTTATTATTTCCGTAGCGCGGAAAACCCTCGGAGGTTGATTAAGTCACGGGATATTACGTTTTTTGAAAATATTTTTTCAGGATTGAAGGATAAATCTGTTCAGCCTGAAGCTGTTGTGAGCACTAATGTCATTAATCTCTTTTCACAAACTTCTGCAGATACAGCATCGCCACAGGAGATTTCTATCTCATCTGCTTCTACTTCTTCACGTACTTCAGAAGGTGTGAACATGGAGGTAGAGCAAGTTGACGATTTTGTGGACGCGACTGATGAAGCTGGTGGGGTTGGTGACACGGAGTCTCTACATTCGGGTGAACAACGTGATCTGTCCCTGGTTCCTTCAGATGAACCCAACGATGTATGTCCTCAAAGAAGGTATCCTGAAAGAGTACGTAAACCTCCAGATTATTATTCATACGGCACTCACGGTGTTGATTTGTTGTATGATGATCCGAAAAGTTATCGTGAAGCTATTAATAGCGATGACAAAGATAATTGGATCTCCGCAATGAAGGATGAGTACAATGCCTTATTGAATAAGCAGACTTGGACATTAGTGGATAAACCAAATAAAAAGATTATTCCATGTAAATGGGTGTTCAAGATAAAGAGGGATGTGAACGGTGCAATAGTCAAGTATAAGGCGCGACTAGTTGCAAAAGGTTTTAGTCAAGTTTGGGGGACTGACTATAACGAGACTTTTGCCCCTGTGGTTCGAAATTCATCTCTGCGTACCCTTATAGCGTTGGCAGCAGAAATGGATTTAAAGATCCAACACATTGATGTCGATACCGCATTCCTCAATGGGGACTTAGACGAGGAGGTGTACATGCAGCAGCCTGAGGGATTCGCTGAGCACGGGGCAGAAGGTAAAGTCTGTTTGCTCAGAAAATCCATTTATGGTTTGAAGCAGGCAGCTCGAGCCTGGAATATCAAATTGCATGAAATTCTATCGAAAACTGGTTTTACACGAACATCTTCGGAATCATGTGTTTACTTGAAAAAGTTTGGTAATGAAACCATAATACTTGCAGTGTATGTTGACGATCTAATTGTCTTTTACAAAGAAAAAAGTTCATTTGACTCTGTCAAAAATGACTTAGAAAATTTTTTCTCGCTAAAAGATTTGGGTGCATTGTCGTATTGTTTAGGCTTAAATATTAACCGTGTTGACGGTAAAATCATGGTCAGTCAGAAGACCTATATCCAGGCAGTGTTGGAGCGGTTTAATATGCGAGATTGCAAGGAGATGTCCACACCTTTGGAGAATAACAAGTTGGAGAAAGGTAATCCAACATCTCTTGGTGAATATCCTTACCAAAACTTGATAGGATGCCTCATGTACCTAGCTGTAAATACGAGACCCGATATAGCCTATGCCACAAGCTATTTAAGTCAGTTTAATAACTGTTATGATAAGAGGCATTGGTTGGCCGCTAAAAGAGTGTTACAGTATTTGAAAGGTACTATGAATTACTGTATTACTTACAGGAAAGTTGGTAGACGTGTGTGTGGATACACGGATGCTGACTGGGCAAACTGTGTACATGACCGTCGGTCGTACACTGGTTACTACTTCACGCTAGCAGGTGGACCTATTAGTTGGGAGTGTAAGAAGCAGCCGACGGTAGCCTTGTCGTCTACAGAAGCTGAGTATATGTCCTTAACAAGTGCTGCAAAGGAGGCTATTTTCCTCAGACGGTTAGTGTGTGACGTTACTGGTTTTGCTGACAGGGTGTTGCTATACAACGATAGTCAAAGTGCACAGAAACTTGTGCTAAATCCGATCCACCATAATAGAACAAAACACATTGATACGAGATATCATTTTATTCGTGAAAAGGTTACTGAGGGTTTTATAGATATAAAGTTTACACCTACGGATAAAATGACAGCCGATGTTTTAACCAAGCCCTTAAGGCGCATAGCTCATCATAGGTGCGTTGTTAATATGGGTTTAGAGATAAATAGGTAGAATAATTTTCTATTTATTTATTTTTCGTCGGTTTATGTTTTGTATTTCTGTAAGGTCTGGTAGTAATGTTTTATTCTTTTCTATTGTGTTTAGCATTACTACTTTAACTTTTTATTTCCATTAAGGGCGGATGTTGTAAAACCTACTTTTTGTTAAGTTTTATATGCCATTTGTAATGAAGATAAAAAGACGTTCCAATGTTAAAATACTGCTCTCGTCACTTGAAGTTTCAATAGCAACCGTCTAACAACGTTTACTGAGTTTTCTTTCTCCTATTTCCACATATTTATTTAGAAACCTGATTCTTTAGACCACACTCTCAACAGGTAGTATCAGTGATGAGCATTTAGACGCTAGTCTACACGCACAACATAAATGAGTGAGCTGCAAAACAGGCGCGTAAAGATTAAGAAAAGTCTTCCGGAAGATCGGGTTTTCTGAAAAAACCACTGCATAAATTAATGATCAATTAAGTTTAATGAACTTTTCGACAATTGAGCTTAGTCGGTACCGACTTAGTTTTGGAGATTTTACACTTCTTTTATTACTTAAACATGTCAAAAGTTACGTTAGCAAGAAAAACGAATCTTTGTTGGCTCATAACTTTTTAATGGTTTTTTTATTTTAGTATTCTGTCCGTACCGACAATATTAATAATGAGACAAAAATAATGAGACAAAAATAAGTTTTGCTGTACATTGTCAAACAGTGGAGTAAAACCCTCCCGAAGTTGGTATGGAAAAAATGTGGACTTGTTTCACCTTTCGATATAAGATTATGTGGTGCTCTTCTCTTTAATCGTTGATGAATTTGCGTACGCTTTTTGTAGGTTTTGAGGGGTTTGCTACTTTATTCTTAACTGTTTCAGGATTTTGTTAATACCAAGGTGCATCAGCTACCATGGGCAAATTTTTCGGTTGGAAACGTTGGAATGCCCCTCAGCTGCAGTCCATTCGCCCATAGGGGTTTAAGTATGCTCTTGTAAATTAGAAGCTTATTTTCCAAGATAAGTTGTGATTTTCGCTCGAAGAGCCAGTAGACTTTACTCAACTGTAGTCCTAATGCCTTCTATATCTATAGATATGTTTGGTCCAGATTAAACGCCGATCAAGATATATGCCTAGAAATCTTACGGACTCAGATTCTGGGATTTCTATCCAATTAAAAACCACTTTCTGACAATTCAGCAAAAATAAGAATATAATCGAAAGCAGTGGTGGCCCAGTGGTAACTGCCGTGACTTACGCGATTTATGTCGTAAGTTCGAACCCAGTCAGGCGCTTTACTTTGTGTGAATTATTTCAGCACCACTGCTCTCAAAACGGTGAAAGGAAGCACTGCGAGGAAACCGGAAGGTATGTCCTAGAACCAATAATTCGAATATTTTTGTGTCATACACCAACCGCACTGGGCCTACGGCCCACTCCCCCTCACAGAGAGGAGGCCTGTGTCCCAGCAATGGGAACTTCATAAGCTGATTATGAATGAAATGAAGAATACCTATAATCCTCAATTTTCCACCTGCAATAACAGCCAGGAACATTCAAAATAGATAACGCTGAAATACCAAAACGCGAATCCGACGTCACGCATATAATTTATTACCGAATCATTTGCAAATATTAGCGTACCAACAAAATGTACACTAGCAAACTAAATTGCGGCACCTTGGCTATGTCATCTGCGTAATTCCCATTCATATTCATGAGTTAATTAAAACAAATGAGTCGAGGTATTAATTTCTAAACTCATTTCAACGGAGAAATAACGTTCCTTTGAGAGAGACAGATGTAAAATATTCATTGTAAAGCTGGGAACGTTGAGAATTTAGTTTTGCTCTTCAGGACCTATTGGGCCCTGTTTAGTCAAGTTTTATTGTATTCGACGGTATTTTAGGTCCCAAAATGTGTCCCGTCGATGACCCTCATTAGTGTTAGACGTAGGTAACGTAGCCAAGTTTAAAGCCTAACGTATTCGTCCCTAGGTTTATAAGTTTTTGTTTATCATTGCGAGTTTTTGCGCTATGAGAGTTATGCCAGGCTTCTGAGGTATACGTTTTAGTACCTACCTATGTTTGGAGTTGATAGGTCTCAAAGGTAACTAAATGTATGATTAATGTTAGTGTTTAAGTAATACATCAGTCTGAAAAGTATAAAACACAAGTTAAGTAATACAGTAGTTAGTCGTAATATTTTGTGTCAATTACCTTTTGAAAATATAAATTCTTCATTTTGTCAAAAGAAATAAACACTTTTCAATAAAAAGGTTTGATAAATCATGAAATAGTGCAGGGATGTCGCGAATTGTTTATCATTTGTTTCTCTTAAATCAATCATAAGGGCTCCCGCAAACCGGAGCCACGCAACTCTAGTAGATCAATTTCCATGAAGTTTTCATATAAATTGTTCTACAAAACTCGCGTCATGCCTGTCTGCAGGAGCCTTAATGTGTTAAGTTGTGCTTATCGTATGAATATTTGAGTTAGTCAATGTTATTGTAAGTTTATAGTGAGTATTGTGTGTTAAGCGAGTTTTAAAAGGTTATTGGACAATTGAATTTACTATGTCACCGGCGCAACTAGGTGAAATTTTCTGCACTCATACGAATTTTCTTAAAAAAACATCTTGGGATTCTTGACGTTCGCATTCGTATGTCACAAAAAAAGTAACTGTAATATCCCTGCAACAGTGTCGTACGTCAACGAATAATATTTATATATTTGTAAACATAGATAAAAAAATACAGATCTTATGTTTGATGAACAGTGCGCTATGTTATGCCGGAAGGCGTACAAATATCATATCTATGGCAATCTAGATGACGATTACAAAAAAAAATCAACACTAAACTACTACAACTAGTATTAAAATTTAAAATACCGGTACCGAAATAGAAAATACTGATTTTTTTTACAAGTACGTTGGTTGGCCAACCCAGGCCCCCATAACAAAGCTAGCAACAGCCACGGTAGGTACCGTTACATAAAGGCAGCGATAACGCCAACACTGTTGCTCAAGAACAAAACGTTGATAAGAAATAGCCGAACTCACAGCAAACGGAACCATATAATGAACAACAAGCTATGGCAAGATTTGAAACATTTACAGCCTTAGCCAACGTAGCGAGATGAAAATATTTATAGTTCTAAGTTTGTTTGAGAAACTGCGTCTTAAGGTTGAGTTCAGAGAAGATCCATGGACACGTAGTTATCATTGTGGAAAAATCTATAAAAGAGAGTATATACGTATGGGAGCAGTGGTGGCCCAGTGGTTACGGCCGCGACTTACGAGTTGTAGGTCGTGAGTTCGAACCCAGGCAGGCGCTTTACTTTAAGTTAAAGAGAGTAATCGCTTAGCAACGCTCGCTTGGTGCAAGACACTCGCTGGGAGACTCACGCTTGGATCGTCGGTACCAGCGAGTAGTCGTCGTTCGTCGCCGTCGCGCACTCGCTGCTCGTAGCTCGTCAACACTTAGGTACTCAGGTCCTAGCATTAAGTTTAAAACGATCTAAGACTCTATCTTCAAGTCTATACCATCCCCGTTTTGCTTATCGAGTTCTTGACTTTGGCTTTACTCCAACCATTACCTTAATTTATGCTAAAATTGTAATTGTATTTCTTAGGTACCTATACTTATACCTGGGGCATTTGTAAGGATACAATACTCCAGAAGTGGAAGGACTGTGTGGAAGATTATGTGGCTAGAAAGGGCCACTACCGAGATGATCATAAAGAAAGAAGTGCAGAAGAAAACGACATGTTGCGTCGACCTCAATGTAAGGATAGTGGCAAAATAATAATGATAATGATTATACTCCAGATATAGCTACGTGAATAAGCATAAGATAACGTAAATCCTCTAAACAAAATGCCAAAGAAAAAGATTGTCGATTGAACTGTCTTTCGTAATTCGTTGAAACTGCGTAACATTACACAATGGAAACGAAATACAATTGAAATCAACGATATAACACACATAATGCCTTTATTGCACAATTAGAAAAGTAAAAAAGAGGCACGTGTCTAGGCTTAACTGACCTTTTTGTCTGGACCGTGTAATTAGATATATTCATTAAAACATTTCTGTTGGTTTAATTTTAAGCCCCTTTTTTTAGTAAAAAATTTGAAATAAAGGTTTAATTATGTACAACGTATTATAAAGTTAGAGTTAATGGCTTCACCACAAAAAATGGTGCCTAAATGCAAGTAGGTACCTAAAATTTAAGGACCATTTAATAATATAGTAGTATGGTAGGTACAACGGTGCAAGCTAGCCAGTTCAGCAGCTTCAATTTGTTCACTTAACTCTTCATTCACACTCTCACTCTGGCACGGCTATTCTGACTTACGATTGTCCTTGGGCGTTCATTCGCAGAACTTGCCTAAAATTAGAAAAAGCCTGAATTAATCAGTTACCAGTCGCCTGTACTGACGATCAGGATGTAGTTACCCATGAGTCACAGTACCCACGACCTAGTATCAAAGTAGTCTTAGTCATCAGTGGGTGATGACCCGGACAACGACTGATAAGAGTGACACTGGCAACCCACCCATGTTCCTTCAGTTGCCTGTGTGACAGGGGCCACGGTATCTCTTTCGAACAACCCGCATCCCTGGCAAGCATCGGCCCTTGCGGACCACCAGTTGGTGCTGACATCTCTTTGAGACGCGCGTGGAATACAACGCGCCGTCGACCCGGGCTTGGTCCTTACCGGAAAGCGAGCTACCCATTACTCACAGAACGTCACATTGGTGGATCCGTGGCGGCTGTCTTATGATGACGGAGATGATGTCAGGAGAGCCGCTGTCACATCACGTCGAACTGCACAATCTAGATTATATTGAAGCTGCTGAACCTCCATTTCAGGTAAAGGGTACCTGGCACTGTTGTTTTTTTTTTTCAATCCGAATGCTGCGAAGCTTTTAAAAAGATGGCAAAATGTTTTCACAATATTACCAGCCAGTAAGATTGTGACGTAACGTGGCCAATTTGAAAGTGCTGCTATACCGAGTTGCCGTTAAACTTTATTGGCTTTGCTTCTCCCAAGCAACACCGCTCTTAGTTAGTGAAAGAAGTTTTCCATATTGTCCCTTAATTTTATAATATACTAACTTGATTTATAACCCACAGAAAACCCATTGTAAAATGGTGTATAACTCATCTTGGCTGAAAATCACATCCAAATGAAACTCCCCGGTTTTTTCGACTTGACACAACATGGAGATATCTTTATTAAACGTTAGTTAAATATTAATATACTTAAAATACATAACTATATATATAAAAATGAATTGACGTTTGTTAGTCTGAAAAACTCGAGAACGGCAGGACCGATTTGGCAAATTTTGGTTATGAAATATTTGTAGAAGTTCAAGAAAGGTTTAAAAGGTGAGAAAATATCAATTTACTGGCGGAACAAAGTTAGCCGGGTCAGCTAGTATATTATAAGACATGATCCGAAAAAGAACCGGAGTCACCAACATAGCTTGCGAAGTAAGAAAACTAAAGTGGCAGTGGGCAGGCCATGTTTGTCGAAGGAGCCGGTGAGTCCCGGAGTGGAGACGGCGTTTTGGCAAGCGTAGCATGGCTCGCCCCAAACTAGATAGACCGATGACCTTAAGAAAGTGGGTGGGACCAGTCTGATGCGGAAGGCGGAGGATAGAGTGTTGTGGAGCAGCCTGGGAGAAGCCTATGTCCAGCAGTGGACTGCGATAGACTGAGTTGATTGATTGACATCTATAAGCCTTCAGGAATATATTCTCTAAATTATAGCGAAAACCGCATCAAAATTAGTTACTTAGTTTAGAAGAACAACGCGGTCACACAGACATGTAAATTGACTTTCATTTATAATAGATATACATAGATACTAGACGACATAGGTTAACTTTGGCTCCAAAAAACCTAACTATACATAACCAACCACAGAATCTCGTCTACCTATTTAACATCGCCACAAAAAGGGCCGAGGGGCCGTTAAATCTGTTTAACAGATTTGGTTTAATTTGGAGCAATGCCTCGCTGTAATTACAGCGATAGAAAAGCTTTAAACTTTATCACTGACATTTAACTGAATTTTAATTGTGGTATCCTTTTAAATTATATTTGTTGAAGATACATTTTTTTAAATGAGTTTTTCGGTCTTTTATTTTCATTTCATGTTTTCGTCGTGAGTGTCCCCTTACGTAAATCGGCCGAACAATAAATATTCATAATCGGCGCGATTGCCAAATGGTTTGATGATTTCTTGTTATTATATTAGTACCTACCAACAAAGTTATACGTAAAGAGTAAAAATCGTTTTTTCAACATTAAAATTACAGTAGGTATTGAGATATCGTTGGTCCCAAACTAGACACAGCCTGTATCTTGGGCACCATTGTACATTTAAAACTTGATGGCTTTTGTCTTATATTGTCATTTGGTTGTCAAATATTTATAGGTGCGTTCAGAAATTTGTCTATTTCATAGCTGGTAGGGTAGGTAGGTGGGTAAGGGTAGTGTAGTGTAGGGTAGGGGTAGGGTAGGGTAGGGTAGTGTAGGGTAGGGGTAGGGTGTAGGGTAGGTAGGGTAGCGTTGGTAGTGTAGGTAGGGTAGGTAGGGTAGGTAGGGTAGGTAGGGTAGGTAGGGTAGGTAGGGTAGGTAGGGTAGGTAGGGTAGGTAGGGTAGGTAGGGTAGGTCAAAATCAAAAGTCATTTATACAAACTAGGCTGAGAGTCAGCACTTTTCGAACGTCAAAAAAAATAAAAAATAAAAAATAAAACATAAGACAGTACCCCCAAAACGCCCACCCTTCGACACTTCCTAGTGCTTTAGCTGGGAAGAAGAAGTGGCGCAACAAACTCCCCAGCAGCACAGCTGTCTGTTCAGTTAGAAGAACTTGATACTGTACTGTACTGTAGGGTAGGTAGGGTAGGTAGGTAGGTAGGGTAGGTAGGGTAGGTAGGGTAGGTAGGGTAGGTAGGGTAGGTAGGGTAGGTAGGTAGGGTAGGTAGGGTAGGTAGGGTAGGTAGGTAGGGTAGGGTAGGTAGGTAGGGTAGGTAGGGTAGGTAGGGTAGGTAGGTAGGGTAGGTAGGGTAGGTAGGGTAGGTAGGGTAGGTAGGGTAGGTAGGGTAGGTAGGGTAGGTAGGGTAGGTAGGGTAGGTAGGGTAGGTAGGGTAGGTAGGGTAGGTAGGGTAGGTAGGGTAGGTAGGGTAGGTAGGTAGGGTAGGTAGGGTAGGTAGGGTAGGTAGGGTAGGGATTTTGTATGAATGACTTTTGGACGGACAGGACAACGTCTGTCGGGTCAGCTAGTTTTAAATTAAAGTTGAAAGACGTCGCTTGACATAACGTTAAACCACGCCTGTATACCGCAAAGGGTTAGGCAGTGATGTACCTATAGTACCCCCACATTACGCCGGTTATGTTAAGTCACATGTAGCAGGGGGGTGAGCCTATGCCATCAACCTGCCATAAATCCGGAGTCTGGGCTACTCAGAAAATCCAGACAGAAAAAACCCAAAAACACTGTCTGACCCGGGAATTAAAACTAAGATCATCTTTTTCATCCTCGCATCGGGTTTCGATCGATTCTACTATTCGATTCATACTAAGGTACTTTTGACGATACCCGCAGATACGGAAGTGTTCAACCACATCAAAAAAACCAAGAGATACTTTATTGAAAAACGCTATATACACTTATTTATAATAAATTAAACGCTAGATAAAACAATGTATAAACAAACATTCGAAACAAAAGCACTCCTCCTTTAAGAGACTCTTACTTACTCATCGGAACAACATTCTACGTAATTCACCTAATTAGACATCTATCAGCATTATCCCACTTTCATCGCTTACACATTGGCTCACTAGTTACTACGCAAGGAAAATCCTTATTTTATTCAACTTAATTAAAGCCAGATAGGGCTTTAGCGTAATTCAGCAGAATTATTAATTACAAGGATAATTGCCTGGTCTTGTCTTCAGCTCCCTATGTAAGGTAACATTAATAATATATGACCAAAAGCCTTTATATTCTCTGATCATTTTGTTCCTTTGTTGTTTGCTTGCCTGACCTAGGTAATGGCAACAATAGCATTAATGTTTTTAGAACCTCCAACTCACATTAATACGGAAAATTAATAGGAAAAACAAAAGACTACTTACATATTCTGATAAATGACTGTCATAAAATACGATGGCTAAGCGTAGGTGTGAGTATCAAAACATGAATTTCAAGGACGATATCTATATAAAAAATAATCTTTCTATACATCAACAAGGCCGTTCCACCCTACAAAAGTACCCTCAAAGTTTGATTAAACATCAACACACCGAGAGTATCCTATAAAAGTTTATATCTTTTACAAAGCGAGATCTTATCGGGCATACTTCAAGGGTAATTGCCCAGATACCTACAGAATTGCATTAATTGACAGTAATGGGGGAAGCTTTACGTAATGAGATTTTAATTAGATCCACTAAACAAAATAATTAAAATGGAAGGGAAAGGGAAACGAGATTTATATGAATAGAACGTGGTTGAATAAACTAATGACTCTTCGAGGGAAGAAGCTATGTTCGCCATCTATTCACTGTGAAATTAAACTATAGCTGTGGTTCAGAAGAACTGGTCAAGTATTATTAGACAAATACAATTTTGCAAATTAATATTTAAGGTTTGTAAACTTGTGATTGAAATAAGTTTTGAGACAATAAATTCTATTGGATTTTCCAAACGTTTCAGAAACAATTCGATAAAATAATAATAATAACATGAAATTACATTAAGGCTGCCCTCTCAAAAAATGATTGAAAACAGCATGCAGATGAAACCACTTTTCGTCGGGATTTACAAATAAATTACATTTGAAAAAAATAGTTAGTAATCTACATAATATGATACGTCATTTGGTTTAGGCACAACTTTTCTATGGGTATAAAATAATAAGAAAAAAAAAAACACCAAATCACCTCCAAATCGTTGAGATGAAACCATTTTACTCCTTCATTTTTTAACAAAAGAGTTTAAAAAAATGTCTACTGCTTTGCGATACAAAGGAAAATGATTTGATTTTGTTACTTTTTACAAATATGCATTATTTTCGTTATAATAAATTAAAAATGCGACCGATTAAAGACTGCACGCCTACATCACCCCTCACTCGCCCACAGATTTAGTGCGCCCAAATGCTAAAGGTCCTTGGCGTGTATACAAGCCTTAAATACGTACACAAATAACTCAGATTATAAAACAAAGGCAGATAGACCGCGCCAAAAAATAAATACTGATTTAAAACTCGGGTTAGTACTACTACGCTTTAGTGTTTGGTTTTTTGGCCTCACTCTTGGTGTTCCGCGCGGTCTATCTGCCCTTTTTTAATAATCTGAGACAAATAAACTCACGCCTTCTTCCCGTGGAGATAAGCAAGAACTATAGAACGCGATCCTTACATACCTAATCCTTTTGCCTCGTATTCGACATTTGTATGACCACAGTAATACGCTTCTGACCGTTTTTGAAGAACATCCTGATTCTACCATCCTACGAATATTGTGAATATCTACGAATATTATGTATGTTTAGACGTTTGTTACTCATTCACGCAAAATCAGCTAAACGGATTTGGATGAAATTTGGAACACACATAGTTTTTAACCTGGATTAACATATAAGATACTTGTTATCCCGGTAGCACGTTCCCGTTGGATACTTTTCGACCTCAAAGCGGGCGAAGCCGCTGCCAATAGCTAGTCACCAATCAAGTTGTATTATTCTTACTTTCATGAAATTAGATAAGAAGATTTCTAATAATATAATTTCATATAATTATGTAATTTCTCTCAACACCGTATTATCATGATAATATTTCATCATGTTATCAATTCCTAAGACGGTTTCCTCATATCCTTATCGGGATCTCGCGGTATCAATACCGGAGATTATTTTATCAGAAGCAAGTATAGCAGCGATAAAAATATCTGAGGTTGCTACAATATCTGAACTATGTGCGACGTAAATTATGTTAGTTTTATTATTTCGCCACTTAAACATTGTGTGCGCAATATTTTCAATTGCTACAAATTTGTTGCTCAAATAGCCAAAACAGAATTAATCTAAAATTCAGAAGAGAAAGTTCTAATAGACTGCGTGTGTTGGAATCAGAAATTTTGTTAACTACCTAGGTTGAAAGGACACAAAAAGGAATTTATTTGACACTTAGTCAACAGAAAGTAGAGAGACAAATGAACCAATTTTCTCTTTATTTTTTCTTCTTTCAAACAACACTAAATACCTACTTTTTTAGATCTTTAAAAAATCGTTAATTCATCTATAAAACAATATTTCCTGTAGAATTCTGTCTGTTGTTTCTACCTTTCTATAATGGAAACGGTTAATATAAAAAGGGAACGAACGGAAAAAACGAGCTAATTAAACCGAACTAAAAGCCAACAGAAACAACCATTATTCAAACATCTCTCAAAACACATTTTTCTGCAACACACGGCACAAACACTGAAGAACTATTGAACTGACTTCCTTTGCAGGGAACTGTTGTTAGATTTTTGAGCCCTTGTGTTTCTTGGTATTGCAACAAAAAGATGGTAGCCATTATCCATTTGAATTCGGGAAACGATTGCCTCTGACATTATCTACCTATTATTCGCACCATTGACTTCGAGGCCCTTAGTTTTTTAACAAACTTTTTCACACGGAATCCGTATTGGGAAGTAGGAAATGCATCTCTGTCCTTGATATGCATTGATTTTCTTACACCCTAGTGCTTTGTAAACAACAGTTAGACAATTTTGACGGTACGGGTGGCACAGTGGTTAAGCGATTGACTGCTGCGCTGCGTGTCCTGGGTTCGATTCCCGCACGGAACAAATATTTGTATGACCTACAAGTAGTTTTTCCGGGTATGGCTGTTTGTGTATGTGAGTATAAGTGTTTGTAAACGCAGTCACGATACAAGAGAAATTACTAGTGTGGGGCAACGTTTAAAAAAACATTAAATAATTGGTTCTACCGTAGATTCTACATTACCTTGAATCCTGACATTCTTTCTATCTTTATACAATTCATAACATAACAGAATCAGCCAACAATGTTCCCACTGCTGGTGAACAGGAACATCTCTTTTCTTCAAGAAGCAGTGGGCTGTAATGGAAACGTAGCCCAGTGCGGGTCGATGTCACATGTCTTCACATTTTTGCTTGTAGATGTCGGTTTCCTTAAGATATCTTAGTCGGCACCATTACCACTGTACTGACTCTGTATGGCGACATGATAATATGATACCAGTATAATTTTAATTTTCTTATCCTGTATTACCATCGCCAGATATATAACCAGCCAAGTGCGAGTCTGACTCGCACTTGGCTGGTTATTTTCAGTTGTTACAATGGACCAACTCTTACGTAATCTCAGTCGATTATTACCGGTTACAGTTTACGCAAGAAAACCGTGTTTATCAGCGGTAATAAAACGAGAAAACCGTTATTTCCTTCACGTTAATTACGATTGTGGTAAGTATTAGACCAAATGATTGCTACGAGTATGATTAAATTACACACTTCAGTGGAAAAGTAGTGGTTGCCCTATGGTATTGGCTTCACTTACGTGTCGTAGGTTCAAACCCAGGCAGGCAGTATTTACCTAGTGTAAATATCTTCATCACCACTGCTCCCAAAACGGTGAAGGAAAATATCGTGATAGAACCGGCAGGACCCAGAACCAAAAATTCAAAGATATGTGACATCCATCAACCCCCAGAGTGCCCGCGTGGTATAT